>JADMNL010000032.1:48237500-48837500 GCA_016271365.2 Neoceratodus forsteri
TCCATGGGAGCACTCCTCCAGGGGCAGCCCTCCTGGGGCTCCTTCTCCAGACTCCACCTCCTGACTGACTTTAAGCCCCCTGGCAGTCTCCATATATGCTAATTTCAGGGGGTGTGGCTATCCTCGGGGACCCCCTGACTGGATGGCTAAGGGGGCAGTGCTGGTTGGTTATGCAGATTACTAGCTTGACTCCATAACTGCTGCCCAGCCCTCGCGCTGCCTCCTCAGCTCGAGCTACCCCAACAGCTCTAATTGCTGTTTACCTTTTAAAATCAGCGACAGCTGGCTCTTTTGTTGTGCCGCCACAGGAGCCGGCAGCCTGTGAACGGCACTTTCAATTGATGGGGATTTCCCCAGAGTTGGGAGGTCGGGAAAAGGATGACGGTTATTCCCGACCCCCCCCCCCCAATCACCCACACATTTTTATTTTTAATATTAAAATAAAAACAACATTGACAGCAGCAGCCATAGCCGCTGACAGGACAACCACTTACTTCTGGTGGAGCGCCTTATGCAGCTGAAATTTTCTGCCACTACAGTATGTAATAGAATATGAATTGTTTTCATTGTGATGTCTGGGGCTCTTTTTTTTTTTTTTTTTTTTGTCTTTTCTCTTCAGCCACCCCCTTTTTGCATTTCTTGCCCACTTACATTTATTTATTAACGAGATTAACCAGATAAGCATACTGAGCGTACATCCACTCGTTTCCAGATGCAACCCTCCTTTGGTTGCAGCCAGCTTGTGTTCCTAGTCTACGGAGTCATTTGCTGGCAGCAGCAGAGTGACTGGCTATGTCTGTGTGGAACTCCCTTAGCTAAGTGCACCTTTTCTATATTTGTTCTAATTTTTACATATTTTTCATTAAAAAAATTTTTTTTTTTTTTTGTACAGTTTGTTGATCGAGATGGGGAGGGTATTGTTGCCTACAGGAAGATGTGCGATTTGTGTGTTTGATAGCAGTTGGGAACAGGATAGTCATCGTATTTGTCCTCTGGTGAATCACATCTAGTGTAAATTTCATGTTAGTTCTGTACAGCTGTTTGGCAGTTTGCCCCTTTTGTGGGGCTGTCCTTGTCACCAGGATTTTCTGGCTTGTTGCTATGTGGTGGCCTGTTAATTACGTAGTACTGTGATTTTGTTTGTCACTGTTTCGTGGGTGTTACAGGCTGCTGATTTCATGTTTTGTTTTTTTTTAAAAAAAAAGTACTGAAAACACTTTAGCTAGAATGAGGCTGTTGCTAAGAACCAGCTTTCCTGGCATAGTGTCCTAGTGCTGATAGAACATCTGAAGTAGGTTCTAGAATATTGAGATTTGCTATTACAGTTGGATGATAAACATGAAATGGAATTGATATATTTTTGAATTATGAAATGGGTAGAAAGAATGCTGGCTTCTGATTGTCCAGGAGGGTCTTTCAGCCGGGCTGTTACCCAGCACAATTGCCCAGCTAGAAGTAGCTCAACAAAAATATGTTTAAAAAAATATATCCAGTTTACTAAAACTGACACATTTATAATTGCCATAATGCACTCCAGGGGGTACGTTATGGTGGTCTAACAGCCCTTCTCTGGTGGTGGAAGCACTGAGCTTCGCTTTCTTGCTTCAACCCTCCTGAGCCCCACTATAATGCACCCCCGGGGATTAAGTAATGGAGGTGTAGAAAGTACTCCATATATAAGGGAGGCCTTTTTGTATCATAGGATCAGTATGGAGATGAGGTACAGTGGGGAGGTAGTCAGTTGTGGGGACTGTGGGGCACTCTCTTCCAAAGTTACACTTTGGGGGAGGGGCTCTGCCCCATCTGCAGGATCTTTACACAGCTCCATGCTCAGCTGGTAACGGCAAGAGATGAGAAATCTTACCTGCGGCACTGGCTCAGCTGGGGTCCATCCCCCAGAGGCCCTCTGGCCCACGGGGCTGAAGGGTGGTGGTGAAGGGAAGGGGTGGAGACTCATAAGTCTGTTGGGGGAAATGGACAGGACGACTTGGTAGCACCCGAGGGGGTGAGCAGGAGGATAACAGCAAGGAGAATCCTAATGATTGGGGACTCAGTGATAAGGGGAGTAGAAAGAGTGGTGGGCAGGAGAGGGAAGGGGAGTGAAATGATCAGATGCCTTCCTGGTGCATCAGCCATCATGGATATAGACAGGATTTGGAAGATGGTGGAGAAGGGGAGCTGGGGGTGTGGAGGATGTTGGAGAAGAGGAGCTGGGGGTTCTGATGCACTTGGGTACCAACAATCTTGTGAACGAGACTGTGGAGGCAGTGAAGTAAACATTGAGTCCAGGGGACAGACTGAAGGTGCACTCAGCTTCACTGGACTTTTCCGAGGTCCTCCCTATGTGGAATAAGGGGAATGGGTATGATAGTGTAAGGAATGAAGGAGGAGATTGAGGAATTTAATGGATGGTTGAAAGGATGATGTCAGGAGGAAGGGCACCATTTTGTAAGACACTTGGGGGGGGCAGACTTCTGAGACAGGAGACTCTTCAAGGGTGATGGCCTTCACCTGACGAGAGAGGAGGCCAGTGCTCTGGGGCAGAAGTTTGACATTTACATTGGACAGTTAAACTATCTGTGGGGGAGACGGAGGTTAGGGAAACCACTTAGACGGGAGAGCAGGTGGGGATCCTAGCTAGGCCCCCCTCCCCAAACAGGGGACTAGTGGCAGCAAGGTGGGTAACAGTAAGGTTGAAGTTCAGATTAGGTTAGGGGAAGAGGCCAGTGAGGGAGGGCTGACAAAACCTACATTCGGCATGAAAAATACAAAATTAAGGAGACCAGGGAAGAATAAAGGAGAACGAAGGATAGCAGAAAGCAAGAAGGGATCAGGAGAAAGATGGAAAGGGGTCTGCCTTAATGCCAGGAGTCTGGGAAATAAAATTAGTGCACTCCAGGCAGTGGTGGTAGACACTGAGGTATGGGTCTAGTAGCCATCACAGAAACTTGGGCCACAGAGAATAACAAGTATTTATCAGTGCCAAATGTTCGCTTGCAGGTATTTGCACTTTCTATATTTTTGTTTATAAAACTTTTCTGTATATTTTCTGGTTCTGAAATATCAGTTCCTTTGATTTTTTTTTTTTTTTTTTCCTCTGACCTGTTTTTTTTTTTTTTTTCCAGGATTTCTGTCATGTCTTTCTGGATCTTAGACCTGTCCATCTGTCGTCCTTTTTCCATCACTTTTATTTCTCTTAGTAAAGGGTGCTCACTCCGAGTTCTGCTAATATCCTTTATGGGTGGGCAATCATGAAGTATTAAATATCAACAGCAAATATGTAAACTACTCTTTTTTTTTTTTTTTTTTTCCCTTTGGTGTGGTTTGAACTCATGTCTGTAATAAAAAATCTACTTTTTTGGCGGCATGGTGGCACTGAGGGTTGAGGTGCTGGACGCCACACCTCACGCCAGGCTGGCGACCCGAGTTCAGGAATGAGCTTGGGTCGGAGGAGGGGGGAGAGAGGATCAAGCATCCGGAGGACAGCTCTCCTCTCCTCTCCTGTCTCTGGGGAGGGATCCATGCTTACCCATTACTACGGCGGCCCCCAGTGGAGACCGGAGGCACTGCGCACATCAGGGCAGCAAAGTAGTGGGGTGGAGCTGCGGCGGGCGTCTCCAGATGCCATTGCACGTCCGAGCTCAGGGGAGGGCGACAATCACGGAAAGTACCTTCTTCAGTGATAGGCGAAGGCGCCTCCCCCTCTGGTCCACATTCCCAGTATAGAAGCAAGCCCCAGGCTCCACCCTATAGATAGGCCCTGGGTGGATAGGGGCCCTTCCCTGGAGGGTTCAGACCCGGGGGATGTGCCAGGCTAGGGGGTGTGGATAAAAAGTGGGCACGACGGGAGGCAGAGACCGGGAGTTCAGGAGGACGTTGGAGAGAGTTCACCGAGGAAGGTGAATAAATAAATTTAGAAAAGTCAGTATGTGTCTTTTGTGTCTTAGTTACTGTCCAAACTGTGTTATCTACTATTAATAGTGGATACCTGGAGATTGCGTTTCACTCCCCACTGTAGTCTTGTCTCTGTGAGCTGTAAAACCACATGTATGTCACAGCAGTCATGCCACAAAAACCGCAACTGATGAGTCCAGTGTGACCAGGCAGTGCAGAAGCTGAATGGAGTCAGAGGTTGGGCGTGACCTCCAACAACATTTGGATGTATGACCAATGGGAGGAGAGGTAGAACAGGACTACAGCTCTCTGCACTTCACCTCTCCAGCATTACCCACCCCCACCCCAAAACCAGTGCAGCCCTGGTCGCTGTGGGGGAAAGGGCATACTGTTTGAAAGAGCGAAGGATCTGTTGTCTGCAGAACACAACCGACAGAAAGAAAAAAAACATTTGACCAGAGCACCTCTTCACTGTCTCTCTCTCTGTCTCCCCAGCTCACTGACATTACTTCACTCAAGGGATTCAAACTGAGACACAGCAACACTACAACAGTTGAGCTCTGCAGCACGTGCTCATTGCCAGAGGTGGGGCACCTGACATCGGGTGATATGGCACGCACACTACTGGGCACAACCTTCAGCTCATTGCCAGGGGAAGTATTTACCACACACACAAAGAGGAGCCGGTATGGCTTGCTACCGACACAGGGGCAGAGAGAGGGACATACAGACAAACCGAAAACTACAAGATCCCACACTCCACTGCAGGCATCATTTACTCCATTGTTTTTTTGACTCAGTGTGTCTTCTGCCAACAGCCGCACATCTGACTGCCACTGTGTGACTGACAGTGAACATGTTGAGAGAGAGAGAGAGAGAGAGAGAACGATCCTGGGCAAGTGGGCGTGCGGCTCACTGTGACATGCAAAGCCGTACTTCGTTCCCAGTCTCTCTCTCTCTGTGCTGACAGCCGAACAGTGTGTGCTGTCTCAGTGTCACTCACTTTTGCTGTCTTTCTCATACTCTCTCAGCTGCTGTAACCCATGGATGCGACACTGCCTCAGGACCAGCAGCGATCAGAGAGGGAGAGAGGGAGGGAGGGAGAGAAACAAATATTGCCTCTTGCATCTCGTGCTTCCATCTCGCCAGACCATCTCTTGCCTTTCCTCTTCCTCCTTGCAATGGCACAGGGAAAACTTGTTCATTCACGACTGGGGGGGGCGACAGGGGTTAAAGACAGGACTGTCTTGTCTGCAGCGCAATTACCGAGGATGGGAATGGCCACTGTCTCATGGTTGTCGTTGGCGATTGGATCATTATCGGGGGGAAGGGGCTTATCAGAGCAAAGGGCATAGACAGCGGGGACACTCAAGTACTTAAGAATTACCAGTCCCAATTATAGCTGTTTTCCAGTGCATCTGCCAGTAACTGGATATCTGCGGGGCAGGGATTGTGGGCAGTCCTGTAGCGCTGTGCGGTACGGAAACAACTGATATAACCATGCGGGAAACACTACAGTGTTGTTGCTACAGATGACTGCATGGCTATAGGTGACACGCAATGGGTTGGGACAGCAGAGCTCCGTGGGACGGATGGCTGGTTGGGTGAGTACTACCGGGAAGCGGCAGCGAGTAGGGACTGGCACGGACACACAGACATACCCAGCAGCCGTATCATCAAAGGTATCTGTGTACCCCGCAGCACCATTGTGTCCGGTATCAACTGCACTCTGTCAAACATTTTTAACTGAACTCAAAATTACATGCATGCAAATGAAAGTACTGAAGCACTCTCTCATTGGAGCAGTTCAGTTCTTTCAAATACACAAAGTGCCACGTCTGCAAGCAGTACTAGTGTCATGACTAGAGTGCCTGGTCACTGGTCTACACTGCTAAGCCCATTACAGTTTCAGCTATAATTGGCTCGGCAGTGACACACTTCTAAAATGCCGTCTATAGCAAAATGTTCCTTGTGCAAGTGAACATAACAATTGGGACCTGACCATTGCAGGCTATGAGTTATGAGCATTGCAGGCTATGAGCGGGTTGGAGGAAGCAGTAAGGGAGGAGGCGTATTCCTATAGGTCAGAGAGGGCATAGAGGCAGTAGGAGGATGGAAACATTAGGGGAGGTAATGGGGAAATGGAATTGCTGTGGGTTCAGCTCACAACATTCTCAGGCAAGTAACTACGAATGGGGATGATCTGTAGACTTCCAGGACAGGGGAGAAGAGAGAGAAAAGGAGCTAGGGACAGAACTAGAAAGTGGAATGGCAAGGAGGAAGGTGATGGTGGGAGATCTAAACCTGCCAGATATTGATTGAGTTGTTCTAGCAGCCTGGAGCTCCAGAAGTCCGGCCTTGCTGGATGCATTGCAGGACTGCCTGCTGGATGCATTGCAGGACTGCCTGCTGGTGCACCTGGTTAAGGAACCCACTGGGCGGGCTGCCATTTTCGACATAGTGCTCACCAATTCGGAAGTGGTAGTAGGAGGAGTGAGGGTAGGGGAGCCACTAGGGTCCAGTGACCATAACTCTGTATGGTCCGACTTGGCCCTTGGGACAAGTAAGCCCCACATCAAAGGCTTCATATCATGTGGGATTGCACCAAACTTATCCCATTTCTTCAAGAGATAGAGGGGGCACTACATGAAATATTTACTCCCGAACTAATCCTTTCTAAAGAACTTACTTTAACATTATACCCACAGGGTATGAAGGATTCTTCTAGTAAATATTTGCTGGCTGCAATAAAAAAAAAAGTGTACAACAAAACACTGGTTGAAGGCAGAGATACCCACACTGGTGGAATGGATGGCATTGGTTAACTCCATCTATACATTAGAAATCCTGACTTATACCATTCAAAACCAAGTACTAAGTAGACAGAGATCGGAACAGGTGGAACCGCTGGGTAATGTATGTTATGACTAAACACCCCTCCTTTGTTCCTTAATCTGAATACAGGACTTTACCTGATATTATACAAGAAGGGAAGAGTACCCAGGTAATGGAGTAGGTCATTTTCCCTGTCTGATGCCATCTGTCTTGGGCAATATCTGAACATTCATAGCTACGGACTGGGAGGTGGGTGCTGGAATGTATTGACCATCACTATGAAACCAGTACAGTATGTACCACACAGTATAGTGAATGAAAAGACTGATATACTTGTTGTTAAATGTTGTTTGTCCCAGTCAGACCTGGTGGCGCTGAGGGTTGAGGCGCTGGACGCCACACCTTGTGCCACACTGGTGACCAGAGTTCTGGAATGAGCTAGATGCCAGGGATTGGCAGGGGAGGGAGAGGATAGAGCAGCCAATGGACTGATCTCCTCTCCCTGGGGAGAAATCCAGGGCATGCCTGGCGTAGTAGTGCCCCCCCCCCCCAGTGCAAACTGGAGGCACTATACATGTTCTGGCTGACTCTTGGGAGGAGTGCGGCAGACATCTGCAGCATCGTGCCGTGCTGATGTCATTGCACCATTGCACTTCTGGGGGGAAACTATACTAAGAAAAAAATTCCCGTCCTCGGGGATAGGCGATGGCACCTCTGCCCCACCAAGCCACATTCCAGCACCGGGCTTCTCTCCTTTCCGGGCCGACCGCCCAGCCGGCACATTAGGTTTCAGATAGAGAGTGCCCTGGGCAGATAGGGCGGCCCCACCTCGGGGGTGCAGAGTCGGGGGATCTGCCAGGCTGGTGCGGGGTGAGGAGAGAGCTTCAGGTGGGAGGTAGAGCTTACGGTGTGTGGCGGATACCGGAGACCGTTCCCTGGCAGTACAGACTAGAAATAAAGTTTACAAAAAAAAAAATAAAAATGTTGTTTGTCTCTGTATGTGTTAAGGAGAAAAACCTCATCAACGGTTGAAGTCCTAGATTTCAGAAGGGCAGACTTCAACCAGATGAGAGAGCTGGTTTGGGACAAGTTAGTCAGAGTGGACAGTGTCGGGGATGTGGAAGACAGATGGGGGGCAGTCGAGGGGGGCCATTCTCGAGGCAACAAAAGTCTTTACATCAGTATGGTAATCAAAAGAAAAAGGTGTAAGAGAGAAATATAGAAACATATAAACAGAATTTTTCTGCAGATAAGAACTGCTTGGCCCTCCCAGTCTGCCCATTTTTGCCTTGCCTATACTGTAGACCCTATCTGATCTCTGGCTGCCCCTGCTTCCCTACCAGTATTCCTTTGTTTCTGTCCCATGCATGCTTGAAGCCCTTCACTATTTTCACCCCCTAACCGAGGCATGGCTAACCTCCCCGGGTCAAAGATATCAAGATAGGGCTATCGGGGTTCAAATCATTCAGGAATGACCGGATAGGAAAGAGAGGCGGTGGATGCCTGATCTACATCTGGGACACTCTACAAGGAGTTGTACACCCCTCCTCGGCTTGTGCTGCTGACTGTGAACTGCTTACTGTTAACCTCATGTTTGGGCCCTCAAATCCTTAGTTGTTGCCTGCGTTTACCTCCCACCCAAAAAAGCCAAAGAGGGCCGTGAGAAAGTTTTAAAGGCTGTTGATGGTATTAATAAGGATAATGAGCTTATAATGACTGGAGACTTCAACATAGACTGGTACAGCAGTGACTCGTCCCATATGAGGGATACCGTTGCTAACCCCTACCTCTCGCAATTGTTCACTGAGCCCACCAGAATGAACCATAAATCAGGTAGGCATTCGCTGTTAGACTGGTTACTTGTAAGATCACTGGATTGGATATCGGAGGTATCAGTTCTCTCTGCCTCACTGAGCGACCACTCCCCAGTCACCTGTGTGTGGTCCAGTAAGTTTAAAAAAGCCTCTCCTATCCTTGTGAACAGCAGGGTTCTGAAATGTGGACAGACTTCAGCCTTCAAAGAGGCTCTGTCGCTGATCGACTGGACCCCCATAGGGGCTATGCAGGACATCGATAAAGCACTTAATTACCTAACTGACAAGTTCAATATGATCTGTGACAGATTTGCCCCTGTTTAAAAAAAAAAAAAAAACCGTGGAGACAATAATGGGTGGATCACCAGTGAACTACTGGCTGTCATGAGGGAAAGAGACAATTTCTGCAGTAGAGCTAGGGCCGACGAGGACTTCCAGATGTGTAGAGCTGCAAGAAACAAATGCACCTGTCTCATACGGAGTGCAAAAGCCAGTTTCTACAAGAAACAACCAGACACAAATTGGGGGGGGGACTGGAGGTGGTTGTGGGATAATGTTAAGGAGCTCATGGGGAAAGAGAAAAAAAAAAAAAAAAACTACTACTACTAAATGTAAAAGGGGAGACCTCAATGGATCCATTCACCATTGCCAAAGAGTTCAACTTGGCCTTTACGGACCTAAGCTCCATTCTCCCAGAAGAATACCGTAAGCCTCTAGACACTGACCAGAACACTATATCCCTCCAGAACTATCACCTGAACTTCTACTTCAAGAGAGTCACAGTAAAAGAAGCTAAGGGCTATGTTATTAAAACTCTGGGGAAAACTAGATTGGGCTGTGACAATATCAACATAAAGTTGCTCGCTCTGGCCCTTACTATTCTCCCTTTACCTTAACACCCTTCCACGCTCTTGCTCGGGGAACATTCTATTATATGCTGGTGATGCAGTCATCTTTTCCTCAAGTCGTAACCCTATTGCCCTCCAGGACTCGCTGCAGAAGTCCTTCGCCGAAGCCGAGGGCTGGTTCAAGGAACATAGATTGGTGATAAATCTTAAAAAAACAAAAACCATGTTCTTCACTCATCCTCAAAACAAGTCCTGCAACTTCAAACTCCTCATTCACTCTGGGTCCTCTTTCCCACTCAAACAAGTTTGCTCCCATAAATACCTAGGGATCCATTTTGACCCCTCTCTCTCCTTCCATGGACACATCGCTGCCCTTGCCACTGCCACTAGTATCCGATTGGGCATCTTACATCGGTATAAACACTGTCTCCCCCGGAGGCTCTTCGACTTGCAGTCACCTCCTCTGTCCTGCCCCTAGTGGACTATGGACTGCCGGTGTATGGTGCTGCCGATCAGACCGCCTCCATAAAATTCCTTTTCTCTGAATAAGGCCTGCAGGTTAATTACTGGGGCACCTAATCACACTTGTCTACTGTCGCAAAAGCGCTGGTACTTGATCTTGACGAGCACCTCAAATATCTGACCTGTACCCTTACAAAAGACCCTCCTTGGGCTATCCCTGCTAGGATTGACCACCACCATCCGCCGCTCTGTCCCACTAGTTCATACTCGGACCTCTGGGAAAACCTCTCTTGTTATCCCTAGAGCTAGGACCTCTCACGGCCAAAGAGCATTCAGCTTTAGGGCCCCCTCCTGGTTCAACACACTGCCCCCCTCCATCTCCGAAGCTCCAACTATATCGTGCTTCAAAACGTCCTTACGGAACCACCTTGTTAACACCCGAAGCTGTAATTGCCACTAGTCAAAGCCGTACTCAATACTTACGACAAAGCTTACTACTAAGCTGCTAAGGACAACATAACTCTGGTATTGTTTGCATCAATCCTACCTGTACCAGCTTGTTTGTATCTATGTACTAATTGCTGTCATAAGTTACTGTTATACTGTGTATTTTCGTTTGTCTTACTGTGACAAGGTACCTTTGTAAATGAGCCTATGGCTCAAAGGTTTTCCAAACTGCTGTCTAAATAAATAAATAAATAAATAAATACAATGAGCTCATTGTTCCCATAACTAAGATTTTCAATAAATCACTCATGCTATCTAAATTCCCCTCTATCTGGAAACAATCATTGGTGAACCCTGTACATAAGAGTGGGGATAGAACCATCACATCAAACTATAGGCCAATCTCAATACTATCCCTTTCTAAAGCTCTTGAGAGGATTGTGGCGGACTAGTTCACTGAATACATTCAGAAATACCATCTCCAGTGTCTTCAGCAGCATGGTTTTCATAAAAACCTAGTACTGCCATGGCTGTGGTGGATCTCTCTAACTGTGTTCACAAGGCCATGGATGAGAGTAAACTGGTTGGTTTGATCTTCATAGATTTAACCAAAACATTCGACACGGTTTGCTACCTGCTTCTCCTAGGCCAATTACGCTCCATGGGTGCATCCCCTTGTGTTGTCCAGTGGTTCCAGGACTACCTAACATCAAGATCGCAAAGAGTTAAAATAGGACAAACCATATCTAACTCTCAGGAAGTCTCTATCGGAGTTCCCCAGGGGTCCATCCTGGGACTCCTGTTGTTTAGCTTATTTCTGAACAACCTACCTGACGCCTGCCCCAGAAAAATTATACTATACGCCGATGACACTGTAATCCTAAACAGTCACATGAGCACAGATTCTCCAAGCTAAGTTGCAGAGCACCTTCAAACAATTAGAATATTGGTTCCTCCTGGTTACTCTTTAACTATAAGAAAACCAAAATGATACTGTTATCTAGACCCCAACTAAAAAGGAGGTACCCCAACATGATAGTCGTGAAAAAGTCTGCCCCACTAGAACAGGTGCACTGTTTCAAATACTTAGGCGTATTAATCGATGACACCCTCTCATTTGTGCAGCACATTGACCAGGTGGTGAAGGCAATGACTTCAAAACTAGGAGTCCTGTATAGGCATAGGAAAAGCCTAACACCCAGTGCCCTCCAGCTCTCCGTCTCCAGCTCCATACTATATATAGTGGATTATGGGCTAGTGGTTTATGGTGCTGCTTCTGATTCTGCTCTCAAAAGGGTCGTTACAGCTGTAAGTAAGGCCTGCAGATTACTGTTAAATGCGGACTGCCTCGCACACACATGCTCAGTATATAAGCGGGCCAACATTCCCCCCCTCAGAAATGGAATCAAGTACCAAACCTGCCTCCTAGACAGGAAGGCCTTGCTTGGTAAGACCCCTACTTGCATCTCTGATCTGGTCAAGGCTGGAAATTCAAGGTACAATACTAGGAGCACGTCCATGATCCTGCTCAGTGTCCCATTCCATAGGACTGCGTTGGGACAGTGCTCTTTCACGTATCGAGCACCACTCTGGCTCAGCAAGATCCTGGGAACTGCTCTAAGCACTGCTAATCCTCAGGCCTTTAAATGTGAGCTAATGCAATTTTTCAGGAGTATGAGCAAGTGTGAGTGCAGGCTCTGAGCCTGGTCCCCTCCCCACACACATGATAAAGGCACTTCACATCCCCGTCCTTGTTTGCCTTCTTTCCTCTCGGCAGACATCACTGCTACCCGCTTGCTGCAATATTCTTTCCCCTGTTACTTCTAAAATCCCCCATCTACTCCACTAGTGCAGGTTCGCCTGAATTGCAAATATCTCGTGTCAGTTCCACCTAAGTCGGGTACATCTGAACTTGCCCACCGCTCACTTCCACCATTCCTATCCACCCCTTACCCCAATCTGTGGTCTCCTCTACTTATACCACTTATGCTTAAATGCCTCGTTCCCTCCCTTAACTAATCCCATCTCCTACCATCTGCATCCGCACCTATTTTTAGTTCCTTCACGCTACCCCTGACCACACTACACCAAGCTTCTTTACACCTCCCCTTCCCTCTCTACACTGACAAGGCCCCAGGGCTGCTTTCCTTGACACCATCTTGACAAAGCCCTAGTGCTGCTCTATAACAGAACTGTATAGTAGTCTACATTGATTCAAGTATCACTGTTGTTTGGTAGTATTGTACAACCATGTATATTTTTCTGCTTGACTCTAGATTTTTTCTAATAATTGCTTGTCTGTACTGTATTCCCTGTATCCTTGACATGGAACCTTTGCAAAAGAGTCTTGTACTCAAAGATTGTATCCGAATTAAGAATAAATAAATAAAACTACCTCCGCTGGAAGACTGTTCCAGGCATCCACAACTCTGTGAAGAAGTACTTCCTCACATCCCTCCTAAATTCCCCCTTTTTCCAGCTGTATTGCATATCCCGTTGTTATCATGTACCATCCCCTCTGAAAAATATTCCCCACCTGTACCATATTCACCCCGTGAGGAAATTATAGGTCTCTATCATGTCTCCTCTCTTCTCTGTAAATGAAAAGCTGTAGGAACCTTGGGTACAAAAGATAGAACTGTCCTCAACACCACTTTTTCCTTATGCATCATGCGATAAGGTTCTTTACAAGACATTGCCTGAAGATTGCCAGTTCTTATTGATGAAAAGATTGCGATCAAGAACAACACCTTGTAGGACTGTGTGTCCAAAGGCACCGCCGAGAGTGGCTCGAAGAGTGCCGTACACAGGGTGTGCAACACTAGGATGAAGTCCCATGATGACAGCAGAGATCGGTAAGATGGCCAACTTCTGCTCGCCACCCTGGGAAATGGATAATTTCCAAGTTGGTTCCCAGGGATGAGTTCAAAGCAGATCCCATCCTTGCCTGAAGAGCGGACACCTGGCCCTACAGAGAACAATATGGTTCTCGGTAGGGGGTCAGGGAAGCAGTGAGAGCCAAATAGAAGGTCATCACCAGGTACAGGGGAAAACAAGGGGAGGAAGAATTGGGAGGAGTACCAAATGAGAACAACGGAAACCAAAAGGGTGGTCAGAGAAACAAAGGAAGACATAGCTGCATATTGTGGAGCGGGTCAAGAATGGGGGAAACAGTTATTTTGATATATTAGGGGATAAAGAAAGAAAGGGGAGGAGGAGGAATTGTTAGGCTAAAAGAGGTAGGGTATGAGCGGAACCTTTCTCTCCATTGAGAGAGCTACTCCCCCCACCCCACCCCAAGTCAAACACTTGGGCTCTTAGGGCATCCTCTAGCTATCTTCTTGAATGCCCTAGACGTTACACGGAAATGGGTAAATGAACATTCTCCTACACTGCATCCAAGCTATGGAACTCCATTCCTGATAAGCTGCAATCTCTCATCACTATCAAAAAGCACTACACTGAAATCCTCCTGGCTGGGACTCTGTGCAAATGTTGTACCTAACCCTATATTAGTGATTGTTCACATAGGCTACCTGATGTCTAGTTTATTTCCCCACTGTATGTGTGTACTTGTCCTGTTCAATGCCATTATTTGTACCTCTTTTGCACTGCTGTGTCATGTAAACTGTGTGCCAGTTACCTGGCCTGGGTCGTGCCTGAAAATGGTCCCTGGAATCAGTGCACCCACCCGGTTATCAATCAAATAAATAAATAAATTGAGGGTATGGGCAGAAGGCAGCCGTTCTTAATGACTACTTTTGCTCCATATTCACAAAGGAAGTTAGAAGGCCTGTGCCAGAGAGTGGCATTAAGGCAGTTGTAAGGGGATCCCTGAGATGAGGCAGCAAGTATTTGCCAGTGAAAGGATTTGGAAAGGCTAGCAGCCCTAAAGACAGATGAGGCCCTGGGGCCAGATGGGATGCATCTGAGGGTGCTCAAGGAATTATTGGCAGTGGAACTAACCAAACCCCTGGTGGGGGCTATTCAGCAGCTCATTCCAGATGGGGTAGTTTCAGAAGAGTGGAGGGTAGCAGATGTAGCCCTTCTCCATACTATCAGTCTTACCTCTGTTGTGGGTAAGCTGGTGGAGACACTGGTCATAGAGGACCTTGTAAACTACCTGGAGAGCTGTGGACTCCAGGAAAGTAAACGGCATGTGTTCGTGACAGGAAGGTCTTGTCAGACCAACCTGATAGTATTCCTTGACTGGGTAACAAGGGTAGTGGAGAGGGCCGTGCTGCGGATTTACTGTACTTCGATTTGAGCAAGGCTTTTGACTCTGTGCCTCACAGAAGTTTGCTGAAGAAGCCAGATGATCTGGGTACAGCGAAAGACACAGATGGGTTAGAAACTGGTTGGAAGAGAGACAGTAGAGGATTATGGTTAACAGAATCAAATCAGAAGAGAGGGAGGTCAGCAGTGGGTGCTACAAAGATCGGTTGTGGGTCCAGTCCTTTTCAGTATGTTCATTGATAATAATAATAACTTTATTTCACATAAGCGCCTTTCAAATATCAAGGCGCTTTACAAAAGATTAAAATACAGTAAGAAGAAAAAGAACAATAAAATACAGTATAGCACAAAACAGTAATCTGACAGGGTTCATTTACTCAGTGCCATTAAAGGCCTGGCACCATGAAATTGTTTTTAATGCTTGTTTAAAGTCTCCCACTGTCGTGCACTCCCTCAGCCAATGGGGTAGAGAATTCCAGAGGGTAGGGGCAACGTAATTAAAAGTATGGGCCCAATAAGACTTAAGACACCCTCGGGATCTCTAGCAACCCCTCGTCGGCCGAACAGAGCTGTCGCTCTGGGCATTGGGGAACCAGAAGCTCTTTCATTAGTGACATGGGAGAAGGAACCCAGGGCAAGATATGTCTTTTTGCAGACAGCACTAAGCTCTTTGGCAGAGTAGACAGCAAAGAGGCAATTAGGGAGCTGCAGAGAGACTTGCAAAAGCCAGAGATGTGGCCAAAGGTTTGGCAGTTGCAGTTGAATTTCATTGCCAAAAAGTGCAAGGTGATGGGGGACAAGAACCATAGGACAGAGGATCGCAGGGGTAGGTGTTAATGCTGTACATAGCCGCTGAGGAGAGAGACTTAGGGTCATCAGCAGTGACTCCCAAAACAATCAAACCAGTGTAACAAGGCAAACGGGATGCTGGGATGGTATAGGAAGGGGCATTGACAGCAGAAGAAAGGAGGTATTACTGCCTCTATAGATTACTGGTGAGGCCCCATTTGGAGTACTGTGCCCAGTTCTGGAGTCCTCACTTAAGGAAAGAGAAGGACAGGTTGGAGACAGTGCAATGCAGGGTGACCCAAAATGATTCATGGCCAGCAGGGTAGATCTTAAGAAAATTGTCTCAAGGCATCTAACATGTAAATGCTGGAGGCCAGATGAGAGAGGGAAGATATGATAGTGACCTTCAAGTTCCTGAAAGAAATGAACAAGGTAATCTGCGAGGAACTGTTAGCATAAGTAGCAGATCATGAACACAGGTGCATGAGTGGAAACCGGGGGTGAAGCAAGATTCAGAAGGGAAGTGTGAAAGTTTTATTTGACAGAAAAAGTGGTGGAGCCATGGAATAGTATGTCAGACGATGTGGTGGGTGCCAAAACTGTCAATGGTTTCAAACACGTCTGAGACAGAGTGAAGAGCTTTGGGGTTGCTCAGGGTGATAGCTTTAGGTCGGGGAGCATGGAGGTGAATAGTGTGGGTTGGAACCCTGTATGGACAATAGGTCCCAGGTTTGTTAGGGGTTTTATGGGCAGACTGGATGGACCAGTGGTCTTTTTCTGCCATCATTGTGTTATGTTTGTATGTCATCCTGACTGGTAACCCTGGCATCTCTGGGCAACCTACAAAACTCTGGGATGTTCCTCCTTGGGATTGCCACCCCCCCCCCCACACCTTCTGAGGTGGGATCCACCTTCTGCTTTTGGCAGTACTCCCCTATCTGGTCATCCTGGCAGAGATCGACCCAGAGCTACCAAGGGCCAATCAGGAGGTGGCCTGCCGTGGGAGGTGGGGCAGGACGTCATTGGCAGGTGGGACCTATTTTCCCTTCCAGTCTACTGTGGAATAGCCGTGCAGTGATGCCCGTGACATCACTGCCAGTATAGGCTGTTCTTTTCCCTATGCTGGAATCCCAGTCACCTTTACTCACAGCCACCGCTTGAGGTCTCTCTAGCACTGGCAACCACATTCTCCTCCCCTGGAAGGTAGCTGTCCTTCAGGTGCTTAGTCCTCCTCCCCAAGCTGGCCCTCTGTTCCAAGCTTGTTCCTGAACCCAGTTCATTCACGTTGCGAATGATACTGCTACTTCTGTGCCAGCAGGCCTGCGTTTGGGGCCCTTTGGAGTGATTTTCCAGTTCATGTTCATATGTACAGTTCTAGCATCTGTTGTGGTTATAAGGGTGCATTCTCGAGTTCTTTGGGTGAGGGAACAGAAAAGCAATCCGAGCAGTTCTAGCAAGCAAAGGACTAGAGAAGGTACTTTTATTACCATGAGAGAGGCTGGAATTGTACATATAAAAATGTTATAAATCACGTTCAACAGTTCTGTTTTTTAGAAAATAGAACTTGAATTAAAAAAAAAAAAGTTTTATTTTGCAGAAAATAAGAAAAACCCCTGTATCTGAAATGGAATGTGCCTTCTGAACTTACTGATTTTTAGAACTGTTTGCCAGAGACACCCTCATATGCTTACAAAAGTATGTTTATAAATAAACAGTCTTGATTGGACGAACATAATGCCATGATTTATGGTTAACTTTGAGGTCGTAGCACCTCTGGGAAGGGGTAAAACTTTTATCACTGTTCGGGTTTCATCTTTCTTCACTCGCAGACCTTGGTGTCACTCTTTTTGTTTTCTTCCTGTTCACTGGCTACCATAATTTATAATGTAAAACAGGCAATTGGCATCAACAAGACTCAATTCTATCAACATTTAAAAAAAAAATATATATATAGTTTTAGGACATTACATTCTATTTTTTTCCCCTTCTATTTGTATTTTTCTCAATTGGCCATGCTCTGCCAGGTTTCTTCCCTGGTCCCAGGAATGTACCCTGATCAGGCCCGTTAGTACTCCAGCTTACTCCTTGGTCCTGACACCCTTGGGAGTGTCCGCCATGGCTGTACACCAGTGGCGGAGGGCCCTGCCATGCAGTTCACTGAGTGAACTAGGATTCCGTGCCAGCAGGCACTAGGACCCAGGAGAGCCAGGAAACCCAGGCTATCATAGAGGCGGTCGTATGGACTTTTTCCCTCTTGGTTTTCTCGTAGCCTCCCTCCTCCTGTGGCATGCACCAGCATTTGGGTCTCGGAAGCACGTAATGACATCCCTGTGGATAGAGCATTCTCCCCTGCCCACTGCAGGGGTTGCTCTAGCACTAGGTGTGCATTGCCAACCCACCTGATCACAGCCTACTGACGAGAGGTAGCTGTTGCGGTCAGGCCCGACCCCGGGCGTGTTGTCCCGAGCTCATTCCCGATCTCTGGTTGCCTGGGCCACTGGGGTGGCCTATAGTCCTTATTACTAAAGACATTTATTTACGGGAAAACAAGACCTTTGCCGCTCAGACTTTATCTGTCCCTGCTGCCTTTTCTCTTCTGAAGTCACAGTCTAGTGCTTGTGACATCAAAACTGTTTTGTTGCAACTTCATGTAATATCTTGAGCCGTGGAGTCTGACTTCACGGCAGCAGTGAACGATGTAACCAAATGTAAACTGATGAGTTCTAAGGAAAAAGTTCCTAGTGACTGAAAATTTCTTCAGTAATAAAATGGAAGGTTCTGGAAATTGAAATTTACGGGGAATCATTTTTGTAGAAGATCTGCTGCTGCCAAATTTTTGCTCTAACAGGAAAATCATATTTGCACAGTAAACATCTAAACTGCCAACAGTTAAAGGCAGAGTCACCTTGAAGACAGCCTTCTGCTTTCTGATTTCATCCACTCAGAATCCTTAATTGCTGTATTGTTTTGAGCATCTCTTAATTATTGTTTTATAGCTTATATAAATCTGCCAGTGAAGTTACTGGCTCAATAAAGTGTGAGGTGGAGCACACACAAGTGCAGACAGTATGCAAGTAGACCATGGATGTTAGAGCAAAGTGCCCTACTTTGGTCCCGGAAGCTGCCTTTATGGGACACATCGAACATTTACAAACATTATGGTTTGTTGTAACAACCTTTTTTTTTTTCCCCTCGCAAGTTGGAAATGGGGATTAAAGTGCTGCAGATTGCAGTACTGTTCCACAGTGAAGTGCAGCAGTTTGTCACATTGCACTCCACAATGCAACCCAGTTGAAGGATGAGTAGGATATAGACATACTGCTGTTGCTAAAACACGGTATGATAGTTGTGTGGATGATGTTGAATAAGCATGTGACTTGTGTTGGTATGTGCAGTAAAAAAGCAGTAAAACATCTGAGATTGTGGGTTGGACAGCCCAGTCCCAATGTGAATTGGCAGATGACTCCACAGTTCAACACCCACAAGTGTAATTGTCTCACAGCCCAGATGAGATAAATGCCACCCCTTCATATGAGGCAACACGCATAAAAGCAATTGGAAACAACTGCAGGAGAAACAGTTTTCTGAAGATCATGCTAATAGAGGTGGACACCCAAAATGACACTGGCACACATGCATAAAGCTCCCAAAGGCAAGTGAAACACACATACACACACACCCACACAGAATCACAGTGCTACAGCTTACACTGCTGGAATGACTTATGAACTGGGTGGGGATGAGACTTTGCTGACTGCTAGCTTGGTAGATCCAAAAGGAAGTTTCCTCCCTCACTGCTGAAAAAGTCAGGAGGCCTGTTGGCTATTCAGCTGCTAATTCCAAGAACTGTTTCAGGGAATTTTCTAAACGCTGTATTTCCTAGACTCTTGCCTCATGAATGAGGCAGCACGATTCCCTAGAGCTCCATTGGCTGAACTAATCCCATTTAGAAGGGGGTCATCTCATGTCAGGAGATTCTAGCAGCTGTCTCTTCCCTCTAGTTGTGTCAAGCTGCAGGATTGCAGAGATAGAAACATAGAATTTGACAGCAGATAAGGACCTCCTGGTCCACCTAGTCTGCCCATTTTCCCTACCTACAGTCACATCGCAGACCCTACCTTATCTCTGGCTTAACCCCCTCTTTCCTTACCTCTAAGTTTACCTTATACCTATCCCATGCCTTCTTAAATCCCATTACAGTTTTTGCACCCACCACCTCATCAGGGAGGCTGTGCCAGGCATCCACCACCCTTTCTGTGAAGAAGTGCTTCCTTATATTTCCCCTGAGTCTACCCCCCTTCAGCTTCATAGCATGACCCCTTGTTCTTGAGCGTCTTTTTCTCAGAAAAAGGCTTCCTTCTTTAACCTTATTTTTACCCTTGAGGTATATGAAAGTCTATCATATCTCCCCTCTCCCTTCTTTCCTCCATTCTGTATATATTGAAGTACTTCAGTCTCTCCTCATAGGGCTTTTGATGCAGATCCTGCACCATTTTAGTTGCCGTCCTCTGGACTGCCTCTTTTCTATGTCCTTTCAGAGATGAGGACTAGAGAACTAGAAAGTATTCTGGGTTGGTCTCACCACAGATTTATACAGCTGTATCACCACGTCCCTCTTTCTGCTGGTGATGCTCCTCCCTGTGCACCCTAGCATCCCATTGGCTGTCCCCACTACCTTGTCACACTGTTCGGCCACCTTTAAGTCATCAGATATGATAACACCCAGGTCGCTTTCCTGTTTGGTGGTCGCCAGTACCACTTCCCCGATTTTGTACTCCTACCCCGGGTTTCTACACCCCAAGTGCATGATTTTTCACTTTTTCGTATTGAAACTTAGTTGCCAAATTCTTGACCACTCATTAAGCTTACCTAGATCTCTGATCATCATCACCCCCTCCCACAAGTGTCCACTCTGTTGCAGATTTTAGTGTCATCTGCAAAAGACATACCTTCCCTTCAAGTCCCTCTGCAATGTCACTTATAAAGATAATAAAGAGGACTGGTGCCAGTACTGATCCTTGCGGCGCCCCGCTAATCACCCTCCTTTCCTTGGAGTGAACTCTTTTTACCACCACCCTCTGATGGCTATCATCTGACCAATTAATTACTCATTTTACCATTTTAGGTCCCACTCCTAGGCTGCCCAGCTGGTTTACAAGTCTGTTATGAGGAACAGTATTGAAGGCCTTATTGAAATCTAGGTGGGCGACATCCACCACTCCACCCTGATCTACTTCCCTGGTCACCCAGTCAAAGAAATCTATAAGATTAGTTTGACATAACCTCTCCCTAGTGAATCCATGCTGTCTCGGATCTTGTAAGCCACTGGATATTGCACAATCCTTTCTTTCAGTAGCGATTCCATTAATTTCCCTACCACCAAAGTCAGACTAACTGGCCTGTAATTGTCTGCCTCCTCCCTGCTCCCACTCTTGTGAAGTGATACCACATCTGCCCTTCTCCAGTCCTATGGGACCACTCTCATTTCCAGTGAGTGGTTGAATAGGACTTTCAGAGGTGCAGCCAGCCCCGTTGCATTGTTCACCTTAAGATTTGCCAGTTAGACCCCCATCTCAGGGGGAAGGAATGGACAAGGAAATGATAGAAGGCTTCCTTAGAATGGCAGAAAAAGGGGAGATGATGTTGATGGGGGACCTGAATATGCCAGATGTTAACTGGAGCACCTTTGCTGCAGGCACATCCAAGAGCAGGGTCATTCTTTATGCCCTACAGGGGGCATGCCTCAGACAGCTAGTACTGGAACCCACTCGGGAGGGAGCAATCTTAGACCTGGTACTTTCGAATGGGGACGGAGAAAGAATCTCAGATTTAGAAGTGGGTAGCCATCTGGGAACAAGCGATCACCAAACAGTGTGGTTCACGATAAACACAGCCATACATTCAAGCCATACAAAAGCAAGAGTATTGGACTTTAGGAGGGCTGACTTTGGGAGAATGAGAGCGTGCCTCAGAAAAGCACTATCAAACAGGCAAGAAGGAGGGGTGGAGGAACAATGGAGAGTAATCAAAACAGCCATCACAGAGGCAACAAGCGCTTGTGTAAAGCAAATCAACAAAACACAACAAAGGAAAAACCGTTATGGTTCTCAAAAGAGGTGGCAGGGAAGGTTAAGGAGAAAAGGATAGCATTCAGGAAATATAAGGAAACACAGAAGGAGAAGGACAGAGAACTTTATCAGTTAAAGCAGAAAGAGGCTGGGAAGGCAGTCAGAATAGCAAAGGCTCAAACCGAGGAAAGGATAGCCAACTCTATTAAGAAGAGGATAAGACCTTTTATAGGTACATTAGGGAGTGAAGAAAGACCAAAGGAGGGATACTGAGGCTTAATAAAGGGGAAGGAATGTGGGTAGAGGGTGACAATGAAAAAGCAGGGATACTGAACGAATATTTCTGCTCACAAAGGAATTCACAAAGGAAGAGGAGGGGGAGGTACCGAAACCAAACAAGAGAAACACTCTGAAGACGAGGGTCGATACCAGTCCATTTACAGAAGAAAGGGTTCTGAAAGAACTAATAAAATTGAAGGTGGACAAAGCAATTGGGCCTGATGGAATTCACCCAAGAATTCTAAAAGAACTAAGGGTACAACTAATGACACCGCTGACTACTCTCTTTAACAAATCATGGGAGGTGGGTGGTACCTGAAGACTGGAGGAGGCAGTTGTGATTCCTTCACAAAAGTGGAGCAGGACAGAGGCAGGAAACTACAGACCAGTTAGTTTGACCTCAGTGGTAGGTAAAATGATGGAATCACTTCTGAAGGAAAGAATTGTTGAGTACCTAGAGGCCAGTGGGGCACAGGACCCCAGGCAGCATGGATTCACGATGGGAAGGTCGTGTCAGATGAATCTAATAGATTTCTTTGACTGGGTGACCAAAGTAGTAGACCAGGGAGGGGCTGTGGACATGGCTTACCTAGATTTTAGCAAGGCATTTGATACAGTCCCACACAAAAGATTAATACACAAGTTAGCCAGCCTTGGAGTGGGTCCCAAGGTGGTAGCCTGGATAAAAAATTGGCTAGACAACAGGACACAAAGGGTAGTAGTAAATGGAGTCCACAGTGAAGAAAGGAGGGTTACTAGTGGGGTTCCGGGTTCAGTACTGGGACCGGTCCTTTTCAGTGTCTTTATAAGTGACATTGCAGAGGAACTGGAAGGAAAAGTATGTCTCTTTGCAGATGACACAAAGGTCTGCTACAGGGTTGATACACCAGATGGAGTGGAAAGGATGAGAATGGACTTGGCAAGGTTGGAGGAATGGTCAGATGTATGGCAGCTCAGATTCAGTGCAAAGAAGTGCAAGGTACTGCACCTGGGAAACAAAAACTCAGGGCAAGAGTACACAATGGGGGGTGAGATACTGACGACAGTAAAAATGGAAAGGGACCTGGGGGTAATTATATCAGATGACCTAAAGGTGGGCAAGCAATGTGAGAAGGCAGTAAGGAAGGCTGGGAGGATTTTGGGATGCATAGGGAGAGGCATCAATAGTAGAAAACAGGAAGTTGTTATCCCTCTGTACAGACAGTTGGTGAGACCCCATCTGGAGTACTGTGTGCAGTTCTGGAGACCCCATCTCTGCAAAGACATAGAGTGGAGGCTGTCCAGAGGAGGGCAACCAAAATGGTACAGGGTCTGCACCAGAAGACGTACGAAGAAAGACTAAAGGAGCTTAATATATATACCCTTGAGGAAAGGAGGGAGAGAGGGGACATGATAGAAACTTTCAAGTACCTCAAGCAAATCAACAAAGTCCAAGAGGGTGGCATCTTTCAGAAAAAGAGATGTTCAAGAACAAGGGGGCACAATTTGAAGATAGAGGGGAGATGGCTCAGAGGTAATGTGAGGAAGTATTTTTTCACAGAGAGGGTTGTGGATGCATAGAACAGCCTCCCTGAGGAGGTCGTGGAGTCAAGAACAGTGGGGGAATTCAAGAATGCATGGGACAGACATAAGGCAGTCCTAGTGAGGGGTAGGAGGAAGTAAGCTGTTGGTTAATTAGGATCTGCAGCTTATCTGTTGGGTAGGAAAATGGGCAGACTAGGTGGGCCAAGCGGTCTTTATCTGCCATTAAATTCTATGTTTCTATGATCTCCTCTGTAAATGGACTAGTGCTCACACCCCTTCCTTCGATGCCCCTGCCAGTGATCTGTGGACCCTCACCATCCCTTTCATTTGTGAAAATTGAACAAAAATAATTGTTCAGGATGTTTGCTTTTTCCTTGTCCCCTTCTAGACACTGCCCTCTTCCATCCTTAGCCTTACAATCCCTCCCCTGGTCTTTCTCCTTTCGGTAACATGCCTAAAACATGTCTTGTCCCCTTTCCACACTGCCTGTGCTATCTTCTCCTCCGTCTGTGCCTTTGTGCAACTGACCACTTTTACTGCCTCCCTCTGCTTCTCTTGATACACCTCCCTATCCTCCTTCCTCTGTGTCTCCTTATACCTCCTGAATGCTGACTTTTTTGTCCTTACCTTCCTAGCCACCTCTTTTGAGAACCTAGCGGTCTCATTTTTTCCTCTTGCTTTTTTATACTTGCCTGACTCAGAGGTCTGTTGGCTTCACTATACCCGTTTTTATTTTTACCCACTGTTTCTTGACTCCACCTAAGTCCTACCACTCTGCCATTGCATCCCTGAGGCATTCTCCCATCTTTACAAAATCAGCCCTCCTTAAGTCCAGGACCCTCACCTTTGTGTGGTTCACTTCTGACACATTTCTTATATTGAACCACAATGTATGGCGACCACTATTCCCCAGGTGGCAACCTATCGTGATGTCTGCGATACTGTCCCCGTTGGTGAGTACAAGGTCTAATTGCTCCCTCACGATTGGGCTCCTCTACTAGTTGCCTGAGGAACACTCCCTGCAGGGAGTCCAGGATGTCTCTGCCCCTGCCTGAAGCTGCAGCTGGGACGCTCCAGTCATCATCAGGCATATTGAAGTTCCCCACCAGCAGCACCTCCCCCTTATTTGCCATGTTTTGGCTGGCTTCCACCAAAAACTTGTCCACCCCGTCCCTCCCCGTGCTGTAGATCTGTAGATCACTCCAGTGCAAAAAGCTGCTCCATTCCCCCTTTCTGGGGTGACCCACAGAATTTCCCTCCCTACCTGTGTTCCCTGCATATTTGTTGCTTTTATGCTATCCCTCACGTAAGGAGCAACTCTTCCCCCTTTCTTACCCACCCTGTCCTTCCTGAACAGCATATATCATGGTATTGCTACATCCCAGTCCTGGTTCTCATTGCACCATGACTCAGTAATGGCGACAGTGGCTAGTTCAGCCTTGGTCATAATGGCCACTAGGTCAGGGATCTTATTTCCCAGACTTCTAGCATTTGCACACATGACCTTCCATATTCTGCTACCACCCAGCTTGCCAATCCCCCTTTACCTTTTTACTTTCTTTCCTTGCCCACTCTGCCCTAATTTCCATACCTACCATTTTGTTTTTCTTGTTATCGGGTACCCTTGGTGATTTGCCTCCCTTATGCTTCTCCCTACTGTCTGCTTCAGTTAGCGGGGGGGGGGGTGGCATGGTCTGCATCTCCCTGCTTCCTTCCGCCATCCCCCTCTGATAGTTTAAATGCTCTTGTTTTTAACATTTAAACCACTCACTGAGGACTTGTGTACCCCTCCCAGCCGGATGCAGGCCAGCTCCCTTGTATAGGCCTTTATCCCTCCAGGTGGGACCCCAGCCCCCAATATAGCTGGCTTCCACCCATTTGCACCATTCCTTTAACCATTGACTGAAACTGCTGATACAGATTACCCTATCCACTCCACCCCCCGCCGTAGACCTGCAGTACCTCAGAAAAGGTCACTGAGCATGCTACCTGCCTAAGACTCATCCCCAACTCCCAGAACTCCTCTTGCGCTATCCTAACCTCATCCCAGGCCAGGTCATTAGTCCCTAGGTGGACATTGACAGCCAGCTGTCCCTCCTGTTCTGCTGTGCTAACGATCCTCAGGATCCGCTTTCCATCCCTCCGAGTCATGGTGCGGGGCAGGCACTTAACCTCCCTCTCCCCCTTCCTTCCTACTCCCAAATCTACCCCCCCCCCACAGTGGCGTCCCCCACCAGCAATTGTCCCCCCCAATAAGGTGTTTTCGGTGGTCTGAATTGATCCCTTGATGGCCAGGCCTGAACAGCTTTCGAATAAAATATATTCCCTATACACTTTAGCTGCCTATTGTACTACGAGGCTGATAAATGGACTCTGAATTCTCAGAACTGTAACAAAAATTATTAAAGAATCGTGTTATACTGGCCCATTGGCACAGAAGTAATGCTACCGCTGGCGACCTAGGTTTGGAAAAGAGCTCTGGGCCATTCGAGGACCAGCCAGGGAAGGAGGATTGAGCATCCCACTGGATGCTTCCCTCCTCCAGAGAAGGAGGGTTGCCATCCCTGCTGCTATACTGCCACCTGGATGACCACAGGTGGCAGTGCAGATTGGGAAATGCCAGGGGAGGGACGGAGGCCGGCTGATCCGGGAGCGATGCCACACCTCTGCACGTCCCCTTGGTCTCTCTGTGTGCTGATGTCTGTGGGTGGGAGAAAACTCATGAAAATGGCCTCTGCACATGAGGATGACTGAGCGTGTGGCACTGTCCCGGATCTCTCCTGCTTGTTCCGCGGCAACGGTTTCCTGACAAACGTTTGGGGGATTGCCTCATCCCCGCCTAGTGGGGTAAACCATGGCTGCATGGGGGAAGGCCGGCGCACTGGATGGTAGGTAAGGAGGGATAACAGCAGAATGGATACCTTGATGCCTCCTGAATAAGTTGGGTGCAGGTGGCAGGGGATGAATGGATCAAATAAAATAAAAAAGAATTCTGTTGCTCATCAAACGATAGGGAAATGAGCTATTAGGATTGTATAAGAGTTAAGAGTAGACTTGACTTTGTGGTAGAATTATTTTAACTTTTTTTTACTGGATGTGAGCAGCTAGAAGCCTTTATTATTTGAAAATATTTATGGGACACCCCACTGTCTTTTCATAAGTTGATTCCTATGTGAAATACTTTTTTATTTTCCAGGAAATTACAAGAATTTGATTGTAAATGTGGCCCCATAAAGCCAGATATATATTGGGTAAATCTAGCCAAGAATTGAATACTTCCTTCGTATGTATGAAAAATGGATTAAAAATTCTCTTACACCGCATCAATTCATAGCTTCAGTTAGCTGGCATGAGTTTGCATGGAAGTGCAGACTGCAGTATTTCCATACACCCAGAATTCCAGCTAAATACATGGGAGATTCCTGCGGATCTTGTTGGAGAAAGTGCAGGGCAGAGGGAGCTGACCAGGCTCGCATCTTCTGGTCCTGCCCTGTTTTGGAGGAATTCTTGCATCAGCTAAAGCAACATCTGTCACTCCTTTCCACAAGTTCTCCATCCATCCATGGTCCTCCTAGCCATCCTGATGGAAGGACAGAGATCCAGGCCCTGATCACTACTCTATGCCCTTCACTTGGCTGCAAAGAAAACTATAACCAGGCTTTTGTTATGGCCTACCCCACCTAGCATAGCAAATTGGCAGCAGGTTGTTACACAAATTTATACATTAGAAAAATTGGCATTTAAGTTGAGGGGGAAATTCACATTTTCATGGAAGATGGCAACCTTGGATATGATACTGTGTCACTGAATGATCATTCACTAAGTCAGATAGATATATGGCTGCTCTGTAATGTCTGTTAACTACCCTGGGACCACTGCTTTACACTGGTAAGAAGAGCTTGAAAGTATCATAGCATTGAAGTTACTCTTGATGGCTGCTGCCCTCCAATCAACAGATGTAAATGGAGTAGTACACCTCTTTCGTATCGTATGCTAGCAGCATAATTGCACTATTATTGAACAGTTTGTTTTTTTACTTAGTTTTCCCCCTCCTTTTACCACCCCCCATCTCCAAACCTTCGGGGGCAACTGAGTCATCCCTCTGCTAACCACCCTACCCACGACTGACCTTGTGCCCCATGGAGCCACGGTTATCCCACCAGGCGGGGAATGAGGTGGGGCCCGTACACTTACTAGTCTCGTCGGGGAAGGTGGTCTGGGTGAGTGGTGGCACATCGAGGGCACGCTCCTGGTGCCCCGTCTTCCCGGAGATGGAAGGCTGTTATCCTCTGGTTTCCTCACTCGCAGTGTGTGCCCTGATGTTGAGTTGCTACGTGTCGACGTCCACCATGCCTCATGGCCGGCACTCCCCTGCAAGCAGGGCTTGCTGTACCTCGAACCTCCGCTCGGGGTCAGGCAAGTTGCAGGCATTTGGTCCCCTCCCTCTCCCCGGAGACAGCGAGCTGTCGTGGGATGCTCAACCCCGGCCCGGCCCCAGCGACCAGAGTCCGTTCCTGAGCCCAGATCGCCAGCATCGTAAGCGGAAATCCAACTGCTGCACTGATGGGCTGGCCTTTGAACAGTCTTTTTTAATATCAACTTAAATATTTAAAAAAAAGACTTTCTATATCATGCCTTTTTATATGGTTAGTATCCCAAAGTGCTTACCAATCTCTGAACCGGTGACAGCAGACAAGAACTGTTTTCGCCATATTGCTGGCTAAGGCTTAAGTGACTTGCACAGGGTTGCTAGCAAACAAGTGAGTTTAGTGAGATTAAAACCTGGGATTTACTGTTTTGTATGTGTTTTTTTTTTTTTTTTTTTTTTTTCTCATATGTGTTTCTTCCCCTGCTGCGGCACACTCCGGCTTGGGGCATCCAGCCGCTGGTTCCGCCCACCTGGAGAGCTGGGTAGCTTGAACTGCACCCAGGAGGATCCGGGATGGCCGTCATGCCAGCATCAGGGCCAGCAGGCTCACACTTGGCGCCCTAAGTCTGCCGCTTCCTCTAGTAGGAAGCCTGGAGGCAAGGGTCCAGGAGGTCCCTCAGCGGGCCCTTCCTCCAAGCCTGCCCAGTGACGGGTTGAGGGGTGTCGCCCCCAACCTTGTCACTCCTCCCTGGGTTCCCCCGTGGGGACGGCTTTGCCACTTCTTTTCTGCCTGGTCCGCTCTCTCCACGGCCGGCTCATCGAGCCGACATTGCCTTGCTCCTCCAGAACGAGGTGATCAGCGAGGTGGCGGACCCCCCTCCAGACCCAGGGTTTGTGTCCAGGTACTTCCTGGTCCCAAAACGGATGGAGGGCTGGCGCCCCATTCTCAACCTGCACGACTTGAACAAGTTCCTAAAGCCTTGCACCTTCAGGATGGTCACTCTGGCTCAGATCATTCCATCCTTGGAACCAGGTGTGTGGTTCTGTTCTCTCGACCTTCAGGACGTGTTCTTTCATGTCTCAGTCCATTTGTCTCATCAACGATTCCTCTGCCTCCGAGCAGAGGGATCTCTCTATGAGTTCCGGGCCATGCCCTTCGGCCTCTCTCCAGCTCCCAAGGTCTTCACCAAATGCATGGCAGTGGTGACAGCATTTCTGTGGTGCCGAGGGGTCCGGGTGTACCCTTACCTGGACGACTGGCTGATTGCAGCCCCCTCCAGGTTGGAGGTGGAGCGGTCCAGGGATCTGGCCCTTCAGGTCTGCTCTCAGATTGGCCTCCTCATCAACGAGGCCAAATCTGAACTCGTGCCATCGCAGGTGATTCAGTTCATCGGGGCAGAGCTTGACTCTCTTCGAGCCAGAACCCGGCTCCTGGCGGACAAGGCCGAGGTCCTTTCCTCCGTTTCCCAGTCATTTCTGGTTGGGCAACTGCACCCTGCCTGGGACTTCCTGCACCTCCTGGGTCTCATGGTGGCCTGCACCAGCGTGGTCCATTGGGCCCGCTGGCATATGCGTCCCCTGCAATGGGGGCTGGCCAGCCAGTGGTCATAGCGCTCCAGTCCTCTGGAACAGCCGGTGACAGTGACCCAGGAGATGTGGGACGGCCTGCAGTGATGGCTCGTCCCAGCTCACCTGCAGGAGGGTATCCCATTCACCCCGAGCCGACGGTCACTCTAACAACCGATTCCTCTCTGATGGGTTGGGGTGCCCATCTGGGGGAGCTCAGAGCCCACGGCCTCTGATCCCCTCAGGAGTCTCGATGCCACATCAACCTGCTGGAGCTTCGGGTGGTTCGACTCGCCCTCACCGCCTTCGCTCCGTTTGTACGGGGTCAGGTGGTTCAGGTCCAGACGGACAACACCACGACCATGTACTGTCTCAACCGTCAGGGTGGGACGCACTCCTTGCCTTTGTGGAAGGTGGCTCTCCGCATCTGGTCTCTCATGATCAGCCTGGAGGTGGATCTCCTAGCCATCCATGTGGCAGAAGCCTCCAACAGTCTGGCCGATGCCCTCAGCCGGATAGGCGCTGCATCTCACGAGTGGTCTCTCCTGCTGGAGGTAGTACAAGACCTGTTCTCCCATTGGGGCTACCCTCAGGTGGACCTATTTGCCTCCAGGGAGAATGCGAGGCTGAGGCTGTTTTATGCCCGCCTCAGCAGGGCTCACTGCAGGGGATGCCTTCTTGAGGCCGTGGACCCCGGGCCTCTTCTACATCTTCCCTCCATTTCCCTTGATCCACAAGGTGCTTCTCAAGGCAAAGAGGGACAAGGCGCAGGTGATTCTGGTAGCCCCAGACTGGCCCCGCCAGTTCTGGTACCCAGATCTCCTCAGCCTCAGCTCCAGGCTCCCGAGGCGGCTTCAAGCCCACCGGACCTGCTCTCAGTCGACAAGGGGAAGGTTCTCCACCTGGACCTTCAATCCCTGCACCTGATGGCCTGGTTCCTGAGCGGCTGGAGTTCCAGGCCTTGGGTCTTTCCGACGAGGTCCTCAACGTCGTTGAGGCGTCCCTCAAGGAGTCGACCAGAAAATGCTATGCCTTCAAATGGAAGAGATTCTCCATTTGGTGTCAGGACAAGGGGTTGGACCCTTCTTCCTGTTCCTTGGCTAGCATTCTGGACTACCTGTGGTCCCTTTCTCAGCTAGGGCTTCGGTCGATGACCCTTAAGGTGCACCTGGCAGCCATCTCTGCTTACCGGGCGCGGGCCGGCAAACAGTCTGTGGCACAGGAGAAGGTGGTCGGGCGCTTTTTCAAAGGCCTAAACTACATATCCTCCGTGCGAACCCCACCTCCGTGGGATCTACTGCTGGTATTGGCTATGCTCATGGGCAAGCCATTTGAACTGATGTACAGGTGTGACATCTCTCACCTGTCGTGGAAGACTGCCTTCTTGGTGGCTATCACATCAGCCAGAAGGATGGGAGAGCTCCAGGCACTTTCCATTGAGTCTCCTTATCTGGTCTTCCACAGGGACAAGGTTGTCCTTCGCCCCCACCCGAAATTCCTTCCGAAGGTGGTGTCGGAGTTTCACCTTAACCAGGTGTTGACTCTGCCGGTGTTCTACCCCAATCACACCTCGGAGGCCGAATATAGGCTCCATACTTTGGACCCTAGAAGAGCGCTCTCTTATTATAAGGAGCGAACGGCTGAAGTTTGGGGAGAGGTTCGCCAGCTGTTTGTCACCTACGCTGAAGCTGCACCTGGCAGACCTGCAGCCAGGCGGACGATAGGCAGGTGGGTCACCTCCTGCATAGATCTCTGCTATAGGTTGGCGGGCATGGAGCCTCCCAAAGGGATAAGGGCTCATTCTACCCGCCATACCGCTGCTTCTAGGGACGTCCCTATCCAGGAGGTCTGCAGGGCTGCTACCTGGAAATCGGCACACACCTTCATTTCCCATTACCACATTGACCTAGAGTCACGCCGGGATGCTGGTTTTGGGACCTCGGTTCTCCAGTCCTTATTCCCTAAGTAGGGGGTGTGCACCTTGCCTCCCTCCTCCCGGAGAACTGCTAGGAGTCTGCAAACAAGTGTGGATTGAACAACATATCCACATCCCTAAAAATACAGGTTACTCACCTGTAACAGGAGTTCTAGGAGTGGTATATGTTGTTCATCCACATGAGCCACCCGACCTCCCCGGCTTCGATGCGCAACCTGGCTTCCAGTGGGCTAGGTCTGGCGTCATGGGGCGGAGCTGAGGGTTTTACCACGTGGGTGGGAGGAGCCAGCTCGAAGACCTTCCGGCAACATTTAAAGCGGCAAGGAACCTGCCAGACAGTGTGGATGAACAACATATACCACTCCTAGAACTCCTGTTACAGGTGAGTAACCTGTATATGTTGCTTATTGTACAGCTGTTGTGAATGTTACAGATGATGGTTTACAGTTTATTGTGTGTGAACTTATCTTACATTTTGTACCTGGGGTTGCATCTCCTCTTGGTCACAATTGTAAAAGAAGAGGCATCCCCTCAACTTGCTTACCAGTAAATTTGCTTGATTGACTGTTGTGGGTAATTGGGGGATGTGCCCACTTGCGGTTAGTCATTCGGCTTGCGGTCTCACGACATACCATGCTAGGTGTGGGGAAATCGATAGCAACCATGATCTCTTGTACTTTATTGCTTAACTGAACCAGGTTAATCTTTTGGTGAATTAGTGAGTGGGGAATTTGACCAGGAAACGGGAAAATCCCATACTCTTTAACAAAAAAAAAGTACAGTGGGACCTTTTAACGTTCACCTGGACCAACCGCATAAACGGGCAAACAGGATCTCGGTTTAGTGTCTCATCTGAAAGATGGCACCTCACCTAACCACAGCACAGTGTCCCCCAAACCCCATGCTGGGGCATCGTTATGGTTACTTGTAACTAGGGGAAAGTGCTCCCCACCCCCGAGAGCTACCGACACTACTTCCAAAGCCCCTGGAATTCTGTGGTTGTGTAATTTCCTGCAGAATATGTATAGTGCGCAGAAGTCATTGTTTTCAGTGAATTTTCTTTCAAATATACAGTTTTTCTGTCGTGCTCAGCTCTCTTCCCCATCTCGTTTATCTTGAAGCTCCTCCTTTATGTTCGGCATGTGATGTCATCAGTGATATATCACATTATATTTTAGCCAGTGTCAGAACTATATTCTGCCACAGAAATGAATGTCATAACGCAGAAATCAGAACATTTTGCTGCAGAAGCCTAGGAGCCCCGTCGCAGAAATCAGGACAAAGTGCTGCAGAGCACGAGGGATCCTGCTATTTCCTGCAGCACCTGATATGCATTGGCGGTCTCTCATCCAACTACTGACCAGGCCTGGTGCTGCTTATCATCTGAGATCTGACTGGATCACCCTCCAAGTTGGCAAGGCTGCAGGCAGCGATCTGGTGTACCAGATTTTAAAGAGACCCGCCAGGGTAAACTGGACAGCCCCTGCACCTGATATATAGGTGCCTTACCTCAGCAGATTGCTTATCATGTTGACATTGCCCCAAATAATCCATTAGTTAAAAAGTGCCATCACTTGTAAAAGTAGAAAAACCAGGTCCCAAGGACTTCCTGGTATTAAGTGCCATGCACACTTCGCCCCGCACTCTGCAGAGTTATGATACAATGCTAGGGAATGCGCAGTGATGCGCTCCATTATAGTCTATAGGCGGCACCTTTAGAATCTTTTTTTTTTTTTTATAACGGCCATTTGGTAATGAAACATGGGCACTGGTCGAGGGCCTCATTAGTCGAACAGTGCTCATGTTTCATTACCAAATGACCATTATAATGTAAGAAAATGATCGTAAAGAAGCCGCCCATAGACTATAATGGAGCACGTCCCCGCGCTCTCCCTAGCATCGTGTCATAACTTGGCAGAGCACAGGGGCGGAGCGTGGGAGGCACTTAATACCGGGAAGTCCTTGGGACCCAGTTTTTCTACCTTTACGAGTGGTGGCACTTTTTAACTAATGGATTATTTGGGGTAATGTCAACATGAGAAGCAGTCCAGTGGGGTAAGGCACTTACTTATCGGGTGCAGAGCCTGAGACTGGTAAGTCTCTTTAAATCTGTCTGCCACCGTTTTTGAGATGTTCAAACACAGCAGTGTTTGTGTAAGTGTGCCTCAACCCTTGACTTTAATATAGAATGATGAATAGCATACGGTTGGAGCTTTTTTCTGGGAAAGCCTTATTTTAAGCCCTGTTCTTTTAAACAGGATTTGAGGTTTAACATACATTACAGAAGTGGAAATGGACACTCGGAAACTGCAGGCTATTTTTGGTGAAACGCATTTTAACATTCCTTTCAGAGTAAAGCAGCCAAACTGTGACTACTTACTGTTATTTTTGAGTTGCATTTTTACTGCTTGGGCAAAGATTGTTTCCTGGTCTCTGATGCAGTCATGAATTGTGCTAGTGTACAGCAAAGGTTGCTTATGCATGATCTCTGTGACTGCGATAAATGACAAATGCAGCTGCCTAGTACCAGTTACATCTTTACAACCCCATTTAAGGGGGACGAAAGCCTTCCCTGCACAGTTGCAAAGGTGACCTCAACCATGCGGGGAAGGTGTGGGGCGTAGATTCCCCGTCTCACAGTACCAGCAGAGGGCGAGTGAGTAATGGTGGTAGTGTGCTTGGTTTCCTACTAGGGAGAGTTAGAGTGCATTGCACTATCTCCAGCACTTTTGTCAGACAAGCAATGATCTGGACTTGCAGTAGTTCTCAGTGAAAGGTTCTGTCATAACAGAGGATATTTTCATGTTGTTATCACAGTGTCTGTCTTCAGTCATAACTTGTTAGAACACTTAGTATCACTGTGTGTTGAAACAGGTGGCAAGTTAAAGGAACGACAGTTGTTAACTGAAGTTGAGTGTCACTGATTGACCTGCCACAGTATGACAGAACTTGTCACTGAGTACCACTTTTGTGGAATATTAGAACATTGATCTTCTTCAATATTCCACTTTTGTGAAATATCGGAGGAAATCAGGAACAGAGGAACAGGCAGAGGTGCTAAATGAGTACTTTGCCTCAGTCTTTGCAGATGGGGACTGGGGATCCCTACAGGCTGATGGGAGGGAAGAGCATTTAGCTAAGCTGAGAAGTCAGTCTGGCTCCAGGCCAGCCTCTCCCTCGGGCCTTCCTATGCCCCTCGCTGCCACACTGCCTCGATGCAGCCACCCATCACCCCATATTGCAGCCCCCCGGGTAACCTGAATGTAACCCTTCGCTGGGCGGGTCCCTCTCCTCCAAGGGGGAAGGCACCTGTGGGGCAACCAGCACAATTCTTGGCCCGGGTGCTGCTGGAATGGTTCATGTGCTGCTCGAGGTCTCACAGCAGCAGGAGCTGGTGATCGTCATCTGGTCGGCCACGGGGCACTTTTTCCCGTTTGCTCCCTGGGGACATGGCATGCCACTAATGTCAGGCATATGCCGATGTTCACCATGCCCCATTAGTTAGTAGAACCCCACGTGTTGCTGTGCCCCCAGACTCTGCAAGGGGTCAGGAAGCGCCAGGTCACTTCCCTGCCCTCCCCCCAAGAAAAGGTGAGCAGTCATCCAACGCTCAAGCCCTCTCTCCCCGGCCGGCGCTCAAGTACCCGAGTCCATTCCCGAACCCGGTTTGCTGGCGTCGCAAGCAGAAATCGAATCGCTGTGTCGGCAGGCCAGCTAGTTGCATGTTTTTTAGGTGTTTTAGCTGTTCAAATTTGTGCTGCTGCAACTTGGAATACTGTCCACACTTTTATGAAACACTACAGTCTGGACATTGTCTCTAGAAGAAGGGCAGGGTTTGGCCTAGCTGTGTTACAGGACCACCTGTCTTAGGCTTCTGCCTTCCAGCCACCCAGCCGGTTCTCCTGAGTTACACTGTTTGGGACTCATTCCTGTGGTGTGACCTGATGACTGAGATACCCTTGAAAAGATAGAACAGTTATGTAAGAACTTGCCGTAACAGTAGATCTTTGAGGGAATCTCCTTTTAGCAGGTCATGCCGTCCCACCCTTCATCCCTGTTGCTCTCTGAGCGTCTTTCTTGTATCTCTTTCTTCAGAATGGTATACCTTCTGTTATTCTCTTTGCCTAAGGGTGATAACCTCTAGCTCTCCTTTGGTCCCCTCAGGAGTAAGTCCTTGGCTGATGGTCTCTGGTGGGTAACAGATGAGGGCATGAGGATTCCCACAGCTACATAGGGAAGACATTGGCATGATGACGTTGCCATGGGCGGCCCCAGGAAGACTGCTAGCAAGAGTGTTCCATGTGGTCCTAGTGCCTGACAGCTATATTTCCAAAGGTGTGACCTGCTGAAAGAGATTGCTTCGAAGATCTACTGTTACGGTAAGTTCTTGTGTAACTGTTCTGTTTCTATCGTATCACCCCCCCCCCCTCCTCTAGAGTGTACATATTTAGCTTCTTTAATCTTTCGTTGCAGACCCTGCACCATTTTGGTAGCCCTCCTCTGGACCGTGTCCACTGTCTTTTTTTTTGGGGGGGGCGCGGGACAGCTCCATATCAGTCCACATGTCGGCCACATTCACCATCGCCACTGCCATCGTCACCACCCAGTGTACCCCGTCTTGCCCCCCAGTGTGGGGCCTCTGGGACCAGGCCCTTGGCCCTTCAGACACCATATCTGGTGTCTGGGACCGGGAGCCCCCCCAGGTCAGCTTCATGGGGCGGTGACTCAATAGGGGCATCACTGTACATGGCCGGCGGATTTTTTTTGCTGGATATGCTCCCGGGAGGCAGGACGTGCAATGACGGCAGTGCTGCCTATGCTGACATCTGTCCCGCCTCCCCTAGTACAGGTGCCATACGCAGCAGGCCTCTGGCTTCTGCCAGGGGTCCCACAGGTGTCGGACACACAAACTCCCCTCTCTCCAGAGAAGGAGAGCAGCCCCTGGGGTGCTCAAGCCTTTTTCCCCACCGGCTAGCCTCCGATTCCCGAGTCCATTCCTGAACTCGGGTTCTCGGCGTCATGAGTGGAAGCTCTACCGCTGTGCTGGCAGGCTGGCCACTCTCTCGTTTCTGAGATGTGGTCTCCAGAACTGTACACAGTACTTAAGGTGGGGTCTTACCAGTGGTTTATACAGGGGCAGAACCACCTCTCTCTCTCCCTGCTGGAGATGCCCCTTCCTATGTACCCTAGCATCCCACTAGCTTTTCCAATTGCCTTGTCACACTGCCTGGCCACCATTAGGTCATCTGATATGATTACTCCTAGGTCTCGTTCCTGTTTGGTTTTTGTCAGTATCACTCCACCCATCTTATACTCCACTCCCAGGTTCTTGTGGCCTAGGTGCATTATTTTGCCTTTTTTTTTTTTGCATTGAAACACAGCTGCTGTACCATTGACCACTTTTCTAGTCATTTTATATCCCTGCACATTATATCCCCCCCCTCCCAAGTGTCCACTCTGTTACATATCTTGGTGAATTAACTGTATTAACTTTGACTTAATGTCATTAACTTTCTCAACTGTTTTAAAACACCAGTTGATCAGTGTTCGTTTTCTTGTGACCAAGCTGAACTAGCATGCATTAGACACTGCTCCCGCATGTTAAAGCCTTCTGCCTAAGTACAACCATCTTTGATACTGTATGCAGTGATCTTCAAGGGTATCTCCTCCATTAGTCCACAGCTTTGAAACTAGCTGTCAGGCACTAGGACCACATGAAAACTTTTGCTAGCTGGGGACCGCCCACAGTGACGTCATGCATCAGCATCTGTATAAATGTGGGTGGTTCCATCATTCTTCAGTTATTTTTCCATTGTTGATCAGCCTTATCAGACCAGCTGAAAGAAACGCCAACTAGCCACTGATGTTTATTCTTTTTACATAAAAGTGTATTTCGTTGTCTCTGCATAACGATTAAGCAGAAAACCCCTTAATTTCAGTTTTGTAAGAGTGGAGAGAAAATTTAGAAAGACACACACACATACCGTGTGAAACTATGCTACTCCTGATGTTATGTATTTAATTATTTAATATTTAATGTACTAAGCGTCGATTGTGGCATACCCAGTGCAGCATTTGTTGATGTTAGGTTATAGTTTGTTTTCGATTGTATTTCCTTCAAAGCTTGTATTGTTTGGTATGATTTTAAATGCAAGGGATGTAAACATATGAGAGGCCACTTTACGGTTAAAATGCATCTTTTTTGGATATTTGACCAAACCCATTTAAGGATGATCAATAACTCTGTATATAAAGATCCTGCAGAATAGTGCTACAGAGGGAAGGAACCGTGGCTTTCTTCTGTGTGGATGTCTTCATTTGCTTTGCAGACTGTCGGTTCAAGACACTTCTGGAAGAGTACAACAACCAGGTTTTAGGACTGATTATAGATGGTCTGTCTTATATATATCCTTATCATAATGTTTAATTCATGTAGTGAATATCCAATGGAAATGGTATCATGCCTGTCTTTGATATATCTCAATAAAATTACAAGTTCAAAAAAAAAGGAAACACACACAGGGTTTGTGTGTGCTTATCGGACCTTTCTCATAATGGGAGGACTTATGAGATTTGCCAGAGATTCAACCAAGCTACAAGGTGATGCCAAAAGAAAGCTGTTGACAAAAACAAAACAAAAAAATCTTCTCCTGTAAACTTTAACAATTGGAGAAAAGAAACAGAGTCCAAAAAGTGGTTGCAGCCTTACCATCAGCTGAGAAATGTCAGCCAAAGTCGAAGCACTGGGATAGAGAACAGTCGGTGTTGAGGCCCGCCTCATTGTTGTGCCAGCAGTATAAGCATAGAGATAGTACAATTACCCTGTCTCACCAGTGAAGCAGATTTCTCTGAGTTCATTAACCACTCTGGAGGCACTGACTACAGCCCCCTCTGTCAGTGGAACACCAAGACCGGGGTCAGCCTTAGGCACTGCTGTGCCTACTATGGATGGTATGTTGGACCAGCATAACATTCTGTGGTGATTTGCATATGCAGCCCATGATGCATTGCATTGTGGGGGCATGTGTGACTATGGATGGTATGATGCGATCGCCGTTGGGCCAAGGTGTATCAACAGAAGTAGTCCCTGCCCAGGGTGTCATTAACTCTCCAGTTGTGCTGGCATCGTTTTCAAAGATGATACAGTGCATTCTGCCTTGGTGGGGCCATGGTATTGTCAAGCACCATTCAACGCATGCTAATAACGCATTACGGCATCCTCCTTCTCGGAAGCTACCAGTGTTCCCGGGGCACACTGCAGCTCCCTTTTGTTGATAGGGATGTCGACGATGAGGTAGAATACAATTCTTAAAACCATTATATATCCTGCGTTAGGGGATGCTATCTTTGCTGCATGCTACAGACTAAACTTACTGCCTGCAGTGTCAGAAAGGTTAATAAGCAGTAATCAGTCCCATCTGCTAAGCCATATTATGCCAACCAGCCAGAAACTGACTTTGTAGTCATAATAGCTGCTCATGGTAGGTCCAAAGCACCTAGACACGTGAGTACTTAGCTTCCTGATAAGGTATCTAGGGGGCTGAAGGCGACAGACAAGCGTAAGTATGCTTCTGCCTCACTAGGCCTTAGAATTGCAAACTACCAGGCCAACTATATGATCAGATATTAAAGGGTAGGTCCCCTCAGCCTTTTACTCTGTTAATCTGTGTAGTTTGTAGGCACGAACAAGGATTACCTCTATTGCACCCTCCTGTTTTCATCAGGATTTAAATGTAAATGATGGTACTTAATTCTGGTGTGAAAATCTGCCTGACTCCATTGCAGAGGTCATGACCTGACTCGTGTAAGGTATCCTGGAATTTTATGATGTTTTAATGCTAAAACCTGCAGTAGTTATACTGTATTAGTAAGTGCTGTTGTTGCTCTTTGCAGTCCTTACGTTCTTGTCTTACGCTAGCCATGAAACTTTTCAAGGCATACTAATAGGGAGGCGGTATAGCGCAGTGGTTTAAGGCTCTGAGCTGCAAATCTGGAGACCTGGGTTTGAATCCCACAGCCCCCACTTGCATACTGTGTGACCCTGAACAAGTCACTTAACTTCCCTGTGCTCCCAGGTTGCACCTGTAAACAAGCTTTCAGCTTAGTGCATCTCACCTGGTTAAACAATTGCAAAAAAAATTGTCTTGCTGTTTTCTGTAGTTTTAACTGTATCCGAGTAAAAAAATGCTTTTAGAGAATACAGAGACTTCACAAGACATGAAACAGAACTGAATGAAAGTATAACTTTGCTGGCCTGAGCATGTATGCATCATCAGCTCCCATGATACTTTGCATAAGTGGCGTCATGACCTTTGCAATGGAGACAAACAGGTTTTCACACCAGGGCAACCCAGTGAAATAACCTAATTTATAATCAAATTAAGATGAAATTAGTGTGATGCAAGAGAGGGAGTCATTGTTCATGCCTACAAACTGCAAAGTTATACAGAAAATAGGTTGAGGGGACTTTTCCCTTTAAAATAGCCTGTAGGCCGGCTCGCTGGTGCAACAGTTGGATTTCTACTTGTGATGCTGACAACCTGGGTTCAGGAACGACCTGGGAGTTGGAGGGCGGCTGGGATCAAGCATCCTGGTGACTCCTCTCCTTCTCTGGGGGAAGGGCAACAGAGTGTTCAGCGCTTTATGGACTCCTGGCAGAGGCTGGGGGTCCACTGTGGCTGGTGATGTCACCTTGGGGGCGGGGCAGACGCTGAATGTCCTCATTGCACATCCCCTACCCCAGGGATCCAGCAAGCATCAAAAAAATATGACCCTCCCAGCATGATGACCTGCTCTGCCATTGTTTCCACTGCCTTTGACGTCCGCCGGGGGGAGGGTCCTGCTCCTGTGGCCCTGACCTGGGGGGTAAACCAGGGCTTGCCTACAGTGTCTGTTGGGGGGGGGGAGAGCCCTCCCGGCGGCCCCACCTAAGGAGGCAAGCCTGGGCATGGAGAGGATGACAGGCAGGGCATGTCTGACCTCCGCATGGAGGATTGGGAGACCTGGGACAAAAAAAAAAAAAATAGTCTGTGCAAAACTGCAAAAGCTGCAGCCCAGACTTTGCCTGAGGGCTCTGCCAAGAACTGGTTACTTAACACTGTAATGGCTGGTGGCTGAGGTTGACAGACTTGCCCTGCTCAGCTCAGCCTGTGAGTTCTTTGATGCATCTGCCAGGACTACTACTTTTGGCATTTGCATAAGGTGATATTGTTGGCCCAGGGTAGTTGGTTTTGCAAATGATATGCAACAAGAAGTTTTAACGGTCTCTTGGAGGGACAAAAGTGTTTGATTATGGTGTGGAGGAAGCCTTAAATGGTCTTAAGACATCCAAAATGAATCTAAGGTCTGTCAGGTCCCTGTATCCCACTCCAGCTAGGGGTTGTGGGAGTGGCTTCTATCACTAGCCTACCGCCAGGGGTAGACATGCCTACTGTCAGGGGAGATGGCACCATGCCAGGGGCACAGGGTCATAACAGCACAAAGAAACACCACACAGCAATACATGCCACAAGCAAAACAGCAGCATTCGCAAACAACGTCTGGTACAACAGTGACCTGACTAGGAGAGTGCAGTCCCATTGACAATAATGGGACTTTTTGTTTTATGTGGAGTCTACGCCCCCCACACCCCTGGACTTAAAATAACCAACTCCGGGAGGTCATGGACTTAAGGGATAGGGAGAAAATCGGGAAGGGGAAATTACTTTTTTTTTCTTAAAACCATTACAGCAGGAGGAGATGTGGCGGGAACCGAACTGCGGTCCCAGGTCTCCTGCTCTGCCATGTGCTGGTACCCTAGCCACTCCACCACAGGAGCGGCTCAGCCAGCACCCCAGCACATGGTGACTCAATTCCTCCACAGGATGTCTGCAGAGCGGTAGGAGTAGCGGTAATTCCTTACTGTTATTCTAACCCGTTGCTCTAAATCCTTTTGCGCTTTACACAGCGCGGTTCTTTCAGCACTCCTCCTGTTGCGCTGTTATGACCCGGTACCCATGCCAGGTCCCCTTTCACCAGGTGCCCATACAGAAGCATGCAAAGCAATAGTAGATACCGAGCACACTGGCACCACCAGATCTGCATGACTGTTTGCAGGATATACCTCCACCCCAATTGTTTCATCAAGGAGTGGTTGTGAGGGACAGATTGTCCCTGTATCTAAAACAAAAGCAGGGAGCTTACCACATTGCAAGCTATCATTTGCCTGTCACAAACAAGGGAGTGGCTTTATTTCCTGGGCATGAAGGAGGCATACCGTCAAGTCAGGATTAGAAACACTCCCAGGTAGTACCTCCGCCTTATCCTGGGGAGGAGTATTACCAGGTCAGAGTCTTGCCCTTTGGCTGGCTTCTGTACCATGGGTTTTTGCCAGCTGCTTGGGCAATAGTTGCAATGACCCATCACAGGAATGGCCTGTGTGTCTCTTCTTATCTGGATGACTGGCTGTTGAAAGCCAGTTCCAGAGAAACTCTCCTACATATATTGTTTTTGACAAGGCACTTGTGTGAGGATTTGGGAGTCAAAAGTGCATGTGCCAAAAAGGCTCTGATGACTCCCTATCAATGACTACAATACATAGGAGCAATTTTTGGGGGGAAAAAAAGACACAGAAGGGTTATGTGTTTCTGCTACAGGACAGGGCAGGCAACCTGATTGCCTACAGCACAGCTGGTGTATAGGAGTCGCCTGGCTGCAGCCATTGAGATTATACCAGTGGCCAGTCTTTATATGATAATCCCTCAGTGGACACTAAGGGTCCCGTGGACAATGAGACAGTGGTAATTGGATCTGTCAGCTGGCCGTCTCCCAGTTTTCCAAAACATCTTAGCAGACAAGCAGGTCATAGTCCCAAGATTCACAAATGGGAACTGTTGACCTCTGTGGTAACTAGCTTCTTTGCAGGATGGGTTGACCAGAGTTGGACCTTTTTTGTGTCCCCACACAACACAGCACTGCAACGTTTTCTGCTATCCACTCCAGGGCTTGGAGTTTTCTGGCAAGATGAGCGGTTCCTCTTTTTGGACAGGGAAATTCATATATGCATTTCCCAATTTCACAGATACAGATGGTGCTTTTCAGGCTGCAAATGGAGAGTACCTCTCTAATCTTTGTTGTTACAGTATGGCCTAGCCAGATATGAGTTCCACTTCTGCAGTAGATGACATTGGAAGTCTCCTGCTCCCCTACCGTTGTAGCAGGGTCTGTTGTCATAGGCCAAGGGGATCCCTGGTCCATCCAGACATGAAGTCCCTACATCTGCATGCATGGCTCCTGAAGAAATAGCCAGTTGCATGTTTTGGGATATCCATGAAAGTTGTTGATGTGCTGATTGCACCTAGAAAACCTTCTACCAGACAATACCAATTACTTGAAATGGAAACGGTTCACTCTGTGGGCTGTTTCCAGGAAACTGGACCCATTTACATGTCTGGTAAATGCCATGCTAGAATACTTGATGTCACTGTGAGACTCCGGTCTACAGTATTACTCACTTAAGGGGAGAGTGGGTCCCCCAGGGATCTATCCTGGGACCCCTGCTCTTATTGTTTATAAATGACATGCCCTCATACTGTGGAGAGGCCAGGCTCACCCTGTATGCTGATGACGCTGTGTTGTACAGATCCACTGGTGATCCTGATGCCCTGAATGAACTACTTTCAGAGGATCTGCTGTTGCTTGAAGGTTGGCTGTCTAATAATATGCTTGTTGTCAATGATACGAAAACGAAGGTCATGGTATTTGGTCCTGAAAGCTTGGGACTTGATAGATCCCATTTACTGTCACTCTGTCTCATCACTGGTGCGAAGGTGGAGGTAGTGGAGGTATTAAAGTACCTGGGTATCACCATTGACCGGGACCTCTCCTTCAAGGCTCACATGGTCCATGAACCAGAAGCTTGGCCTTCTATATTGTCTAAATCATTACCTAACACTTAACACCCGGTGAAAGGTGACTGAAGGCATCCTTCTACCCACCCTGTTCTATGGCTCTCCCATACTTCTCTCAGTAGGAAATACTGAGAAGCATAGGATCAAAACCCTTTACCACAGAATCGGTAGAGTCGCAGCAGGTGCCCACTCCAGAGAACCACCACTGTCTGACCCTTCAAGCACTGAACTGGCCCACCCTAGAAGGTAAATTAAAATACCCTCTCTCTGCTTGGCCTACAAGCTCAGACTACCCAATGTCCCCGAGCTTAGCTGGTGTGCTGCTAGCTAAAACAAATTGTAGAATGCTTAAATCTTCTGATAGAAAGATTCTAATGATACCTAAAGCTAAAATTGCACAAGGGTCTCTGGCTTTTTCAGCTCTCATCCCCCCCTCTCTGGAACGTCCTCTCCTCAAATCTTCAGGACTGTAATTCACTAGGGGGATTTAAAAGGGGGCTTAAGGCCCACATGTCGGAGCTTAGCCAACGCACTGGTAATCAGTGATGTCTCAACTGTAAGGACCACATTTTATCAACTGTATCCACTGAATGGCTGTACTCTATGTATTTACCTAAAGTGTTATTAACAAAAGTTTTATAACGTTGAATGAATCCTAGTATGTGACTGCAAACTCCTGTCTATTTTATGTACTGGTCCTGTCTGTATATGCTGCAGTATCTGGGTTTTTTTGTCTGTATTTTTGCACTATTTGGTAATTAACTCTGGGTCGCCCATGAAAAGGGACCTTCACTGGGCCTACCCGGTCAACAAAATTAAAGTAAAATAAATGAAGGTGCCTTTGTTCGCTATATCATCTTTTCATGCACCTGTTGATGGTGATATGGTGACTCAATCTGGTGTCCCATACAAGTCTGAAAGGTATTCTTAATATGAAACCTCCTGTCTGCGATCCATTCCCACTTTGGGACTTGAATTACATGCCTGAGAAACTGAACCAGATGAGAGTTGTGGCCTGTGTTTTCTGCATCTAAAATGCTCATTTTGGTTGCAGTCTCTTCTGCTGGAAGTTCAGAGCTGCAGGCTTTAACATGTGAGCCTCATTATTGGTTTTTTTTTTTTTTTTTTTTTACCATGTCACAGTTTTCTACTCTGGAAGGCCCTCCATCCAACCGACCCACCCCCACCAAAGCGCCATCACCCGAAATTACCGGGGCTTACCTATGCCCAGCCCGAGAGCGTCACCTGTGGGGAGTCGGTCTTCATCTTGCTGCCAGCGTTTTCTCCTCCAGCTTTCTCCCAGGGGCCCCAGGAGTAGGAGCACATGCACATGGAGGCGCGCATGCACCTTACAGCCCATGTCACAACCCCTTTCCCCCACCCCATTGGCCTAGTGCCTTGGCACCCTTTAAGCCTGTGCTGCCCCTAGCCTCCACTAGGAGGCAGCCATCAGCCGAGGGATGCCGCTACACCTCCCTGGAGAGGAGAGCTGCCTTCCGGCAGCTCCATCCAGCTGCCCCCCCCGTTGCCGACCTTCAATAGCCTGGGCTCATTCCCGAACCCAGGTCGCCGGCGTCCCTCAGCACCTCTTTGCTGGCCTCATTATTGGATTTTCCACAAAGATAGTCTCTTTGCATACAAATCTTAAAGTTTCTACTGAAGGTGGTAGCTAAATGTTATACTCGAATCAAAAGTTACACCTTCCTGTTTATTACTCTGAGATGAGCATGCCAATTAGGGGGAGACACTGTTCCCTATTTTAGATGTAAACAGAATACGCAGATACTATGTGAATTGCACGAAGGACCGCAGAAAGACCTCTCGGCTTTTGTTTCATTCATTGCTGGAAAAGAATGTGCTCCTGTGGCTAAACAGTGCCTGTTCAAATGGCTGGCACATTGTATTACGTTCCGTTACAGGAAGTATGGAAAGGAACGTCCTGGGGTGGTTTGTGGTCACTCCACCAGAGGAATGGCCACTTTGTTGTTTGTTTGAGAAATGTTTCTATGGCTGTCATTTGTGCTGCTGCAGCCACCTGGAGCAGTGTCCACACATTCACTAAACATTACAGTCTGGACATAGTCTTTTGCAGATGTGCTGGTTTTGGGCTTGTGGTACTGCAAGACCTGCTATCCTCTATCATAAGTATGTATCGGACTATATCCACCTCGCAGGTGGTGTTTGGGACTGCTTGGGAATCATTCTAAAGGTGTGAACTAATGGAGGAGAGATCCTCTAAGAAGGTAGAGCAGCTGCATACTTACCATAACTGCAGATCTTCGAGAGAATCTCCTCCATTAGTCTGTGCTGCCCCTTCCTCCACCCCCTGCTACTACAGGGGGGTTTCGTCAGATGATATGAAACTCAGTCTAATATATATATCCAGCCCTATGCATAACCATAGATGCCCGGGTTTTTGTCTCTCTCCTGGTTCCCCACAGTTGGAGGTCCTCCGAGTCTAGTCTTCAGTTGGGAACTGAGGAGAGATGGTGCTGACCATGTTTGTATAGACACTGAAGCATCACGATGTCGTGGGCGGCCTCTGGCTAGCAAAAGTTTCTGTGTGGTCCTAATGCCTGGTGGTTATAGTTCTGTAGGTGTGGACTAATGGAGGAGATTCTCTCAAAGATCTACTGTTATGATATGTACATAACTGTTCTTGATTTACAAATACAAGCTTACAAAGAAATCAGCAGAGGAAGGCCGTTTGGTCTATCTAGTCTGCTTGTATTGCAGGGTTCACAGCTTGAGCTACTACTTTAATGCTTCCTTACAGGACAGCTTTGTAAATCAGGCTCATCTGCCTTAAAGTTCTTATCCTGTATAAAAGTAAGGGCTTTTACTGCCACGTACTGCGGTCCATCAAGTTTGCTCTATTACTACCTAACCTGCATCTTCATCAGCCTAATGCTGTGCGTACGTTGTTGTTCCCCAGCTATATGCAGTGTTCCCTTCCCTCCATTGATACCCTTCCTTTTTGATTAGATCTTTAAATCTGTCCCACAGGTGGTACTGTTGAGCACTCTTGCCAACAGAATGCATGAGAAGGGAGCTCTGCACAACTACAAGCAAAGAAGAAGAAAAGTAACATTATTAATTAAACTTCCAATTTACTTTCTGACAGTTTTGGGTTGAATTCGCTATGCTGAAGAGTCGCATGTATTTTTGCAAGATGATGCATCTGAATAAGGGAGACAAGAGTTGACTAAAGGATCATCTGCCAGCAGAGGCACAAGCTGCTGCAGTTGCTCAGACCAAGACCGGAACAGATACCCCCTGGAAGGCCCTAGAAGTCTTGATGCAACCTATGGATACAAAGGTTGAGTCGATCCTTAAGACATACTGATCAGAACCTGAAACTAGAGGTTGCAATATAAATGGCAACCTCTGCGTAAACCCAAGCTAACCAAGCTCTAGCTGTTGCAGATTAAATGGCCCAACAAAATATCTGACTTAAACAGAGTGGGGGCCCTAGAAAATACTGACAGGGCCTCCAGTGTAAGGCTTGTGGGCTTACCAGAGAACTGTGAGGGGGATGAACTCCCTGACTTCCTGCAGGGATGGCTGCTGGGGAGCTCTTTACACAAATCTTGAACTTTTAATGTTTTGCTTAATTAAAGCCTACCGGATTTCCATGAGGACTGTTGAGACCCAACAAGAGCTGTGCACGACGGTGCTTCTGGTTAATACAGGTGCAGTGGTATGGGACCACATTCTACTGGCATCAGGGCACTCGTATGCTTATAGTACATGCGTTTCCTGATCTCTCATATGCTACAAGGGCAAAGAGGAAAAGAGTCAATGCCATCTGCACCAAGCTGCGGAGTTTGGGAATGGCCCATTCTCTTTTGATGCCCACCCACCTGTGGATTCAGTATGGCGGGTATGCCTTCCAGTATACAGACCCATTGGAAGCAGGCGGATAACCAGAGTCCATTGCTTGGGAGTTTGAGACGATCCTGGCTGAGGAAGATTAGGACCAAGCTGGAGAAACATGAGCTGTTTACCGAATATTACTGGAAGTTTAATAACGTGCCTTTGCTATACTGAATAATAGATACTTTATACATAATATTGCTGTTTTACTACTGTTGAATGTTCCTCAGGGATGTAATTTCTGTAAGTTCTGTGGGTGCTGTTAATTTTTTAATGTTGCATGTTCTTTACTATCTGTTTACTTCATCAAGTTTTTATTGGTCAGTCATAATGGGTGACCATCATGATTATTGCAACATTTCTTTACAAAAATAAACAAGATTAAAAATTAAAACAATTAAATGGATGGTACAAAATACATGAAAAGTTGTTTGTTCCAAACAAATATCACCTGGGTACAGCACAAATAAGGAGCAAAAAGTTTATTTCATTGACAAGGAAATACCAACTAGTCTTAATAGATTTAATGTTTAACTTTCTTGGATCTGTACATATTTTTTTAATTTTTATTACAGAAGCCAAGAAATTTGCAATAATCGCATCCTCCTCTGGAGTTCTAGGGTGTAAGAATATAAAAATGGGATCATAGTTAGCATCTGCATAAAGAAGTAAGAATCTTTAATCAATACTGGTTCCTAGGTTTAGCATAGAGAGGGCAGTTCATAAGAACATGTATTATTGAATCTTGAAAGCCTTTTGTTACAAAAGCAGAACTTACTGGTCTGACTTTTTATATTAAGTGTCATGATTTTATTAAAGTAAATATACTTGGAAATGGTAAATTAAAATCTGGCCCATGTTATGTTTTTCTTTGTTCTGGGGAAATGGGAATGAGCAAGTATTCCTCCAAAAAATGTCCAACTGAATTTTTTTTATACCAAGGGGCACATTTTTGATTTTGGATTTTTTTCATATCCATATTTTGTGCAAAAGTAAATAACTTCTTCTTTATTCTTTATATTGAGGTGCAATATTTATATTTCTGTTGAAATCAGTCCAAAGATGTTACACATTTATATTAGACATGATCTTTAGTAATAAATCCAACCATTTAGATTTTAGCCCCTTATTTGCCCGGCTTATTTTTTTCAGTAAGGCAACTCCTGGGAAGTTTATTAAAAGAGTTGTTTATAAGCCAGTAATTTTATTAGGCAGATATCTTTTATAACATTTATTTGCATTCTACCCATTTCTGTCCTTACCATGGCATTGAAAGTGGAATTGGGCACCTTGAGGAGGGCTTTGTAATAATATGATAAGGGGGTTTTCCAGATTATTATAGTTTTCTGAACCCCACACTTCTGCTCCAAATCAATTTACTCAAGCTGTGGAGTCTCATACTGTGGAGACGTATGTCTGGGTTACCCGGTAATGGCGGCTGCTACATGGAGTGGGATGATGGAGAGCTCAGTCCCACTTTGTGTAATGGGGGAGAACAGACGTCTTAGTGTAGGTTTAAATGCAGATCTTTAAGGAGAGCATTCCATTTGTTATTTAGATAATATGAGAGGTTGTACTGCCTTTTTTCTGATTGATTAGTAGAAGGCCTGTCATGGTTGAAAAATGTACAATGCACTGTTTAGCCTAAGTACTACTAATAGGTATCAGGGTTCTAATGCTGAACTGCTGCAAAACTTGTGTCTAGTTATTTTAGGAATGTAAATTTGCCTTGATAACTGTTCGAGACTGAGGCAGAATTCTTCCGAGTGCTTAAAATGCTATGGGTTTAACATGCTTGGTACTGGGGTCACATCACCACTGGTTGTTGTGTACTATATGCTTGAATGGGACATTTTCAGATGACTACGAAAAGTCTTGCGGGGTGTAGCATATCTAGGGATATCACTAGATATTGTTAGACTATGGAACTACCCCCACATCTGAAGTCAGATTGCATAGAGTTTTTTTTTTAACAACCTGTTATATTGGATATCACCTACTCATTTGTGATGTCTTGCATGAGTACAGTACCTTTTATGTAATTGTTTTTTGATAGAACAATAAAATATATATATAAAAAAATCAATCCCAGCTCCTTTTGAAACCCTCCTCAGTGAAGGGCGAAGATGCCCGACCGAACCAGACTGGATTTTAATGAGTCCTTCCCACCGCCACCACATCATGGATTGGAGATCATGGGGTGGGGCTGGGGACTCCAACATAACGGTATATGAAGGATTCCATGTCTGCTAGGAGCATTTTTTTTTTTTTATTGTAACTGTGTGGGTGAAGAAAGAATGCACATGGAACTGGAATGTTCCCAAATCCCCAGCCAGAATGCCTCCTGAGGCAGTCACAAGAAGGGGGCATTGTGTCAGAGACAGTAACTACAGGGCCATTATTTATTTATTTATTGTATTTAAAATTTGGTACCTGGGAAAGGCACACTGAGCTGAGGCTCATTTCCAGGTGCAACCCCGGAAAAGGGAGATCACAAACAAACAAAGGGAACAGATACAACTGCAGTATACAAACAGAACAAGCATAAGAAGGCCGTTCAGTTTTGGGGCACTCTTCTAGATTTTTGGTGCATTCCAGTTTCAAAACCAGAACACATCCAGAACTGGCATGTACCCCAAAGCCAGAATGGAGACCCTTAAACAGAATTCTCCTTTACTTCATCCCCCTGTTGTAAGGTCCCAATAGTTACTATTTCTGCTGGAGTGCCTCTATAGTGATTGCCCCAAGGGCATTCCTATAGGTTACTGGGGGACATTCCAGTTCCAAGCATTTTTTTTTTTAACCAAGTCCCTTATTGTATATGGAGAGGAAGGGGAGGGGCAAGTGAGTTAACCTAAGGATTATAACTGATCCGCTCTCCAGCCAAAATCATGAATCCCAGGTCAGTGGGAGGAATATTACATGATACAGCTTTGGGGGATGGGGGGTTGGGCAGGGGAAGGACCGTAGGGTAAAAAGATGGTGTGAAAGTTGGATCCTGGCACGATGACAGGAGTTGACAAACTTGTCTTCGTATGTAGGAGAAGGAGGAGCAGTGCCTATTTACTGTAGGTGCCCTTTCTTTGGAAAGCCAAGGAATGTTTCGGTGGTAACCGCTAGCAAATGCTTAAAGCCTCAAACAGATTAAAGCATTATGAGCATGCAGAATGTTTGATTGTTGGGGGGAGATAGGCTGACAGCGCTTCACCAGACCAAAAGCTGGCTTCCTCACAGGCTTTTGTATCCATTTCAGCTATGGCCAAGAGCAACAAACTGCAGACATTTTCGTCCTGTTGGGTTTTGTGACTCCTCTATGCAGTGCAGTTGCCATCTCAGCCTTACATTTTAATAAGAGATCATTTCAGCGTACAGAACTTTCAATTAGAATGAAACGGTGGAAAGACTACTGTCTTTAAGTTCTTTTTATGCTTGAGGCAAGTTGGTGTCTCTTTGCAGATGACACGGAGCTCTCTGATGGGGTAGACAGCGACAAAGGGATCACCCGGATCAGGGAGATGCAGAGGTATCTACAAAGGCTTGAGATGTGGTCTGAGGTTTGGCAAATTAAATTCAATGCCAAGAAATGTAGGGTTGTGCACTGGGAGGGCCGGGGGACAAGGCAGAGTACTGGATGGGAGGTGTTAAACTGAGCATTATGGTACAGGAAAGGGACCTGGGAGTGCTCACTGGTGCCTTCCTCAAAAAACCAAGCCAGTGTAACAGGGCCTGTAGTGGGGCTGGTAAGGTGCTGGGGTGTATTGGAGGGGGTATTGGCAACAGGAAGAATGAAGTACTACTGTCTCTTGTGTGGGTCACTGGTGAGGCTGCCTCTGGTATACTGCGCTCAGTTCTGGAGTCCTTGCCTAGGGAAGAACAGGGACAGGTTAGAGACAGTGCAACGCAGAGTGACCAAGATGACTCAGAGCCAACAGGGCAGATCTTAAGAAGATTGTCTGAAGGCACTGAATATTAACTCATTGGAAACCACATTTGGGGGGAGGGGGGATATGATAGAGACCTTCAGGTTCCTGAAGGGAATAGTCAAGGTGAACTGTGGGGAACAATTTAGCAGTAGTACAGAGTCAAGCACACAAAGTCATGAAGGGAAGGTATTGTGGGAAAGGTTTGGGAGGGATGTGAGCAAGTTCTATTTTGTGGAAAGCGTGCTGGAGCCATGGAGCTGTCTTCCAGTGGAGGTGGTGGGTGTCAGGATCATAAATAGTTTTGAGCGTAGCTGGGACAGAGTGGGGGTTTGGTGGATGCTCAGGTCAGTGGTAGTGGGGAGGGGAGCGAGGGAGATGGACTGGGAGGGATAAAGACCCATGTGGACAGTGGGTCCCAGGGTAGATGGGGAACTCCGGGCAGACTAGATGGACCTTTGGTCTTTTTCTACCATAATTATCTATGTTACTGTGATTACATTTAAGTGTTTCTTGGGGATACAGGCTGAGACCTCCTTCTACCACCTCCATGTAAGCTTCCCCCTGCCGGAAACCATGCTGCATCCACTCCTGGTCTCCACACCCACCAGCAGCACACCTTCGTGCTGCCCCCCCCCCTTACCCCCTGGGGCCAGGTATGCCATCAGCCTCTTTGGCATTTCTTCCCCACAGTTATCTTGTTCACCCGGCACACAGGTGAAGATGTGGACTGGTTGAGGAGTGGTGCAGCCAGGTCCGGCATGGAGGTGGGCTGCCAGAGGAGTGTCATGTGCCCAGTCTATGTGTTGTTCTCTTGTTTCCTCCCTGCCCCCCCACCAGAGTGTGCATCTGGATTGGCTGCTGGCGAAGCTTGATGCAGCAAATTCGTGGGCATGCTCCAGTGGTCCTTCCAGTCATCCACGTATCCCCTGACCCCACCACCTGTGGTCACCGAGGTGGTAGTAATGCACCACGACTTGAAACACTCCCTCCCCGCAGGAGAGCATCCTGTGGGATGCCCAGCCCTCCTCCCCCTGGCTGGCCCTCCAGTGACCCAGGCTCTTCCTGCACCCGAGTCATTGGTATTGCAGGTGGTAGCCCTGCTGCTGTGCCAGCAAGCCAGCTTGCACGTCCGTGTTTCTGAGGAAATCGTGGACCTCCTTCTGCCACCCACTAGTCCACTCCCATCCAGGGTAACTCCTTTGCCATACCCAGGGCCCATGATTTGGGCTTACTGCCATCTTCTCCCACTTGTGATCATGTCTGGTGGGGGAAGGGACAGAACAACCCCAGGGGACATGGCCTTTTATCCCAGCTGCCACTTTGGAGATGCAGGTCTAGGGCTCATGCCCATAGCGTTAGATGGTGAGGGAAATGCAGATGTTAAGCTTCACTGTAGGAGCTAATAGTAATGGGCAGAACCAATTCTAAAGGCAAAAAAAAAAAAAAAAACAGGAACAGTGAAAGGAAAAATGAGTAATTAACATGTTCTAGGGACATGGATATGTTGTTCATCCACACTCATTGGCAGGTATCCTTGCCGCTTTAAATCTTGCCGGAAGGTCTTCAAGCTTGCTCCTCCCACCCACCCGGGTGGTATAACTCTCGGCTCCGCCCCATGACGCCAGATCTTCCTTACCGCTTGGAAGCTCAGGTTCCTCCTTAGCTCTGCGTTTGAGACTAGTTCCTATTTCTCCGTTTGCGATTTAAAAATAAATTTTGCAAAAAGACTTTGATCTTCTATCCCTCATGACTGCGATGGACCGTCGACTCCGGTTCGGAGATGCCCATGCGGAGCAGAAGATGTCTCGGGCGGATCCACACTCCACGTGTGTCTACTGCTTAGGCCTTGAGCACGACCGCAGGCTTGCGACCTGTGCTCATCTTTCCGGCCTCGTCCTCGAGACCGTGCTGCCCGATTGCAACTGGGCCGTCCGAGCGTTTCCCTCCGGTGAAGTCCAAGAAGCCGGTGGCGGTGTCGCGGCGGTGACTTTCGGCGGATCAGCTCGGCGGATGGTCGCCCTCGAAGAAGGGCGGCGTGACGTATCTTCCTCGGCCGCGGCATTTATCCCGCTCTCTCTGGGTTCTTCCTACACGGCTTCTTTTAAGGAGCTTTGTCTGTCCCTCTCCACTAAAGGAGAAGGGCCTCGTCTACTGGACCTTATTCTCGGTCAAAAGAGGACGAGGTAAATCCCTCCGTCGGCGCTCTTGGGGCGGGAAAGTCCCCTCTCCCGGGCCGTCGACCGTCGGCCCGGTCGACCGCTTAAACTGACCACTGGCCTCACGGTGTCCCGTCAGGTCAGTTGACCGAGACTCCCACCAATGAAGTCGAGATTTTTCTCGACCCATTGGAGCAGGCTGTCGCCTTTAACGGCGAATTCCCCTCTCCCGGTTCCCCGGAGGTTTAGGATCCGATGGGCTCGCCTGTGCCTCCGGTTCCGGAGCCCTCGGATGGACCATCCGAGCGAAGGGTGCGGTTCCGGCCGACACCTCCCGCACCGACCTCGGAAATTCCGGGACTCGGTCTCGGTCTCGGACCTCTTGCGGTCCAGCCGATCCCACCCGTCATAGGCGGTCTCGGTCTCGGCACGATGGCGGCGTCGCGCTCGTCCTATCCTCCTCCTCGGATGAGGAAGGCTTGGCGTAAATTCGTCGGCAATGCGAGGACCTTATGTTGCAACAGCTCTCCTGGCGAGAATAAGCCGACCCGTGCCTTCCCGGCCATTAAGTCGCTGTCACGGGCAGCCGACACAACCCTCGACTTATCCGAGGCCCATACCCAGGCGGTTGTTCGGCCAAAACCAGCTGCTCCACGATTCGGTGGAACCTCCGCCTCCACAGCCACCAATTGGGGCTCCGACCAAGAGATTCTCGGTCGGCTAGGGTCTACCCATCGGCTGTCAGTTACCCTCACTCCGACCGACCTCGGCAGGTGAAGGGTGGCTCAGGCCAGAGGCAGCTCTTGAGGACTCTTCCGGTCGAAGATGATTCCTCCTTTTCTCCAGCGACTGGACTTGGAGTCTTCAGGAGGTCAGTCAATGGGCGATAGCCGTCGTCCTTCCTAGGACTGCCCGGCTCATCTCGAGTCTACGGGATGGGCTCGAACCCGTTCAAAGCAGGGCCAGGTATCCCCTCACGGAGATTCTGGACCGAGGGGATTCTCCGACAGAGGCCTTTCCGGTGGCCGAGGCCATAGTGGGTCCGGCACTGGAGCTTTGGCAGTGCCCTGCTTCCTGCCCTGCGCCTTCGGCCAGGATGGCCAGGAAGTATGCGGTCCCTACCGGTTCCTTGTCCGGTTTTTCGGAACACCCCTCTGCTGAGGGGTTGGTTACCGACAGCGTTTTCCGGCGCGCCGGCAACGCCAGGGATGTGGACAAACCTCCTGACAAGGAGTCCAAGAAATTGGACTATGTCGGGCGAAAAGTCTACGCTGCGTCCTCTCTCGGCCTTCGTCAGGCCAGTTCGGCCGTCCTCATGGCACATTTTTCTCATGCCCTGTTGGGCTCCTGGATGAGGTCATCCCTCATCTTCCGCGATCTGCAGACTACGGTTAAGCAGGTGCGGGACCAGGAGCAAGAGCAGTGGCCAAACAGCAGCTCCAGACTGCTTTGGATATAGGGGACTCATGTGCCAGATCGGTGGCGGCCGCGGTGGCTATCGTCGGCGGAGCTTGGCTGAGGATATCCACCTTTGCCCGGATACCCAGCACAAGTTGGCGGATGTTCCCTTTTGAGGACTGACCTCTTGGCCCTGGGGTGGAAGGTCACCTGCAGAGGATCGGAAGTCCAATGCCACCTTGGACTCGGTCTCTTCCGCTCAGAAGGACAAAGGCCGCAAACCACAGCCCTAAGCCCTTTAGTCCTTCTGTGCCCCGGCGGCGCTTGACAGCTGACGTCAGGGCCAGCAGGCTCGACCTTGGCATCCCAAACCCAAGCCGCCGGCTTCCTCTAACAGGAGGCAGGGAGGAAGGGCCAGGAGGTCCCTCGGCGGTCCCTCCTCCAAGCCTGCCCAGTGGCGGGCTGAGGGTGTCGCCCCATTCCCGTCACCTTACCCCTGGGTCCCCCCGTGGGGGGACGGCTCCGGCACTTCCGTTCCGCCTGGTCCGCTGTTACCACGGACAGGTGGGTCTTGGAGGTGGTGGGAAGAGGCCTGCCTCTGGAATTCGAGCAGGCACCACCCTTCAGAGCCGTCGCCCCTCGGGGGGCTCCGGGATCCCCAGCCTCACTGGCGGCTCGTCGAGCCGACATCGCTCTCCTCCTCCAGAAGGAGGTGGTAAGAGAGGTGGTGGACCCTCCTTCAGACCCAGGGTTTGTGTCCAGGTACTTCCTGGTTCCGAAACGGACGGGGGGCTGGCGCCCCATTCTCGACCTACGACCTAAACAAGTTCCTAAGGTCTCGAACCTTCAGGATGGTCACTCTGGCTCAGTAATACCATCTCTTGGAGCAGCAGTGTGGTTCTGCTCTCTGGACTTGCAGGGACGCGTTTTCACGTCCTATCCGTCCAGTCTCACCAGAGATTCCTTCGCTTCGGCGGAAGGATCCCTCTTGAGTTCAAGCCATGCCCTTGGCTTGTCTCCAGCTCCCAGGGTCTTCACCAAATGCATGGCAGTGGTGACAGCATTCCCTCTTGGCGCCCGAGGTCAGGTGTACCACCTGGGCGACTGGCTGATAGCAGCCCCCTCAGGAAGGAGGCGGAGTGGTCAGAATCTGGCCCTCCAGGTCTGCTCTCAACTGGGCCTCCTTATCAACGAGGCCAAGTCGGAACTCGAGCGAGCAGGTGATTCTATTCATCGAGGCGCAGCTCGACTCTCTTGAGCCAGGCGCGGCTCAGCCGGACAGGGCCGAGGTTCTTTCCTCCTTTGCCCGATCATTTCTGGTTGGCAATTAGCCCTGCCGGGACTCACTGCACTCCTGGGTCTCATGGCGGCCTGCACCAGCGTGGTCCGTTGGGCCAGCTGGAACATCACGTCCCCTTCAGTGGGGACTGGCCAGCCAGTGGTCCTGCGCTGCGATCCCTTGGACCAGCTTGTAGCCGGTGACACAGGGGATGTGGAGCAACTCTCAGTGGTGGACGTTCAGATCATTTGCGGAGGGCATCCCGTTCGTCCGCGAGCCGGCGGTCTCTCTATCGACCGATGCCTCTCTGATGGGTTGGGGTGCCATCTGGGGAACCGGGCTCATGGCCTCTGGTCCCAGAGGAGTCGATGCCACATCAACCTGCTGGAGCTCGGCGGTCCGCCTAAGCTCTCACCGCCTTTGCTCCGTTCCTCCGGGGTCAAGTGGTCCGAGTCAGGCGGACAATACCACGACCATGTACTATCTAAACCGCCAGGGGGGGCGCTCCATGCTTCTATGCAGGAAGCTCTCCGCATTTGGTCACTCGTGCGCAGCCTGGAGGCGGATCTCCTAGCCATCCACGTGGCAGGAGCCTCCAACACCCTGGCCGATGCCCTGAGCCGGATAGGGGCTGCATCCCACGAGTGGTCTCTCCTGCCGAGGTAGTACAGCATCTGTTCTCCCTTTGGGGCACACCTCAGGTGGACCTGTTTGCCTCCAGGAGAGCAGCAGCTGAGTCTGTTCCATGCCCGCCCCCTCAGCAGGGCTCGCTGCAGGGGGATGCCTTCTCGAGGCAATGGACCCCGGGCCTCTTTTACGCCTTTCCCCCATTTCCCTTGATCCACAAGGTGCTTCTCAAGGCGAGGAGGGACAAGGCGCAGGTGATTCTGATAGCCCCAGACTGGCCTCGCCAGTTCGTACCCAGATCTCCTCAGTCTCAGCTCCAGGACTCCGCGGCAGCTTCCAGCTCGCCCGGACCTGCTCTCAGTCAATCAGGGGAAGGTGTTCCATCCGGACCTTCAATCCCTGCCACCTGGCCCTGGTTCCTGGCGGCTAGAGTTCCAGGCCTTGGGTCTTTCCGACGAGGTCCTCAATGTAGTTGAGGCGTCCGTGAGAGTCAACCAGAAAATGCTATGCCTTCAAATGGAAAAAGGTTTTCCATTTGGTGTCAAGCGAGGCTTGGACCCTTCCTCCTGTTCCTTGGCAAGCATCTTGGACTATTTATGGTCCCTTTCTAGTCAAGGGCTTAGGTCGGCGACCTAAGGGTGCACCTGGCAGCCATCTTTGCTTACGAGCGGGCGGGAAGCAGTCGATGGCACAGGAGAAGGTGGTCTGGCTTTTCAAGGCCTTGATCACATTTCCTCCAGTCGGGGAACCCCCACCTCGTGGGATCTACTGCTGGTACTGGCAAAGCTCATGGGCAAGCCATTCGAACCTATGCACAGGTGTGCCTCTCTCACCTGTCGTGGAAGACCGCCTTCTTGGTGGCTATCCGTCCAGCCAGAAGGATGGGAGAGCTCCAGGCGCTTTCCATCGAGTCTCCTTACCTGGTCTTCCACAGGGACAAGGTTGTCCTCGCCCCCACCGAAATTCCTTCCGAAGGTGGTGTGGAGTTTCACCTTAACCAGGTGTTGACTCTGCGGTGTTCTACCCCAATCACACCTCGGAGGCCGAATATGGCTCCATACTCTGGACCCTAGAAGGGCTCGCTTATTATAAGGGCGCCGGCTGAAATCGAGGGAGAGGTTACGCCAGCTGTTTGTCACCTACGCTGAAGCCGCATCTGGCAGACCTGCAGCCAAGCGGACGATAAGCAGGTGGGTAACCTCCTGCATAGATCTCTGCTATAAGTTGGCGGGCATGGAGCCTCCCAGAGGATAAGGCTCATTCTACCGCCATACTGCTGTGAGTGGCTGCTTCGGGGCGTCCCTATCCAGGAAATCTGCAGGGCTGCTTCCTGGAAGTCAGCAAACACCTTCATTACCCATTACCACATCGACCTTGAGTCACGCGGGATGCTGGTTTGGGGCCTCGGTTCTCAGTCTCTCTTTCCCAAGTAAGTATTGGGGTGTCGTCTTGCCTCCCTCCTCCCGGAGAACTGCTAGGAGTCTGCCAATGAGTGTGGATGAACAACATACCATGTCCTAAATACAGGTTACTCACCTGTAACAGGAGTTCTAGGAATGGTATATGTTGTTCATCCCTACATTTCTACTTCCCGGCTTGACGCACAACCTGAGCTTTCCAGCGGCCAGATCTGGCGTCATGGGGCGGAGCCAGAGTTATACCACCCGGGTGGGTGGGAGGAGCAAGCTTGAAGACCTTCCGGCAAGATTTAAAGCGGCAAGGATACCTGCCAATGAGTGTGGATGAACAACATATACCATTCCTAGAACTCCTGTTACAGGTGAGTAACCTGTATTTATGGCTGTAATAGTGCTCTCATGCACATTGTTTGGGTGTGAGAATCATGAACCTTTGGTGAGCAGTTCTGACACCCTGCGAAAGGAAGACCACTACAACCATGTGATTTTCCTCAGCCATATTAATATATATTAACTGAAGTTGATTAATCATTTACAATTTAAACAAACCTGCACTGAATGTGCACATTTCCCGGGCACCTCCATATGAGACACTGGTTACAAAATAAGAATGCCTCCTGCTTTGGGGAAAGGAGAGCTCAGATTGGTTGGGAGTGCTCCCTTGAGCTATATAATGGGAAATATTAGACAAACTGTATGTAGATATTAAGTTTTTTGTTTTTTTTTAAGCTTTCCCAGAGTTGTCACAGTCTTGTTCTTGCAAATTAAAGCAGGTAAAATGTCAGCTGTTGTGGTACAAACGAAGGAATGCAGTATTAAATTAATAAGGCCCAAACCCTTTTTGTGACATGTGTGTGTGTGTGTGTGTGTGTTTTGGTGGTGGTGGTGGGGTTGGGGCAACAAATAAGGTGTGAAGCAAAGTGAAGAAAATTATTTTTAAAATAAGGTTACCTTAGCCTTCAGGAATTGTAAACATTTGAAGCATTTGTCTCTGTATTCAGTTCAGCAAGTGGTCTTCCCAGGTTGACTTGAAAGCACAGAAAGAAAGCGTCTCAGAGTTGGGAAACCTTGTACTGTAGCTAAAACAAGAAACACATACACACAATGGCTTGTGCACAACAGCCATGGTTACCTTACCAGTCATAACAGCCCATAAAATTGCAAGTGAGCATATGCCCTTGGAAAATTCCACAGGTTCTGCCAATTTTCCTGCTTTGACACAGACACTGGAGTATTCAGTAGGAGACAGGAAGCACCCTAACACATTAATATCTCACTTCTGTTACTATTAAAGGGAAAGTCCCCTCAATCTGTTTTTTGTATACCCGTGTAACTTGCAGGCATGAAGAATGATTCCCTCCCTTGTATCCCCCTAATTTCATCCTAATTGAAATATAAATGAGGTTGCTTCATTATGTTTTGTGCTGGTGTGAAAACCTGTTTGTCTCCATTGCAGAGGACATAACCCACTCATACAAGGCATCATGGGAGTTGATAATGCATACCTGCACAAGCCAGCGGAAGTTGTACTCTCATTCTGTTCTGTTATGTGTCTTGTGAAGTTCCTGTATTCTCTAAAAGCATTTTTCTAACTCAGTTACACTTTAAACTACAAAACAGAAGGGCTCTTACTATTCCTTGAAACATTTCATGGTCAGTGTAAGACAAGAACATGGAGACTGCAGAGGACAGCAACAGCATTGACTAATACACTACAGCTACTGCAGACTTTAGCACTAAAACATAAAATTCCAGGGTGCCTTACATACAGTGGAGTCAAGCAGGTTTTCACACCAGACTTAAAGGAAATCTACTGGCCAGGATGCTCAAGCCACTAGTGCATAGATTGTGGCTCGAGCACCGGATCCCAAAGTGCCAATATGTATTAAATAGTTAAACTGCCAGATCGCTCGTAAAATTGTATTTTCCTGGGGATGGAGCCGGCAAAGTGAGAGCAGGGCGATAAGCCCTGGGAATCGGCTTGAAAATATGACACAGTATGATGCAATTTGCCTCTACCTCTCTATTGCTTATGTACAGAGATTTTAAAATCTCAGTTTTTAATATACCAGGTGTTATTTTTTACAAAGGTGCATATATGCCATGTAGGTGCAGCATATGTACACCTTCTGCATGGCATATTAAAACAGAGATTTTAAATCTCCCGTCTATATGAGGCAATAGAAGGTAGAAAACAAACCCGCTATCGTCGATCATGGCATTCAAACACGATCTCAGAGGCTGTCTCCCTTCTCGTCTCTCTTGGCTGTCCATCCCAGAAGCTGTTATGACCATCAAATAGTTAACTATTCAATCATATCAGCACCGAGTGGGATCCAAAGTGCTTGAGCCACAGGATATGCACCAGTTACTCGAGCATCCTGGCCAGTAGATTTCCTTTACGTAATTTCATTTACATTTAAATCATGATGAAATTAGGAAGGTGCAGTAGAGGCAATCATAGTTGATGCCTACAAACTACACAAGTAAACAATAAAAGGCTGAGGGGACCTTCCCTTTAAGGATTACAGCTTGCCCATAGAAACTGCTTTGTGACCATGGGAACAGAGAGGAATCTTCTCAAAAGATGCTATATATATTCAGACATGGGAATGAACAGGTTTTCTAATTTATTATATTATAAATCATAACATCAACATTAGCAAATCAAGATTGTTTATTTCAAAACCTTCGGGTACTCCTATGTCTGTTAATACCACAACAGAGACCTCTCCTACGGTTAAGTTTACTCTTGCACGTTTTTAGGGTATGCGAGAGCTGTGAACAAAGTCAAGATCGATTAGTAACATGCTGACAGTTTTAAAAACTGGATCCTAAGGAGCCCTTTTCCTTCACAGAATAAATGTGTCTCCTGTACAGGGGGAAGGAGTGCTCCGGTTAGTTGGGAGCATTCCCTCAGTCTGTAATAATCATAAGAAGATCCTCATGCAAACCGTTGCAGAATTGTAAAGTTCTGAGTTAAGTTTGCATAGTCCATTTCTCACACAGGGGGCTATCTACTATTCTGCAAAGTAAAGCATTCTTATTTTAAATTTAGATTACATTTAAAAAAAAAAAAGAACACTTAACATGATTTGTAATATGTTTATAAACTGGCTTGGATCAAGCAAGCTGATTGGTCAAAACTGGTCACATATTTGCATTAAGTTCACATTATCTTACAGTTCAGATTTTTGCCTTTTTTTTTAATTTTAAAACCATTTTTAAGCGTAGTAAACACTTCAGGGTGTGCAGTTATGTCATAAAGTCCTTCAATTCCCAGGTGAAGGCACGATTTGCTGCCAAGTGCCTCGCAACCCACCATGGGCATGTGGTAGTGCAGCATTCTAACTGCAGAAACTAGATCAGCCTAGTCAGACCTGCGCTTCTTCAGCCCTGTGAGGTACATGGTGCCATGGGACCTTTTTTTAACTCATAAATGCTCTTTGTGCTGGTCTTGAGCCTCTAAGTATTCCAGCGGTAGATTTCCAGTTTCCGCTGAACAGTAGGTCACCTTGGATGGTGCTTTCATATAAGTTGACAGTTAAGTTCTTTTTTTTTTTTTGTTTATTATATGCTTTATTGAAGTTTTCAAAAAAAAAAAGCGTACAGTACATGCCATATATCATCATTTAGCATCTGACCATCTACATTGAAGAATTCCCCAAATCCCCCATCCTTCCCTCTGTCCCTTATACAAAACCTCCCCTCCTCTCTCCCACTGCTTCAAATGATGAGTCACAGTCTGCTATCCCCTCCTCCCCTATCTCCCTCCCTTTATTATAGGACTACATTTCAATTCAGTTACTTAGTATTCAATATGGACACTTAAAAAACACTAAGAATACCAGCTTTAATCCATACAAGTTTTCTTCTTTCCCGGAAAGTTGAACTAATAACAGCTAACATGTTTTTTTAGCCTCTCAGCCATAAATTCAGTGAATTGCTCCCATCTCTTATTAAATTTGTATGTACTGTGAAATTGTGCAGCTGTCATCCTTTCTGCATAAAAGGCTGTATGAACTTCTTGTACCCACTCTCTAAAGGGTGATGCTGAGTCTTTAGTCCAGTATCTCCTAATGAGAAATAATGTAACTGTAGAAATAAGAACAAAATAATATTTAGATGTTTGAGATGATATGGCTGAAAGGTTACCCAATACACACGTTTCTGTATTAAAATGGCATACTCCTTTAAACAATGGATCCGCAAATTTTATCTGTTGCCTAAAGTTGTGAATTATGGGGCAAGACCATATCATATGTTTTAGAGTACCCAAATCTTGCAGACATCTTGGACATACTCCATTTTGACTTTTACCCATTAATTTAAGTTTTGTTGGTGTGTAATATGCAATATATTAAATCATATGAGTCTCAATCTATCCTGTTTTAAAAATCTATAATTGCTTCTCCAGATCTGTTCCCATATATCGGATTCATATGAAATATCCGCTGCATGTTTCCAATTAAATATAGTCGAGGAATAATTCTGCCAAAATTTGTCCAATAGAAATTTGTAAATTTGAGAGATAGATCTGGATTGAATAGCTACAGTAATTGAGACACTAGCCCTAATAACTCCGCCGTCCAGGAAGACCAAGGTGGGGATCCGAGGCTAGACTGGATACATTCTTTAAGTTGTAGATATTTAAACACAGGTAGAGACTTTAAGCTCAGATTTTGCTGGATTTGTTTATGGGGATCTATGTTATTGTCTGATATCAAGTCTGACAAAGATGCTTCTTTTAGGTCACTCCAGAAGGAGGGAGAAATAGGCTTGTTCCCTATTTGTAAGTTCAAGTTGTAACATAATGACTGTCCCAAGTCTCGTCTGTTGTCCAGTTTAAACAATGTGCACAACTGAGTGTGCGTACTCACTGACCATGCTATGGGGATGTTGTGCCAGGATTTGGGTAGTTTTTTCTGAGGGTTGTAAAGTAGTGCCTTTGTTGATAGAAGATGTTCGAGAGCCCTAGCTCTTTCTATTTTAAGCCACGCTAACTGTGACTCTGAGCTGTCTTGGGGTGTCAGCCACTGGAGATATTTACTACTCTGAAAGGCTAAATAATATAAAAATAGATGTGGAATGCCCAGCCCTCTCCTTCTCTTCTCTTCTCCATTGTCAATTTGCATATTGAGCATCTAGGTCTTTTATCTTTCCACAAGAAGGCTGTCTAAATAGAGTCTACCTTTTTAAACCATGGGATTTTCATATGTCATTAAAAAAAAAATAGTTGTGGTCTTTTCTAAACTGTGTTTTAGTGCAAGAAAGCGTAATTTTTTTTTCCTTTTTAGATTCCCAAGCGGTTCTGGGAATTGTGGCCTAAACCACAAAACATGCTCTGCTTACAATGACTATGGTGAAGTTTGTGGTTTAAATATACAGTCTAGTGGTTCCGTTTTAACAGTTACCTGTTAAAATTCGATAAAGTGCTTCTGTCTACTTTTTTACAGCATTTCAAGTTGTTTTTAAGCTCACGTCGGCTGTGATTGAACTAAGTAAAACACTGGCTGGCTGACACTGTTTGTGGTGGACATTAAAAACAACAACAACAAAAAAGACTTAGGTTGGTGGTTTTACCGTGGTGCAGTTTCTGGTTTCATTTCCGAGTGAGAATTTCAACAGAAGCTTTAAAAAAGAACTGGGCTCACGGGTTTCAAAAGTGTGGTCACTATTTGCCTAAGGCAGATAGGCGTACTGAGTTGGGCCGTGCAAAATAACTGCTGTCTGGGACAACTACAACAGAAGTACAGTGGCTGTTTGCAATAACGGCCCTCGTTAAAGTGAATTTCGGTTCTAAGAACAGCTGTGATGGCTCCCATTGTTTTCAGTTTAATCCTCAGCAGGCGTCAATGGTGAAAAAGTGGTTCATCTCTGATGTTTCCTCCTGCCACTGCCTCTCTTTCAGACTTTACACAGACAGTCTCCTAATGACCTTTCCTCTATAATCACAACTGTGTCCCTTAAAATAAAATGAAGTTACCAGGCTCTTGTTGCATTCCTGTATGCCGAATGAAGAACAAAGTCAATTCCTTAGTCCGAGTGGAGCACAGCAGCTTATGTTTCCGGTCATCTGCTCCACTAAGCTTTACTGTGCTGGCAGTGGACCGGCACGTTTAAATAAATGCTGCTCCACCAGGTGTAATGACTAAAGAAATCTGGAGTCTGAGTGGAGTGGAGCTTACTTTTCCATTCCTTCGCTCCACTGTAGAAGCAGGACCAGTGCTTTACGATGCTGGCAGTGAGCTAGTATGTATGGCAGTGTCAGTGCTGCTTACCAGCAGAAGAGCAGGACCTCTGTTATAGTATGAAAGTCTGTTAGAAATACATAAAGAGCAACAAAAGAAATGCAGTGCGGCACACATGCGGATGAGCTGTTCTTTAGTCTCCCACTTCTCAAACACGGACAGTGATGTACAGTCCTTTGTTAAAGTGAACCCTCACTATAACTAAGCGGTAATCACTAGAAACAGGGGAGGTACCCAAAGACCGGAGGATAGCAGATGTAGTCCCCTTATACAAAGGTGGGAACAAAGAGGAAGCGGGGAACTACAGACCAGTCAGCCTCACCTCGGTAGTGGGGAAGATCATGGAAGCACTACTGAAGGAGAGATTGGTGGAACATCTGGTTGTCAATGGACTACAGGACCCAAGGCAGCATGGTTTCACCAGGGGGAGGTCATGTCAGACCAACCTCATTGAATTTTTGACTGGGTGACTAGGGAGGTAGATCAGGAGGGCAGTGGACATGGCCTATCTGGACTTCAGCAAGGCCTTTGACACTGTGCTACATAGAAGACTGTTGCACAAACTGGGAATATGGGTGTGGGCAGGACAGTAGTGTGGTGGGTAGGTAACTGGCTGGGCAGCAGGACACAGAGGGTGGTGGTAAATGGCTGTCACTCCACAGAGGAAGAGTGACCAGTGGGGTACCACAGGGATCAGTGCTGGGACGGTACTATTCAATATCTTCATCAGTGACATTCGCGGGACCTAGAAGGCAGAATTTCACTGTTCGCTGATGACACAAAGCTCTGTAACAGAGTAGACACACCAGAGGGTGTAGACAGAATGAGAAGGGACCTGCAGAAACTTGAAGAATGGTCAGGGGTTTGGCAGTTGAAATTCAATGCAAGGAAGTGCAAGATAATGCATATGGGGCACAAAAACCCTGGCACAATATATCAGTTGGGGGCTGAGGATATAGCATGCACCAAGCAGGAAAGGGATCTTGGGGTAATCATCTCTGATTACCTCAAGGCAGGAAACAGTGTGACAAGGCAGCAGGTAAAGCAAATAGGATGCTGGGATGCATAGGCAGGGGCAACACCAGCAGGAAAAGGGAGGTCATAATTCCACTATACAAGACACTAGTGAGCCCGCACCTGGAGTACACTGTGCAGTTCTGGAGACCTTACCTATGTAAGGACATAGACAGGGTAGAGAAGGTTCAGAGGAGGGCAACAAAGATGGTGCATGGATTGCATCACAAGTCCTATGAGGACAGGTTGAAGGCACTGAACATGTACTCCCTGGAGGAGAGGAGGGAGAGAGGGGATATGATAGAGACATACAAGTATCTTACAGGGAGGAACAGGGTGCAGGAATGCACTATTTTTAAGCGATAAAGATGTTCCAGGACTAGAGGCATGGGATGAAGTTGGAGGAGGGACGATTCAGAGGAAGCGTGGGAAGAATTTCTTCACAGAATGGGTGGTGGACAAGTGGAACACCCTGCCAGAGGAAGTGGTAGGGGCTGAAACAATCACGGGATTTAAGAATGCATGGGATAGACATAAAGGAATTCTGGAGGTCAGGGGTAAGGGGCAACAGACTTCTTGGAAAACATAAACTGAACTTAGAAACTTAAATGGGCAGACTGGGTGGGCCATAGGCCCTTATCTGCCGACACTGTCTATGTATGTATCTATGTAAGACATGACGGGGCATTGGTGGTACCAAATTTACCTCATGGTCAGGGTAAACGAGGAACAACAGTACTACACTTTTTACAAACACAAATATCACTTTTAAGTCTTTGTGTTAGACCGCATAAAGCAGCATTAGACCGGAGCTGAGAATCCGTGACACACACACGACTACTACTGATCATTACATAAAAGTATTTTTTTATTTTTGGATCTTCATATATTATTACTGGCTCTACTTCTTGGCCTTGTGCCACTATTAACCACAGAAACAAGTCTGAAACGTAAGAATATAATTTTGGTAAATATTAGCATGCAAAGAAATGCAGATACCAGCGACACATATACAGATACCAGAAATCAGCTTTGTGAAGGGCCCTAATGCAGAATGCAACAAGTGTTTGGACCAGCTGTCAACTGGCTGAACTGTGATTTATGCAAAGGATTTTATTCTAAGGCACACAAAAAAAGATGAGCAGAATGAAGTCTTTTTATATATATATATATATATATATATATATATATATATATATATATATATATATATATATATGTGTGTGTGTGTGTATATATATATATATATATATATATATATACATACACACACACACACACACACACACAAGTTTTTGTCCCCACTGTACCCACCCCGGCATCAGACTCCTTTAGGACCCCATGGCACACTAGATCCCCCCATTGTTTTGGTTTTTTACTTCTTCAGGAACCCCATATTTTAATCTCCCACCTCCATGCACACACCTCACTGACCTGCATTCCCCACAGGCAGGATCAAGGTGGCTGTACCCCAGACAGTAGTCAATCAGGCAGTGGTGCTGTGGAGGTGCAGGGCCTGGATATACTGGGGTTTGTCATCTTCAGGTGTTGGGACCATTGTGTCTTGTTTTCCAGGTCTCTTGCACAACACTGCCATTGGGACACCGTGCAAAAGCATGCACATGAGAGGTGTATAGCTGTGCGGTATCAGTCAGCGTCTTCCCATCCCAGGATGTGCTGACCTGCACCGCCACCCATGGTCACCCAAGTGGCACTGCTGTGGCAGCGTTGCACAGCCTCCCTCCCCAGAGATGGAGAGTATCCCATGGGACACTTGATTCCTCTCCCCCTGACCAGTCCCAAACAACCTGGGCTTATTTCTAGACCTGAGTCGCTGCCATCTTACGTGGTAGACGTACTATTGTGCAGACAGATCAGCCTGTAGAAAGACAGTGTTTATCAGTTCTAGCTTCTGTCTCGCTCCAGAGAGTGTTCGCCTAGTAAACTGGTTGAGAACATATTGGGGATGAAGATGTTTGCAGAAGCAGCTTCCTCTAAAGACTAGTCTAAAGCACAGTCTGCAAAGACGTCAACTAAAGAGCATAAGTCCTTGGCTAAGGAACGTTCAGACAGAAAGGACTCCAAGAAAAGGCAGGCAGAGGAGTTATCCTCCAATATCAGTCTTGAAAAGACCTCCTCCTTCCAAACAAAAAAAACACTTGGAGCAAGAAAAGGCAAAAAACAATTGTCAAGCCTTGTGATGCTCAGATGTGGATAGCTAGTCTTTCAGACCACGAAAGATTGGGCATCTAGAACTCCTCCCTCAGTTGCTCCTGGTTTCAGAGAGAAGGAATGTAACGGTGAAAAAAAAACCAAAAAAAACGAGGAACCTGTAACTTCAGAGGTTACAGATTAGGAGGAAGTTGGTTCACCACCACTTCCTTCCGATGACGTCTCCTCTTATTCTACCTTCTTTTAAGTGGAACATTCAGACTGAAGAGGCCCATAACAAACTGTGGGGCGGGTTCCAGTTTACACTTTGTGTATAAAGAAAAAAAAAAAAAACTTGTTGTTTACTGCAGTATAGCAGATTGTATCAGGCTGATTCTGCCGACTACCAAGCTGACATTCGTTGCAACCAGAAATGTCAGAGCCCCCTACAGCTGATGTGAAAGCTGTGCTGCAGCAGTGGCCTGCAGCATGGTGTTGGAGCTTTTATAAACACAGATCAGATGATCACCTGTCCTGCTGTTCTCCCTGGGCTAAGTACAGCCCTCTGTGACTGTACTTGGCCCCAGGAGAATAACAGGAACAGCAAACAAAAGATCTGACCTTATGACAACTCTAACATAGCCTGTTTTGCCCCCCCAACCCTCCAAAAAACAGGTTTGAAACCTACAGTACAGATTTATCAAATCTTAAAATTAGAACCATCATAGCTATTATTTTTGCTACGTGTGTGTGTGTGCGCGCACACACTAGTTTTTGTAATTAAACATTCTTCCGCTAGGAGAGCAAACAGTAAACTGAAATCATTGTAAATCTTTAAGGATTCTGAATGTGCAAACACCCTCCATCTCTATTCCCACTCGTACATGCACGCACACTCTACCACCACTAATTACCACGTGCTGAACGCATGAAATAAGTCTAGGATTTGTACAGTCAGTCTTCTGTTTATTTTTTGACTGGATCACAGTGCTATGACTGCATCCTTGACCTTTGCCGAGAACCTGCCAGCTTGTGCCTAGATTTCTGTTGTCCATGGTGATTACTGAGAAGAGCTTGCAAAGGGAAGCATGCCAGGCAAGCAGACGACGGAAACTGTATTTTTACAAAGATGTAGCCAGACTGCTGTTTGATAGAAGATCCAGGTACAGGACTGAGTGCTGCGGAGGCTGTTCAGCTGTAACAAATTTAATACTATGAGTCTTAGTTCTTTATTCAGTTTATTTGATTATTCACTATTAAAAGGCCATTACAAAGGCAAATAGCAAACATTAGACAAAATAAATACAATTAACAAATGTCTGTCAGCCCACTGGCGCAGCGGTTGCATTTCCGCCTGCACTGCTGATGACCTGGGTTCAGGAACAGACCCGGGTGTCAGAGGGCCAGTTGGGGGGGGAGATGGCCCAAGCATCCCAGGGATACGCAGCCCGGTGTTTGACGACTTCTGGCGGAGGCTGGAGGCATGGCAGCACATTGGATCGTGCTGCGCAGGGAGTGTGATGGATGCTGGCTCATGCCTTGATGTCCTGGCACGTCGTGCTCCCAGAAAGGAAAAACCAGGAAAAGGCTCCCTGACTGGCTGGATGATGGTTGCTGGTCCCTCGCCTCCACGAAGCCCGTACCAACCTCAGCAGCACCCGGGCCAAGTAAGTGGTACTGGCTGTCCCCACCAGCGCCTTCCCCTTCGGGGGGGGCATGGCCCTTCCAACGAAGGGAAACATTGGGTTACCCAGGGGGCTGTAATGTGGGGTGGTGGATGGTAGCTGGGACAGAGTGCTGGCGGGGTACACCTAGGTGACCCAAAGGAGTGGTTGGTTGGGGTCTGTGGGAGGTGCAAAAAAAAAAAGCAACCAACAAATGTGTAAATGATGCTCAGCATTCTAGGCATGTAGTGGAGAAACAAATTCTGCTATCCCGTTCAAGCAATAAGAATAGTAGCTTCTTGGTTGCAAATAAAAAAAAAAAAATTAGTGGCACCCTGTGTAACTATGTTTGCGGTATCTGCAGACCCAGTTGGTACATTTCCTCATTTACATTTACTACGAGCCAAAGCAGAAGGAAAAACAAGAAAAGGGTCAAAATTAAAAGATGACATCATTGTACAGTAGCATAATATGCAAAGTAAGCATTAAGCTACGACAAAGGCAGGTTCTACTGGGAAATTAATGCCTGGTTGGTAGGGGTTGGGGGTGCCTCCAGCCACCCAACCAGGCATTAATTCCCCAGTAGAACCCTCCTTTGTCATGGTTTAATGCGCTTGTAGCATGGCAAGCGCTGTTACAAGTATTGTGCAGTATACAGTATGAGAAATACAGTGAGAAGACAGAATTTTTTTGAGGGTTACAACTTCAGTGCACTCTAAACGTTAAACTAAAGAAACTGTTAACATTTAGTAATATTGTAGAAACATAGAAACATAACATAGAAATTGATGGCAGATAAGGACTGCAAGGCCCATCCAGTCTGCCCATTCTTGTGGGTGCTGTCATTCTATACAGTATTAGTGCTTGTAATATGGCACATTTTTACAGTAGTGGTTTAATAATGATGAAACTGGTTTAAAGGTTTAAAAACCATAAACATGAGTCTGTGTACGTTACTCGTAAAATCCTGCTGAACATTTCTATCACATGTTGCATTGTATATTGGGATTGAATGTCTTTGTGATTTGCATATGTGTGTTTCTCTCTCCGTTCTCTCTCTCTCTCTCTCAGTCTCCCTGCAGGGTACAGTTCACTGTACCAGGTGCACCTCATAGTTGCCCACAGTATTTAATTGATGAATCTCTCGCTTTTGTTTCTCGGCTGACACACCCTCCGGTTCCATGTGTCCCTCCCTGTCAAGCAGCGCTCTGAGATAGGAAAGGGGAAATTGTTTAACATAGGAAAGGCACACTAAGCTGAAGCTTGTTTCCAGGTGCGACCTGGGAGCACAAGGAAGTTAAGTGACTTGCTCAGGGTCACACAGTATGCAAGTGGGGACTATGGGATTCAAACCCAGGTCTCCAGGTTTGCAGCTTAGAGCCTTAAAGCACTATGCTATACTGCCTCCTGAGTTACTGAGCAACTGGCTGGCTCTACAAATAAGGTAAGCACTTACAGTGCTCCAGTTCACTGACTCTTTCCGGTCTGTGTTCCCCATAGCCTTGCCACTCGTGACGTGCCGGTAAGATCCCTGACTACATTTAAAACCAGAACAGCAGAGAGGGAAAAGATGGGTCTGTGACACTGGCATGAAGGAGGAATTAATTCCTGCTGGAGACAGTGACCATTTGGTCCCTGGAGGTCTGCGGGGTGGGTGGGTGGGAAGGAGGAGGAGAGAGTAGTTTTGTGGGAAGGAGCACAGAGGTGGTTTTGCAGAGTTGCTGCTCTGTGTCACGCTATCCTCTCTGCTCTATCTCTCTCAGTACTGACACTTCAGTATATTTTTGTTTCATAGTGCTCGGTGACTATTTTGCAGTGGTTCACAAAGATACTACAGCAGCAAGTGGGCATTACCAGGGACTTGGTGCATTGTTGCTGTTTGGTCACCTGTTGCTACTGCTCCAATGAAAAGTGTTTATTTAAGTCTACTCTTTATTGCCATGTTACAAGCTATCATAAACAAGCTTTGCTATAAAATGTCTTTATAGCTGCCACTTAGCCCAGTTTCAGTTATTTGCATGTACTAATGTCACTTTTGTCATCTCTGCATAGCTATATGTATTATCTCGAGTACTGTCTGACTTGATCTGTATTCTAACCTACCTATACTGTGTACCTGTACTATATACTATGTATTGTATAATCTCATCTCATTTTATGTATGTATTCTCCCGGGTCATGCCTGAAAATAGTCAACTTTGGCTAGCGCACCTAACCCGGTTAACAAAAACAAAATAAATTAACAGTCCTCATATCACAAAAATCAGCAGTCCTGATGTTTCAGTGGTGGCAAAAAATTCTGGGCATCCATCAAGGATGTCCTTGAAACAGGTGACAGGACCCCCCCACCATGCTCAATCACAATGACTGAGTCATTCTCAAAAATGTCTCCATGGCAAACATTTTCAACGAAGCTTTTACGGACTACAGTGCAGTCCTTCCACCCGCGTGGGAGAAACATTGAGCTCTGAACCTCCACCACACTATACCAGTCCCAGTCCAAAATTCTACTTCAGGCAGGTGACCCACAAGGAAATATCTCACCAGAGTTCTGGGTAAAACAAGGATGGGAGGGGACGGGGTTGACATGGAACTTATCTCAGTCGCCCTCCCTGAAGTGGTTGTACCTATCACCAAGATTTTCAATATGTCACTCTGAGTATCAATCTTCCCATCTTCTTGAAAACTGCCCTATTTACTCCGGTGCTAAAAGGGGGAGACCGCTCACTGGTGTTCAACTGTAGACCCATCTCCATCCTGTCCCCTCTCTTGCTAAGGTGCTGGAAAGAATAATTGCTGACCAGCTCACTGATCACCTACATAAGTAAGACCTCCTTAGCCCTCAACACAGATTCCGCAAGTTACACAGTACAAACTCTGCTCTCATCGACTTTACAGGCTATGCTTATGAGGCACTCAACCAAGGTCAATTAGTCGGGGCTATCTTTATTGACCTATCCAAGGCTTTTGACTTCATTGAACACCAGCTGCTACTGCCCAGGCTAACTTACCTTGGGTGGTCCTCAGATACAGTCAGATGGTTCTGTAGCTACCTATCAGGGCTCTCACAACAGGTAAAGATCAATGGAGCCATATCTGAGACCAGGAAAGTCACAGTAGGGGTCCCGCAAGGGTCCATACTTGGCTCGCTCCTGTTCAGCCTCTTTGTAAATAACCTCCCAGATGCATGCCCCTCCTCCAAAGTTCTGCTGTATGCAGATGACACGGTACTCTTCCTACGATGCTCCTGTCAAGAAACATTGACCAGGAATCTGCAGATTCATTTTGATCTTCTACAGGAATGGTTTAATTCCAGCCTACTAGTCCTCAACGGCAAAAAGACAAAGACCATGCTCTTTGCAGGTCACCAGAAGAAAAAATCTACCGCATCTTGTACAGTTGCCCTCAGTTCAGGCTCCATCCTTGAACAGGTCCACTCATTCCGGTACCTGGGGGGTCACTATTGATGAGTCCCTTTCCTTTGATGAACACATAGGTAATATCACCACGGCCGCAAACAGGAAGTTGGAGGCACTTTGTAGACTACATTTCTGCCTCGCACCCGAGGCCAGACTCCTGGTAGTCACTGGCACAGTCCTGCCAATCTTGGATTACGGAATTGTAGTGTATGGTGCAGCCACGGACACCAGCCTACTCAAAGTCCACCTGACCCTCAACAAAGCCTGCAGATTCGTCTTGGATGCAGATCGGCTCACACATACATGTGAACTTTACATAAGGACAAAATGGCTCCCCCTAATGGATAGAATCAAGACCCAGACCTGCCCACTTGGGAAGAAGGCCCTACTGGGACTTGTGCACACCTCACTGCAGGGGCTTCTCAAGCCAGCCCCAGGGGAAAATGCCACAAGAAGCATCACTAGGCATGCCCTAGCCGTACCCTTCAGGAAAACAGCCCTGGGACGGCATACTTTTGGGGTAAGGGCACTCACCTGGCTAAATGAGCTCCCATATTCCACCACTGGCCTCCCACGAATAGGGCTCTTCAAATCCAAACTCTGGAAGTGCATCTCCCCACCAGACCACTGCTTCTGCAGATTTTAACCACCCACTGGAAGCCAGCTGGACATCCAGTTGACCCCATCCTGGCCTTGACAGGTGCACTTATCCCCCCTTCCCCCCACCTCACCCTACCTCCTGCCTTAACCCTGTCTCCTGCCCCTTGGCTCACTCCTGATTTCCTCTGTACCACACCCTGCTACCCACCCCAACCTCCCCCTCTACCCCCACCCCCCCAATCATCCACCAGCCTTGACCGAAAACCCCTGGCCCCTGCACTTAACTTATTCTCTAGATGTTCCTTGTGGCCTACTGATGTGATTGACGATGCCTCCAGCTGCTGTATCTCTCCCTGCTACGGGAATTTGTATCGTGTATTATCTTGCAGTTGTGTCTGATTATGTGAATGGAATTTCAAAATATGTTTCCCTCCTATGAATTGAATCCTGAAATATGTAATCTGGAATATGTAAGATTCTGTTGCTAATGTGTAAAAATTGTCTGTTGTAAGTATGCTGTTGCAACTGCGTTTTCTGCCTAAACTGTTTAATGAGGATCCTTTGTAAATGAGCTCTTGGCTCTAAGGTGGTAATTCCAATCTCAATAAATAAATAACTAAAATAAAAAAACAGGTTATCCAAATACTTTTCCTGATCCATTCCTATTGTCCGGTATCCTATTAGTTCATTTGCCATAATCTAATTCATGTACTTTACCTTACCTCCGGGTTTCTGTATTTTATTTTAATTATTCTTTTGTATTCTCCGAGGAGCCTGGCAGGTGGCTCCGGTCCCTGTCTCCGGCCCCCACCTTCCCCCGCCCGACTGTCCCGGTGATTCCCAGTGACAGGGCCAGAGCGAGGAGTGCTGGCTTCCCCCACCCCAGAGACCACATCCAGATTTCAGATGTTGGGACGGGTGCTGGCTGGACCATCACGGAGCCTGCTAGCTCCATTTTCCTGGTTTTCCCCCCCACTGACATTGTACATTGGCTCGAGCTTCCTGACCTGTATCTCCCTCCAGCTGTCTCTGTAGGGCAATCAACGAGTGGGATAGCTATCCTTCCTCGAGAGAGAGCGAGGACAGCAGTCTATGGACACTCAATCCTCTCTGTCCCCTGCTGACCCCTAGTGGCCCGGGCTTGTTTCTGAACCCGGGTTGCTAGCGTGGCGCGAGCTATAGCGTCCAGCGCCTAAACCTCCAGCGCCACCGGGGCCGGCAGGTTTCTGTATTTTCTGAGGCACAGCACTGCCTAACAGAGATATTGATGGTGGTGGCATTGTCCAAAAATAGAATAAATAATTGGCGGGGGGGGGGGGGCATCCAAAAATAAATTGTATCCTTTTGACAGCTATACACTCTGCTGGTTGGCAAAAAGAACCAGCACAACAAAGATGTGTTTGCAAACCAGTGGGTAGATGTCCTTCAAGGTAGCGGCCCCCTCATCTAGAAACCTTCCAGATTCGAGGTTGACAGTTATGGGGACCAGGGCTTGACTGCCACCCTTATTTTCCTATGGAAAAAGAGACCGCTGTGGTTCTCCAAAGAGGTGGTAAAAAAGATAAAAGCTAAGAGGCTAGTTATTCAGAAGGTATAAAGAGACAGAGGGAGTAGGATAGAGGAGTGCCAGGGGAAATGGAGGGAAGCAGGGCGGGCAGTATGCATCGTGAAGGCGTAAACGGAAGAGAGACTAGCCCAGGTAGTAACGAAAGGGAGCAGGACATTTTTTAGGTATGTAAGGGAAAAGAGGAAGACCAGGAGTGGGATTATAAGGTTAAAAATGGAAGGGGGAGACTGCAGAGGGGACCAGGAAAATGCAGATGTCTTGAACAAATACTTTTTTTCAGTGTTCACACAGGAAGGAGAAGGGGAAGAGGCCAAAAACAACAAATAAAAGTAATAGAAGCATTGGAGGGAGGGAGGTGGACACTAATCCCTTCTTGGAGGAGAAAAGCCTGAAAGGACTTGATAATCTGAAAGTGGACAAAGCATGAGGGCAGATGGGGTGCATCCAAAGGTATTGTGAGAACTCAGGGAGGTACTGACTACAACTCTGACTGTCCTTTTTAATAGTTCATTGGAAACAGGAGTGGTTCCAGAGGACTGGAGGAGGGCAGATGTAGTTCCCCTGCACAAAAGTAGTAAGGAAGAGGTTGGCAATTACTGTATAGGCCAGTCAGCCTGACATCAGTGGTGAGAAGCATGGATTCATTGGTTGGGGGGGTGATGTCAAGATAGATTTATTTGACTGGGTGACCAAGACAGTAGACACGGGTGGAGCGGTGGACGTAGCCTGCCTAGAGTATAGTAAGGCTTTCGACACCATTCCACATAGGAGACTCGTAAACAAGCTGGGTAGCTTAGGGGTGGGTCCAAAGGTGGTTAACTGGGTAAGAAATTGGTTAGGGGGTAGACCACAGAGGATGGTGGTAAACTGAGTTCACTCTTAGGAAGGGAGGGTGACCACTGGGGTGCCTCAGGGATTAGTGCTGGGACCGGTTCTCTTTAATGACTTACAAGTGACATTGCAGAGGAGTTGGAGGGGAAGATATGCCTCTTTGCGGATGACACCAGAATCTTCAATAGGGTGTACACTCTGGGGAAATGAAAAGGATGAGCAGTGACCTTGGAAAACTTGGTGTTCAAGGGTATGGCAGCTGGGTTTCAATGCAAAAAGTGCAAAATAATGCACGTGGGGCTCAGAAACCTGGGAGCAAAGTCAAAAATGGGTGGGGTGGTACTGACGACCACCAAACAGGAAAGAGACCTGGGGGTAATCATATCAGATAACCTAAAGGTGGCCAGGCATTGTGACAAGGCAGTTGGGAGGGCTTATGGGATGCTGGGGTGCATAGGGAATGGTATCACTAGCAGAAAGAGGGAGGTGGTGTTGCCTCTGTATAGAGTGCTGGTAAGACCCCATTTAGAGCCATGTGTCCAATTCTGGAGACCACATCTCTGGAAGGATATAGACAGAGTGGAGGCGGTCAAAAGAAGAGCAACTAAAATGGTGAAGGGTCTGCGTCAGAAGCCTTACAAGGAGAGACTTAAAGACCTGAATACGTACATACTGGAAGAGGGGAAGGAAAAGGGGGATATAATGGAGACCTTTGAATACCTAAAGGGGGTAAATAAGGTACAAGAGGTAAGTATTTTTTAGGAAAAATGTTTCCAAGAACAAGGGAACATGCTATGAAGGTGGAGGGGGTTTCCCAGGTGCTTAGCTTAGCGAGAGGAGCCTTCTGCCACTTTCTGTGTATAAGAACAGCGGATTTTGTTTCATTCTGCAGCCACAGCTAAACTCCTGCTGCAGTGTCAGTTATATGCCCCCATTTTCCCTGGTGTCTAGTGGCACCCCTCACTCCCAGGTTACTGTCTACATATATTTCCTGGTATCTAGTGGCACCCCCCCCATCCTCTGATTGCCATCCCCTACTCCCTTCATCATTTCATTTTAAATATCTGACACCAGGATACCCACTCCCCCCAACAGCCCCTAGTTTTATATTAAGCTGATGTAACCCCTAGGTGGCGCTATCCCAAGGGTTACTACCCCTGCCTGCTTAACTACTAACAGGTTGAGGGGCCTAGGTCCAATGGCGGGTGCCTTCACCCAGAGGTCAGAGTTTGCAGTAGTTCAGCTAACTTGGTCACAGCCCTCTGGGACACTGTAACCCCCCTTTCTTCCCACTAGTGGCCCACACAGTGCATCAGAAATATCTTCACAATATACACTTACCCCCAGGACTGGCTCTGTCGACTGGACTCTGGGGACCCCCTGTAAAACAAGATGATACAGTACCAAAGCCACAGTACAATACTTTAATATAAACGAATGCCTCAGTCAGGGTAACTTTGCTGAAACAAACGGATCTGATTTATTTAAGGGGCTGTAACTAGGAAGGGGGAATCCAGTTAATTAGGTTAAACACATTAATAATCACAGTACTGTGTGCACATTCAGAGTCCCAAATTGTCACTTTCACTGGTTACCCATGGGGGGGGGAGGGCTACCCAGGATCGGTGCAGCTGGTTGGGGCCCTGTGATGGAAAAACACTTGCACAATACCCAATTGTAATCCGGAGCCAGAGGGCTCAGTTCGTGAAGAAATGAAAATAGCAACAATTAGATGACACATTGCAATTCGACAAACATATATGGCAGGGAGCTACCCTGCTTTGTACTCACAACTCAGTGCTGGGAACTGGATGGAAGGCAGATTGTCCTGGATTGCCAGGAGGAGCAGACCATGTGGACAAGGTCCTTGTGACTGGACCCCACTGCAGTTTACAGCAAATGGATGTAGTCTGGATTAAGCTATGGTTTACTTCCAGCTTCAAGCACTCTATTCACTGTACAGGGGTTTTGAAACACGATTCCCCACAAGCACTACACACATTTATATGTAAAAGGAAAGTACTATACCAGGCAGGCTGCTTCTCGATCCCAATCGCAATTACTGCACAATACCCGGGAGAACACACAGCAGATTCAGTTCCTGACAGACCGAGCGCGATTCAGTAATTTCTCCAGTCTTCTACAGGGTGAGCCTGGTTTCTGTTCTTCAGATCTCCTTGATTCTCTTCACAGGTCGGATTCAGTCTGAACAGTCACTTGCACAAGCTGCAGACAGAAACTTAAGGCCTTACACGCGATTCCCAAGCTAAAACTACACACCGAAGAAGCACACAGCTCCCTGTCTCTTCACAGCCCAAACAGATCTGATCTTTCCAGTAGACAGAGCCGGGCATCTCCTTTGAGTTCCTCCCAGTTCAGTTGGCTGGTTTGGCTGTCACTCACAATCAGGCTCCCCCTGTTGGTGCAAAAAAAGCGCCGAAGTCCAAACTACAATTCCCAGAGGCATCTTCCATACAGTCCCATTGTGGCTGGCTCCAGAGGAGAGTCCAAGTTCTGATGCGCCCAGAGCAGGCTCCATTTTAAAGGATCCCCACACTGATTGATCCAGTTCAGCAGTTCAGAACCAACATGAGGGAGCTACTCTGCACAGTCCTGGCTACAAGCAAGCAGGTTAGAACAAACTGCATTGTCATTATTACTTTAACAGGTTACAAGCAAACAATTACGTCTTCTGAAAGAGCTCCCTCTGCACATATAGCGACTGCAGAAATGGAGCGATTTGCTCAGTGGGCCAGGCGGGACTCGAGCAGGGAAACACACAGACCCCCCCATTTCAAAGTAATTATACTGCAGTTTCGCAGCTCTTAAAGCTTACAGCACATGGAGGCATTAGGCACTCTCACTCTATTTTTTTTAAATCGGCTGAAATACCTGCTTTTACTGTTTCTATGTACCTGTACTGTAGTGTTTACCCCCGGGTCGCCCCTGAAAAAGGGACCTCCGGGGCCCAGTGGGCCTACCCGGTCAACAAAATTCAATAAATAAATAAATAAATGCAGGACACCAGCCTGGCGGAGAGCATTTAGGCTCACCCAAAGAAGGCTTTTTAGTGACCCCCCATTCGTAGGGGGGTTACACTGACATTAGGGGGCTCAATCTCCGTGTCTATATTTTGTGACACCTCCCAGCAGTGTGGGAGCACTGAGGAGCCCACCCGCAATGCCCCAATATATTTATTTTCTTTATTTTGACCTGTAAAAAGGAAAACAGTCCCCGTCTTTTTTTTTTTAATACTGAAAAGAAAATGGTACCTCGTCCTCTCCCCGTCCCCCATCCCTACTCTTCCACTGAACCCCCCACCCACCCACATACACACTCTACCACCAGAGGCGAGGCTGTCATTTTTTTTCATTTTTCATCAAATATTTAACATGGCCTTTTAGACTTCATCATGAACACTGTCACTGTCATTTCGTTAAGCAGGCCTGGAAAGTGATTTCACGGTCGCTGTACGAAATCACCTTTTGGGACTGAGTAATGAAATTTCACCACTAGTGTTCATGAGGTGTGGGGTCCAAAAAAGGGCATGTTGAAAGTTTGGTGAAATAGTTGATTAAAATGGCAGAGTTACGCGCATTCATTTAACTTTTTCTATGCACGTGCACAACTTTCAATATTTTGACTCCAAATTTTCAGCATAGCCATTTTTTCACATCACCTCATGAACCTCACAGCTGTCATTTTTTTTGGTTTTTGCATCCTGTCCAAAATGTTTTTTCACACTTGTGGTGTGGAATGGTGTTTTGGCACAAATGTTTTATTTATTTATTTATTTATTTATTTTGGGTGGTACCTAGCCGTCAGATGTATCTGCCCTGGTCATGGACACCCAGAATCTCCACCTCCGATCATAGCCTGCGCTCTTTCCCTAGTCACCCCGGCTTGCCGCCTAGAGGGCATCATTGTGGCGCCAGCCCTTACGCCGCTGTACTGGTATCTGGTCCGGGGGGAGCCGGCATCGGAGGCGATGAGAGGCCCGGGGGCAGGGCGTCATGAAGACGAGCCAGGACCAGGTTTTTGCCCCTGTAAGCAGGGGCAGGGACATGCAGTGATGTCAGACATTCTCCCTGCCCCTGAGACATCCAGGCGACTGTGTGCTTGCAGCAATCCGGCCTCTGCTGGGAGTCTCTAGACACTGAGCACACACACCCACCCTCCCAGCAGAGAAGGAGAGCAGTCTAAGGACGCGCGATCCTTCTCCCCCCCGGCCGGCCCTCCGACGACCCGGGTCCGTTCTCGAACCCGGGTCACCAGCGTCGCTAGCGGAAATCCTACCACTGTGCTGGTGGGTTGACCTGTTTTGGTGCGGATTTGAAAATTTTCACTTACGGGGTTTATGAGGCTGGGGTCATAAGAAGACTATGTTGAAAATTTGGGGTCAAAATATGAAAAAATGCCCAAGTTATGACCATTTGTTACAAGTTCGCTACGTCCGCTTGTATCTTCAGAAATGTTTAATATTTTTGCCACAGATTTTCAGCATAGCCTTCCTATTACTCCACCTCATGTATGTCACAGGTGTCATTTTTCAAATCCTCCCCAAAATGTGTTTTCACACCTGTGACATGGAATGGTGTTACAGTTGTGCAGAATTACGTTTTGGCAGTGATTCGAAAAATCTTATTAAGCGAGATAGCTCTTGCAGCAGGTAACACTCAATGGACTGTAGCTGGCCGGTGACAGGACCCCACAGCAAACTTCTTCTAGCAGTACCAGGGACTGCCCCCTGACGTCAGTCCGCCCCCGACATCCCACATGGTATAAGAGGCGGCGGTCCCCAGTGTGCCCCATTTATTTTCCCACCGTCGATACGCGCTCATAGGCTTCACGGCCCAACTCACACCAGTTCGACTGCTTTTTTCACTTCTTTCAAAATTTCCAATCACCTTTTTCGCTTTTTTCTTCAGTTGTTCCTGCATGTCTTCTCTCTTGCTGAGGTACACGAACAAGTACATCTGTGGGAAACAGATCCCTGCCAAGGATGGCCAGGTGGCTTGCTTGTTGTGCTTAGGCCCAGATCATGAGACCCAGTCCTGCTCCCACTGACAGGCCTTTAATAGCTGGACTTGGCTCTATTGCCAGAAGTCTCTCCAGACCTTTCTCACACAGCAGCAGTTGGCAGCCATGCAGAAGTGCTCCTCCTCTGAAAGGGAATCTTCCCACTGTCCTCACAAGAGCTCCAAGAAACATCGCTCCTCAAAGTCCAAGGAGAAGCACAGGGAGAAGGAAAAAGAAAGGGAGAGGTCCCACTCCCAGGTCGCAAGCTTCCGAATCTCTTTACTGCCGCTAGGTTTGTGTCGTCAGGCCATGACTTCTGGCTGACAGTAGTCAAAGCCCTGGCCACCTCTGGTGGTTTGGGCATGAAGGAGAAGATGCCAGGGTCCTTTGTGCAGTGCTCCGGTCGTTTAAAATTCGGCCTCCTATTCTGATGTCCTGCCGGTTGTTAGACTCGGGTAAGGTCCATTCTGCACCCTCCGGTCGGCCTCTGTATGCGGTGCTGATACCCAGGAGAAGGCTAAGTCCTCAGGCCATTCAGCAGGGAGGTCCTCTTCCCTCCCACCTAAACAAGCCTCTGAATGGGCGGAGAAATGCTGTGTCCCGCCATCAGACAGGCACCACTCTGAAAAATCTTCCAGGCCCACATTGGACCCTCTCCAATGTCAGTCTCTGGAGGGCACCCGTAAGGACTGCCAAATGCCGCTGCCACCGGTTAGATCTCCATCGCCCCCAGCGTCCCTCCCCCCATCGGATGTCAGGGCAGTTGACACACTGGCACAGTAGGACCTGACCACCTCCCGGAGTTGCCTCTGGACCCGATGATGGTCCCGATACCCCGTCGTCACCTCCAGTATGTCCACTGATGCCGGCCAAGACCGACATTGGTACCGATGCTGGCACCTCTGGCCCGTCAATGGAACCAGCCACAGGTTCCCTGAAATTGAACCTGAACCAGATGAAGGGGCCTTTTCTCCCACTGGTGGGAGACTATCAAGCCTGTCGTCCAGCCACCGAAACCTCTACTGGTTACGACGGTGGAACTGGATCTGGCTTCGAACCCAGATGGTGGTAACCCCCCCCCTCAGAAAAAGTGGTCCCCAACCCCTCAGGCGAGTGTCAGGGAAATCAGCCTCCCCCCCCAGAGAGGCCACACAAGAGGGTAGCCAAAAGAAAAGACCACAGATCCAGGTCGAGGAGCCCCAGTTCTTTCAGCTCCTCAGGCAGGCATCGCCACAAATGCAGGAGGTGCATGTCCCCATCAGTCTCCTCCTCCAATTCATATCACCCTTCGGACTCTTTCACCTTGTTCCTTGAGGAGCCACCTTTGAGGAGCCTGAGGACATGCCCAAGTCACCTCCAGACGACCTGTCCTTCGTGGAGATCATGTGGCACATTCAGGCTAACATGGGCTTGGACACGGAGGATCTGGACCCTGAGCATATGAGGCTTGCCAAATACCTGATACAGATGGATCCCAAGCCGGTAGTCATTCCCCTCATGGTCAACACCTTTGAAGATGTCTCTCAGACCACCTGGAGATGCCCTCACTCTTCCACGGCCATCCCTAAAAAAGCGGACCTGCTGGCCCGGTGGTATAGAGGGCTGAGGCGCGGGCGCCTTACCTCAAACCACACCAGCAACCCGGGTTGAGCAGGACTCGGGTTGGTGACGTGAGGGCAGGAGGAGAGGATTTGAGCGTCCCATGGACTGCTCTCCTCCTGGGGGTGGGCTAGGGCCATGCCTCGCTCTGTAGCGGCCCCCGGTGGAGACTGGGGGCACTACAGAGAAAGCGGCGCGAAAGGGGGTAAACCAGAAAAAGCAGAAAAATGGCGCCAGAGCGACCGGATGACTGCCGCCTGGATCCTCTGCCTCCATGGAACCCCCGATGAACCAGGGGAACCCCGATCCCAGCAGCATCAGGGCCGAGAGCAAGAATGCCTGAAAGGCAATTTCCCTCTGGAAGGAGGGGACCCGTCCGATGAAGGGTTAAGTCGGGCTACCCTGGTCGGCTACGATCTGGGATCGGGGGGAAGCTGGCATCGGGGAGGGTTCAGTATGGAGCCAACAGGGGTAGTCCTTGGCAGATGGCCTGAAGGAGAGGCCGGTCGGACACAAGGGGTGCTAAATAAATAATGCAAAAAAAAAAAAAGCGGACCATTTATACAAGGCAGCCAAGGAGCAACCCTTTTTAGCTGAATGCCCTGCTGTGGATTTGGTGGACATCTCAGCAGCTCATGACCATTCGCAGAGGCCCAAACATGTGAGCACCCAGCCTCTGGACAGAGAGTCTAAACAGCTGGAGTCTATGGGCAGAAAGGTGTACTCATCTGCCACCTGCAGCATCAGGAGCCTTAACTTCCTAACTGATATGGTCCCATTCCAGAACGCCCTTTGGGAACGAGGAATGGTCAAATTGTAGGGTGTGCCCGACTGCCCCCAAAAGACAGAACTTGCCAAGCTATTACAAACTGGGTCAGACATAGGCACACATGTGCTACGATCTGCCTGTGACTCTGCGGACATGGCGGCAAGGATGGCTGCCATGAGCATTTGTTTACAGCACCATTTCTGGCTCTGTGTGTCTGGGTTCACTCAGGATGTCCAGTTTTAACATCCTAGATGCACTCTTCAGAGGCTTCATCTTGTTCGGTGAGGATTTGGAAAAGATGATCAACAAGTTACAAGACTCCGGTAAGGCTGTCCGCACCATGCAGTCTGTGTACCACCAGAAACAGAGACAGTTTTGAAGGTCTTGTTTTCGTGCCTGAGTGGGTCAACAGCCTTTGCAGCCCCATTTTCAGCAGCCTCAAACTCAACAGGGAGGCTTCGGTTGGAGAGACAGCTCCTGAGGGTTGACGGGCTCCATCTCTTGCCAGACTAAATCTGCCCACGCCACCTTCCCTTCCCCTCCAACAGCATGACTCTGAGCAGCCCACCTCTCCCGACATGTTGTTGGGAGAGGAGGTAGTAGGTTGTTTTTCTCTTTATGCAGAGTCCTGGAGAACGGTGACCTCCGACCGATGGGTCCTTGAACTCATAAAGTATGGACACACTATAGAATTCGTAGACCTATCTCTGGACATGCCCCCACCCTCATTCCGTCACTCCATGGAGCATGCAGGCCTGATTCAGCAGGAGATTCAGGCCTTGCTCTCTAAGAAAGCCATAGAACCCATTCCCCAAAGTGAGAGGGGAACAGGGTTCTATTCTCACTTCTTTCTGGTCCCAAAGAAGTCTGGAGACTTGAGGCCCATCCTCTGCCTCAAGGACCTAAATTGGTTGGTCGAGTACAAAAGGTTCAGGATGGTTACTCTCCAGAGCCTGCTCCCATGGTCCGTCGGGGAGACTGGCTATCATCCCTGGATGTGCAGGACGCCTACCTCCACATCCTGATAGCCAAGTGTCACAGGAAATACCTCCAGTTTGCTTTCCAGGGCAGGCATTTCCAGTTCAGGGTATTGCCCTTCTGCCTCTCCTCGGCTTCGAGGGTGTTCACGAAGTGCCTGGCGGTGGTGGCTGCAGTGCCTTGGAGGAGGGGACAATGTGTTTCCATACTTGTACGATTGACTCCTCTTGGTCCAGTCCAGGAAACACCTTCAGAGTGCTATTCACAATACATGCACACTCTTTCGGGGCCTAGGGATCATTATCAACTCAGCAGAGTCATCCCTGATCCCCTCACAACTCCTGCCGTTCATAGGAGCCCTCCTAGACATGGTCAAAGGAAGGACTTTTGTATTGCAGGACAAGGCAGATTTATTCACCAGATTACCTTCTCAGCGTTCCACGTATCCGGTGTCCAAAACACACTAGCAGACGTCCTCAGCAGAACAAGGTCGAGGATCTCACGAATGGTTGCTTCTGCAGTAAGTGGCTGACCTGTTCGCCAGGTGGGGGACACCAGAATTGGACCTATTCGCTTCTGCCACCAATGCAAAACTGCCCGTTTTTTGCTCGGTAGATCCCTAGCCTGTTGCTTTTTGGCAAGACGCGATGTCCCTCTCCTGGAAGGGGAGGTTCCTGTATGCCTTCCCTCCTTTTCTGTTACTTCAGAGAGTTCTTCTCAAGGCGCAGTCGGAAGAGACATAATGATCCTGATAGCCCCTCTGTGGCCCTGTCAGATTTGGTTTTCACTATTGCAACAAGTGGCAGTGGAAATACCAGTCTCGCTTCCACTGAGCACTCACTTACTCTCTCAGGACAATGGAACCTTGGTTCATCCGAACTTGCGATCCCTGCATCTTCACGCGTGGCTCCTGAAGACCTAGTCAGACTTTGATTTGGAGTTTCGGAGAAGGTTGCCAAAGTCCTGGTGGAGGCTAGAAAACCCTCTACAAGAGCTACATATGCCATGAAGTGGAAGAGGTTCTGTCTTTGAGCCGCGGCGCGCCATCTGGATCCTCTGACCTGTCCAGTTAACATTATACTGGAATACCTGTTATCCCCATCAGAGTCGGAATGGAGTTACTCCTCTATTAAGGTACACCTGGCTGCCCTTTCTGCCTGTCACATCCCTGTTCAGGGCAGAAAGGTGGTTCAATGGGTGGTGAACTATACCTTTCTCAGAGGTATACTCCATATAAAACCCCCTGTTTGGAACTTGTTCCCCCTTGGGATCTTCTGTTTGTTTTGGAAAAGCTGACTCTTCCCCTTTTTGAACTCGCTGCATATTGCGAGCTACGTTTCCTTTCCTGGAAAACGTTATTTTTAGTTGCTTTTATTTCTGCTCGTAGGATTCCCAAACTTCAGGCCCTGATGTGTAAGGAGTCTTATTTAGTTTTCCACAGACAGGGTAGCTTTGCGTACCAATCGTAAGTTTCTTCCAAAAGTTGTTTCGGAAATGACATTAAACCAAGATTTCCAACTTCCTGTCTGCTACCATAACCGCTCCAGTCTGGGAGAGGAGCTTCTCCATACTTTGGATGCTCATCGCACATTGTGATATTATCCATCCAGAACCACGGGGACCAGAAAATGTAACCAGTTGTTTGCATCCTTTGCTCCATGGTCTTTGGGTAGCCCTGTATCTAAGCAGACTCTGTCCAGGTGGCTCATGCATTGCATCACTTCATGTTACCAGAGTCATGACAAATCCCTATCATGTCTGGTAAGGGCTCATTCCACGAAAGGCATTGCTGCCTCTTTCACAGTCCTTAAAAATGTCTCTGCTTCGGATATTTGTGCAGCAGCCAAATGGCACACGATCCACACCTTCATAAGACACTACAGTCTGAACATTGCCTCAAGACACAGAGCTGGCTTTGGTTTGGCGGTCCTGCAGGGTCTGATCTTTTCGGGGCACTCCTCCTTTCTTTTACCTCTTTCCTTCCACCCAGGGAGTTGTCTTCAGCTTATACTGCTTGGGATTCAGTCTTATATGTGTAACCTGCTGCAAGAGCTATCTCTCAAAGTTAGGTAGTATAGTTATGTAAGAACTTGCCATAGCAGTAGATCTTCTAGAGAAGCTCTTGCGGCAGGTATACTTCCCACTCTCCTTCCCCTGAAGGTCTCTTGCTGCATGTGTCTAGTGCCATATTGCCTATCTGCTGGATGAGGATTGCCCTTCATTTTCCTGGGTGGTTCTCAGATGATCCAACTGCCGGTGTTTCCGGTGGTGCAAGAACTAGGGGAAAGGTGGGAACCGCCGCCTCTTACACCACGTGGGACGTCAGGGGCGGTCCCCGCTTGGTACTGCTGGAAGAAGTTTGCCGTGGGGTCCTGTCACTGGCTGGCTAAAGTCCTACATGTGTTATCTGCTGCAAGAGCTTCTCTCGAAGATCTACTGTTGCGGTAAATTTGTACATAACTGTACTTTTTCTGTACTGGGTACATGAGGTGGGGTAATAAGATGGCTATGCTGACAATTTGATCACTGTTGCCCTTTTAATGGAAGCGCAGGGCCCAGAGGGCCCTGTTCTTCCACAGCTACCTACATAATACGCACCTACGGAGGAATTGGAGCACAAGGTTCAAAGGACCCTGCCCTTCCACAGTAAAATAAGGATACTGTTATACTATTTCAAGAAGTAAGGAAAGGGCTGGCCCAGTGCTCTGAGGGTTGAGGCGCAGGACACCACACCTCACGCCACGCCGGCGACCTGAGTTCAGAAGCGAGCTCGGGCGTCGGGGGTCAGCAGGGGAGGGAGAGGATCGAGCGCCTACAGGGATGATCTCCTCTCCTGTGGGGAGGACTGGGGTTCATCCGGTGTTCCAGCGGCTCCCGGTGAAGATTAGGGGCACTGCAGAATGCGGGCAGCATGTTCAGTAGCTTGGCTGACGCAGGCAGGGTTGCTGTGCACCAAGGCATCAGATGTGCACCACACAAGGGGGAGGGAGGAGGGAGCATGTCACCAGAACACAGGAAAAACCCAGCTTTGCGGGGTAGGCAACAGCACCTGACCCCCATGCCTACCGCCGGATCCTTCTCTCCTGTCCTTCCAGTTCCTTCACCCAGGCCCTCACTTGCAGCCAGAGTCTGTCTCTACAGTGCACCCAAGATGAGGGGCGACCCCACTCCAGAGGGGTTAAGCCGGGGGTACTTGCTGCGGAGGGGGGAGGCTTATGGTGGAGAGGACCTCAGGTGGGCAGGAATAGGCAGGATGCCTGATAGAGGCTCCACAGGCCGTGACTGGAGGGAAAAGAGAGTTTAAAAAAAAAAAAAAAAGAAGGAAGGAAATAAGTTGTAAAAAACGTCATTAATGCTGCAGTTAGGGCCAAGGCGAGAATAGCTGGGAAATGAGGCGTTAAGGTTTCCAACCCTAACACCCCACCCTCCCAAACCAGGCGTGGAGAGCAGGCATGGTGTGTGCCTTGTGCTTCTCAAGCCTAATGCTTACCCCATTCTCATAAAGTCTACACATCTGACCTCATTTACAGATGGAATGGTGTGAGCGTTAGGCTTGAGAAGCCCAAGGCACACCCCACGCCTGCTCTCGGAGCCTGGTTTGGAGGGGGGGGGGATTTTAGGATTGGAAACCCTAATGCCTCATTTCCCAACTTTTGTCGCTTTGACACTAACTGGATCATTAGTGAAGTTTTTTGCAACTTATAACTTATTGCTTAGTAGAGTTTTGCTACAGTTTTTTAGTGGTTTGTACTGTATGGTAATTTTATTTGCCGTAACAGTGGTATGAATGTATGTATGTAGGGGTGTCACTGTAAATGAACCTTGGCTCAGTGACTTATCACTGATAATATCTTCTTGCTGTTTCTGTTTTTGTTTTCTTTCTGTATATATTTGAGTGTTTTTATATTACTCATTTCACCTTTATATTTTGATTCTAGTTATGTTACTTGTATTTATCTTGTTGTTATACTGTTGGCTGTCTCACTCTCCCCTCTTCCCCAGGACTCATCTGGAAACGAGCTGTATTTAGCTCACTATATACTTCCTTAGTTAAACTTTTTAATAAATGTAGCTGGCCCGGTGGCGCTGAGGGTTGAGGCGCTGGATGCCACACCTCATGCCACGCCAGTGACCCGGGTTCAGGAATGGACTCTGATCGTCAGGGGTTGGCAGGGGAGGGAGGGGATTGAGCATTCAGAGGACTGCTCTCCCCTCCCAAAGTGGGTTCCGGGGTATGCCCGCTTCGTAGGTGGCTCCTGGTGGAAACCTGGGGCCCTACAGGTAGTGGGCTTGACGTTGCATCTGGGGCGGAGCAGTGGCAGCCAGGCTGCATGTAGGTGCGCTGCCAGGCATTGCACATCTGCGCTCTGGGGGGAAACTGTAAGGAGGAAAAACCCCGGTGGCCTAGTGGAGGTGAAGGGGGCTCCATGCCCTACCCACATCCCAAATACCGGGTCCCTGATCTCATGGTCTTCTGGCTGCCCTCTGGATTCCTCGGTAGTCCCTATAATTTCCAGAAAGGTCACCAAGGGTGGACGGACCTTCCTCGGGGGGGGGTGATCCGGGGGTCTGGACCTAGCCGAGGGGCTGGAGAGGAGACCAGGCAAGGAGGGCTTCAGGTAGGGAGTAGAGGCAGCGACAAGAGGGTTCCAAAGAAGTGCAAAATAATGCACCTGGGGACACAAAAATACGGGGAAGATTACACAATCGGGGGACATAGTAACAACAAAAAAAATGGAAAGCGACCTAGGGGTAATCATATCAGATGACCTTGGGGATAGCAAGCAGTGTGAGAAGGCAGTAGGTAGGGCTGGGGGATTCTGGGATGTATAGGGAGAGGCATCACCAGCAGAAAATAGGAAGTTGTTATGCCTCTGTACAGACAGTTGGTGAGACCCCATCTGGGGTACTGCGTCCAGTTCTGGAGACCCCATCTACACAAGGACATAGACAGCATAGAGGTAGTTCAGAGGTGGGCAACTAAAATGGTGCAGGGTCTGCAAGAGAAGCCATACGAGGAGTGACTAAAGGAGCTTAATATGTATACCCTTGAGGAAAGGAGGGAGGGGGGGACATGATAAAACTTTTAAGTACCTCAGTGGAATCAACAAAGTCCAAGAAGGTAGCATCTTTCAGAAAAAGAGATGTACAAGAACAAGGGGACACAATTTCAAGATGGGGGAGGTTCAGGGGCAATGTGAGGAAGTCTTTTTCACAGAGAGGGTGGTGGACACATGAAACGCCCTTCCTGCGGAAGTTGTGGGATCTAAAACTGTGATAGAATTCAAGAATGCGTGGGACAGGCATAAGGCAATTTTTGTGCCGGGCAGGAAGAAATAGGCTGTTGTTTAACTAGGATCTGCAGCTTATCCTGTAGGTAGGGAATTGGGCAGACTAGGTGGGCCAAGCGGTCCTTATCTGCCATCAAAGTCTATGTGTCTATGTTCCCCGGAGAGATGCCCTAAGCCCCAGAGGAAAAAATACAATAAAAAAAATAAAAATAATAAAAAAATACAATTTGAAACTTTGATATCCCCATGGATGTTGGGAAGAAACAAGGAAAAACACCCTGTGCCAGCAGACTGACTGGCCCCGGTGTGCTCAGACCCCATGCAGCCTACCTTTTGTCAGTGGCATCGCCTTGGTATGCTGAAGTAGTTCTGGCCGCCCTTGTGAGAGGAGTAGGATGCAGTCCCATCAGTCTTCTGCTGCTGCCAAACAGCCTTTCATTGCATAACGTGATAAAGGATCCTCCTGCCAGTGAGATGACAATATTTGCAGTTGGTATTGTTCATGCCACTGGCATTGTTTGCAAACTGTGACACTTGCTTTTATGATTTATTTTTTAAATACCATACCCACACACACACACACTTATTTTCCACTCCTCCCAGTTGTGTCATAACTCTGTGACTGATTCATGCAGGCTTCACCCTCTTTCCACACAATACGGTGCAGGGCTTCTGCTGGTAAAACTTTGCAAAACATAGCTAATATTACATTTATTTCTCTATACACTAATCCTCATTTTCAAGTGCCAACTACGTTTGCATGAAAGCATGATCGTTGTCCTGTAGGAGTTCATCTCCTTTGGCTGCTTTTCCCAACCTGAGATCATAATCCCCCATTTGTGATGCCATACTCTGTTGCTGTATAAATAATTGTGATGTTACAAGCAGAAGATTATGATTTGAGATGATTAATTAGGGTAGTGTAAAGGAAAAGTCTTGTTTCATGGAAATATCCTTCACAAAGAATAAGGTGATGAAAAATACTGAAAGTGTAAAATGTTTTTTTGGAAGGAATCCAAATTTTATAATTCATAAAGTTCCCCTTAAGGTGGCATCTACTCTTTTTTTTTTTTTTTTTTGCTTGTTCCTACTGCCGAGGACACCCACTCTTTCAGTCCCCAGGGCTCCTGCCCACCCACCCACCCACCGCCTCACGACTAGCAATGCAGGTGTTGCTTTCGTGCCAGGGAAGGCTGTGTAGGTGAAATCTAGTGTTCCACGTCAGTAAATTTTAATTGTGTGTGGCTCCACTTCTCCCAAAGACATTCTTGAGGCATGATGCTTCTATCCTCTGCCCTTTCACCCAGCGATGGTCATTCGTCTTGTTCTCACCTCTGACATTGTTGAGTTAAAATGGTGTATGTGTGTGTTTTTTTTTTTTTTTGGCAAAGTGCATGATAACTTCACCCACAGTTTATCAACTGCAACATGTTCTCCACGCAAAAGTGTTTTGTAGGTGCTTGTGATTGTGAAAGACTGTGTTTTCTAGATTCGTAGGGAAGGAAAAAAGGTACCTTGTATAGCATTGCAAAAAAAAAACACACAGATTTGCGGTCTGGTGCTGCAGCATCTACTTTTTGCATAGCAGCCCCCTTGCTCTTTCGTGAAGTGTGCTGTGCAGAACCCTTGCTAGTTGCTGTCTTCAGATTCACGTTTGTCTTTCTGTCACTGCTGTGCTTACATTTCTAGCATGTGCTCTTCCCTGTTAGTAGGTTAAAGTATGTATTCGGTTTACATTTAACAGGGCAGTGATTATTTGTGTGCCGAGAGCTTTTAAATAGCCCTCGATACTCAAATAATAAACCAGTTGGTGCTTTCAGTCATCTGCATAGTTGTGGTAAGTTCATTTTGTTCCTTAGAGGAACATTAAAAGATGATCATCTCTAAGAGTCTGGCAAGACTGTAGAGACTGTTGATTGCGCAGAAAGTTTGTTTTTTGGAGGTGTGATGCTTCTCCTTGAGAGTGCGAAGGGAACCTCGGTGCAGACTGCTTCAAACTGGATTCTTCAGTGAACAACTGGCGCTGCATGCATAACAGAAGCTGCCATCGTATAAACAAGCAGGCATACCTAAGTTCAGTGTCATGATGGTGCTGAACCAGCAAATGGAACTGCTGGCTTCTGGGGTGGAGGATTGTAATGAGTGAAAATCCCAAAAACATGCCTAGCTACGTAACTTGTATTTGCAAGATAAGGCAGTGAATTCATTTTGGGCAGTGTATACAAGCTAGGAAGTATAAGCCATAGGCGCACACTGTGTCCAAGATGGTATTTTCATCAGCAGTGCAGTGATATTGTGTACAGACTGAGGCACTAGATCATGACTTTTGACCATACTGGTAAAATCACTGGATTTTTGTTCATCTCCTTATCCACGCCTCCCCGCTTCTCCTGTTCCCTTACCTTGCAGTGCTATACAAGGTGCCCTTTTTCACTGATCGATCTCACTAACACAGCTTAGGCCCACCTGGGACAGCAGATTCCTCCGATCTCTCACGCCCCCCCACGATGAGGCCCTTTTGGATTGGGCCACAGTTTCTGGTCTAGTTGAGTACTGAGGGGAGGGTGATGGTTAAGCTACTGGTGTCATGGGCAGGGCATTTTATTTTTAACTTTATTACTTTTCATAGTATAGACATACAAGAAAGTCAGACCTTATATTTGAGAACAATATGCTATATGTTACACATAGAATAACTAGGATAAACTCGGCACCCAACTTTACATCATTTGAGGGCTAGTATCTAGATTATTAACAAATAAAAGCAAGATAGGATACCTAAAAACCTTACTGGATGGGTTTGCATATCACCACCAAATGGAGGATGCCAGTCACATCGCATCACTCGAGTGGGTGGGTGGGGACTACTGCCAGCGCTACATAGCCGGCAGCAGTGTTGGTGCCATTCCAGCTAGCTCTATAGGACGTGCTACCAGAGCAGTTGGACCTGCTCCCTACCCCTGCAGCTTGCCTGCGGTTCCTCTGGTGCCTTGAAAACGTTGGTACTTTGCAGGGGTCAGTGCTGCTGTTCCTTTTAACCTTTCTTCAATAAATTATGTTTTAATAGTACCTATCGTATGAGGTTATTTGTTTACTGGTTGACTGTTAGCCCGACTGTTTTTTTTTTTTTTTTTAAATTCTGTAGTACTTTGTCCATTGGCTCCAATCGCAGTTTAAGTTGTTGCCTTGCACCGATGTTTCTTCTGGTCCAGGGCATGGGAGTCGGACTCAAGATGCAAACTGGGTCTCCTACATGGGTCACAACTAGAGGGTCATGGTCTGGGAAGTAATTACAGCATGGGTTTGTATTGTGCTACCTACTCATGTAGTTCAGCTTTGAGCATTACAGTAACTTTTCTTTTTTAAACGTGTTTGTCTTGGTGGGGGTTGGGGTTCAGCCCCACACCCCTGTATATGAAACTAGTATTTTGGTTTAAAAAAAGAAAAGAAAAAGAAAGGGGAGGGCCACCTCCAGCATAATCGAGTCATATAAGCAAGCGCAAGCCTGAGTAGTAACTTGCAGGCCTGCGATTCTCAGTTATGCCCCACATGTTGGCACATCATTTTGCCACAAGGGTGACCGTGCCAATTCCAATGAATTTTGTTCATTTTTCCATCATGCGCCTGATTAATATTTTCCTGATCTTGATCACTGAACTTTATTTTGGCAACTGTACAGCCTCTTTTCTGCATCCGTACAGTTTGATAAAAAAGCGTTTCTTGTACTAGACCTAACTTGTGATGTACATAACAGTAAAATAACAAGGAGACAGAATTATCTCAATTACCGTCAAATGGTTAAAAACTGTTTGAGTCTAGATGTTTTCGGTTTTGGTGGTCAACCCTGTCCATTGGACTTCCACAGCCTAACAAAAGGGATCTCTTTTACAGAAGCAAGGGCCTCGGCTCCAAAGAAATAGGGAAGAAGGAGGAGCTGTTTGATCAGCGAAATGTGTGAACTAAGACTGAATGCCTTTTTGTAGAAGTATATCAGAAAGGTTATTTCCCCAGTTAGAAGTGACTCCTCTTTAAGGAAGTCTGTATGAACTGATGAGTAGGGCTCAAAGCAGAATACTTCTTGTATATAGCTAGTATTTACTGAATGTCTGCTTATGTGGATGGCAGTACTTCTCTTGTTCACATTTCTCTTTTGTAACCCCCACTTCTCTGATTGGCTATAAAGTTATAAGCAAGGAATGATTAAAAAAATACTTTACAGTTATGTTTAATATTAGATCCCCACCCTGAAGGAGCCATATATGGTGAAACGTTGGTATATGAGGATCTATTTGAAATAAAGAAAAAAGAAAACTAAATTTAAGAAAATACTGAACTTTCATGGAGTGGCTGGCTGGCTTCTTTCTACGTTTTGGCTATAAAGTTATGCAATGGTAAAAATAGCCAGGGGAATTGCATCCAGAAGCAGGGAGGTGGTCCTCCCTCTGTATAATGCCTTGGTCAGGCCGCAGCTTGAGTACTGTGTACAGTTCTGGAGACCTCATCTGAAGAAGGACATAGCGCTGCTGGAGAGGGTCCAGAGGAGAGCGACCAGGATGATTCAGGGCATGGAGGGGAGGACCTATGAAGAGAGATTGGAAGAGCTTGGGCTTTACTCACTGGAGGAGAGGAGGGACAGGGAAGATATGATAGAGGTTTTCAAGTATGTAAAAGGAATAACCAGGAGTGGAACCAAGGAGCTTTTTAGGCTAAAGAAGGGCTGACAACCAGGGGCCATGAGTGGAAGCTGGAGGGGGTAAACTACAGGGGGGAGCATAGGAAGCATTTTTTCACTGAGAAGATGGTGGAGCCATGGAATGCGCTGCCTGGGAGGCTGGTGAAGGAGGGCACAGTGGAGGGATTCAAGAAGGGGTGGGACAGGTACAAGGGGAAACTGAAACTAAAGAAGACCCTCTTGGGGGCTGTGGGGGTGGTAAGGTGAGCAGCCACTAGGTTGCTGGCTTTCGAGTAGACAAGACAGACCATTTGGCCTATTCTGCTGGCTTTTAGTATGTTAGTATATTAAAAGGCTATGAACCAAGTTCATAATAGGGGCCGGCTTTTGAGCAGTTTGTATGTTGCCAGCTCTGTAGTGTGATGCTACTTTGAACATTGGCAGCATTTACAGATCCCAGCTTCCATGCACCAGTATTGGGTGGAGCTCTGCAGGGCACCAGACTTCTAATCTTAATGCCCAGTCCAGCTGTAATGTGGATCCCTTTTTTGTGGCAGCAGGGAATCATGGCAGGGGTTAACATTAATAGTACTCAATTTCCTTAGGGCTCTTTTTCTTTTCTTTCTATTCTCTGTTTATCCACCTCTCACTCAGACCATCCCTCATTCCAGTGGTGGCCCCCAGCCCCATCCCCCATCTTACCCAGGACTTTTACCCCCTTTCCTCTTGAACTGCCATAGGTGGGTGGGTGCCTGTGGTGCGGAACCATGGGGACGCCTCCATCATCCACCCTCTGAACTGTATTTTCCTGATTTTATAGTCTTCCCTCAGACAGCATGCATGCAGTGGCATGCACACACTGCATGAGGATACAGTGATGTTTCTGTGCCCGCACCTGGCCATCCAGTTCCGTGACCGCTGTCCCATCACCCAGCTTTCACTGGGCAGCAGTCAAGCAGAGGTGTGTGCTGTCCCCGGGAGGAGAGAACCTCTGGTGGCCCCAGTTTTGTTCTTTGTTCCCGTACCAGGGTTGCCAGTGTAGCTGGTGGAAAAGCTCCCTGCCTGAACCCACTGTGCCATTGGGCCGGCCTTCGTTTGAGCTGCTGCAAAACACAAGGAGCCCAAGCAGCTGCTTAAGTTGGACAGCGTGATATATGGAAAATAATACATGGGCTTTGGTGTGTTGCGAGTTTTTTTTTTTTTTTTAATCACCTGAGGTGTTTGTTGCTCAGTAAACACTCTTGTGATTTATAAAGCAACAAACCAAGATTGAGCATATATATATGAAAAAAAAAATGCTGACTCTATATATACATACATATATTTATTTTTATAATTACAGGTTTTAAAGCCAAAGGTGCAGTGTTGTGTTTCGTTTGTTGTGAATGTGAAACTGAGTTCTGGAGGTGCTATTGTTAATCTAGCACAGGAAGAGAGAGACAGCTGCGACAAACTCCATAATACAAGGGTTATGCTGCACACTTTTGTGTTGCAGAGTTTAAAAGCACTTAGTTTTAGTGTGTTACATACACTAACCAGCAGTTACATATGGAATAATTAACCCCCAAGTGTTAAGAACGGGCTGATCCTTAAAGGAGGGAGCAGGTCCGAGACAAGTTAGTTAGCCAGAGTGGGCAGCATCAGAGATGTGGAGGAAAGATGGGAGTCAATCAAGGGGGCCATTCTTGAGGCAACAAAGTCTTGCATGAGAATGGTGATCAAAAGAAACGGGTACAAGAGACCAGTATGGTTCTCTGGAAAGGTCAGGGAACCAGTGAGAGCCAAAAAGAAGGCCTTCACCAGGTACGAGGAAAAACAAGGGAAGGAAGAATGAGGAGAGTACCAAATGAGAACAAGGGAAACCAAAATTAAGATGAGGCAGCAAGCAGTTACCAATGAAAGGGTTTGGAAAGGGCTAGCAGCCCTTAAGACAGATAAGGCCCCAGGGCCAAATGGGATGCATCCGAGGATACTCAGGGAGCTGGCAGCAGAGCTAACTTAACCCCTGGTGGGGCTGTTCAATAGTTTAATAGTTCAGTTTAGGCAGAGGTAGTTCCCAAAGAGTGGAGGATAGCAGATGTCCCGCTCCATAAGGGTGGGACAAGGAGCAATGGGGTAACTACAGATCTGTCGGGCTTACCTCTGTTGTGTGTAAACTGTTGGACACACTAGTTAGAGGCCATTATAAACTATCTGGAGAGCAGTGGACTCCAGGATAGTAAACAGCACGAGTTCAAGGCAGGAAGGTCCTATCAGACCAACCTGATAATATTCTTTGACCGGATAACGGGGGTAGTGGATAAGGGCCATGCTGTGGATTTACTCTGTTTTGATTTCAGCAAGGCGTTTGACTCGGTGTCTCACACAAGGTTGCTGAAGAAGCTGGAGGACCTGCGGACAACAAAAAAAACAGATGAGTGAGAAACTGGTTGGAAGGAAGACAGCAGAGGGTTGTGGATAATGGCGTTGAATCAAAAGAGAGGGGGAGGTCACCACTTGGGTGCCACAAGGATCAGTTCTGGGTCTAGTCCTTTTCAGTATGTTCATTAGCAACATGGGAGAAGGAATCCAGGGCAGATGACACTAAGCTCCATGGCAGGGTGGACTGCGGGGAGGGGGTTAGGGTGATGCAGAGAGACTTGCAAAAGCTAGAGAGGTGATCAAAGGTTTGAAAGTTGAAATTTTAATTCAGTGTCAGAAAGTGCAAGGTGATGTACATGTGGAACAAGAGCTTGAGGACAGCGTACTGGATTTGGTTGGGGGGGGTTAAGCTGTATACAACCTGAGGAAAGGGACATAGGGGTCATCATCAGTGACTCCCTGAAACAATCAAACCAGTTTAACAAGGCCTACAGTACGCCAGGCAGGATGCTGGGAGCATTGGAAGGGGTATTAGCAGAAGGAAGGGGTATTAGTACCTCCTGTAGATACTGGTGAGGCCCTACCTGGAGTACTTTGCTCAGTTCTGGAGTCCTCATCTAAGGAAGAGTAATGACGGGCTAGAGACGGTGCAGAGTAGGGTGACCAAAATGATTCAGGGCCTGCAGGGTAACTCTTAAGAGGATCAGCTCAAGGCACTGAACATGTACTCACTGTGGGTCAGACGAGAGAGGGGAGATATGATAGAGACCTTCAAGTTCCTGAAAGGAATGAACAAGGTAAACTGCAAGGAACTCATTTTTTAATTTTATTTATTTAAAAGTTTCACTAGGAAAGGCATACTGAGCAGTCTGCTTGTTTCCAGATGCGTCCTGGGGGGAGGGGGGTACAATATGAGGCATGATATAACGGATAACTCGAGAATGCAAATACATTTTGACAAAGTATATTCTAGGATTGTGGACATGTTGTTCATCCACACTTATTGGCATGTTCCCTTTCCCTTTAAGGATCCACCGGAAGTCTTCAAATTGGCTCCTCCCACCCACCTGGGTGGTATATACCTCTGCTCCAACCCATGACGCCAGATCTTCCTTTCCGCTGGAAGATTCAGGTTGCCTCCCTCGTGCGCATGCATTTCGTAGGCCCTTGCTTTCACAACTTCTGTTTTACCAAAATTAAAAATCATTCGAGTTAGTGATCGCATTTTTGTGTCTTTGATTATGGAAGAAAAATCTTCCCCCGGATTTCGCCGGTGCCCTTGCGGCCAGAAAATGTCACGTATGGATCCCCACCTCACGTGCGTCTACTGCCTAGGTGTCGTCCATGACACCTCGTCCTGCAGGTTTTGCTTGGCCTTCCATCCCAACGTTGTGGACGACCGTCTGGCATGTTTGAAATTGGGGAGACCGGAGAAAAGGAACCCTCCAGTGAAGTCCAGTGAGGCTAGGTGGGCGGTTTCCACAGCTGTGGGCTCCGCCGAGCAATTGCAACGTATGCAGGTGTTCGAGGAAGAAGTGGCTCGTACTGCCGACTCTCGGGCTTCTTTGTTCAGCTCAACTTAGGCTCTACCTTCTCAGGCTCCTTCTGGGAGTTGTGCCAGTCTCTCCTCACCCGGGGAGAGGCGCCTGCGGGCTCACATTCCTCCCGATCCCGTAAGTGGGAGAAGGAACTGAGTAAGTCTTCGTCTTGACGAAGATGCTCTTGGGACCAAGAGAAGTTCCAGTCCCAGGAGCATGGCCTCGGTCGAGAGTGCTTCTTCGGCTGCTGGCTTCTGGGACCCTCCATCGAGACAGCCGATCAAGATGCGCCCATTTATAACAAATGATCGACCCCATTGACCCACTGTCGCGACTCTGGTCACCAACTCCTTAGAAAGGACTCCGGTACTTGTCTTCCCCGATGAGGAGACCCAGCCCGCTGATGTCTCCAAAGAGGACCCGGTTCTGGACCTCCGGATGTCAGTGGTCCTGCCAGTGTCCACTGAGCAACCGAGTCGGCCCGCCTGATCTTGGTCGAGGTCTAGAACCCCCTCGTCCAGCAGGCCGAGGAAAAGCCATAAGCGCTCAATAAAGAGGCAATGCTGTTGGTCTTCCTCATCCTCCTCGGATGAGGAGAGGCTCTGGCGGAAACTCCGTCGGCACTATGAGGACCTCATGTGGCAACAGCTGATGTTGTCCAGGCACAAGCCTGCCCCAGCCATTACTTGGCTTTCGCCTCCTAGACTGAAGCCGACCCCTTCGGAGCTGAAATCCTTGGTTCCTCTGCCTGCGGGGCTGGTGAGATCACCTATTCGGCCTAAACCGGACTCTCCACCAATCATGGTGGAGCCACCGCCTAAGCAGCCTATGGAAGGGGCTCCTTCCAAAGAAGACAGACTGGACACCGGGCTTCCTGGCATTTGTCGGTCATGTTCACCCCAGATTGCCCCGGTGAGTCGAGGGTGATTTGGGCAGTAGGCCGCTGTATCCGGATTCATCGAATTCAGACGTCACCGGGCTTCATTCTCATCCTGGGGATGATGAATTGTCCGTTGGCTTGGGGATGGAGGAAGGTCCATCCTCCTTCCAAGGGATCCTTCACCTCATCTGAGTCCACAGGGATGCCCCTGGAGCCCATCCAGAAAATGGTGGAGTACCCTATTACGGACATCCTTAAAAGAGGGGATACCCCGACAGTGGCCTTTCCTGTAGCTGAGGCCATTGTTGGTCTGGCCCTTGAACTCTGGCAACATCATGCCTCTTGTCCAGCTCTGTCTGCCTGCATGGCCTGTAAGTACGCGGTGCCCATGGGGTCCCTAACGAGGTTCATAGAGCACCCTTCAGCTGAAAGCCTGGTAACTGCCTCTGTGTTTAGGCATACTGGCAGTTCTGCCGATACGGAGTGACCTCCCAATAAGGAGTCCAAGCTTTTGGACCATTTAGATAGAAAGGTCTATGTGGCTTCTTCCTTGGGCCTTCGTCCGGCAAGTTCAGCTGTCATCATGGCACACTTCTCTCACGCCCTTCTCGGGTCACTAGATGAAGTCCTCCCACATCTCCCCGTGGACATGCAGACCACGGTCAAGCAGATCAGAGACCAGGAACGAGCTGTTGCCAAATAGCAGCTCCAGACAGCCCTGGACATTGGGGACTCTTGTGCCTGCTCGATGGCTGCCGCAGTTGCCTCTTGCCGCAGGGCTTAGCTGAGGCTGTCCTCCTTCCCGGCGGATACTCAGCACAAGTTAGCTGATGTGTCCTTCCTTGGGACCAACTTGTTCAGCCTAGGAGTGGCCGGTCACCTTCAGCGCATAGAACAATCCAGTGCCACCTTGGACGTCACTTCTGCCAAGGGTTCTTCAGGCAAGAACCAGCAGAAGTAGAAGAAGAAGAAGACCTTTCAGCACTCTTCCCCTGCGGCTCAGCAGTCCTCCTTCCAAGGGGGACAGCAGTACCAGCATCGGCAGCAGGCTCAGTCTTGGCACCCTCAGCCCAAGCCTGGACCCCAACAGGCTCGTAAAGGAGGCCGAGGCTCAGATCCTGGAGCCTCTTCCTCCACCAAGCCTGCTCAGTGATGGGGTTGGGGCTGCCACCCCTACTCCCGTCATGACAGCAGCGCTGGGTCCTCCCGTGGGTGGCCGGCTCCGCCACTTCCTTTCCGCCTGGTCCGCTGTCACTTCAGACAGGTGGGTTCTTGAAGTGGTCGGTCAGGGACTGCCTCCAGAGTTCGAGCAGTACCCTCCCAGCCGAGCCCACACCCCTCAGGAGGAACAGATATTCTTTCACACCATAGGTTCTTCGAGACAACATTGCTCAGCTCCTCCTCGAGGAGGCAGTAGCTCCCATGGCAGATCCTCCAGCAGACCCAGGCTTTGTCTCCAGGTACTTCCTGGTGCCCAAGCGGACAGGGCGCTGGCGCTCCATTCTAGATCTCCACGACCTGAATCAATATCTCAGGTCTTGCACCTTTCGGATGGTCACTTTGTCCCAGATCATTCCATTTTTGGAGCGAAACATGTGGTTTTGTTCACTGGATCTGCAGGATGTTTTCTTTCACGTCCCAATCCATCCATCCCATCAGCAGTTCCTCCACTTCAAGGTCGAGGGGACCCTGTATGAGTTCTGAGCCATGCTGTTCGGCCTGTCATCGGCCCCATGGGTCTTCACCAAATGCATTGCAGTGGTGGCGGCCCATCTATGGCGTCGGGGGATCAGAATTTATCCCTACCTTGACGACTGACTTCTGGCAAGTCACTCCCTACAGGAGGTGGAGAGATCCAAGGATCTGGCCCTCCAGACCTGCCCCCAACTCGGCCTCCTAATCAACGAGGCCAAGTCGGAACTCGTGCTTTCTCAGGTGATGGGCTTCATCAGGGCAGAGCTCGAAACTTGCCAAGCCAGAGCTTGGCTCACGGTGGACAGGGCGAAGACTCTTTCCTCCTTTGTCCAGTCATTTCTGGTTGGGCAGTTGCGCCCTACCCGGGACTTTCTGTGCCTTCTGGGTTACATGGCGGCGTGCATCTCAGTGGTCTGTTGGGCCTGGTGGCACATGCGCCCCCTCCAGTGAGAGCTGGCCGCCCAGTGGACTCAGCACCATGGTCAATTCGACCAGCTGATCACTGTAACCCAGACGATGTGGGATGCTCTCCAATGGTGGACTGCCCTAGACCGGTTGCAGGAAGGGATACCGTTTGTCCGCCCCGAGCTGACTGTCGTTCTCACGACCAATGCCTCTCTCATAGGCTGGGGAGCCCACATGGGGAACAAAAGGGCCCAAGGGCTCTGGCCCCCCGAGGAGTCCCGATGCCACATCAACCTGTTGGCACTCAGAGCAGTCAGACTGGCACTGTCAGCTTTCTCTCCTCAGCTCCAGGGTCAAGTGGTTCAAGTCCAGATGGACAATACCACAACAATGTACTACCTCAACAAACAGGGCGGCATGTATCCTGTCTGCTGTGCAATGAGGTGCTCCACATCTGGACCCTTGTGGGCCGATTAGAGGTGGATCTCCTAGCCATCCATGTGGCAGGAGCCTCGAACCATCTGGAGGATGCTCTCAGCCGTCTAGGCCAGACATCCCATGAGTGGTCTCTTCATCCAGAGGTGGCTTACAGCCTGTTCTCCCATTGGGGCAAACCGATGGTGGGCCTGTTTGCCTCCAAGAAAAACACCAAGTTGAGGCTGTTTCATGCCCACCCCTCTCAGCAGGGTTCACTGCAGGGGGATGCCTTCTTGAGGCTGTGGACCCCAGGCCTCCTCTACTACTTCCCTTCATTTCCCTTGATCCACAAGGTGCTCCTCAAGGTGAGGAGGGATGAGGCACAGGTGATCCTGGTAGCCCCAGACTGGCCGCGCCAGTTCTGGTATCCAGATCTCCTCAGTCACTGCTGCAGGCTCCGGTGCAGCTTTGTACACGCCTGGACCTGATCACTCAATCAGGGGACAGTATTCCATCCGGACCTTCAATCCCTGCACCTCACAGCCTGGTACCTGAGCGGCTAGAGTTCCAGGCTTTGGGTCTTTCCGAAGATGTCTAAACTGTGGTGGAGGCATCTACAGGGGAATCGACCAGAAAGTGTTATGCCTTCAAATGGAAGCAGTTTTCCATTTGCTTTCAGGACAAGGGCCTGGACTCTCTGTCCTGCCCTGTGGCTAACATTCTTGACTGCCTTTGTTCTCTCTTCAAAGGGGGTCTGCGGTCATTGACCCTTAGGGTACACCTGGCAACCATCTCTGCTTACCGGGCGCGGGCCGGTCAGACGACGTTGGCACAGGAGAAAGTGGTCGGGTTCTTTTTCAAAGGCCTGGATCATATATCCCCTCTGGTGCATGAACCTCCGCCTCCGTGGGATTTACTGCTGGTACTGGCAAAGCTCTTGGGTAAGCCATTCAAACCCATGCACAAGTGTGAGTTGTCACACTTGTCGAGGAAGACGGCTTTCCTGGTGGCTGTCGCGTCAGCCAGAAGCACAGGGGAGCTCCAGGCACTTTTGGTGGACTCCCCTTATCTGGTATTCCACAGACACAAAGTTGTCCTGCGCCCCCACTCAAAATTCCTTCCGAAGGTGGTGTCAGAGTTTTACCTTAACCAGGTGTTATCCCTGCCGGTATACTAACCTAATTACACCTCGGAGGCCGAGTACAGCCTCCATACCTTGGACCTGTGATGTGCTCTCTGCTACTATAAGGAGAGGATGGTGGAAATTCAGGGAGAGGTTCACCAGCTGTTTGTCACCTATGCTGAAGCCGCTTCTGGCAGACCTGTAGCGAAGCGGACCATTACTAGATGGATTACATCATACATAGGTCTGTGTTATGAGTTGGCGGGCAAGGAGCCTCCCAGAAGGATAAGAGTTAATTCTACCCACCATACTGCTGCATCGATGGCTGCTTCCAGGGACATCCCTATCCAGGAAATCTGCTGGGCTGCTACCTGGAAGTCAGCGAACACCTTCATCACCCACTAACACATCGACCTTGAGTCACACCGGGATGCTGGTTTTGGGGCCTCAGTTCTCCAATCTGTGTTCCCTAAATAGGGGGTTTGCACCTTGCCTCCCTCCTCCCGGAGAACTGCTAGGAGTCTGCAATAAGTGTGGATGAACAACATAGCCACGATACTAGAAGAACAGGTTACTCACCTGTAACAGTAATTCTAGGATTGGTATATGTTGTTCATCCCCCACCTGAACTCCTCCGACCTCCCGGCTCTTGGGGCACAACACCTGCCTCCAGCAGGCTAAGATCTGGCATCATGGGGCAGAGCCACAGTATATACCACCGGGTGGGGTGGGGTAGGTGAGTGGGAGGAGCCAGCTTGAAGACTTCCAGTGGATCCTTAAAGGAAAGGGACATGCCAGTAAGTGGGGACGAACAACGTATACCACTTTTAGAACTACTGTTACAGGTGAGTAACCTGTTCTTTAGGAGCATTACAGAGCTCAAAGTGCCTAGCTACTAAGTGAAAATACAACGGAAAATTACATAGAGTTCAAGTGATTGGGGGAGTATGGGAGGGAGAATAGGGAGTACAGGGGAGGGGATGAGGATTAGGAACAGTTGCAGGAGGGGGAGGTGGGGCCACGGAGGAGGGTAGGAGAGGGCATGAGATGAAGGGGCATTCCAAACTATATAACATAAGTGGCGGGTGAAGAGCATGGGGCCATGGCGAGTAGGAACTGATGGTGGGGAAGATTCAAGGGGCGAGTGAGAAAGTTTTATTTTACAGAAAGGGTGGTGGAGCTGTGGAGCAGTATGCCATCTGATGTGGTAGGGGCCAAAACTACCAGTGGTGTTAGACTTGGCTGGAGCAGAGTTAGGGGCTTGATGGTTGTGGGGAGCATGGGGGTGGACAGTGTCGGTTAGAACCCTGTGTGGACAGTAGGTCCTGGGTTTGTCATGGTTTCATGGGTAGATTGGATGAACAAGTGGTCATTTTCTGCTGTCATTGTCTAAGTGAGGCCGGGCAGGGCCTGAGAGAAGCTAGGTGACACTGCTAGGAGGGCTGGCGTGAAGGTGAGCCATGCCAGGATAAGGCAAAAAGACAAACTATCAGAAGAAGAAGAAAAAAAGAAAAAAGGCTCACGTAAATGTAATTAATTACCAGCTTGGTCTCCCCCAAAAAAGTTTCCCTGTTCTAAAGTCGACCCATGTGCTGACCTTTAACTCCAAGTGTAGGCTCCTGTGTGAGTACAGTCAACAGGAGACTTGTTAACACTAGTTTATAGCTCATTTTCATTTTATTTTTTTAATTGTGCAAAAGATTGTTTAGGCAGAAGCCCATTTTAAAAGTCAGAGTCAACAAGACATAATGTAGACAAACGGCAGTAAAAAATGCCTTGTACGAAAAGCATACCATTTAAAAATCTTTGCTGTTCATGATAGTGGGTAGTTCAGTATGTAATTTTTTCCGTGAAGTATTGCACAGATTGGCATTTTGTTTTTTCATATAGCTGTTTGGTCCCCATCACCTCCTCCCGCCAGCTGGTGATGGGGACGCTTAGGTATCTTACAGATTTTCTCCCCGACCCCTCCCCGAGGCCCCGACACATGGCCGTGTGAGTGCATGGAGGCACGCTATGCACCCCATGGCGCCAGCTCAGCCCCTTACACCTCCCGTAACTGTTTGCTGCCCCTTCTCTGCCTATGCTCCCCACTGACCTCCACCTGTTGGGAGCGGAACTACAGTGGGGGGGTGCCAACCCACCCTCACCACACTTGGGAGAGGAGAGCTGCCCATTGGCATGCTTGATCCTGCTCCACCCTCCCCCTCCCACGCCGGCACCCTGACGAGCCGAGGTCGTTCCTGAACCCGGGTTACCAGCGTAGCGCAAGGTGTGGCGTCCAGTGCCTCAATCCTCAGTGCCAACCCACAGATTGGCATTTTTGACAGTTATTCAGAAGAGTCATTCCAATATCAAACAAGCCGAATTAAAAGTAATTTAGACCTGGAGAGTGCCTTCTAAATGAGAGCTGCAAAGTTCAAAACTCATTTTCCTAGTGATACAGTATTTATGTATTTGTGGCCTTCTAGCTCCTGACACCATAGTATTGCAAGACTTAGAAATCTGACTGCAGTTCAAAGGTGACAAAACAGTATGCGACTCCTACGGGGCTGTTGCACAGGTGTTAATGAGAAAATGGGTTTCAAATTAAGAAACTAGATTGAGAACCGTTAATGTAAGAAAACAAGGATGACAGCAGTTTGTGATAGTCTTCATTTTGTTTCCACACATAAAAAGAAAGCAGAATAGATATGTTCTAGGCTAGGGCATAGAACCATTATCCAAAAGTCATAGGTTCAAATCCCACCATAGCCTCTTACTCTGTGACTGTAACGGTCGCTTGATTTCCCTGTGCTTTAGTCCTGCAGCTGTAACGTTGGATGGAAATACCTTACTGTTAATAAAATGTTGCGTCTCAGCTTGAAAAAAAAAATCTCAAACTAAGTGACAGTGGTATTTGACCTTCATGGTGAGGCGAAAGGTCATATTGTGTTTTGATTATAATTTTTTCCACTTATCAGCCAATTCTTTTGAAATGCGGTAGGCGTGTACCTTATTTGATGCCACTGAAAAGATTTAGTCCAAGCGACTGTGACCTTTACAGTAAAGGCTGAACATTTCTTGTTTTTACCAGCACTAATAGCTATCTCTGTTCAACCACTGTCTCAAGCCAACACAAATGCACTTTAGCCCACAGAGACGCTGTCTCATTCCATTCCCTGTCCTGCAAGCAGCGTCAACAGTGACCCTTAAACCTCATGACTGTATATATATTGGAGCCCTGTGCTTTGGGGGGGGGGGTGATTTTGCGACCTTACAAAACCTTAACAGTGGAGGTCTGTGGGCATATGTCGCCATACACTGTTTCTAGTTCCCTTTATCTCTCTCTGCCTCTTCTCCCCTGCCATGCTTGCCTCTTAAACCCCCAGGCTTCCGCATAATCTCTCCTTCCCTAGGACTTGGTTCTCGTCCCCTTTCTACTAATTTTCTTCCTCACCCTTCCCCCCCACCTCTCCTCCCCCTCCAGACACATCCTTCCTCGTCTCCTGCTGTCACCATTAAAACCTTCTGGAACTCTTGTCTCCCACTTCCCCACTCATTTTACCCTCTGTCCCCTCTTCCCTCTTACTTTCCTGCCTTGTAAGAAGGCTGATCATCACTCTTCTGCTTCTGCTGTTATGAGATGTTGAGCTGTACCCTGTCTCACCTCTCCCTTCCCCAAGGGGCTTGTAATCACAATCATCTCCTTCAGTGCCCAGAGTTTGCACCCTCAGATCACTCGCCAGCACTTGCCTGATGGTCTTGTGGCCTCAGAGTCCTTGCCTTTTGCCAGGATCAGAAAGGAGGATGTCTCCATTGCTAGTATTATGCTATCCACAGACAGGATCATGGTAGGTGTGTAGCTATGTATGGCTTTCTCAACCTTAAGTGTGAGATCCTACATTGGTCAGCTGTTCTTTCCTCACGTGAAATCCAGTTCCAGCTCCCTTCTTGACATCCCTCTCCTCTTCTTTTGAACTTATATTTTGTTGAATTTTATGTAACACAAGCTACATAGATCTGTCAGGCAGGTATTCGTACGTTTTACACTCACTTTACATAAATTCATACATTGTTACAGTAACTTAATGTTGAGCACCCCGTTCTTGTTACTGCATTTGAGAGATAAGTAATTTATCCATACATAAAGTATATCAGTAAAAAAGGGAACACAGTATAAATTGACTGTTCTACGAATAAAAGTCCAACTCTTGAGTCCAAAAGTAACCCTTGCAGCCATGAGCCAGGATTGTGTGAATGTCCAACAAATCCTGCACCCTCTCAAAGGGTTAATATCCCTATTTCATCACATCACTAACAGATTATCATTATACACCCTCCTGTACAGTTAAAGCAGCTTGCAGTACATAATCCACGTAAACTTTTTAATGTTCACTAACTTATGTTAGAACAATTTAATTGTAGAAAATTAGACCTTTTGCTCTTAAAAAAAAAAAAAAAAAGTGAGGCAGTAAAACGGCTGCTTTAAGCCTTAATCTTGCCACTAAAGAGGAATAACAGGGAGAAGGAGAAGGGAGAGTATATGGGAGGAGGGGAGGTGGGGTGAAAGGAACTAGCAATAGTGTACACTAAAGCGCCATCTTGTAATTGTATGACCCAGTACAAACATGTATTTTCCCCCTTTTTTTTTTTTGTACAATGCTTTATACTCCTCCCCCCATATAGCCCCCATCTGACCGTCTCCCCAGCTCCACCCCCCCCCGGAATTACTGGGGCTTACCTTACGCCCGGTCCGGGGGCGGTGCCTGCGGAGAGTCGGACGCCATCCTGCCGCCGTTTTTTTCCTCATTTTCTCCCCATTTTTACCTGAGGGCCCCAGGAGAAGGTCGCATGCACGTGGAGGCATGCATGCACCTTACAGCCCCAGTACCAGCCCTCCTCCACCCATCCCATTGGTCTATCCCTGGCACCGTGCTTGCGCAGCCCCTCGGCCTCCACCAAGGGGCAGCCGTGAACGAGGGATGCCATATCACTCCCCGGAGAGGAGAGCTGCCTGCCAACAGCTCCATCCCGCTCCGCCCTCCCCGTGCTGACCTCCTGCGACCTAAGCTTGCTCCCGAACCCGGGTTGCCGGCGTGGCACGAGGTGAGATGTCCAGCGCCTCAGCCCTCTGCACCACCAGACCAGCTGTGTATTTTCCTTTTTAAAACAGGCTGTCACTTGTAATGGTATCTGGTGTCAATATTTTAACCTTTCCTCCCAGAACACCCCAAAATTCACATTAACATTGCCTCCCTCCCATACTCCTTAAACTTACAAGGACCAGTCACTAATGAATACATTCATGTGTCCTGTTCTTCCTCAGAACTGGAAGAGTCACCTCGAGCGGCAAATTGCTTTTCAATTCTGCCCGGAAGTTTGGCTGCTTCTGCTGCCTCTGAGAAATGATAGGCCTTACCTCCATAGTGTACACGCAAGCTTGCAGGCATTAGTAAAACATGATAGTACCCCCAGGGTGCAGTGCCTTGCCCAGACCCATTCAAAACTTTTTCTCCGCATCCTTGTGGCGTAGCTAAGGTCCAGGAATATATGTAGTCTGTTATCTTGTCATTCCAAGTGGCTCAAGGACTTTGCATTCTGTAAAATCAAGTCCTGCTCAGTCGATGTTTGTAATTCCACCATCAGCGTACGAGGTGCATACCCCGCCTGCTACAGTCTTAGGCCTCTCACCTTGTGGCGTTATATGGTATGCCTTGAGCACAGCATACGTCTCCTCCAACCGAAGTGAAGTCCATCAGCCAGCCGCTAAGAAAAGTAGTGGAGTTTTCTTCCTCCGTTTCCTCTGGCAGTCCTAGCACCCTTATATGCGTCGATCGTAATGAATTCTCAGCGTTCTCTAGGTGCTGCTGAAGTAAAATATTTTCTTTTGTGAGGCCAGATGCCACAATGAAAGCTCTATCTGCCTTTTTCATTGCACCCTCTTCGATTCTTCTATCAGCAATTCCACTTTAGTAGGGACTTGTTCCAACTCTGTTTTAAAATCCTCTGATTTACTGACCAGACTTTGAATGGCCCATAACAAAGCTGCATTAGATGGTTGGGATCCCTCTGGATCTCCCAGCCCGGATGGGCCTTCTCTACTACAACTTTCATTTGGGTCTTTCTGGCGGGCCCCCTCCATGTTTGCTCTCGCTTTATTACCACAAACCACTTTTGATATCTTACTGCCCACAGAACGAATTTTAAGTGCACCAGTTCGTAACTGATGGGATGCTCTTTCAGTAGAACTCAAAATATCCGAAGTTACTAGCCAAGAATTTATAATTCTAGGATCATGGATATGTTGTTCATCCACACTTATTGACATGTCCCCTTTTCCTTTAAGGATTGCCGGAAGTCTTCAAGCTGGCTTCTCCAACCCACCCAGGTGGTACAACCCTCAGCTCTGCCCCATGACGCCAGATCTTCCTTTCCGCTGGAAGATTCAGGTTGCCTCCTTCGTGCTCCTGCATTTTGTAGGCCCTGACTTCTAAACCTTCGGTTATTCCGAAACTTCATCTAGTTCACATTAGCGACAGTGACTTCTCTGCTTCGATTATGGAAGACAAGTCTTCCCCTGGATTTCGCCAGTGTTCATGCGGCTAGAAAATGTCGCGCACCGATTCCCCACGCCGCATGCGTATACTGCTTGGGTGTCGGCCATGACAACTCGAAGTGCGTCTTCTGTCTTGCATTTCACCCTAACGTCCTCGACGAGTGTATCGCACACCCGAAGTTGGGGACGCCAGAAAAATAGAACACTCCGGTGAAATCAAAGGAGGCTTGGTGTGTGGTTTCTGTGGCCGCGGGATCCGCCAAGCAATTGGAATGTATGCAAGCCTTCGAGGAGGAAGCGGCTTGGGCCACAGAAAATTCCTCTCGGAGTTTCTTCGTTCTGCTCAACCTGGGCTCCACCTTCTCAGGTTCTTTCCGAGAGTTGTGCCAGTCTCTTCTGACTAAGGGAGAGGGTCCGGCAGGCACGCACTCCTATCGGTCCCATAAGCGGGTAAAGGACCTGGGATCGTCTTCGTCTCGGCAAAGACGTTCTTGGCATTGGGAGAGATCTTGGTCCCAGGAACTGGCAGTCTTGGCTTTGGTCAAAATTGCCTCTTCGGCTGCTGGCTTCTCGGCCTTGCCGTCTGGCCAGTCGACCGAAGTGTCGATCGACGAGATCAAAATAGTTATCGACCCGATCAACCCATTGTTGCCGACTCTGGTCAATGATTCTCTGTCTTACTTGGTTCTTTTCCTTCCCCGATGAGGAGACCCAGCCCACTGGGAATCCTGTTGAGGAAGTGGTCCCCGACCCCGGGAAATCACCGGTCCCGCCAGTGTCTCCTGAGCGACCGAACCGGCCCCTCCGATCTTGATTGAGGACCCCCTCAACTGAGAGGCCGTGGAAGAGCCTCAAGCGCTCGAAAAATAGGTAACGCCATTGGTCGTCCTCATCCTCCTTGGATGAGGAGAGGCTCCAGCGGAAACTCTGTCGGCGCTACGAGGACCTCATGTGGCAACAGCTGATTTTGTCTGGGCACAAGGCGACCCCAGCTCCTTCCCCGGCCATTACTTGACTTTCACCTCCCAGGCTGGAAGCAGACTCCTTGAACCAATTAAGTTGGATACCCCTCCCAGGCAGCAAAACCTCCGGTTTGGCCTGTACGGAATCTCCACCCGACTGTGTTGGAACCGCTACCCAAGCAGCCTGTGGGAGGGGCACCTTCTAAGGGAAAGAGACTAGGCACCGGGCTTCCCTGGCGTCTTTCAGTCGCTGTCGCCCCGGACCACCCTCAGCGGGTCGAAGGTGACCTAGGTGGTCGACCATTGTATCCGGATTCAGATGAGACCGACCTACATTCTCATCCGGGTGATGATGAATCGGCTGGTGGGATAGAGACTGAGAAAGGTCCTTGGTCTTTTCAGGGCATTCTTCGCCTCATCACTAAGTCTACAGGGATGCCCCTGGAACCTAACCAGAAGAAGGTGGAGTACCCTCTCACGGACATCCTCAAGAGAGGGGATACTCCGATGGAGGCCTTTTCAGTGGCCAAGGCCATAGTTGGTCCGGCTCTAGAACTTTGGCAGCACCCTGCTTCTTGTCCAGCTCCATCTGCCCGCATGGCCCGCAAGTATATGGTGCCCATGGGGTCCCTTGCGGGGTTCACAGAGCACCCTTCGGCCGAGAGCCTGGTGACCACCTCTATGTTCGGGCATACTGGCAGTTCTGCTGACACTGACCGACCTCCTGAGAAGAAATCCAAACCCTTGGATCATTCGGCTCGAAAGGTCTATGCAGCCTCATCTTTAGGCCTCCACCAGGCAAGTTCGGCCATTATCATGTCACACTTCTCCCATGCCCTCGTGGGGTCTTTGGACAAAGTCCTCCCACACCTCCCCATGGACATGCAGACCACAGTCAAGCAAGTCCGGGATCAGGGTCGGGCCGTTGCCAAACAGCAGCTTCAGACAGCCCTGGACATTGGAGATTCTTGTGCCTGCTCAATGGTAGCCGCAGTTGCCTCTCGCTGCGGGGCTTGGCTGAGACTCTTCTCTTTCCCGGAAGATACTCAGCACAAACTAGCTGATGTGCCTTTCCTGGGCACCAAACTTTTCGGCCCAGGTGTGGCTGGTCACCCTCAGCGTATTGAGCAGTCCTGTGCCACTTTGGACGCTACTTCTGGTAAAGGTCCTTCGAATAAGAAGCAGCAGCAGCAGAAGAAGAAGCCTTTTTGTCACTCTTCCCTTGCGGCTCAGCACCCCTCCTTTCAAGGAGGGCAACAGCAGCAGGCTCAAGCTTGGTGCCCCCGGCCCAAGCCCATGCCCTCCCAGGTCTGTAAAGGAGGCCGAGGTTCAGGTCCTGGATCCTCCTCCTCCTCCTCCAAGCCTGCTCAGTGATGGGGCAGGGCCGCCACCCCCCTCTCCTGTCACACTAGCTCTGGGTCCTCACATGGGGGGGTCAGGCTCCGCCACTTCCTTTCCGTCTGGTCCGCTATCACCACGGACAGGTGGGTTTTGGAGGTGCTCAGTCAGGGACTGCCTCTGGAATTCAAGCAGTACCCTCCAAGCCAAGCCCATGCCCCACGGGAGGAAAGAGTATCTGTCCAAACTCAGTTGGCTGTCTGAGATGACATCGCTCAGCTCCTCCTCCTCAAGGAGGCAGTAGCTCCAGTGGCAGGTACTCCAGCAGACCCAGGCTTTGTCTCCAGGTACTTCCTGGTACCCAAGCAGAAGTGGGGCTGGCGCCCAATTCTAGAGCTGCACGACTTGAATCAGTATGTCGGGTCACGCACCTTTCGGATGGTCACTCTGTCCCAGATCATACCATCCTTGGAGCAAAATGTGGTTCTGTTCACTGGATTTGCAGGACGCATTCTTTCACGTCCCAATCTGTCCGTCTCATTTGCAGTTCCTCCACCTCAGAGCCGAAGGGACACTATATGAGTTCCGAGCCTTGCCGTTTGGCCTGTCATTGGCCCCACGGGTCTTCACCAAATGCATCGCAGTGGTGGCAGCCCATCTCAGGTGTCGGGGGGCAGAATTTACCTCTACCTTGACGATTGGCTCTTAGCAGGTTCCACCCAGCAGGAGGTGGAGAGGTCCAGGGACCTGGCCTCCAGACCTGCTCCCAGCACCGGCCTCTTGATCAGCAGGCCAAGTCAGAACTCATGCCTTCTCAGGTGATGTGCTTCATCGGGGCAGAGCTCGACTCTCATCAAGCCAGAGCTTGGCTCCTCTTCTCCTTTGCCCAATCATTTCTGGTTGGACAGTTGTGCCCTGCCCGGGACTTTCTGCGCCTTCTGAGTTACATGGCAGCATGCACCTCTGTGGTCTGTTGGCACATGCGCCCCCCCCTCCAATGGGAGCTGGCCGCCCAGTGGACTCAGCGCCAAGGTCATTTCGACCAGCTGATCACTGTAACCCAGAAGATGTGGTTGCAGGAAGGGATCCTGTTTGTCCCTCCCGATCCGACGGTCGTCCTCATGACCGATGCCTCTCTCATGGGCTGGGGAGCCCACGTGGGGGGCAAAAGAGCATACGAGTTCTGGACTCCTGAGGAGTCCGATACCACATCAACCTGTTGGAGCTCAGAGCAGTCAGACTGGCACTGTCAGCTTTCGTTCCTCAGCTCTGGGGTCAAGTGGTTCCAAGTCCAGACGGCCAATACCACGACCATGTACTAGCTCAACAAACACGCATTCCCGTCTGCTTTGCAGGGAGGTGTTCTGCCTCTGGACCCTCATCAGCTGTCTGGAGGTGGATCTCCTAAAAATGTAGCAGGAGCCTCAGACCATCTGGCGGATGCTCTCAGCTGCTTAGGAGAGACATCCCACGAGTGGTCTCTCCATCCAGAGGTAGCTTACAGCCTGTTCTCCCACTGGGACAAACGATGGTGGACCTGTTTGCCTCCAGAGAAAACACCAAGCTGAGGCTGTTTCATGCCTGTCCCCCCTCAGCAAGGCTCACAGCAGGGGGATGCCTTCTCGAGGCCGTGGACCCCAGCCCCCTTCTGTACCTTCCCTCCATTTCCCTTGATCCACAAGGTGCTTCCCAAGGTGAGGAGGGACAAGGCGAAGGTGATTCTGGTAGCTCAGACTGGCCGCGCCAGTTCTGGTATCCAGATCTTCTCAGCTGCAGGCCCCCGGAGCGGCTTCCAGCATGCCCGGACCTGATCTCTCTGTCAGGGAAGGTATACCATCTGGACCTTCAATCCCTGCACCTCACAGCCTGGTTCCTGAGCGGCTAGAGTTCCAGGCTTTGGGTCTTTCCGAGGATGTCCTCACCATGGTGGAGGCATACAGAAAGGAATCGACCAAGAAATGTTATGCCTTCAAATGGAAAAGAATTTCCATTTGGTGTCATCTGTCCTGTCTGATGGCTAACATTCTTGACTACCTTTGGTCTTTGTCCAAAGGGGGTCTTTGGTCATCGACCCTTAGGGTGCACCGGGCGTGAGACGGTCAGCCGATGTTGGCGCAGGAGACGGTGGTCGGGTGCTTTTTCAAAGGCCTGGATCGTATATCCCCTCCAGTGCATGAACCTCCACCTCCGTGGGATCTACTGCTGGTACTGGCAAAGCTCATGGGCAAGTCATTCGAACCAGTGCACAAGTGTGCGTTGTCACACTTGGCATGGAAGACGGCCTTCCTGGTGGCTATCACGTCTGCCAGAAGGACAGGGGAGCTCCCAGCGCTTTCGGTGGACTCTCTTTATCTGGTCTTCCACAGGGACAGGGTTGTCCTACGCCCCCACCCAATATTCCTTCTGAAGGTGGTGTCAGAGTTTCACCTTAGCCAGGTGTTAACTCTCCCAGTATACTACCCTAATTACACCTTGGAGGCCGAATGCAGGCTCCATACTCTGGACCAGAGACGAGTCTTCTCCTACTGTAAGGAGAGGATGGTAGAAATTTTGGGGGGGGAAGTTTGCCAGCTGTTTGTCACCTATGCTGAAGCCGCTTCTGGCAGGCCTGCAGCAAAACAGACTCTTGCAAGGTGGGTTATATCTTGCATAAGTCTGTGCTATGAGTTGGCGGGCATGGGGCCTCCCAGAGGAATGAGAGCTCATTCTGCCCGCCATACCACTGCATTGGTGGCTGCTTCCAGGGACATCCGTATCCAGGAAATCTGTTGGGCTGCTACCTAGAAATCAGCAAACACCTTCATTACCTATTACCTCATCGACCTTGAGTCACGCCGGTATGCTGGTTTTGGGGCCTCAGTTCTCCAATCTCTATTTCCCAAGTGAGTATTTTGTGGGTGTATGTGCCTTCCCTCCCTCCTCCTGGAGAACTGCTAGGAGTCTGCCAATAAGTATGGATGAACAACATATCCACGATCCTAGAAAAACAGGTTACTCACCTGTAACAGTAGTTCTAGGAGTGGTATGTTGTTCATCCACATGGATCCACCCGAACTCCCCGACTGCAGACGCACAAAATCTGTCTTCCAGGGGGCTAAGATCTGGCATCGTGGGGCGGAGCTGAGGGTTATACCATCCGATGGGTGGGAGGAGCCAACTTGAAGACTTCTGGTGATCCTTAAAGGGAAAGGGGACATGCCAGTAAGTGTGGATGAACAACATATACCACTCCTAGAACTACTGTTACAGGTGAGTAACCTGTTTTTTTTTTTTATCTTTTATCTGTGATGATCTGCAGAGCTGCACAGGAAGGTTGTTCACAGCTCAGCTGCTGGCCACGCCTCCCATCCCTGTCCTCTTCTAGTGAGCTTTTTGTCCTTGAAGACCTTAATACCAGTTGGCTGTACTGGTCTACCAGAAATTTTGGCTAACAAATGCAAGCTCTGAATCTCACACCACTTATCTCTGAACTTAGCCACTTCAACCTCAACTCTTCTAACTGCACCCTTATAGATTTTGTCCTTTTCTCCCATTCCCGCTGCATTTTGATATCTAGCATCCTCCCTGACATGATCGGCAATCACTGGATAGTTTACTGTGTCTACAAATTGCACCGTCCTAAAGCCTCCCCCAAGTCCATTTGGTGTGGGTTGTCCGAGTTGTTTGATCTGACCTCTTTGTGAGTGACCTTCCAGCTAAAAGAACTATAGCACTCTAAACAATACACGACTGCTGTGTGACAGGTAAACAAAATAATCTATAATATATATATGACATAGAGTCTACAGTGGAAAATAAATTATTGGGGGGGGGTATAGCTTATTTCAGAATATATCTAAACTGTGCTTCTCAGTTTGGGGCACCTCACTACAGGAGCAACATTGACAGGCATGAAAGAGTTCAGATGAGACTGTGTGTGGGGAAGTGGTTAACTTGACGTATAAAGAGATATTACACAAATGTGCAGTCTAGAAAGGCGAAGGATCAGATGGGATCTCCTGCTTTTATTTTACATATGCAAAGACGGTAACCTTAGGTCAGAACTTAGAATTCATCGTGCTAGATAAATGGCTACGAGGTTGCAACAAACAATTATAAAGAAATCATTTTGGAAAGGACAAAGGTAAGTTCTGCTACAGACAATTGGTAGTGAACACAGGTTATTGAAAGCTGGTGTAGCACACTATGCAAACCAGGGGGGTAATGTTAACCATTTCCAGAAATGCATAGCGGCATACTAATGATCTTTTTCTTTTTGCATGAGTCCACGGGACAGGAGACTACATTAAAAAAAAAAAAAAAAAGAAACATAAATTTTTTTTAAGATTATGCTAATCAGTCTGTACCGAGTGCTATGCATTTTCACACATGCTTAGCATTTCCACACGTAAATCTGATAGTTTGTTCAACTTATTTGATACCCTGTGAACATCTGTGGTGTGTCAGTTTATTGCAGTTGCTTCAGGTAGTTTGACTCCCCTACTCCAAGCACTCAAGAAAAGAAATAACTGCTTCTCTTGTGTCCAGTGGTTCCCGCCTCTCCAGCCCTGTCCCTCCAATATGATGATCAGTGCTGCTGTGCACTGCCTAACCCATTCCCCGCCAAAACATTTGCTCTGGTTTGCAAACTTTCAACCGCTGTACAACTGCTTGTAATAATTCTACAGGGCAGGCTGGCTCTCTGGCTTGCTACTGGGGGTGTGGTGACCAGCAAGTGCCTGAGCACGGCGCTGTGGCTCATTACCATGCTAACCCCATCCCTTTCTCTATGAGATCGCCCTTTCCTTAGCAGTTGTGCAGTGAAAGGTTTTTGACCTTGTTGTGGGTAGCACGGTGGGGCATAAAACAAGAGTCTGGCCCTAACTGGCCATTGCAGTCGTTTAGGGCCAGTATTTCGTGGTTGTGTATGGAACCTTAGATCTTTCTGTCCCACTTTACATTGAAGATCAGAACTTTTTGATTTAGAAAAATTCAGTCCAATACCCTCTGCCCCCAACTGACGAAGCTCAAAATAGGCAGAATTGCCCAGCCTTCCTTTCCCAGTCAACAAAAAACAGCGTTCTGCTGTCAACTGAAGCCTGTTTGAGGCTTCCATATTGCTAGGGTCAGGAATTAGAAGGTAAGTGACGAGCCCTTTCCTTTCAGGAGGGCTAAGGGAAGAAAGAAAATGGAAAGTGGAGTGGAACTTGAGCTGATGAAACCACCATTTTGCAGAGTACAGATGTCTGCCCCACTCAATCCACCAGTTCTTCTGAAGTATATTGTTGCGTTTGGTTAGTGTGCTGTTACCTGACCTAGCCAAGTGGGGTAAATCAAGGAGGTACAAGAAGGGGTTGACTAGTGGTACAAAGAGATAAGTTGTGGCACATTCGCAGATATAATGGATCTGTGCTTGGAGAATAGTTTGACCCCACCAGATAAAGAGGTAACACTTGAAAGTAAAGAAAATACTTGGTTTTAATAATTAAGGGTACTCTGGCCAGGTGAAGCATGTGACAGGTCTGTGATCCCTGATGTAATCTTGATAAATAGTTGCATGAAGCTTTACCTCGCACCTCTCAAGTGCTACACATTACACATAACACTAGACTTACAGCACCTAAATTTACCCTTGCTGCATGAAGATAGATATATACATTTTTTTTTTTATCATGCGTTTCTTCCCCTAATACCCTACTGGTCTCTTTGCAATGGTGTCCTCCAGCACAGTCACTTACCTTCTCCAGTACTTATCCCACCTCTTACCTAGTACCAGTATGTGGTGGGTGGGTGTCTCAGTCAGCCGTGTGCGGCCGGCCTAGTGGCATGGAGGGCTGAAGCACTTGGCGCCTTACCTCCTTCTACCACAGCGTGACCCGGGTTTGGGAAAGGAGTCTGGTCATTTGGGGGCTGGCTGGGAAGGGAGGATCGAGCGTCCTGCTGACAGCTCTCCTCCCTTGGGGTGGGTAGTGTGATCTGCTGCTTGCCTGCCAGCTAGAGGTGTTGGGGTGGTAGTGCAGTTCTGACACACCAGACAACCAGACTTTGGTGTTTTCACCCGTTACATCATTGCACGTGGACGGTTTCGAGGAGGGGAAACCAAAATCAGGAGGAATGCCCCTCTGGTTACAGGATGACGACTGGCCGTTCATGAGGCCCCGCATCGGGACCCAGAGCCTGTCGTGCTAAAGCACATTAGGCAAGACCGGGGTGGGGGTGGTGGTCAGGTGATGTGACTGGAAGGCCCAGGCAGAATGGGGCCACCAGAGGTGTCTGAGGATAAATTGCTGATGAAAACTGTGTAGTGTGGGGTTGTCATAACCATCCTGACAGTTAGGTTACCTTCCTTTAGTTTTTCTCCTCTTGTTCCCTGAGGTCCGAGTTGCATGCACTGACATATGTGCTGATGTACAAGCACATTATCGACATTCATGCTGGTGCCCTCTGAGTACGGTGCCAAATGCTGTACCACCTAGAGTCAGCTGTGGAAAAATGCCAGCAGAGCCCCACCAGCTCCTACCAGTTTCGCATAAGCGTCTTCAGGGAGTCCAAACTGGTAGGAGCTGGATGGGCCCTGCTGAAGTTTTTCCCAGTTTCATGTATTTTATACATGTTTAGAGGACTGCACACACATTGGGTATGAATTAAAGTCTATATTACTCAGCATTAGCTGGCTTTTGGTGGTTTCTTTATCACGGCGGGTTTGTGCTGGAGTATCGTTTTGGGTGATATTTTGTCTCACATGCACACCCAGCTGTGGGGTGGGCTTGCTTAGCAGGATCCGGTCCCTACGTGCATTACCTTGTATTCTTTGGTGTTGAATTTCAACTGCCAAACCTTAGACCGCCCCTCTAGTTTTCGTACATCACTCTGCATTTCCCAGATTCCCTTGTTGCTATCCACTGTTTCACAGAGCTTAGTGTCATCGGCGAAGAGACACAGCCTGCCCCTGGATACCCTCAGCAGTGTCACTGATGAGTGTTTTGAAAAGGATTGGTCCTAGAACAGATTCCTCATCACATCACAACAGTGTTGCATCCATCAATTATTGCCTGGCAGTATTTATGTTAGTAATCTGATCAATATGTTTAGCATACGTGTTTAGAAAAGCACTTGCCCTTGATCCAATAGAAGTAGGCGTAGCACTGAATATTTAACAGGCCTGTTTTTCCAGTTGATCCGATTAGAAATGCTAGTTGTGAACTCATTATTCAATTTTTTTTCCTTCCTTGCCATCTCTGTCAGGCACATCTCCTGGACTGGGTGGTCATCATGAATATTTCACTTGTCAGGCTGAAAATCTTGATTTACAGTGTGTGACAGACTATTAAAGTGAAGTTGACCTCTGTTGGTGGGTTTGGGTTAATAGCGTTCTGCCACTTGACAAAACAAATGATAGCAAACGACAGATGTCAGTCTGTTTCATGCCCTTAAATACTTGTAACACCATTTCTTCTTTTATACAGATGTTCTCAAACAACGATGAGGCTCTCATCAATAAGAAACTTCCGGAAGAGCTGTTGCTTCGGTAAGTAAGACGTTGCCTTCAAGTTTGTGCAGTTTATTGCCAATGAGTGCTTGCATCTAAAATTGTAGTACCTAGTAATCTATGTCTGCTGATTTGTTTCAGTTGAGAAAGAAATGACCCCTAAATTTGGCTTGTGTTTATTGAGGGGGGTTGTTTCCTCCTTGTCAGAAGTTGCATTTCAACTTTGGGGGAAAAAATATTGTTTTTCTTTCCAGTTTATTTAAGGTATGGAATTACAGTATTACAAGTACAATACTTGAATCTTATCATAAAAGCACTGCTTTCCTCCAAGGATTGCAGTCCACTCACCTTGAATAGCCCATTTATATCCCTTGTATCTCCTGTTTTTTTTTTTTTTTTTTTTAATCACGATTTACGGTTTGCTAGGTCTGTAATTGGGAGTGCACAATAACATTTACTTGAAGACTTTTTTTTTTTTGTTTGTCCCCAAAGGGGAACATACAGCTGATGCACTGTAAAGGGGTGGGTCAGAAAGTTCATGCCATTGCTTATGTCTACAAAATATGTTATACTGTTTGGACAAAACGGAATTTCTTATTTATTTTGCATTTCTGGGTACTACTAAGGCCCTGTCCAAACAGTGCATTTTAAACCATAGCTTAAAAGGTTTGCCTCCAGAGTGTAGCACGGCAAAAACTGTGCTACAGTCTGTGTTTTGAAACCATGCTTTAGCCCTGTGTAAAGGCAGCATAGAGCACAATGTCAGATCGACATGGTTTGCTTAATCTAAGTTAACAGGCATGTGGACTGACACTGTTCTGTAACGTGGATTATGTAGGGGGCGGCCCACTAGCAGCAGTGGTAGCACTACCGCCTATGATGCTGGCGATGCGGGTTTGGGAATGGGCCTGGTTCGTCGGAGGGCTAGCCAGGGGGAGGTGAGCAGAGCATCTGTGCAGACTCTCTCCACCTCGGAGAGGGAGAGTATACAGCTGCCGCTGCTCTACCACCCACTGGGTGATCACGGGGGGTGGGGTACAGTAGACTCCATGGGTGGGGGGGACATCAGCTTTTGCCAGTGCATGCGCATGCCTGCATGTGTGCATGCATGAAGTCCTGTGAGCAGGGAAAACGTGAAAAAAAACACCGGAACGTATCTCCTTCGTATGTATTAAGGCACCATACACTCCTAATGGGGAGACAGGTTCTTTGGCACATGCAGTCTACCTGTCTGATGTACTGAGTATAACATGCAGGATGCTGCTCTCATTGCTCCATTCCCACTGCACAGCTGCAGTGAGGCCCTTCCCTGGACATAGAGCTAAAGGATCGATGAGGAAGTGGGGGACCTGGAGACCCTGCCCTGGGGGGATGAGCCAGGGAGGAACACCGGGTGGAGGGGCTGTCCCAAAAAAGGTGAGTGATGATGATGGGAGAAGGGGTGAGCTGATGGGGGCTTGTTCTGGAGGAGGAGGGAAAAATCACAGTAAATAAATAAAATAAAAAAAAAAATAACTTGGATTATGAAAACTGACTGTGCGTTCTAAATTTAAAAATTGTGCTTAACGGGGCACTATCAACTTTTAGGATTAATTTTTGGCCCTGTGAGACAAGTGTGCCTGTCACAATCTACATGCCTTTTGATGCTATTTGTGGTCCCCAATCTGCCTTTTATATATATATATATATATATATATATATATATATATTTTAAATGGAATTGTGCTCAGTCGGCGCATATTACCTGCTAGCTCATCCGATGTTCTGCTCAATGCCTATGCGCATTCCTGATGGCAACAGATCATTTGTCGCTACAACATGGCCCCCTGAACTGCTGGTGAATTCGTTCATGCACAAGTTATGCATTTTCTGAACATCTTTAGCAGTGAAGGTGTTGGTACATATGCATGAAGTAACAGTTTTGATTTTCAAATCGCTCTTTTTAAGCGTTATAACAGATGTTTCGCGATACTACTAACATTACTATTATCCACATAATGTCTACGTTCAGGACAGATAAAAATCTCAAGATGCTTAGAAAATGCATAACCAGTGCATGCACAAGTTTACCAGCAGTTTGGGGGCCATGTCATTGAGACATGTGTTCTGTTGCCATTAGGAACGTCAGCAGGCATCAGGCGGCGGAACTTAGGACAAGCTAGAAGGTAATAACCTATGACCGAGTCTAATTCTATGTTTTGTTTTTTTGTGTTGTTTTTTTACCAAAAACAAAGTATAAGGCAGATTGTGGACCGTAGATGCCATCAGAAGGCATGTAGATTGTGGTACATACACTGGGTTTCACAGGACCAAGACTTAATTCTAAAAGCTGATGGTGCCCCTTTTAAAAGCCATGGATAATCAAAAAGAACAGATTGTTAAGCTCATAATGAAACGGAGGAGTAAGTGATGTCCAGTACTACCTCAGAAGGCACTGGTGCCAGGAAAGTGCCCTACTTATTAGCAAGTACCAGTATTAGAACAAGTTGATACAAGCACTGGAGTGGTGGAAAGATGAATGAAAGCTGAGAGGGTATCCCCTTTCGTCAGAGCTCACATACAAGAATTTTAACAGCAGATGCATCCCTTCTGGGGATGGGGAGGGCATCTGGAGGGCAGAATAACAAACTGAGTGAGTACGGATTGCCCAGGAGAGACTGGAGCACATAAACCTGTTCAAACTCAGAGCTATGTTCCTGACCGGTCTTTCTGCTCCCCGTTACAGGACCAAGCAGTTCTGATAATGAAAAACAACACAGCTACCATGTATTGAATAAATATGCAGCTATGCACCAGATCTTCGAAACTCTGTGCAATGTTGATGATGATATGGAACCTGGCGTATGCACTAAATGCAAGCTTTTCTGCAGTACACCAAACAGGCAAGAGGATATACTGGCAGACTCACTCATCAGGATGGTTTGTGTTAACCACTATTGGTATCTGAACCAAGACGTGCTAAATTCATTGTCCCAGAGATGGGGAATACCAGAGGTGGATTTGTTCCCCTCCTGGGAAGTAGAAAGCTTTTCCAATTCTGTTAGAGACCATCTTTAGTGGGAACAGAACCATGGGATGCTCTGACCGTCCCATGGAGGAAACAAGTTACTTTATGCATTCCCTCCATTCTTGTTAATCCTCAAGATTTTGCTGACATTAAGAAGCAGGGGTTGAAATTAAGTTGTGCAGTCACTAGCCAGCAGGGCCAGTGACTGGGAAATCCATTAGTCCCACAGCCTTTTCCACTGGCCTAGCTGGTGTATTTCTTGAAATGTTACGTTCTCCATTATAAGCCCACAGGGCTAGCTGAAGGAAAATCTTACAAGCCTGATAAAATTTACCAGCATTTGGCTAGTGGGCTGGTACCAATTTCGACCCTTGAGAAGGGGTCGGCAACAGTGAACTAATAGCACTGCACTGGGCAAGGCAGTCCAGTTACTCACATCTGACAATGCCACATAGAATGCCAGTAGATCTGCCACTGAGACAGGATCTCCGGGGAACTGACTTGGGGCAGGGTAGTTCACCCAGCTCTCAGATATGTTCATTTGAGAGCGTGGTTGTTGAAGACATAGAGTACAGTAGCCTAATCTCTTCAAACCATGTCCTTGCTAGAAAGTCTACAAAAAGGAAAAACCAATACTTCTAAAAGGAAAAGAGCCAGTATTTGGTGTGACTCTAGCCACAGCATTGCAATCACTGTGGGTTTTTCGGTTGTTTTGTGCTAATTTGGTACATTTACAGTGCCAGGGTCTAAAACATTTTACCTTAAAGGCACATAAAGGCACATTTTGGCAGCTCTTTCAGTTTTCAAATCCCAGTGTGAGTAGTGGTGCCCCACCATGATCTTTATTCACTGTTTAGTGCCCATTGTGGAGCCCACAACTGACTGAATGGCCATGCCCCTCCCCCGAGCTCCCAAATGCTCCCAAACCTGGCTCCGCCACTGGAAAAATCCTTTGCCGCACTGCCGGTGTTAGTTGTTTTTCCAAAGGTTTGAATAACTTGCATCCATCTGGGATGGAACCAATACCTCCATGGGAACTGAACTTGGTTTTCTCACGGTTAATGAATGCTTTCTTTAAGCCTGTGTTCTCTGCAGAGCTTGGGTATTTAACAAGTGTTTTTAGTAGCTGTCACTTCAGCAAGAAAAGTCAGCAAGTTGCAAGCATTCATTATAAACCCTAACTGTGTTGTGTTCCGTTGGGACAAATGTGAAATTTTTACCTGAGGTGGTTTCTGCATTATACACGAACCACTCTGTATCATTGCCTGTGCTTTTTCCAAAAATCCCACTCCAGTATTGGTGAGGAGCAGCTGCACAGCTTAGATATGAAAAGGGCTTTGAGATCCTGTGTCCAGAGGGAGAAAAGCCAGGAACTGACAATACACATTTGTTTATCACTTAAGGTGAGGTAGGGAAATTTAACCAGGCCCTTGGCTAAAAAGACAGTTTCTGCTTGTATTGTCTCTTGCATAAAGTTCTGCTATGAGAAGGCTGGCAAAAAGTCACCTGAAGACTGAAAGGCAAAACTCCACTAAAGCTACATCTGCCACTGTGGCAGAACTGAGGAATATACTCCTCTTAGAAGTGCGGCAAGCAGCCACGTGGTCCACAGTTCACACTCCCATGTCTGAATACTGTCTGGTGATCCAGGCAAGGGGAGATGCCAAATCCGGCACTTCTGTACTGCATATTTTTTCCTTGTAAGGTTCTGGACCATCCCTCCCAAGGTATTGCTTGGATTCTGCATTCGGTTGGCATCACTAATACAGAAGAAAAGAACTGCTTACCATAGTAATGACGTTTCTTTTAGAGGGTGCATTACTGAATCATACAGACTCTCCCTACCTCCCCTTCTAGAACCTCAGTATAAAAGGGTTCTTCAGAACAGTTCATATCAAATATTTTTCAAAAATGTGTTTATTGCTTGGGCATTTCTGCAATTTCAGACTTTGTAGTTTTTACAATTTATCATATACTGGTTATAATTCTTTTACCACATTTGCTTTTTTAAGAATACAGAGCATAGGTTAGTTAAGTGGTCACTGCTCCCGTCTGATCTTCAGTTATAAATATGCTGTTAGAATGGGGGAGCGGGCATGACCATACTGCAGAGTTTGAACTTTAACCTTCTAGAGTTCTACCAGTGGGGCACTAGCTCAGGGCTGAGATGCATGCTGCATATGTATGACTTACTAATACATGCTCTAGAAGAAACACCATATGTATGACTTACTAATACATGCTCTAGAAGAAACATCATTACTATGGTAAGTAATTCTGTCTTTATGGACTAGTAAATTACTTTGATAAATAGATTGACAGAAAAAGACTAGGAGTCCATTGAGTCTGCTGTAATATTCCTACATTGCTTACTCTGCCCTTACAGAACTGTCACCACCCATGTCTCCCTTTTGTTCCTAATAACCTTCTTGAAGATGTCCCATTTAGTTCAGAACCCCAAAATAATCCTAGCATTGATCTTATGACTGGATAAACTGTTCCATCTGTCCGACACCAGCTGCATGAAGAAGTACTCTCCGATGTCTTTCCTGAATTTTCCCCTGTTCTAACCCTAGCAGTCCATCAGCATATATTTACAGGCTGCATCTCAGGCCACTAGATTGAGTTGCCCCAAAGATAGAAGTTATGCTAATTATGAAATTTGGAATTGGAATGAAATTCAAACTCTGCACTGTTGTCACCCTCCCCCTAACTGCCTTTCATCAGATTTGTTTTTCTGCTGACGAGAGGAGTCGCCCCAAAGTATAGCTCTGCTCTTCTGGCCTACAGAATGGTTTGCAAATTGTATTACTTTATTTTATTTTGTTTCTAGTTAATCCTCAGTACTTTGTGTTAGGGTCTTTACTTGTCATTTTTAGCAGTTTGTTCAGTTATTGGTTGGTTCTCAGGAACCGTAGGAGGCCGCTGGACAGCGCAGTTCCCTCCTTCAGGGAACTGCTATTACTTCATTTAAACAACATATTGGGGTTACCCTAGACCCGGTACTGGATTTTGCTGCTCATGTCAATGAAGTCTGTCGCTCAGTCAACGCCAGGATAGCTGCGGGCTATAGAGTGCGCCACTCACTTAGCCCGGCGGCTAGAATCTCCGTAGCCAGAGGTGTTCTCCTCCCTCAACTGCTATATGCCCTCCTGTACTCTCTCATGCCAATGCTGGGGTTCTTCGCAAGTGGGATATGTCTTACAACAATATCTGTAGATTTGCCTTATCTGCTCCTCGTCTAACCCATCACTGCCTACTCTATTCTGCCTTAAATTGGCTATCTCCCAGTGCTCTCTGTTCTTATGCCCTAGGTTGTTTTGTTGACTCTCTGACTAGAACCCCTCGCCCTACCACTCTGGGTGCCATGCTTACCCATGTCTCACACTCCCGCTCCCTCAGATCCTGCTCCTTCCCGTTGCTTACCGTTAGGATCTGCTCATCAAAAATGGGCGAGCAAGCCTTCTCCTACTTTGCACCTAGGTTCTGAAACTCTCTCCCCCTACATGTTCAGAACTCCTCATCTCACCGTACTTTTAAGCATTCACTGTTTTCCCACCTATATGGTCTTGGTAACTGCAACTGCACTTAACTTTATGAATTGTTGCCAGATGTGTAGATGCCTTTGACTGTAATGTTTAACTTAAGTATATTGTTTTGCCTGTATGTGTCTTTTCTCTCCCCAACTAGGCTATTTGACGTGTGACCTGGCTAATTCATGCTGTAACTGTCTTTTACTCTAATTTGTTTTGTTACTGTTATCTGTGTCTTGTATAATGTTCTGTGATCTATAATGCTGACTTGTTGTTGTCCTGACAGATATCCTCATCATGTCAAAAATTGATTGTCGCTGTGATACATTACTGTTGTCATTGCTGTATTTTGCAGTTTGTACTCTCCCGCGTCGTACCTGAAAATAGGCAGGTTTTTGCCTAGCATACTTACCCGGTTACCAAAAGCTAATAAAAGAATAAATTCTGACATCATAACCACTTTTCCATAATCTGTAGCAGTTTTTGAGTTTAACACTCCTTTCCATTACTGAGGGAACTGAGCCACTTTTTCATCATATTTTCAAAACTGACATTTACCTTAGCCTTTTGTGATACAAAACTTGGCTATGCGTTAAAAAAATTACTAGTGGTTCAGTTTTAAAAGGAATTCTACCACAATTTAACCTATTGAAGCCCTTTTTATATACTTTTGGCTTATGTTAAATTATTTTTTTCCAAATTGGAAACCAGTAACAGATTTCCTAGGGTAGTCAGTGTCAGTGTTTGGCATGACTGACAGACCTAAAAAGAAAAGTACAGGACCTAAACACTTTAAAAATTGTACAGACTAGCCAGCCCAGTTGCGTGGAAGGCTGAGACATCAGTGCTGTACCTCCTGCCATGCTGGCGACTCGTGTTCGCGGTGCAAGTGGGTTGCCAGGGGTCAGCCGGGGAGGGAGAGGATCAAGCATCCGAAGGACAGCTCTCCTCTCCCGGGGGTTGGGGAGTGGTAGCCCCGCCGAATGACTGCCCCCAGGAGGAGAACTGAAGGTAGAACAGGACAGGGTGGGGAGGGTATGGCAGAAATTGGTGGAAAAAACACCCATGGCGGCGGATGATGGTTGACCCCCTACAGGCTCCGCACCAGTGGCCGGGCTAGCTGGATCCTGTGGCCAGGACAGCTCAAAGGTATGATCCCAGAGGAACCGGGTGACAGGGCTGAGGTGGTCGAGCAGATGGGGGCCACTCGGGGAAGATGAGGAGTATAAAATGTATATATTAAAAAAAAAAAATGTGCAAAGTGTTTTTCGTCTTCTGCAAAGGGAGGCAGCCACAAACTTTTCCTAAGGTGCCTAGGTCCTGACCATGACTTCTTAAATTATGAACTCTGTAAAAAAAATGTTACCCTGGCCTAAAACACAGAAGAGAGGGCCTAGAAAAGAGAAGACTGTATGGCTTCTCAGTCTGCCTCCATGTCACCTATCAAAGGCTTGGATGAGGGTCCTGCCCCTCAGAACAAGCAGCAGTTCCTGTGAAAGAGGACAAAAAAGAACGAAAAATCTCGCCGGCCCGTCGGCGCAGCGGTGGGATTTCTGCTTGCGACGCCGGCGACCCGGGTTCGGGAACGGACCTGAGTCGTCGGAGGGCTGGCTAGGGGAGAGGATCAAGCGTCCCTATGCACTGCTCTCCTTCTCCGGGGAGAAGTCGAGGCAGCACCCAGAGCAGTAGGGGACCCCTGAGGCGGAGGCTGGGGCTCTCAGCTGCCCGCTTACATCAGGGGAGGAGGCGGGGCGGGACTAAGCGCCATTGCACGCCCCGCCTCAGGAGGGAGAAACTAAGGAGAAAAAGAAGGAGGGAGGTCCTCCGTCTAGGTGAAAACCTCCCCGGGGGCTTCAATTCACCCCTGCCGCCGCACTCCCAACTAGTTACTGGTTCCGCGGCATTGGAGCTAGGGGGTACCAGTGCCGCGGCCCCCGCCCTCCAGGGGGAAAGCCGGGGGTGACCGGGAGGGGCAGCAAATGGGCAGGTGGTGGGAGCTCCGGGGGGCCGTGACTAGGCTGAAGGAAGATGGAGGACCTCCAAAAAAAAAAAGAAAGAAAAATCTGCTCAACCATCAGACAAGCACAGTAAAGATGGCACCGAACCCTGGGTGTCTGAAGGGGGGGCCCTGAGAGCAGAGATGGCGAGGACAGAAGTAAAAGAGCCTCCGCATAGGCACTGGAAACCGCGTCTGCAAAGGAAAGCAAAGACAAAAATATTTCTAACACTTCTCCTGGAAAACGAAAGGAGCTGGCAGTGGAACCAAGAAAAAGGCCCTCAACAGAGGACATGACAAGGGCATGGCAAGTTTTCCTGGCCTTCCAGGCTATGGGAAATTTTAAGATGAATATGCCCCCCTTCCCCCGTTCAGGTTCCATACTGACTACTTGTGGAAGAGGAAGAGGAAGAGATTATGAAAAGGAGGAGGAGGGGAACCTCTAGAACCAGATGATTTCCTCAAGCAGGAATTTGACTCTCTTCCCACTTCCTGTCCATAAATCCATAAGAAAGCCGCTGCCAGAATCATGTCATTACTTTCCTCAGCTGCTGGAATTCACAAGAAAATCAAACAAAATATATCAGGTGGACAGACCGGGGGGTTAATACCTGTGTGCCCACCCTGATCCTGAGGGAGTGGTTCAGGCAGCTGCATGTGGAAAGGCTAAGGTGTCTTTCTCTGCCCAGCTTCCTGAGAAGGATTCCAGAAAACTGGATACCATGGCCGAGAAAGTGTCTACATCAGCGTCCTTGCTGCTCATTCAAGCAGCTTACCTGGCATACACAACTCTGTACCAGAAGGCACTTTGAAACGCCATACTGGAACTGATTGAGAAAGCAAGTGATGATTTTGCAGAGGACAAAAGTATTGAAGCGAACGGTGCGTAACCGCACCTTTTCAGCAAATGGAGCGTCCCCTGTCTCTTCCATACTTCCGGGTTCCAGAGTTTATAAAATTAAAATACAGCAAGTTGCGGCACGAGAAAAATGCCGCTCTTGCTGTTAAAATCTAAACCAGAGGGTAAGCTGTCCGGGGCCGGGAGCCCATGTTTTGGACAGCTTTCCTTTAAGTCGATTTTTATTGTTATAATGTAAAATCTGATATTAATTTGCACAAAGTAAATCACTACTGTCCATGTTTGTTTTGGTTTGTTGCACTCCCGAAGTGCTTCTTGCTGGCTGTGATTACCGTGCATGCTCACTCCCAATGTCAGGGCAGGAAGTGATTTGTTTACAGTGCCCAGCTCACCATTGCCCACATCCCCGACTGCATTCAACTCAAAAACTTAACAGTGCCCACAGTAGTTATACTCCCTCATACAGTAGTTCAACATTTCTTAGCATATTACTGTATCAAGTGAGCAAGGCTGTGTTGGAAGCGAGCGAGGTTGAGTGACCCAGGCGAGCAAGCGACCATGAATAATACAGAAGTGAGCATAGTTTATTTACAGTTGATTTACTTAGGAAGATGAAGATAATCACAGTTTCGCTTGCCCACTGCTTCGGATCCATAGATCTTACTTGGACCACACACTTTAGAGCAGTACAGTGATACTGTGCTGTCTTGGGAGCCGAGTAACTGTGTCCTGTGTCCACTTTGGGAGGGGGTCCAGTGTTTAAAGGGGATTTTTGGGTGCAGGAGTAAGTAAAGGGTGACACCTAATTTTAGCAGCTAGTATGAAAAATGAAATCTTTCGTGTTGTGCTTACAGTAACAGCTGATTCACATCAGAAACCATGTGGCTCATTCGTTATGAAAGCACAGACAGAGGAGGCTACAGCCCAGGCTATTAAGAAAGGCAACAAGACCGTCTTCAGATATATTAGTGAGAGGAAAAAGACCAGAAATGGGATCGTTTGGCTGAAGAAGAAATGAGGAGAAAGGGTGGAGGATGACCTAGAAAAAGGCTGAGATACTGAACAAGTACATTTGCTCAGTATTCACCAGGGAAGGGGAGGGTGACAGACCGAGACTCATTAAGAGGGGTATTCAGGGGAGGGAGGTAGATACCAGCCCATTCATGGTGGAAAGAGTCCTAGAAAAACTCTGGAAAATAAAAGCAGATAAGGCAGTGGGGCCAGATGGGATCCACTCCAGAATATTAAAGGAACTCGGGAAAGTGCTGGTGGAACCACTGGCTGCCCTTTTCAATGCATCACTAGAGACGGAGGAGGTACCTGAGGACTGGAGGAGGGCAGATATGGTCCCTCGCCACAAGAGTGGAAGCAGAGAGGAGGCAGGCAATTGCAGGCCTGTAAGCCTGACTTCAGCAGTGGGGAAACTAATGGAGTCCTTAGTTAAAGATCAACTGCAGCTATATTATAAACAGTACTCCTGTTATGTAACATTAGGACAACCAGGCCTTATTTATTACATATGAAATGAAGAAATTGCCATTTGTCATTCACAAATACTATTTTAATATGCTCCTATTTGATGGTTTCACACAAAATCTCTTAGACATTTTTTGATCAACTGGCAGAACCTTGGTGAGTGCTCATTCCATCTCAAGCAGCAAGAACATCATTTTCCTCAAGGTCCTGGCAGCTCAGTACCAGGAACTTGAGGAAAATGATGTCATTGTTGCTTGAATGGAATCAGCACTCACCCAAAATTCCACCAGCTGGTCTGAAAATGACTGAGGGATTTTCTATGAAAGCTTCAAAAAAGGCAGGCAGTAAAATAGATTATGAACATGAGAAATGACCATTCCTGAACATTACTTGCAATATATGCGGAGTGGTTGTTCTCATAGTGAGCAAATAAAATAAGTTAAAGACATTTTAAAAACACTGCAGTTGATCTTTAAGGAGAGGATTGTGAAGTTTCGGGAGGATAGTGGGGCACAGGATCCACGGCAGCATGGATTCTCAGTGAGAAGGTCCTGTCAGATGAGTCTTACAGATTTCTTTGACTAGGTAACCAGGGTGGTAGATCAGGGAGGGGCGGTGGATATGGCCTACCTGGATTTCAGCAAGGCCTTCGACACCATCCCGCATAGGAGATTGCTAAATAAATTGGGGAGCCTGGGAGTGGGTCCTATGTTGGTAAAGTGGGTTGGGGACTGGCTAAGGGACAGGACTCTGAGGGTGGTGGTAAATGGCATGAAATCTGAGGAGAGGGAGGTGACCAGCGGGGTGCCACATGGGTTGGTGCTAGGGTCAGTCCTATTCAGTGTCTTCATTAGTGACAATACAGAGCATCTGGAGGGAAAGGTGTACCTCTTCGCAGATGACACCAAGATCTGCAGCAGAGTAGACACACAGGAGGGGGGTGGAAAAAATGAGAAAGGACCTAAGCCTGTTAGAGGAATGGTCAGGTGTCTGGCAGTTGAGTTTCAGTGCTAAAAAAAAATCATGCACCTGAGTCACAGGAATCCAAGGGAGGAGTACAAGATGGGTGGGGAAATTCTGGCCACCACAAGTCGGGAGAAAGCCCTGGAGGTTATTATATCTGATGACCTGAAGGTGACCAAACAGTGTGAAAAGGCTGTGGGGAGAGCAAACAATGTTGGGGTGCATAGGGAATGTCATAACAAGCTGGAGGAAAGAAGTGGTGGTGCCACTGTATGGATCACTGGTGAGACCTCAGCTGGAGTATTGTGCCCAGTTCTGGAGACCACTTCTCCGGAAGGACATTGACAAAATACAGGCAGTCCAGAGAAGGGCATTGAAGATGGTACATGGACTGCACCAGAAGCCCTACGCGGAAAGACTTAAGGACCTTACTATCTGTTCACTGGAGGAAAGAAGGGAGTGGGGAGATATGATAGAGACTTTCAAGTACCTTAAGAGAATAAACAGGGTACAAGTGGAAAGCACATTTCAGAGAAAACTCTGCCCAAGAACAAGGGTGCAGCCCAGCCCGGTGGCACTAAGGGTTGAGGCGCTGGACGCCACTCCTCCGCTACGCTGGCGACTTGGGAACGGACTCGGGCGCCGGGGGTCAGCAGGGGACGGTTGAGGACTGAGCGCCCATGTGGAGCTCTCCTCCCCGGACAAAGGTGATGGGTTGGCATGGTGAGCCAGGGACCCCCGGTGGAGTCCGGGGGGGGGCACTGCAGCAAACCAGGCAGCACGTACTAGTGTGGTCGACGCAGGCAGGGTTGCCATGTGCTTGAGCGTCGGGGTAACCACAGAACACGGGAAAACCCGGTTCCTGGGGGTTGGCGACAGCACCAACCCCCATGCCACTGCCGGGTCCGACCTGGCCGACCTTCAGGGTTCCTCTGCCAGGGGCCCACACCCGCAGCTGGAGTCTGTGTGTGCATGTGCGCCCAGTGTAGGAGGGGCAGCCCCACCCCGGAGAGGTCAAGCCAGGGTTGCCAGCTGCGAGGCGGGGTGGAGGAGAGAGGAAGGTTCGGTCGGGGGGACCTCAGGCAGGGCAGTACTCAGTTGGATGCCTGAGGGAGGCTCCCAGGACTGCGACCAGGAGGGAAAAAGAATTAGGAGGGGAAAAAAAAAAAAAGAACAAGGGTGCATGATATGAGGCTGAAGGGTGGAAGGCTCAGGGGTAATTTTAGGAAGTACTGTTTTCACTGAGAGGGTGGTGGAGTCGTGGAACAGTAGAAGTGGTGGATGCAAAAACAATACGGGGCAGGGATTTATTTAACTCCAAAAATTGATTAGCGTTTTGCTCATAAAAGTGCTAAAACATTGTGAAAATGCATAGCACTTGCCTCACTGTGTTTAACAAACATAACACTTCTAGAAAACCTATATAAATACTTTCTGTACAGTTAGCATTGTCCCAAGAAAAAAACTGCTAATCAATTATTTAAAACCCTGCAGGGGTTCAAAAGTGCATTGGATAGACATAAGGTTACCCTGGAGATTTGCAGAGCAGGAGAGCCACAGATCAAATAGGATCTGGGGCTGCAGCAGTGAGTAGGGAAATGGGCAGACAAGTGGGCCATATGGTCCTTATCTGCTGACAGATTCTATGTTTCTGTGTTATACCCAGTCACTCAGTCTTGCTTGCTCGCTTAGCATATTACTGTATCAACGCTACACCTCCCCTTAAAAAAATCGCTGCATCACGAAACTGAGAGTATCTTTGTCTTCCAACCACCAGACTCTGATTTAATAAAGAAAAAAAAAAAGCTCTCTCCCTAAAAGAAATAAGTAAATCAACTGTAAATAAACTAGGCTCACTGCTGTATTATTCACAGTAGTTTGCTAGCCTGGGTCACTGAACCTCGCTCGCTTCCAACACAGCCTTGCTCACTGGATACAGTAATATGCTAAGAAATGTTGAACTACTGTATGAGGGAGTATAACTGCTGTGGGTACTGTTAAGTTTTTGAGCTGAATGCAGTCTGGGATGTGGGCAGTAGCGAGCTGGGCACTGTAAACAAATCACTTCCTGCCCTGACATTGGGAGCGAGCACGTACTGTAATTGCAGCAGGCAGAAGCACCGTGGGAGTGCCACAAACCAAAACAAACATGGACGGTGGTGATTTACTTCACGCAAATTAATATCAGACATCACATTATAACAATAAAAATCTTGGCTTAAAAAAAGGAAAAAAAATACAGAAACAGCAATCAGAAATGTTAAAGGAAAGCTGTCCAAAACGTGGGCTCCCGCCCCTGGACAGCTTACCCTCCAGTTTAGATTTTAACAGCAAAACAGCATTTTCTCGCACCGCAACTTGCTGTATTTTAATTTTAAAACTTCGAACCGAGTATGGAAGAGGCAGGGGGCGCTTCATTTGCTGAAAGGTGCGGCTGACGCACCGTTCACTTCAATAGTTTTGTATTGAAGCGAGTGGTGCATCACCACAGCTTTTCAGCAAATGGAGTGTCCGCTCTCCTTCCATACTCTGCTCAGAGCTTTTAATATTAAAATCACAGTGACGTATTGCGAAAAATGACACTCTTGCTGTAAAATCTAAACCAAAGGGTAAGCGGTAAGCTGTCCAGAGGAGCCCACATTTTGATCAGCTTTCCTTTACCTGATTAAACTGGTAGGTGGGGGAAAACACCTCTTTTTGCTTTTTTTTGGGGGGGGGGGCTGTTCGTTGCACTGCTGCTTTAAATAGGTTCTGGACCAGCCTCCCAAGGTACTGCTGTGGAATCTGCAGCTTGTGAATATATACTGATGGATTTCTGGAGTTAGAAAAAAAAAAATACTCACTGTAGTAATGTTGTTTCTTCTTAAAGGGAAACGTCCATGTCACTATGCCCCACACCTCAATGTGGGGCACCCCCTGATTAGCATTTTCGCCCCATGTTACAAAAAGTCTGGTACCTGCTTTTGATGCACTTTTGTTTTATCTGGTTGATCCTGCCATCCCTCCCATTAGCATTTTAATAGTCATCTGCTCTGACATCAGAGGTCTCAGTGCTAGTCTATGCTTGGTCTCGGTATAGCACTGAGACCTCTAAGTTGCAAACCGGAGCTATTAATAGCTCCGTTCATAGGTTACATTATACTTGCTTGCGCAGCTGGTTTCCGGCTCTGACGTTGGCCGCAGGTCATTGTAGGATATGCCGCTAGAGGTGCTACTTTCAAAATGTGGGTGGGAGGGACGGCAGGATCAACCAAATAAAACAAAAGTCCTTCAAAAGCAGGTACCAGCTACCAGACTTTTTGGTAACACGGGTCCAAAATGCTAATTGGGGGTGCCCCACATTGAGGTGCGAGGCATAGTGATGTGGACATTTCCCTTTAAGGGATCCATCAGCAATATTCACAATCCCTTACGCTGCCTCCCCTCCCAAAATAATAGGTTCAGACAAGAATCAGTTTGTTTTATTGGCTTGAGCTTTACTTATTACACTGTGTTACAGATCTGAATGAGTGGCATAATTAAATCTGCTTTTTATTGTTTACTGTTTTCATACTTCTTTTAACAGCCATTTAGCTAGTTTTAGTGGTCACAGCTCCCCCTAGCTTTAGAAACAAATCTGAAGAAATGCAATTAGGGGGAAGGTGACCACAATAGAGTTTGAACTTCATTTTGATTCTAAATTCCATAATTAGCATACATTCTGTTAACAGGACGACTCTATCCAGTGGACTGAGACCTAGCTTGTGAATATTACTGAAGGATCCCTTTGGAAGAAACAAATGTGTTGTAAATTGAGACTGCTGGTAATAAAGGACAATAGACACAAATGCATTTTGGTGTTCAGTATGGTGTGTGACGCTCTGCCTATCTACTTGTTATATCATATTTGTGATATAAATATATATTTATTTGAAATTCTGCTGGGAAAATATGGCAGCCAGCAAGGCACCATGGGATATTAGGTTTTTGAAAATGTACTGGCCTGCTGGTTACCTCTGGCTTGAAAAGAAAAAACTGACTTCCTGGGACTATAAGGACACCAGGTTATAACACATTGAAAACCATCAATTTACTTTGAAGTCCAGGAACCAGGATGCATTTTACGACATATTGGGAGGAAACCATTTCTGAACAGATACCTATTACATTTCTCACCACTAGGAGAAAATAGCTGTCAGGATGCGTTTCTAAGATCAAAGGGGAATGCTCTGATAGGAAATAGATGGTTATAATTTAATATTGCTAAATTTGCAGATTTCAAGCAAGCAGTAAAATGACACTCTTTTGGATATACTTGGTCATTGTTACAAATGAATTACAGGAGTAACAGTGACCTCATGAGCTGTGACCTCACAGGATGGGAGGGACATTTGGCCCCTATTATCAAGTCTGGCTGCAAGGAGTTAAGATCTTCTATCTCTGGACTCCTAAGAGAACACACACGCTGTGTTCTGGACTAAAAGGCACTTCTGTCAAAATAGGTAACACTGAAACTGAGATAGAACTAGAAATTCAAGTACAAGGCATTTTTGTTTCTGTAATTTCCATTTCTTTTGGACTGTAAACATTTATGTATATATGTTCTATGTTTTGTATGTATTTACAATTTTTTTTTTTTTTTATTGTAGTAAACTTTTTGTTTTCCTTAATTCTGCCCGAGTCTTTTTCTCATTTTTGCATGTGAATACTGAGACAGTGTTGATAAGCTGACAGAACTGTTAAGGGCTTATAATGTGTTACTATTTGTACTAAGGTAAGAAACGTACCTAGATCTCTGTTGAGTCAAAGGGAGAATCATGAACCAGGTTGGGTGCCCGCTGGGTTAAGTATTACACTGCATTTCCCCGAAGAGGGTGCGATATTTGATCCTGTTAACTGGGTGTGCTAGAAAAAAGGCTTCATATTTGACCTCAGGACTCAAGACTAATAGGTGTTTCGGACCCAAAACAGACAGGAGGGTTACCCTGCTTGTCTCTTGTTCACATATTGCACTTCGAGGTTTGGCACTGTGGGAGCAGAGGGCCTGACCTGCAGAGAGCGTTTGTGACAGATCTGGTTGGCAGTGGTGCGATTTAAAAGTGTTTGGTAACACGAGCATTAACAGGCCAGTGTGTCAGATTGATAACTGTAACAGCTCACACGCAAAATAAGGCAGTAATTTAAAAACAAAGAAATATATCATTGTGCTTACAGTCTAAGTGACCTCACAGGATGGGAGGGACATTTGGCCCCTATTATCAATCTGGCTGAAAGGAGTTAGATCTTCTAACTCTGGACTCCTAAGAGAACATGCACACTGTGTCTGGACTAAAAAGCACTCTGTCAAAATAGGTAACACCAAACTAAAACTGATGTAGAACTAGAAATTCAAGTACAAGGCGTTTTTGTTTCTGTAATTTCCACTTCTTTTGGACTGTAAACGTTTATGTATATATGTTCTATGTTTTGTATGTATTTACTTTTTTTTAATTGTAGTAAACTTTTTATTTTCCTTAATTCTGCCCAAGTCTTTTCTCATTTTTGCATGTGAATACTGAGATAGTGTTGATAAGCTGACAGAACTGTTAAGGGCTTGTAATGTGTTACCATTTATACTAAGGTAAGAAACATACCTAGGTCTCTATTGAGTCAAAGAGAGAATTGTGATCTAGGTTGGGTGTCCGTTGGGTTAAGTATTGCACTGCATTTCCCTGAAGCGGGTGTGGTATTTGATCCTATTAACTGGGCGTGCTAGAAAAAAGGGTTCATATTTGACCTCGGGACTCGAGACTAGTAGGTGTTTCGGACCCAAAACAGACAGGAGGGTTACCCTGTTTGTCTCCTGTTCACATATTGCACTTCGAGGTTTGGCACTGTGGGAGCCGAGGGCCTGACCTGCGGAGTGCGCTTGTGACATAGTGGATGTAACCTACAACCCTAGGTTACAGTGAACTACATAGTAATGCTGAAAATGAACAGTTTAGCCACTAGGAGGGGGAAGGTTTGGAAAGAGATCAGGAAACCGTTTTTCGTCGCAGAGGGTGGTGGACACATGGCACAGCCTGCCCCAGCAGTGTGGTTAATGCAGAAACCATAAATGGTTTCAAATCACTGTGGGACAATTTTAAGGGGATCATCAGTAAGGGGAGGGTAAACACTGGAGGGAAGGTATTGGAGAGGGGAGATAAAGGTAGGGCTGGGAATTAGTGTAAGCTAGGGCTTCAGGCAGATTTGACAGACTTAAATGTCTTTTTATGTTGCCAATAGGGTGATTGCAAAAAATGCCACTAAACTGGGGGAAACTCGGTAAAGATACAAATTTACAAAAAAAGTAAAATGCACGTTTTTATGGAATACAAATCTCGTGGATAAACGCAAAACCTGCAGATCAGCAGAGGAGAGACCAGCTTAGAGTGAGTGCTTTTCACGCAGGTTAACAATGATGGCCACTTGAAAAATTATGTGGCCACCAGATATTGAAAGCCAGTGGCCAGCTGACCAGCAGCCCACAAAGTGATGTGTCCCACCTTTTCAGTGGATACACAGTATACCTACCTATTTGCATGGTGTTACTAGACAGCGCTGACCATAAAGCCTGAAAGATGTCTTCCTCACATGGGTTGCATACATCCAAGCAAGAAAAAAAACATGCATCCTGGAGGAGGGAATACCATGCAAACATGAGTGGCCAGCCAGTGTAGACACAAAAAACAAATTGTTGCATTCGAGAGCCAAGCAGACGAAAACACCTGCAGTATTTCAGATTTATTCAGACACAAAAATCACAACAGAGGACGGGATGGGCATCTTTGCATGCTAAGTGTGCAACCTTAATTTGGGACTATAGTGATTTATGTGCTGCTAAATCCTGTCAAGCTTTGGGATGGTTTGGAAGTGGCAAATGTTTTATTATTGGGTCTCAAAATGAATACTTGTAATTTTTGAAAGAAAACACGTTGGCATTTTGTTTTATGTACCAGCTGAGACTAATAACTGAAGATTTATTGTATAAAAAGATTATCATTTGCACTTCCTTCTGTTCCCCCTTCCCCACCCTTCAGTGCAGCCGAGTAAACTGACAGGAGAAGCCTCGGCTTCATGCAACCCATCCAGCTTAAAAGCGTGACCTGCAGATGTGGTGCCAGACAGCACTACTCCCTGTTATGGTACCACAATACAGCTCAGCGCTTAGAACTTCCTTTCTGTCCCTTTTAAAAAGAGTTGTTAAATCCATTTTCCACCTGCGTTATCACATCTCCACAAGTCTAATTAGATAAAATGCCAGCACAAACAGATTGAAGCAGCACCGAGTGACAGCTGTATTTAAGGAATAAGTAAATGTCACCAGATACATTTTTCTTCCAGTTTGATGAAACTGGCAGTACCAACCTCTGATACCTGTTTGTCTGCCTACCACCCCTTTTTTAAAACAAACTGGTGTCCCCCTCACAAAAGCCTTGCTTCTGACAGGTGCCCTTGTTAGGAAATACTTTGCTCAGTGTCCAGCTGGGGTACCCTTTGTCAGCTCTCCACATTCTTGACTTGCTGGACACATTGCTGGTCCCTCACATGTGCTTTCAGGCACTTAACTGAAAAGTCAGTAACATGTAACATATCACTCCTGTGTTTGTTGGGTTAGGTTACAGGTCTTGAGTGACATGACGGGGCTAAGAGAGGGGAGATGAAGAAACTAAAGGTGATAGCCAAGGACACTGATTTTCAGTTTTTAACAGAAAACATGGTAAAATTCCAGAATTTGGACTGCCTGCACACTGGTATAAAGAATTTCAAAGAATTTAGCATTTTAAGTATTTAAGGAGGGTAGACAAAGCGGTTTGGGTTTCTCTTAGATTCCCCGTGGGGACCGGCCGTTGGGCCGATCAAGTCCTGGGTATCATAGTGTGGGTCTTGGAGCGCTGGGCTGACCGCTCACTGGGTCGGGCGAGCCTCTCCGATACTGCCCTTAGCTGATGCCTTTCCCCTGATTCCTTACTGGTTGTGAAGAAACTTGGCAGAGACCAACTGCAGAAGTGTGGAAAGACTCTTTTTTTGATCAACTGAGAAGAAGATTCTCCTGAAGGATTTCCCTGGACTCAGTGGCTGGTCAGACTTTCTCTTTGCTTTGGGACACCTTTTCAATTAAATAATAGGTAATGAGAGTGCCTATAGGACTTGCATTACATTTAAATTTATTAGACTTTTTCAAGCCTGAACATGAGAGGTTGGACTTGATAGAGCGTTGGTTGTTTTCCTGTAGAGGTGAGAGCTCTACAGGCCCATTAATCAGCTTTGAGAGTTTAGTGCCTAGGTCTCTTGATTAGTATATTTTTATGCTGCTATAAGAGACTGTGTTATGTTCATATTGCTGCTGCTGTTTATTATTATTTCTGTAGTGTTTGGGTGAAGGGTTGGTTGGTTGGGGGGAGGTTTATTGTTTGTTAATTGGGATTATTGGGGTTGGGCATGTGTGAGTGAGTGGATGAATTGTTGGGGGGGTGTATTATTTTAGATTTTTTTGGTGTCTGTGTATTTTGCTGACTGTGATGTGTTGGGGGTAATGTTAAGAGTTTCAGGTGCTACTCCCCCTTCAGGATCCGGGATCTCTGCCCTTTTGACTGTCACCTGTTAACAGCAGAAACATATAGGAGGCGTTGTGCATTGGGGATAGTTAGGAAGAGGAGGAAGGGTGGGGGAATCTGGGCCTGGCGGGGGAACGGGGGGGGGATTGGGGTAGTTGGGACAAGGAGACACCCTGAGGCAAAATGGGACAGGGGTTCTCCCTGCCTTGTTCCCCTACCCAAGGATTCTGCGTCATGCAGGCAAGTGGCTTGGTCTTCATCAGTGACTCATCCTTCTTGGGTGGTGTTATGCAACGCCAGGTCTATCAAGAACAAGGTTGCCATAATAGCAGATCTTGTTGAGACATCAGACCTGGCTGGATGAAAATGCGGGCCCAGTTCTGGCCTCAGCAGGTGCAGCCGTGTACCTGGTGATACACCACCTGAGGATGGATTGTAGGGGCAGGGGTGTAGCTATTTGTTTTCTGTCAGAATTGGGCCTTGTAAAGGAACCAGTGGGGCCCACCAGATCCTTTGAATGTATTGTGGGTGTGGGGTGCAGAATGCTGCTCATCTGCCGTCCACCCGGTGTTGGGAAAGAATTTCTGCAGGAAGTCGCAGACTTCATTGCCAATGTGGCGTTAGGCTCCCCAGATGGTTAATTCTGGCGGATTTCAACACCTGGGTCAACGATGGCCTGTCGCATTTTGGTAGGGACTTCCTCCAATTTATGACATCATTGGGCCTCACACAGATGTTTTCCTCCACAACCCACATTAGTGGTCATTCATTGGACCTGGTGTTCTTCCTGGGAATGGAAATTTCCGACTTGGTGGTGGAACCAGTTGGTTAGTCTGACCATTTCTCCATAATGTTCAGTTTCGTGGCTCTCCCTAACAGGCCAGCCCCTACAGAGATGGTTCGGTACCGCCCTGTAAGAGGAGTGACCCCGGAGGGCCTGATGGCGGTGCTGGACCTATTGAGTTTACCGAGTGAATGCGTGGATCCCGGGAGTCTGGTTCTTGCCTATAACATGGCAGTGGCCCTGGATTCCATTGCCCCTGTTCGTGTTAGACCCCTCATTCTTCGTCCAAGGTCCCTGTGCTTTGATGGGACCTTAACAGAATTGAGGAGAGTGGATCGAAGGTTACAGAGAGCCTGGCAGAAATCGGGCCTGGTGGTCGACAGGCTTAGATTGATGGACCATTATTCTGTCTATCAATCGACAGTCTCCCGTAAGAAGGCAAAATTCCTGTCCAGGGAGATTGCCACCACGCATAACCGACCAGCTCAGCTCTTCCGGACTGTGGACAGATTGTGCATCCAATCTGACTTCAGCCTGGAGGAGCTTTTTCACAAGAAAGATGTGAGGAGTTTGCTTAGTTTTTCATGGATAAGGTTGCTTACTTCAGGCCTGGGATCTGCATGGCTCCCTCTAATGGGTATTGCGGAGTCGGCAGGAGGTGGCGACTGCCCGGTTTGTTTGGTTTGACTTCGACCGGCTGGATATCATGGACATAGTGAGGATCATCCAGACTCTGTGGCCAGCCAGCTGTAGTTTGGATCCAGGCCCAGTGCATCTCCTTGTAGGGTGCGTTGATGAAATCGGTCTGGTTCTGGCCGAGATAGTCTGGAGGTCATTGGAGAGGGGGGTCTTTCCAGACCCCGTAAAGGAGGTGGTTATACGACTGCTCCTGAAAAAGCCCTCCTTTGACTCGGACTGTCTGACCAACTACAGACCTGCCTCTAACCTGCCTTTTGTAGGCAAGGTTAGTGAGAAGGTGGTTGCACTGCAGCTGGATGATCACTTATCCACCCACAATGTCTATGATACTCTCCACTCCATATTTAGGAAAAGGCATAGCACCGAGACGGCCCTTGTTCGGGTGCTAAATGATCTCCTAATAGTCAGGTATCTGAGATCTTGTTCCGTCTTGATCCTCCTTGATCTCTCTTCAGCAGTCGACACTGTAGACCATGGTGTACTTTTGGAGTGTCTGCGGTTCATCTGTGGACTATTGGGTATGGTCCTCAGAAGGTTTCGATCTTTCCTCAAGGGTAAGACACAGAGAGTGGTCACTGAGAGTTATTCTTCTGACCTTCTCTCCCTATCCTGCAGGGTACCGCAGGGCTCCATTCTGTCACCCGTGTTGTTTGCAGTGTACATGCTTCTATTAGGAGACATTATTAGATGGTACAGTCTGTTTTCTCACTGCTATGCAGATGATACTCCGCTGCACATGTCTTTTGCAGCCGAATGAGATGATGTCCTCTCTGTGTTTAACAGCTGCCTTTCCGAGATCCAGGATTGGATGAGTGCCAGTTGGTTGCAGTTAAACCCAACTAAAACAGAGGTGGTGTTTGTGGACCCGAATCATCGGGAGGCGGGTCTGTTGGCTGGATGACCCTCCAGGCTTTGGCTAGAAGGAGCTCAGCTGACTACCTCAGACCAGGTACATAACTTGGGCGTTATTCTTGATGATGGTTTGACCCCGAAATCTCAGGTGTGACGTCGTTCTACCGTCTGAGGAATATCGCCCGGGTGAAACACCTGGTTCCTCCTGAACATTGGTTCAAGCCTTCGTAACCTCCTGCCTTGACTACTGCAATGCCTGTTACCTAGGGCTACCGGGGGTTGATATCCGTCACTTGCAGCTAGTGCAGAATGCGGCTACCAGGCTGTTGGCTTGGCTGGCACCTCTAGAGCCAGTCACATTACGCCTGTGCTCCTAGAACTGCACTAGCTGCCAGTTCAGTGGCGGATCATCTTCAAGGTCGGTCTTCTGACTTATAAAGCTCTACATGAACAGGGACCCCGCTACTTGCAAGATCTTCTCTGTTCCTACTAACCCCTCCTCCCCTCTCCGCTCCACCAAAGAGGGATTGCTAGAGATTCCCAGGGTGCGATTGAAGACATCTGGGGCTCGAGCCTCTGCATTTGCAATCCCTACCCTGTGGAATTCTCTACCTCGTCGGGTGAGCGAGTACCTGATCGTCCAGAGTTTTAAATCAGTTCTTAAAGCCCACCTTTTAGCCTGGCATTTCCCGAAGATTATAGCTGATTGATATATTTTAATATGGAGAACATTAAGAATTATAATGTACTGATATAAATTTTAATGGATTGCTGAATAATTTATGTTTTAATGGATTGTATATGCGTATGACTGATGTGCAAGCGCCTTGATCGCTGGAAAGGCACTTTTTATAAATAAACTTGCTTTGCATTTTATACTAGATCAGTAAATCAACAAAACTCTTTTTATATTTGCTTCCTGTACTATTTTCTGTTTAATTCACTTAATGCACCATATATTAAACCTTCTTTTATTCTGATTATTTAAACACATACTGAAAGAATGACCACTGAATCCCTGTAAAATCTGGAAATTAGACTAACAATCACCAGTGCAGTTCCTGGATTTTCATTTCTTGAAAAAGGAATTTCGTTATTTTAATTACTGTAAATCAGTGGCCTTGTTGTGATAGCTTGGGTTGGTATACACAGATGTTTGATCTGGTAATTGCAGACAGTATTGAAGAAAATGTACCCTACGGGGGGAGGGGGGCAGGAGCAGGATAAGGAGAAACTTTAGAGAGCATTACTTCACTCATTTTTTCCCCATACAGCTGTTTCTCATTTGGCCAAATCATTGTCAGGGACATGGTCCCAGCAATTTATCTTGTTCAGGCCTTTTGTTCACTTCTGTCCGGAGTCCAGCTGCCACCCAAAGGATCAAACTGCTTCCCCTCCATGGGTGGGAAGCAGGGATGAGGGTAGCACCCTCTTGTGGCTGTCCACTACATAGACTACATCCAGTGTTAGTGGCACTAGGACCCAGTAGAGTCATTACTATGAGCCATTATTTAGATGGCTATGGGATTTTATCCCATTTTACTCACCTGTCCAGCTCCCCCACTCCACCCCTATGAAGGCAGAGGATACTGATGGCCTTAGATGTGCGCAACAACATCTGTGGAGGGAGCAAGCTCCTCTGGCCCACCACAGGAGTCGCTGCGGCCTTATATTCTGTGGAAAACTGTAGAATTCAGCCCTACAGTGTATTAGAAGAAGAGCGTGGGCTATGGCAGCCGTACAAGGCACTGCAACCCAGGGTTTCCAACCCACACACAAAACCCCTGCAAAGAGAAGCAGGCCTTTAGAAAGATTAATTAAAGTTAAAATTCAGTGCTAGGAAGTGCAAGGTAATACACCTAGGGAGAAGGAACCCCAAGACAGAGTACTGGATGGGAGGAGAGAGACTTAGCTCTACAGCTGAGGAACGGGAACTTGGAGTTATCATTCATTAGCAGCTCACTTAAGCAATCGAGTCAGTGCAACAAGGCCTATAGTAGGGTTAACAGGATGCTAGGATGTATCAGGAGGGATATTGGTAGCAGAAGAAAAGAGGTAATACTTCCCCTTTTCAGATCCCTGGTGAGGCCTCACCTAGAGTACTGCACCCAGTTCTGGATCCCCACCTCAGAACGGATAAGGATAGTTTGGAGACAGTGTAGAGTAACAAAAATGATTTAGGGCCAGCAGGGCAGATCCTATGAGGAGCGCCTCAAGGCACTAAATATGTACCCACTGGAAACCAGAAGGGAGATATGATGGAAACCTTCAAGTTCCTTAAAGGAATCAACAAAGTGAACTGTGGGAAACTATTTTGCCTGAATACCAGTTCACAGTCACATGGTCACGAGTGGAAATTAACAGGAGGTAGGTTCAGGAGAGATGTGAGGAAGTACTACTTTATGGAAAGGGTGATGGAACCTTGGAACAGTCTGTCGGCTGAAGTGGTGGGTGCGAAAACAGTCAAGGGATTCAAGCAGGGCTGGGACAATGCCAGCTCGCCAGCACAGCGGTAGTACTACCACTCATGAAGCCAGTGACCCAGGGTCGAGAGTGACCTCGGGATGCCGGAGGGCCGGCTGGGGGGAGGAGGATCAAGCGCCTGGAGGGCAGCTCTCCTCCTCCGGGGAAGGGGGTTTCTGTTTCCCGCTGCTCTACCACCACCTGGCTGACCACAGGTGGAGGTGCAGTGGGAACGCAAAAATATGTGGGGAGGGTGTCGGACGGAGCTTGGAAGTGGTGGCATGTCTCAGCGTGCCCTGCCTCCTTGGACTCCCCCGAGTGCCGGGGCTCTCATGGAAAAAGAGAAATACCTTGTTCTAGGGACGTGGATATGCTGTTCAATGCATACTGTCTGGCAGGTTCCTTGCCGCTTTAAGTTGGGCCGGAAAGTCTTCAGGCTGGCTCCTCCCACCCACCCAGGTGGTAAAACCCTCGGCTCCACCCCATGATGTCAGATCTTCCTTACCGCTTGGAAGCTCAGGTTCCCTCCTTAGCGTTCTTGCGACTTTAGGCCTGGATCCTAATCCATCGGTTTTACCGAAAATCATCTTAAAATTTGCAAGACTTAAGTCTTCTCCTTCCTTTGCGACTGCGATGGATTTGAAATCTACTCCTGGCTTCCGTCGGTGCCCTTGCGGGCAGAAGATATCTCGGACCGACCACTTGCGCATGTGTGTTTACTGCCTGGGGCTTGCCATGATCCGAAGGCCTGCGATCTCTGCATATCTTTTTTTTTTTTTTTAGGCTTCAGTTCTGGAAGACCGCGCTGCCCGACTCCAACTGGGGTGTCCTGAAAAATGGTTTCCGCTGGTGAAGTCGAAGGAGGCCCATTGGGCGGTGTCCGCGGCTGTGGGCTTCACGTAGCAACTGGAGCAGTTAATCGCCCTCGAGGAGGAGGCGGCCCAGGCCGCTTCTTCTACTTCCTCTGCGTCGGTGTTTATCCTGCTCTCCTTGGGCTCCTCCTATACTGCTTCCTTTAAGGAGCTTTGTCAGTCCCTCTCCACCAAAGGAGAAGGGTCCTCAGGGACTCACTTCAGTAGGTCGACAAAAAAGGAACCGGAAGGTAAGTCTCACCATTGACGTTAGTGAGAGCGGAAGAGATCTCGCTCCCCAGAGCATCTGCAATCAACTTCGGTTGAGGTTGCGGATAAGGCCGTTGGCTTTTCGGTGTCCCCGTCAGGTCAGCCGGCCGAGACACCCGTCGATGCGGTCAAGATTTTTCTCAACCTGTCCCATTGGATGGGTTGTCAACTGGAGAAGCCGATAACCCTCTTTCACCAGTACCCCCGGTGGTTACTGAGGACTTGCCTCGGCCTCGTGAGCCGGAATGCTGGTCAAGGACCCTGAACCGGGGGATGAGTGGGTTTCCCCCGCCTCCTCTTCGACCCACCATCGGCGACCCCAACAGTCTCGGTCCTCCTCCGTGTCGGGTAGGTCCTGCCGACATCGGCGGTCTCGGTCCCGGCATCATGGAAAGCGGCATTGCCGCTCGTCCTCGTCGTCCTCTTCGGAGGATAGGCTCCGGCCCAAGTTGTGTCAGCGCTATGAGGACATGATGTGGCAGCAGCTGTTAATGGCCAGCAACAAGCCGACTCTGTCTCCTTCCCCAACAATTAAGTGGCTGTCGTCCGAACGGCCGGAGCAACTTCTCGCCATCGGCTCCTTGGTCGAGGAGCAGACTCCGGCACCGATTACTCGGCTGAAACCGGCTGCCTCACCCATTGTGGTGAAACCTCCGCCCCCGCAACTGAAGACTGGGGCCCCGACCAAGGATTCTAGGTCAGGGCTTGCCCCACAGGTTGTTGGTCACCCTCACCCCCGATCGGCCTCGGTGAGTGGAGGGTGGCTCAGACGCTCGGCAGCTGTTCGCGGACTCCTCAGAGTCCGATGACTCCCCCCTGTGTTCCAGACCCTGAGCCTGGAATCTCTGAGGTCTGTCGGTGGACGAGAGCCCATCCTCGTTCCTGGGTATCCTTTGGCTCATCTCGGAGTCCACTGGGATGCAGCTTGAACCTGTGCAGAAATGGGCCAGATATCCCATCACAGAGATTTTGGACCGAGGGGATTCCCCCATGGAGGCCTTCCCTGTGGCCGAGGCCATTGTTGGTCTGGCCTTGGAGTTGTGGCAGCGGCCTGCATCCTGTCTTGCACCTTCGGCCAGGATGGCCCGCAAGAAAACAGTCCCCACCGGTTCCCTCTCCGGTTTTTTGGAGCACCCCTCGGCTGAAAGGCTGGTAACCAATAGCGTCTTCCGGTGCTACGGAAATGCTAGGGATGTAGAGAAGCCCCCGGACAAGGAGTCCAAAAAGCTGGACTACTCCGGGCGCAAAGTTTATGCTGCCTCCTCCCTAGGCCTTCGACCGGCTAGCTCGGCTCTACTGATGGCACACTTTTCACATGCCCTTATGGGCTCCCTGGATGAGGTGCTTCCTGATCTCCCGGCTGACCTTCAAATGACGGTCAAGCAGGTGCAGGATCAGGGAAGGGCGGTGGCCAAACAACAGCTCCAGACTGCCTTGGACATTGGAGACTCTTGTGACTGGTCAGTAGCGGCCACAGTAGCCATGCGCCGCAGAGCTTGGCTGTGGATCTCCACCTTCACGGTGGATACTCAGCAGAAGCTGGCAGACTTCCCCTTCTTGGGCACCGACTTGTTCGGCCTGGGGTGGAGGGCCATCTCCAGAGGGTTGAGAAGTCCATTGCCACCTTGGACTCGGTCACGTCTGCCCAGAAGGACAAAGGCCGCCAGCAGCAGCATAAGCCGTTTCGCTTTTCCACCCCTGCGGCACGTCTGGCCCAGCAGCACCAGCAACAGGGCCAGCACACTCACGCTTGGGGCCCCAAGGCCAAGCCTGCTGCTTCCTCCAGCAGGAAGCCTGGAGGGAAAGGTCCAGGCGGCTCCTCGGCCGGCCCTTCCTCCAAGCCTGCCCAGTGACTGGTTGAGGGGTGCCGCCCCCAACCTCGTCACTCCTCCCCTGGGTCCCCCTGTGGGGGGATGGCTCAGCTACTTCCTTTCTGCCTGGTCCACTATCACCACAGACTGTTGGGTGCTGGAAGTGGTCGGCAGGGGTCTGCCTCTGGAATTCAAGCGGACCCCTGCCTATCGAGCCGCCTTCGGTTCCGCAGCCTCTCTGTCGGCTCGTCGAGCCGACATAGCTCTGCTCCTCCGAAAGGAGCTGATCAGCAAGGTGGCGGATCCTCCTCCAATCCCAGGGTTTGTGTCCAGGTACTTCCTGGTCCCAAAATGGACGGGGGGGGGCTGGTGCTCCATTCTCGATCTGCACGACCTGAACAAGTTCCTAAGGCCGCACACCTTCAGGATGGTCACTCTGGCTCAGATCATACCATCCTTGGAACTAGGTATGTGGTTTTGCTCTCTGGATCTCCAGGACGCGTTCTTTCATGTCCCAGTCCGTCCGTCACATTGGCGATACCTCGACTTCAGAGCAGAGGGATCCCTCTACGAGTTCCGGGCCATGCCCTTCAGTCTTTCTCCAGCTCCCAGGGTCTTCACCAAATGCATGGCAGTGGTGACAGCATTCTGCGGCGCCGAGGGGTCTTGGTGTACCCTTACCTGGACGACTAGCTGATAGTAGCCCCCTCCAGGGTGGAGGTGGAGCGGTACAGAGATCTGGCCCTCCAGGTCTGTTCTCAAATTGGTCTCCTGATCAATGAGGCCAAATCAGAACTCATACCATCGCAGGGGATTCAGTTCATCGGGGCAGAGCTTGACTCTCTACGAGCCAGAGCCCGGCTCCCAGTGCATAGGGCCGAGGTCCTTTCCTCCTTTGCCCAGTCATTTCAGTTTGGGCAGTTGCACCCTGCCTGGGACTTCCTGCACCTTCTGGGTCTCATGGCAGCTTGCACCAGCGTAGTCTATTGGGCCTGCTGGCATATGCACCCCCTGCAATAGGGGCTGGCCCACCAGTGGTCTTAGCGCTCCGGTCCTTTGGACCAGCCAGTAACCGTGACCCCAGAAGATGTGGGACGGCCTGCAGTGGTGGTTCGTCCCAGCTCATCTGCAGAAGGGTATCCCGTTTGTCCGCCCCGAACCGACGGTCATACTTACAACCGACACCTCTTTGATGGCTTGGGGTGCCCATCTGGGAGAGCTCCAGGCCCACGGCCTCTGGTCCCCTCAGGAGTCTCGATGCCACATCAACCTGCTAGAGCTTTGAGCAGTATGGCTAGCCGTCACTGCCTTCGCTCCATTTGTACACAGTCAAGTGGTTCAGGTCCAGACGGACAACACCACGACCATGTACTGTCCCAACCATCAGGGCGGGACCCACTGCTTGCCTCTGTGTAAGGAAGCTCTCCGCATTTGGTCTCTTGTGATCAGCCTGGAAGCGGATCTCCTAGCCATCCATGTGACAGGAGCTTCGATCAGTCTGGCCGATGCTCTCAGCCAGATAGGCGCTGCATCTCACAAGTGGTCTCTCCTGCTGGAGGTAGTTCAAGACCTGTTCTCCAATTGGGGCACCCCTCAGGTGGACCTGTTCACCTCCAAGGAGAATGCGAAGCTGAGGCTGTTTCATGTCCGCCCCCCCTCACCAGGGCTCGCTGCAGGGGGATCCTTTCTCGAGGCCGTGGACCCTGGGCCTCTTCTATGCCTTCCCTCCATTTTCCTTGATCCACAAGGTGCTTCTCAAGGTGAAGACTGACAAGGTGCAGGTGATTCTGGTAGTCCCAGACTGGCCTCGCCAGTTCTGGTATCCAGATCTCCTCAGTCTCAGCTCCAGGCTCCTGAGGCAGCTTCCAGCCTGCCCGGACCTGATCTCAGTCAACAAGGGGAAAGTGCCCCATCCTGACCGTAAGTCCCTGCACCTGATGGCCTGGTTCCTGAGTGGCTAGAGTTCCAGGCCTTGGGTCTTTCTGATGAGGTCCTCAACATTGTTGCGGCATCCCGTAAGGAGTTGACCAGAAAATGCTTTGCCTTTAAATGGAAGAGATTCTTCATTTGGTGTCAGGACAAGGGGTTGGACCCCTCTTCTTGTCCATTGGCTAGCATTCTGGACTACCTGTGGTCCCTTTCTCAGCTAGGGCTTCAGTCGACGACCCTTAAGATGCACCTGGCAGCCATCTCTGCTTACCAGGCGCGGGCTGGCAAGCAGTCGGTGGCGCAGGAGAAGGTGGTCTGTCACTTTTTCAAAGGCCTCGATCACATATCCCCTCCGGTGCGAGAACCTCCACTTCCATGGGATCTACTGCTGGTACTGGCCAAGCTCATGGGCAAGTCATTTGAACGAATGCACAGGTGCGATACCGCCCACCTGTTGTGGAAGACTGCCTTCTTGGTGGCTATAATGTCAGCCAGAAGGATGGGAGAGCTCTAGGCACTTTCCATCAAGCCTCCTTATCTGGTCTTCCACAGGGACAAGGTTGTCCTTCTCCCCCACCTGAAATTCCTTCTGAAGGTGGTGTCAGAGTTTCACCTTAACCAGGTGTTGACTCTGCCGGTGTTCTACCCCAATCACACCTCGGAGGCTGAATATAGGCTGCATACTTTGGACCCTAGAAAAGCACTAGCTTATTACAAGGAGCGGACGGCTGAAGTTCAGGGAGAGGTTCACCAGCTGTTTGTCACCTACGTTGAAGCTGCACCTGGCAGACCTGCAGCCAAGCGGACGATTAGCAGGTGGGTCACCTCCTGCATAGATCTCTGCTATAGGTTGGCAGGCATGGAGCCACCCAAAGGGATAAGAGCTCATTCTACCCTCCATACCGCTGTTTCGGTGGCTGCTTCTAGGGCCATCCCTATCCAGGAAATCTGCAGGGCTGCTACCTGGAAGTCAGCACACACCTTTATTTCCCATTTCCACATTGACCTAGAGTCACACCGGAATGCTGGTTTTGGGACCTTGGTTCTCCAGTCCTTATTCCCCAAGTAAGTATCGGGGGTGCGTGCCTTGCCTCCCTCTTCCCAGAGAACTGCTAGGAGTCTGCCAGACAGTGTGGATTAAACAACATATCCACGTCCCTAGAAATACAGATTACTCACCTGTAACAGGAGTTCTAGGAGTGGTATATGTTGTTCATCCACACGACCCACCCGAGCTCCCTGGCTTCGACACGCAACCTGGCTTCCAGTGGGCTAGATCTGGCGTCATGGGGCGGAGCCGAGGGTTTTACCACCCAAGTGGGTGGGAGGAGCCAGCTTGAAGACTTTCCAGCCCAACTTAAAACGGCAAGGAACCTGCCAGACAGTGTGGATGAATAAAATATACCACTCCTGGAACTCCTGTTACAGGTGAGTAACCTGTATCTCTGGCTGCTGGTAGCAGAGACCCAGCTACCCCTAGCCTCATGAACCAGGCCCCTCAGTGGATCACCAGACCACCCGACGAACACTTGCAGACTGTGGAAGTAAGGGGTTCCCTCCACTCCCCACCTGGGGGGCAAACTGCAGCTGGATAGGGGGTCAGTCTGCCATGATTCCAGTGGGGAGTTACCTGGGGCGGAGCAGAGGGATCCATAGTGTAGGGTCTCTGAAGAGTGGCAGTCAGGGGGGAGAGAAGGGGGATGTAAAAGGGTAAATAAAAAAAAAAAGGGACTGGGACATAATTAAGGGAATATTGGTTACCGGGGGCCACAGGACCAAGGAGATGAAGAGAGAGTATGGGGAGAGTTAGTACCCTGGAGGAACAGTAGGTTCCAGGGATTATAGGGAACTTGGGCAGACTAGATGGACCTCTGGTCTTTTTCTGCCGTCATTATCTACATTTCTGAGATCCTTCATTGCTGCTGCTGATAGTTAATGAAATCCTAGAGCAGCAGCAAAACTGTAATAGGATGAAGAAATCAAAGAAAATCCATTTGCTGAGAAGAAGAATTATCCTTGCAGAGGAGGGATCCGAATTCCAGCTAAGACGGGTTGTAAAAGATTGAGGGAGTCTGGGAATGGGAGTGTCCTAAAGACTTCTCTCAGACTGTTAGAACTTGTTCCAAGTTAGCAGGGGAGGACTGCCTATACCAGCTGACTGCTAGTAGAAGCCAACACGCAATTTGCCTTTAGCATCTGTAAATAAAATATAAAGAATAACACATGGGTGGGTGCATGTAACCAGAATTTTACACACTCCCAAGGTGTGGAATGCTAATAAACTTCAAGAATGAAGCTCAGTGGGTTTATGAAAGCATCTCGCTCTGAGGGTTTGTGTAAAATTCTGGTTACACACAACCCTTTGTGTGTGTATGTGTTTTTCGTAATACTAGTGAGCATTTTTAGTTACTGTACTTGTTGTGTGACTAGTGCACACTCTGTGAGGCATGTCATCTTCTTCTCATAATGGCAAAGTTCACCAAAGCTGTAGACATCTTAAAAGAGGTTCTGTTGGAGGCCCCCTCCAACAAGAGGAAGAAGCTCTTACAAGCACCCCTACCATACCCAAAGTCCTCGCTGGAGTTTGCCAGGCCACCTCCCAGACATGCTCCACACTCCCATGAGATATGTCCAGCACCATCCGATTTGATCGACCCAGAATCATAACTGGAGGGCAGAGAGTGTGCTTCGGATGAGGACCATAGTGTAGATAGATCAGGCAGAGCCTTTAACTGGGAGCATCCAACTACATTACATTAAGCAAACCTGCATCACTTTGGAGTTGCACGAGTCTAGAAAGAAAACGGATCCCTTGAAAAGAGTAGCCAAAAAAGACAGTCTTCCTGGTTTGCAACATGGCAGAGGACATTGTGGCCTACGAATGGACAAACATGGAATGAGTACGCCAAGATCTACAAAATTAATTTATTCAGTTGTTGAGCGGGTGGGTGCACTGGTACCAGGCACTGTTTTCAGGCACAACCCGGGTTTTAAAAAGTATGTTACACTGTATAGAAACATAGTACGTTGGTGCACAACATACAAAATATGAGATGCAGTAGTATGGATCTGTGAAATGGCAAAACAGTTTGTACAATTAAATAAAGATGACAAAAAACATGAGGAGACATTAAGTTTTTGTAGATGAACTTTGATTCTGAGACAGAAAACATTGGGTTATTAAGACAGTCTAACAGAAGATGGAATAGTAAAGAAGTGGCTCAGAGGCTGACTGGCTTTTGCCTTTAATGGCAGTGATGCAGAATTTGTGGGACGGAAGCACCAAGTTTTGTCGGCAGCGACAATGCCGACCTCCCCCATAGCGACAGCACAATACTGACGCAGGTATTGTGCCACCTATTCCATGGGTGTTCCCCCCTACCCCCCCGCACCCCCCATACTTTAGGATTCCATTTCCAGGTTGGAGTTGGTCCAGGGAGGGGGTAGAACACTGGAGGAAGGCGAAACAAGGAAAATGGACCATTACCGTGAATGTTGCCGTAATGGTCTTTTTTCCTGTTTCACCGTTGGGGTGTCGCCATAAAGGGGTGCACTGTGTGGGACATAGTACTACTGTGCTTGCACACTAACCCCCTGCCAGATAGATGGCAGCTGACTGGTGTGGTGAGCGGAGGGTCTGTGCCTGTCACATCAGTGCAGCACTGATGGTGGCTAATTACATGGGTGGAAGGGTGAGTTGGCTTAGGTTGTGGGTAACAGGTGCTGAGTTGGTGGGATGGGTAGGGAGGTTGGAGGGGTGCGACTAGGGGTTAATGCTCCAGTGTGTATTTCACCTGCTTTGTCTCTCTTTCACTAAATAAAAGCCATTTACTCTGCTGCAAAAAGTGAGTGAGCTTTGGCTTTAATTGGTGTCTGTAAGTGCTGAAGCTTTTCTCCCTACCTTGTGACTGTTTGCTGACTGCAGGCACCTGGCCTCTTGCAGCGGCTCTGTGTGTATTGCATTTTGGATACAAGTGATGTATGCTTCCCAGGCTAGGGGGCCATGAGACAGCCAGGGACAGTAGGAAATAAAATATCATCATTTGTATGGGCCTCAGGGAGGGAAGGGTGACCACTAGATAGCCGGGGACAGTGGGAGTTCATATTTAAGTATTCAGATGTGCATAGAGATATTAGTGGGGGACCACTGGACAAACAGGGACATTAATAGGTCATATTTCTACAAGCCGATTGTGGTGCGGGTGGTCCACTACACTGCCAGAGAATGACAGCTCATGCTGTCAAGTCACTACTCTGCACACAGCCCGGGCGGGGGTGATTGTGCACCACTGTGCATGATGTTATAAGCAGTGTTTTGGAAGCAGAAGCTGCTTCTCAAACGCACTGAATATACTGCAACACCTAGTATGCAAGAGGATACTCTCATTTGCATGGGTACACTGGTGTAGTCAGTGCAATCACTCTATCCACTGAATGTCATAAACAGGGCACTCTGAATATGTCCTGTGCGCCATCTAAACCCACACAGCCTAGTTAGCTTGACACATTTCATGTTAATGCCACAGTAACCTTCTGAAAGTGGAGGTTCCTATCTCTGAGTAATCTCTTGTGTCAATCTGTCTTACATGGTAGCTTTGTACTTTGCCCTGGAGGGACTGCATGCCCACTCTACTAGAAATGTGGCCGCTCTTTTGTCAGCCCCTAGGCTTGTCCTGTCTGCAGAAATCTGCAAGGTGTCCACCCACACTTCAGCTTCCCACTGGCAGCCATGTCCAGTAGAATTCCCTGACTGGGGCCGGCCATGGCGCAATGGTGGTTACAAACACGCAGCGCCCGGTGACCGGGTTGGGAGCAGGCCACGGGGCAGAGGAGCAGCCTGGGAGGGGAGGACATGGCGTCCCAAGGACTGCTCGTCCTCTCGGGGAGGGGGAACCTGAGCTCGGTGCTTGTCTGACCCGGGTGGAGACCTGAGGTACAGCAAGCCTGATGCTCAACAGAGGGGAGCGGCGTGTCAGGCGTCGGCGCTTGATAACAGTCAAAAAACATCAGGGAAAAAACCTTGCAACCTCCTGGTAGGCGGAGCACGGGGCCCGACCTTCAATACCCTACCTGTCCATTGAGACAACATGCCGACGAAAAAACGAAATGTCGAAATTGGAAGAGGTCCACCGTGCCGCCTGATGTACGCGGCTCCATGGGGCATGGACTGCACCGGCTCCAGGTAGACGAGTGAAGGCTGATAAGCCCATTGGTGTCTCCCGAAGAGGAAGGGGGTTGCAAGAGAAGGAGGAGGATAAAGAGGTAAAATAAAAAAAATAAAAAAAGAATTCCCTGACTGTACATAGTCACATGGGGTAATGTCTGTTTTGTATTGTTTTCTTTTGTTTGTAATTTGTCTGTTTTGTGTGATGTCCTTATTGAAAACTGAATAAAGCGTATTATTCTAACAAAAAAAAACAGAACATCCCTTCCATGTGACATCTTTCGGGAGACCAACACTAAATCGTTTAGTTTGAAGTTTAAAAGGTACTTACTCCAGTAGGCTTTCCTGGATTTCATTTAAGACGTTCAGTTTTTCACAGATAGTAAGAACACAGTCTGAAAACAGTCTCTGTTACTAGGTTTGTGTTTGTGCTATTATTAACATATTTAATATGATCTGTATATATCTCTTGCTGTCTCATCCCCACCTCATTTTTGTAACTGTTTTGTATTTGAGATGGCCCTGAGCTCTGACGAAGAGTACTACAGAAAAATAAAATAATCTGCTAGTACTAATACTATCACTACTACTATTACTACTAGTACTATTGCCACCAGTGCTCCAGATAAGGTGAGTACTGCTCTGCAGTTCACTGAGCAGAGGTGCACAGGGCTTTTGGAAAACAAAATTAGGTTTGCAACCAGCCAGTGGTGGTGGTGAGGAGGGTGGGGGAGTGACATACTTTTTACCACTGTTATCAACCCTGTTACTATAATATAGCCAGTCTCCTAGAAAAAGGAATGTATATTTAACCCAGTCACAGTCTGCATAATCCCTTGGAATTTGACCCAGACAGATGCACTATACAGTCACAGTCTGGTAAGCTCTCTTTAGCTGGATTTATGCAAATTTCACGGTATTAGCTAACTGATCTGTACAGCTGGTTTTATGTTCTTCTCTTTAACCCTTCATTAAAGGAAGCCTGTTTAACCTCGGATAGCTAGTGTCACGTGTTTCTTTTTTTCAGGTTTGCCTGTAAAACAAGAGTTTTCCTTGTTATCCAGTTGCAGCAGTTTCTAACCTTTTCCCCCTTGTGGTGGAACCTGACCTGTTGGCACCAGCAGTAATGCGCTCAACTGTCATGTGGAATACCGAGTTTGCTGTGAAAGCTTGATGTCCTGTACAGGGTCAGAGAAGTCCCGGACAGTCGGAAACACTGCAGAAGCAGTTCTCTTGGACTCTTGTGGGGAAGAATGTTGCTCGCTCTGCTGCAACAGGGCCTCCTTGGACACGCGTCATCAGACCCCCTCCCCCCAACAGGAAAGACGTGGGGCTGAGTGGTCCCACTCGGAATAGTTAGGTGGGACTGGGGACAAAAGATGTGATTTGCTGTAGAATGATGGCTCTTGGTGCTCTAGGGCTGCATGCCTCTCTTGTTAGTACTGCATGTGGGTATCAAAGGGGGTGGGGGGGAAGCCCCTTGATTGGCCCACTGTTGTGGGGAAAGCCATGAGAATGCCAATTATAGTAAGAAGAAGGGTCAGGGCTGTGAAGTTGCGGGGGGGGGGGGCTCTGATGCATGGTGGCTGTTCGGCCATCTACTGGTGAAAAGTGTTGGGGTACATATGCACAGAATTGCCAAATGAGGAAAAAGGTGGAAAACTAAAATAAATTTAAGTATGAAAACAATTCTAATTACAAAGTATGAACCAGCAAATGGAAAGCAAGTTTAGCGGCACTGACAAAATGCCCCCATGCTTCATGGTGCACTTCTGCCTTCGGTGGGCTGTTTTTTTTTTTCCTTTTGTGGGTTTGTACTTTGTAGCCGAACATTTTTTAACTGCATTTATTTGTTCTAACAGTTTGTGTGTGTGTCCGTCACACTTTTTGGCATCTCACATGTTTACCTGTCAGCACTCCGTCTTTACCCACGTGCGTTCCTTGCTTTTGTTTCTCCGACTGTCTCGTAGAGAAGGCTGTGAATAGCTGCCAGAAAGCAGTGCGGAGAGCCACCTGATGGGCCAATGGAAGCATACTGGAGATCTGGCTTCGGGAGTGAACTCCGAAGCTGTCGTTCAGGAGGCCAGACTGTGAGAAGCACTTGGTCTATGGCAGCATTTCCTAGTTTGGGAAAGAAGGCAGCATGTTCTGGCACTGCAGTGACTTCTGCCGTTAGCCAGGGGAGATTGGTGTCCCAGCATTAGCATGCTACGTACATCCAAGGGTATCTCACATATTGTGTATGCTGCATGGGGATGAGGAAAAGAAAAAATGTAGTGAAATGCCTGGTCACAGCAGGATAAGGACTCGGCACCCCATAATACCTATGGCACCTATCTCTCCCCATGACTCTGACCCTAGAAGAGTGGAGGCAGAGGGCTCCTGCCAGCAGGGGCTGGGCGGGGGGCAAAGCTTTGAGACAAAGATAAGTCCTGGAGATAGTGGAGTTTGAGCTGGTGATGTCACTCTGAAGGAGCAGGTCAAGCGGAAGAGGATAAACACATGTGTGTGTGGCGGGGGGGAGGGGGGAAGCAGTGCTGAGTAAGTGTGATAGCTAGAGGCCTCTCGTAGTGGTCCGTGACGCAACTAGCATTAAAATGAGTAGAGCACTGTAGTCTCCCACCTAAGGGAGCAGGTTCCCTTTAGCTGAGTGGTTAGGGTTGCTGTCTTTGGAACTCAGGGATTCCACGTTTGATCCCAAATCCCATCTGGGATGGGAGGAATGTCTGCCTAAGTAGAGGGGTCAGTCATAACCTCCATGGGGGTATCATGCAAACACCAGTGAGAAATAGCTTTTAATTCATGTGAATTTTCAAAAGTGTAATTATTGTTTTAAAAAGCAGTTGGTGGTATCTGAAAGAATGTCTCCCAAATTAATGACGTTTTCCATTTACTTCCCACAGAATATTCTCCTTCTTGGATGTTGTCACTCTTTGTCGCTGTGCCCAGGTCTCCAGGGTAGGACTCCTTTAAACACTACTGCCTTTTTTTTTTTTTAATCAGATACTTATGATACTGCTTGTGAAAATCTCAGTGCATTGTACTGTGATACTGCTTGTGAAAATCTCAGTCATTGTACTATGATACTGCTTGTGAAAATCTCAGTGCGTTGTACCTGCATAACAGAATCTCATTCCCTGTCCAACAATGATCATTTCTTACATTTTGGCATAGTGGGAGAGATGATAGATATGAAGGGCTGAGGGATATATTGGTTTCCTGTAAACTCACATTCAGTTCTTTCTTGTATCTCTCATTTTTAGGTTTGTTAGTGACCATGTGAAGCCCATATTCTATTAATACTTGGAATCCACAGGATAAACATATGTTGATGGTTTGGTCTCCAGAAATCCCTTTTGAAAATATCCTGCAGTAGTTTGCCAGAAAGGCCAGGAGTGCAGGGCTAATGAAAAGTTGCTGAAGCAGACAGACGTGCAGTTCATACGGGACCACTTTGATTCTTCATGTGCCTGTACCTATCCACCTGCTGTTCCCCTCCTCCTCCTCTTTCCATGCCTTTCTGAAATTTCTGCCTCCTTTCCTCTTCCCCTTCTACACCCACTTGCTATTTTCCTGGTCACTGTCTCTTCTGGTTCTCTCTCCCTGTTTAAAGCAGTCTAGGGCTTGACCCCACAGGCATCCTCCAACTGGTCCTCTTACACTAGTTAACTCCTTTCCCCAGTTGCCTTCCCCGGTTGTCACAATCCAAAGTACAAATCGGGCTTCCCGGTACCGACAAAATGACCAGTATGCTAGGTCAAGTTAAAAAAATAATTTTATTGCATGCAAAATCACGGACACACGCACGAGGCGACCACTGGCTGACGTTTCACATCGCTCTGACGTCTTGATAAAGCATCAGAACTACATGTGTGTCCATGATTTTGCATGTAATAAATGTTTTGTTTTTTTTTTTTTAAGTTGGCCTAGCAGATTGGTCATTTTGTCGATACCGGGAAGCCCGATTTGTACATTGGATTGTGTCTAGCTTCTATTGTGGCTCCAGTGAGTCTTCGGGGAGCTGCCTTTTTGTGACAACTTCCTCGTTTGTCACCTGGATTTTTACCTTTGTAGCATATTGTAGTTTGTGCTCTGTTTTATTTGCTCATTCTTTGCACCATGTATTCCTTTTGCACCATTGACACTTTGGACTGAGACTGTTTGCATTTTTGAGCATTGTACACGTTTCCCTTTACCATTGTATATATTGCATTCTGGACTAAAGCACCTTGCCTCCATGCGTCCTTTCCCCTGGGTTGCACCTGGAAATAAATGAGCCTTGGCTCAATGTGCCCTTCCAGGTCACCAGTTTATAAATAATTTCTTTGCAAAAAACTTTGTCAATGTACCAGTTAGGGTAACTTAATGCCACAAAATTATTTACTTAGTTTTTGTTTGTCAGGTAAGTGCACCAGACAGTAGCATTACTTATTTTCAGGCACGGCCTAGGAGAGTTGCAAACAAAGGAACAGCAATTACTGGTGATACAGTAATACAAAACATCAAAAACTGGTTAGACAAAACCTGAGTGTAATAAAAATAAAATGCAGATTACAAAGCATTTCAGAAGACAAATTGGGGAATTTAGGAAAACATGGTGTTGGGTTTTCAACCCTGCTCCCCCAAAGCAGCATAAGGAAGAAAGATTAGGGTTTTGGATCTCCGAGTCTTGTCAAATCAGTAGTAGTGTCTTCCTTGGGGTTGTCAACCCTGATGCCCACCCTGTTTCCTGAGCGAACAGTGTCGCACATGATCGGGACCTGCGTGAAGAAAGCTACAACAAATTGTGTTGGTAGCATGTGTCGAGACATACTCCTCTACTTTTGAAGAGTGTATCACTGTCAGGCAGTGGCTTGGAGCTGTACGTTGTGCTTCGAACTGGAGGCTGTAGGCTGGGAGGAGGGGATAAGCATTAGGGTTGAACACCCCGAGGAACACTCCACTACTGATTCACGAAGACACCGTAGACCCAAAACCCTAATGTTTTTTCCTTGTGCTGCTTGGAGGGTGGAGATGAGGAGTTAGAATTAGAAACCCTAATGCTGCATTTTCCTACTCTGGTGGCATTAAGTTACTCTAACTGGTGCATTAAAGTTTTTTGCAAAGAATTTCCTTTCTTTTTGAGATAGTGGAATCGTATCCTCATTCACGCAAATCCCAACAGGACTTGCGTGAACAGATGCAGATGTCCTGCATCAAGGGAAGGCTTCATCCACCAACAGAAGTGCAGTGACGGATATGAAGAATTCATGGGGCTGTCTGCTGGGCTGCAGAAGCGCAGGGCACAGATACAGATGCACAGGGCAAAAAGTGCATCTGTCAGCCAGAGCACAAGGCACTCTGCCATCCACAGGTGGAGAGGTGCAGGGCCACATGCCAAGAGGACAGTTGTCTTTACTGTATGGTACCCACGCCCATGTGGACAACGCTGCATCTTTCATTCCATGGCTGGGGGTGTGTGGCACAACAGCACAGTCCCTCCACCCTCACCCCATCCAGCTGGGTCACTGAGCTCACTCCAAACTCAGCTCAGCAGCACGAGATCACAAAGCATTCCCGCTGGGGTCAAGACTGACACTAAACAGAAAAGGCACTTTTACACAGTGCTTACTTGCAGTGCTGGCTCCATGACGGGCTTTGCTGTGCACCGAGCGCTGCATTCTTTGTCCCCCTTGCAGACACGCTTCCCAGTATCACACTTTCTTAGCCCTTCCTGGGTTTTAACAGTGTTTCCAGGCAACCAAGAGAGCATGAGGTTTGGCTGTCATGGGCCAGAAATGAGCAGAATGGCATGAGTATACAGTGGGTCAAAATGGAACAGTTGTTGGTGAACCCAAGCAAGCAGGGAATGCAAAATCAGCAAACGCTTACTTCTGTTGCAGAGCGGATCGCCTGTACATGCCACACAAGATAACGCTGCAGCTGATCTGTAACGCTCGTTCTGAGATAACGCTGCTGTTGAAATACTGTGGTGCTCACTCATAAACTGGGCATTTTACTGTATTTATACACCAAATTTTCAGCATTGCTTTCTTATTATCCCACTTCATGAACCTGGTAGTTGAAAATAAACATGGAAACATAGAATCTGTCGGCAGATAAGGACCATACGGCCAACCTAGTGTGCGTATTTCCCTACTCACTGCTGCAGCCCCAGATCCTGTTTGATCTGTGGCTCTCCTGCTCTGCATATCTCCAGGGTACCCTCATGTCTGTCCCATGCACTGTTGAACCCCATATTGTTTTTGCACCCACCATTTCTGCTGGAAGGCTGTTCTATGGCTCCACCACCCTCTCTGTGAAAAAGTGCTTCCTAACATTACCCCTGAGCCTTCCACCCTTCAACCTCATATCATGCCCCATTGTGCTTGTGCAGTTTTCTCTCTGAAATATGCTTTACACCTGTACCCTGTTTATTAAAGAGATTCAACGATTTTTGCGCCTGCCACTGATTAAACAGTGACTTACCGACACAGTAGTCTGTGTATAAATATTCCCCAAAGAAATGCAGCCTTTAAAAAGTAATTTTCTTCGTAAAATTGCAGAAATCGGGTCCCAAGGACTTCCCGTTTTTTTCACTGCCCCCCGCGCTCACTAGCGTGATGATGAGATGCCAGTGAGAGCCCTTGGTAGTCGACTGGTGCCCGCGTTTCATTAGCAAGTGGCCATCATGTTATTAAAAATTGATTTGAAAGCTGCTGCCCATTGAATATAATGCAGCGTGCCCCCGAGCTCTCACTGGCATCTCGTCATCATTCTAGTGAGCGTGGGGGCAGAGCTGGGTGGCATAGAAAAAAAACGGCAAGTCCTTGGGACATGGTTTCTACAATTTTACGAAGAAAATAACTTTTTAAAGGCTACGTTTCTTTGGGGACTATTTGTACACGCAGACTTCTGTGGTGGTAAGTCACTGTTTAATCAGTGGCAGGGGCAATACCACACAAGTTGGTGGATCTCTTTAATGTTCAAATCCCTGCCGAAATACCATTGCACACCAATGAAATGTCATTCCATGCCACAGGTGCGAAAACACATTTTGGCCAGCATTTGAAAAGTGGCAGTTGTCACATTCTTGAGGTGGTGTTAAAAAATGGATATGCTGAAAATTTGGGGTCAGAATATTAAATGATCAAAGTTATGAGTGAGCATTGAAAATTTTCATCGTACACTAATAACTTTGCCATTTTTACATATTTTGACCCCAAATTTTCAGCATAGCCTTCTTATGAACCCACCTCATGAACAAGGACAGGGAAAGTTTTAAAATTCTGCCCAAAAGGTGATTTTGCCAGGTGACTGCAAAATCACTTTTCGGGCCTGATTTGAATAATTCCACCACCACTGGTCGTGAGATGAGGTCCCAGAAAGGCCATTATGAAAATCTGGGGTGGGAATAAGCAAAAATGACAAAGTTATGCATCAGAGTTCAAAACTCCATTGAAATACATTGAACTGCATTTACCTTAGTTTCTCATATTGCAGTCAGCGGTCCCAGCAGCAAGATGTGCCTTCATTCAGAAAGTGGATCTTCGCTGTGGGACATGGTAAGGTGAATGAGGGTGTGTGGTGGGTGTGGTTGGGATGTGGGGTGGTGGGTTCTTAGTGGGAGGTCAGGGTGGAGATGTCAGATCGGCGAGGGATCGTTTTCTGTTTTGCAGGGGAAAAAAAAAAAAACAAAGAACAGTTTTCTTCCTTACAGGGGACATGATGAACATGCCAGCACTGGGGATTAGGCACCCCATTTTTGGGCTGCTGTTCGGCAGCACTAGGGGTGGGCATCCCGGTGCCACCACCTACAGTATGGGAATGGAGGTGGGTGACCTGGAAGGGGGGGTTAAGACAGTAGGTGCCGGGGATATATAATAAGGATGAATGGATAGATAGAGAAAAAGAGAGACAGATGAAACAATTCCACACTGTCTAGGCTGTAGGCGAGAGCAAAAAATACTCAATGTTAAGTATAGGGTTTTTATTTTTGTTTTGTTTTTTTGCACTCCATATCTCGAAAACCGTACAAGATGCCATCACAAAACTTTTCTTGTCTTGAGTCTCCGAGTCTGACCTCACATGTCAAATTTTGTACCATTTTGTCAGATGATGCCAGAGTTATTAAGTTGCAAAAAAAAACATTGAACAGCCTACTCAACTATAGGGGTGCTACTTGTGCCCCTGTAATAAACACATTTTGCTTGAAGATATTTTCTGGTTTCCAGTAGACAACTCCATTGCATCAGTAGAACTAATATACCGCATTTCCCCCCAAATTTAAATTTTAATACAGTCTGTTATTTTATTACTGAAGGCAGTGTCATGAAAACAGAATCTGTTTCTGTTACACGACATCTGTTCCAGAAGCTCATGTCTGGCATGAAGTCATGATCCTTGGTTTTTGACGTCAGTTATGTTGCTGTGTAAATTAGTATGATGTCACTCACAAGCAGTGGATCATTAGGTCAAACCAGGAATAAGAAGTAAGAACGGGGGGGCGCTGCTGAGCAGCCTACCGGCAAGAAGCACATATCGGCAGCTCTATATCTGCATGGTAATCAAACCTAAATAACTAAAATATAAAGCAAAAAATCATCTCTCAACCCTTCAGCTCTCGATAGTTAACAGCAAAAAGAGTAGATTAATATCAGACACTGCTATGGGTCGCAATCAAAAGGTGAGTGGTAGCGGCTCTAAAGCAACTCCGGCAGTGGATTTACAGGCCCCTGTCAATCCACCGATATCGACTAGCATGGAGCCCCCGTGGAGAGCGTTGCAAATTTCGATGCAGGCAATTGATCAGAAAGTGGAATCTATCCTACAGCGCTTTACGGAGCAAGATGTAAAACTGGAGGTGGCAACTCAGACTGCTACATCAGCGGAGAAGATCGCTACCCAAGCTATGGCTACTACCTCCAAGTTGGTGCAAGAAAATGCACGATTAAAATACAGACTTGAGGCACTGGAAAACTCGAGTAGAGCCTCCCACGTTCGACTCATAGGCTTGCCAGAAGGAAGTGAAGAAGGGGAACTATTATCTTTTCTGCAGAAATGGCTGGTTGAGGTGTTGAACTTGCCAAAGGATACAGCTAATTATTTCTGTAAGGCTTACCGAATAACCCCTCAAGCAGCAGGCCCTCGTGCTGAAGCCCCGAGAGTTATCCTGATGACCACGAGTTCCTCTGTCAGGGATTTACTCCTTCATGCAGCCAGATCAGCGGATGGCCTAAGCTTCAATGGAGCTACAGTTCATTTATTCCCGGATTTATTGTACGCAACCAGGATGAGGAGGAAGAAGTTCAACATGGTCCGGGCAAGACTCCGTAGCTTGGGGATAACGCATTCACTACTAATGCCTGCCCGACTTCGCATTTATTATAGGGGGCACATGTACCAATTCAATGACCCTGAGGAAGCTGGCAGAAAGGTGGAATCCATTAGCTGAGAGTTTCAAGCGCCTGAGAGTCGGGACATCCCTGAGTCAGATGAGGAGACTTGAACAGTTTAACCGATTTTGAGGGATGAGTAAAATATAAAACAGCCAATTTAATAGTTTAAAGTTATTTTCTTTTTGATTATACGGCTCAGTTAGGCATGGAGCAACGAGGGAAGTTGCAAGGACTGTAATTTATAGTTTAAAATATTGGGTCTGGGATCATAGCAGATGTATCTGTTGATAATGTGGTATAAATGTTTGGATCTCCCATTTTGAAGTGGGGACATAATCAACTTTGTTGGTTGAGTTCTACAAAATTGTCGGGATTTAGTAAATTAAGGATGGGTTTCCCCAAAAGCCTTGGTGGACTGTAGCTTTAATGGACTATCACTTAAAGGGACATTTTAATTCTCGTCCCCCTAAAATAGTTCTGTATAGGCTTCCAATCCTAACTATACTTTGGATGTATACGTACTGCCTATTTGATGTCTGACAGAAGAATGTACAACATCTATTGTTTTTTATGATAAAAGCAATAAATACGTTTAAAAAAAAAAAGAAGTAAGAACAGATTAAGTCTAAGGGGAACAAATAATATTTTATGCATATATCTTTAGTAATTATTATTATTTTTTTTTTTATTCTTTAACTGGGTAAGACCCACTAGGCACAAGTGCCCGTTTTCATGGGCGACCTGGGAACTTTGAGTGGCTGTGTGACTCGCCCAGAGTCATACAGAATGCAAGTGGAGGTTGTGGGAATCAAACCCAGGTCTGCTGGAATGTACCAAGCTCATTCACAGCTTATTACTCTAATCTCTAGGCTATACTGCCAGTCCCATAGCCGGCCTTAAGGATAATCGAACTAGGCAGCTGCCTAGGGTGCCATTCAGTGGGGGGGGGGCCCCATCATTGTCAAACCAAGTAACGTTTTTTTAATTATTCATTTATTTTTTGCAAGTGACTTGGATGGACTGAAAATTGATATGGCCAAATCTGGTGTCATTTTGGCGGTGGGTGGGGGTAGTGAAGACTTGTCCATCAAATTTGTCACTGCATGCCTGCCTGCCTGCCTGACCCACCCATAAAAGCCACTCCCATCTTTATTGGATCTCTGCTGTCTGTTTTATGTTTGGCGCCAGAGCGGCTGGTGTGCATGCGCAAGTTGGTGTGGAGTGGAAGTGGCTGGCACTTGGCACAGTCAGTTTTGGTGGTACATGCAGACAGCTGTGAGGCAGTAAGGGACTTGGCAGCTGTTTTAGCGAGCGTTGAGGGAGAGCTATGTTCAGTTTTAAACTTGCAAAAGAAAAGAGACAAACTCCAGAGAGGACTGGAGGTCAGTGTGTAGGGCAGGGGGAGCTGCTAGGGAGGAGGGCACGGGATGCTATGTTGCTGAAGGCACCAGAGCTGGCTTACTGTGACATGGGAGGGACTTGCCGAGTCTAGATAGGAGCAGGGAGAGGACAAGGTCCGAGGGGTTAGCATGCAGAGTGACCAGACGGCGTGGACCATTGTGGATTTGCAGTTGAGGAGTGGTTTCTCATCACTGTTGGGCGGGGCAGTGCAGTGAGTGGCCTGTGAGTCAGTTGGAAAGGTCGAGAGAGACCCCTCAAGAGCATGGACTGGCATGGTGGGAGTAAAATAAAAGTACCCACTACTATTCTTGAATAGGACCCACGGGCCAGTGACTACAGAGGCAGTGAGCAGAGAGTGAGCAGCAGCCAGCCAGCTGGTGGGGAGCAGAGCAGGAACAGCCGGGATTTGGCCGTGTCGAGGAGACCAACGGTGGCAGTTCACCCCACCCCTGGCATCCCAGAGGAGGAGATTTTCATCCTAGGTTCGGGCCAGAGGGGGAAAAAAGGCAACTGCCTATTGTTGGAGTCAGGGGGTCCACTGAATGTATGGGGTCCTGGACTGGTGGCAGTCATGTTGTTTCCTGAGGGGCAGCCAGAGCAGCAATTTGGTAAGAGGAGGACCATTTTGTTTAACAAGGTCAGTGACCAACTGAGTGATGATTCTGAAGTGATCCAGCCAGTTAGCTGAGCTAAGACAAAAAACTCCACCAGCCTGCCTACACATCGGTAGCACTACTGTTCACAGCGCCAGCAACCCAGGTTCGGGAATGAGCCAGGGATACTGGAGGGCCGTCCGGGAGGGGAAGCTTGAGCACCTGATGGGCAGCTTGCTTCCCTTGGGAGGGGAGGGAGGGGTCAAAAGCACGGTGCTGTCGTGCCCTCTGGTGGAGGCCAGAGATACAGCAGCCCGAGCCGTGTGTGTGTGTGTGTGTGTGGGGGGGGCATGGTAGGATGTCGATTTTTGCACCTTGACGTCATGGTGCAACCGCGTCTCCCGGGGTAACATGGGGAAAAATGGAGCCGGCTTGAGCTCCGTCAACACAAAGATGCGCCCTTCACCACTTGACCTGCGAGGCTACAATGGGGGACCCAACGAGACCAGAAGGACATGGGGGTTCCCTCCATCCCAGCCCCACCTGGGGGGAAAGCCAAGGCTATGTGGGGTCACCTGACTGGTGGATCACGGAGTCGAGAGTGTCGGGGGAAGCCTGTCTGGATCCAGGGGACAAAAAGAGCAAGTAAAAAGAAAAAAAAAAACTGCAGTTTCGTGACATTTTGTTCCTTGTTCCTGAACTTCCTGGACTGTGGACCCTCAGCCCCAGTTCTAATGTGCTCTGGTTCCCTGATGATGAAAACGTGCAATATAAGATGTTTGTGTAGTACTGTGTTGTGTAAAATAAAGTAACGCTGCCTATGCCATGTGGCCAGATCTAGTTGGGAGTTGCTGCATCAGTGCCTGAATGGTAGACCGGGAAGGATAACAGAAGTTTTGTTCCTGGTGTGGTTGGTGTCAGAAAGTTTATTACCTGCAGCAAACTTGACCCAAAATAAAATGCAAGCTCTTGTAGGCAAGTTGCAGTTGCATTTCAGCAAACAGAAGTGAGTGCTAACCAGCCTGCTGAATCTAGTTGGGATTAAAGAATGTAGTTTTTTGTGACTGAATTGTTTTGTTAAAGGAAGAAAAAATGTGTTGCTAAGGTTATGGGTTTTCCAGTGTTTGGGTTTGTGACATTTTTTCATAATCAAATATTTTCATTGTGAAGTAATTCCTTCCCCACCCACTTTAGTGTATAACATGCCCTTGAAAGATAATAGAACTTTGTTTTATCCTTAATATAAGCCTTAAAATGCACCGGAAAGCACCTAAAACCCCAGAGCTTCTAGGGGCTGGTACTTTTTACAAATATTTTTTGCACTCTACGTGCGCAACATACCTTTACCACTCACTAAAAGAATTCCCCTGGAAAAATCCAGGTAACAGACCTGCCGGGGGGAGGGGGGGTTGCCATTTGCAAGTTCGCCTAGGGGTGCCACATACCCTAAGGCCGGCCCTGGCCAGCCCAGTTTATTTATTTGAGAAACTGGAAAACTGGTAACCTGAAAGGCATGCTCAGCCAGGGCTTATTTCCAGGTGCAACCCGAGGAAAAGGAAAGGGGATGCAATAAAATAAAAACAGCAGTATTCCAAAGATAAAGTGCAAACAGTGAACAGTCCGAGAAGATGCAAGTGCAGATAACAATAAACGGTGAAGAGAAGATGGTTCGGTGAACAGCATCAATACCCAATTAAAATGACAAAAGCAGCTTGATACAAATGTGCAACATTTGTAGTGAGATGAACTGACAGCAGGGAAGGGCGGGCCATGGTGGGGATGAAAAGGGCACAGGGGGCCGGTCAGGTAGTGGGCTGACAGGAACAGAAGGTGGAGAGGAGGGGCTTTGGCTAATGCCTAAGAGAAACTGGAGGGTGAGAGATGGAGAGAAGAGGGGGAGCTGTATCGTCTTCAAGGTTATCTCCCTCCATTGAGCCTCATCATGGAAGTGTAAGCCATTGGGCATCAGGACTACCAGGACATTTTTGCAGGCTAGGGCTGCCCACACAATGTGCTCGCTGGTGCCTATATAATGTGGGCATCTCCAGCTTGCCTCATGTCCTCCTCCTGCCATCAGCCGCTCGTCAGTCCTCAACTGCTGAAGAATGCCGACAAACATTTGCAGTTACAGTCGGCACCACTTGTAATGCCCACCCTTTAAATGGGCTACCACTCCTAGCCTAATTAACACATTAGCTCCCAAAAAGAATGGGAGAACACCAAGATCCTCTGGCAGTGAGATTCTCCAAGTCCCCAGTGTTAGGACTTCCCTAGGACTCCGGTCCTATGCTGCCTTCATCCCTCCCATCTGGAATGGTCTCTCTAGCAGTCTCCAGGAATGTACCTCCCTTGGGGGCTTCAAGAAGGGTCTTAAAGCCCACCTGTTGGAACTGAGCCTCTGCAGCTGCTACCGCTGAGTCAGACGACTCCCAGCTGCTGATCTAACCTTATTGGGACATCAGTCTGACTGTGACTGTCTCGTGTATAATAGTACTTCTTCTCCTGTTGATACTGATTGTAATTAAACTGCCACTGTATCCTTGACTGGGTCAGTATGTCTATATTGACTGTTAATTGTGAAATGACATGTATGTATTTTGTTATGTTTATAGATGTATGTAATTAATTCCGGGTCGCCCCTGAAAAAAGGGACTGTTTCAGTCTCAGTGGGCCTACCTGGTCACCAAAATTTAAATAAAATAACTTATAGCACTCGTTTTTTGTTTCCCCTAACCACCTCCTATTACTTATAATGTAAAACATGGTGGTTATAACGATCCATGCAAGTCACCTGTAGCGGCTGCCAGTGTTCACTTGAGTTCAGTTGATAGCAATTCACAGGTATGAAAGATGGTTGTCGTCCTAGCGCTTAACCCTGCTGTACACTGTAGCAGTTGATTGTCAGGTAATTAGCAGGCGATCGTGGCTACAATAAAGCTTCAGGTTTGTTTGCTGTGAACTGTGCACCCTCCCCTTGCACACCTCAACACAGCAACCAATGTGCAGTGGCAACGCCGACCTCTGCTGCTCCAATGTCAAAAAGAACTGCGGGGGGCGCTGTGGAGCCCGAGCAATATGGCAGCTGAACTCTAATGCTCTGCTGATAACTGAGGAAAATTTCGTATTTTGGATTAGAAGTACATAGACTGCACGTCAGAACTGCATTAATTCTGAAGCGGAGACACCGCAGCAAGTCATGGGTAACCCTCGTAGAGATAAACAGCAAGGAGACGGAACTAGAACTAAAATAGCTCCCAGAGCGTCTACCACGAGGGCGACGCCAGGCCGAGGCCTTGACCATGAAGAGGCTGCAGGAGAGGAGACTTTGCAAACCCTGGGGAACAAATTGAACAGACTCATCTCATCAGTCGAGACGCTGTTGACAAAATTTTACTCCCTCACTACTCGGGTGACCGTTGTTGAGTCTACACTTGAAACAATCACCACAGCTTCATCGGCAGCTACTAAAACCGCTAATTCTGCGATGGGAGCTGTAACCTCTTTGGGAAAAGAAAACACGCACCTGAGATCGCAACTGGAAACGCTTGAGAATCAGATAAGGGCCAACAACGTGCGGATCTTCGGGCTAACTGAAGGATGTGAAGGGCACCATCTGGCCCTTTTCTTGCAGGAGTGGATTGTGAGCCAGCTAGGTGAAGCGACCCAGGTAGTTCAGGAGATCCAAAAGGCATATCGGGTTGCTTTCCGAGGCCGTCAAGACAACCCAGAAGCCCCACGCACTGTTCTGATGATGCTGGATGGAGTGGGATCGAGGTATTATCTGCTTGCCCTAACAAGAAGAAAAAAAACACTTCTTTACGATGCCAAACAAATAAAGTTTTTTCCTGATCTCTCCTATGCCACAAGGCAAAAAAGAAAGCAATTCGTTGGAGTGAAGGCACTACTAAGGGAAGCAGGGATACCTAATGGATTGATTTTTCCAGCTCAGATGCGGATTGTCCATCGAAATAAAGTCTTTCTATTCTCGGACCCAGCGGAGACTCTTAAATGGGCCCAACGGAATCTGCTGACCCGAGGAATAAACAACGAGGAGGACGAGCTGTCTTCTGATGAGGAAGCCACTTGAAAGAACTGGACATATTATGGAGAACAGTCTATACGGACCTGGTAAAGGGATAAGAAGGGGGAATATATATAACTAAAAGTGTTGCCTTCTCCTGCCTATTAACTTTGCTTTTTATTTAATTTTCACTTGTGGCCTAATTGGGCTATGTAACAGAATGGGCTAAAGGGGAGTGAAGGACTTGCGTTTTTGATTTCCTCATCCCAATAATTGTATGCCTGTTAATTTGGTTATATTAAAGATGTATAAGCTTTCTACAAGTCCCCGTTGGATAGTTATCGTATGCATATTAAGCATTGTTTCAGCGCCTTAAATAATTTAAGTGTAATAATAATGCTGTCTGCCTAAAGAAATATAAAAGGATGTAGAGTTAGATGAGTTCTATACATATTAGTACACATCTGTGTATTTACTGTAGGTAAGCATGGTTCTTGATCCCTGTTATAGGGAAGAAAACCGGTTAATTAATGCTGTGGACTATATGGCTAAAATACCATGCAGCTCTTGGACTCTATACAGTTATAGGAGTACGAACATTATGGACTTTTTTTTTTATACAAGTAATACCTCCCAAAGACGTATCTTTTTTCTTTTAACGATTAATTTGTGAATATTAAGAGGAGTGGCGCCCTCAATTTGAGCAATGTATGTAAGGTTAAAAGAAGATATAACGACTGTATGTTGATCTTTGAGAAAAGAATAAACATAAAGTTAAAAAAAACAAAAAAACAAAACTGCGGTCACTCCTCGATGCAAAGTGGAAATGCTGCAGGAGATTGCTAAGATGTCCAAGTGAAATCTTGGTGACTACGCAGTCCACTTTAGAATCGCAGAATCAACACTAAGCGACTTGCTGCATTCCAAGGAGAAAATTTTATCTGAGTTGCATTCAAATCAGAATCCTTCCCACAGACTTAAGTGGGAAGGTGAAGACAGTGAGGTGGAGAATGCATTGCTAAGGTGGTTTTGCAATGCCCATGTGAGGGATGCAGTGATTAGTGATGTACTACCAGTTCTGCTAGATGGATATGGCCCCAAAACATCTTTAATGCTAGATGGCTGTGCCCCCCCAGAACATCTTTCATGCTGACGAGACTGGACTCTTCTTCTCATGTGTCGTCTGTGGCACCCTAGCATTCAAGTCTGATGCAGTGCTGGGTCAAAAAAAGCACAAGAGTGGCTGTCAGTTATCTGTTGCTGCAACATGAAAGAAAAAGCTGGTAGTTGTTGGAAAATCTGCCAACCCAGGTTGTTTCCATGGGGTCAACAACCTATCAGTTTACTACCGAGCAAACCGTAGTGCATGGATGGTGGGATATGTGTTCTCGGAATGGGTGAGAATGTGGGCTAGAAAGCTCCGTGGGAGAAAAATTCTTCTGCTCCTTGATAATTTTACTGGGCACCCTAATGTTTGTGGTTTGCGGAATGTCGGGCTAGTGTTTTTACCACCTAACACAACTTGTCATCCAGCCCCTGGACCAGAGCATCATCTATTCTTTCAAGTAGCACTTATGTACGAGAGGTGCGATCCCGAGTGCTGGAAGAAGAGCTTGATTCTGCTGATCAACTTACAGCAGCGATGTTTGTGTAAAAATGAATAAATAAATGTGCTTGATGCAATCTGTCTAATGCCAAGAACCTGGGAATGTGTGACAACAGAGACGATTGTCCAGCATTTCATTAAAGCTGGGGTGTCAACACAGACCCCCTCTGCTGAAGACATTGCCTACACAACAATGGAAACTGAGGTGCCTCCACCAGAAGGCTTGTCTGCCACAGAGTTTGATGAACTTTGCTGTTTGGGAGATGGAGCAGAAGAGCATATCACAGATGACATATTGGAGGTTATGACAGCGATGAGGCCAGAGCAAGAAACAGCCGACACCAAGGAAGAGGACAGCAAGGAAACTGAGGATGCGCCAGCAATGACAGTGACTGAAGCTGTGTCAAGTGCACTGCTAACTCTCAGGCAGGCTGTGGAGCAACGTCAGGACATCACTTCTGATTGGGATTTTATGCATGCAGTGGAGGTTTGCTGGAGGCAATATGCTGAAAAGCCCAAGATACAGAGAAAGATCAGTGACTTTATGAAAACCACAGCCTCAATCGCAGTGAAGTGGGGGGACTTAAGTACCCGTGCATCTACAGTACCGTGGTTTACTACGTTATTTAGAATACATTACTTTTATTAGCAGCAGATTACGAGTGGTGTGTTATTATGTAGCTTATTCTGTGCCTTATTTAGTTAACTCATTGCACCCTGGATGGTCATTTTGTATCAGGTTAAGCAGTGGATGGTTAGGACTTTAAACTGACCTACCGAATACAGTTAGTTGAAGACTGCATATAAGTAGGCAACAGTGTCATGTCACGGCACCAGCAATAGTGGTATGTTACACAATGTGTAAAATGGATGTTGTATACGATGTCCAAATCTGGGTTTAACAGACTAGTCTGTTATAAGTGGTGCCGACTGCGTTCACTATTGCTGCTGCTTCTGAGTTTATTTTTACTTTACTTCTATGCTGCTGCCAAAAGACAAGAAACCGCTTTTCCATTATTGCTGTTGTATTACGTCAAGATTCCTAAAGACGATGACCACTCCGATGGCATCCTTTGCCTCGGTATAAACCACGGGCATGAATGCCTGCACAGTTTGTCAGGGCTTTAACAGGAGACATCACAAGAAAGCTTTAGAAAAGTCCAGATTCAAGAAATTACGAAACAGGTTGCAGCGAAGGTGGCTTCACTGTTGTCAACTGCTTCTGTTCCTAGTTCTACCTCGGCCTGTCAGTCTCTGCAGTCAATGTCAGCCATAGCTGACTTGTTGAAGAAAAAGGGTAAGTTTTGAAATTGGCAGAAAAAACACTGCCATTCTGAGAAGGATAAGTGTAGAATAGGGACTTCTGACCGTTCCTGTTCTCCTGTAAGAACAGGTAAGTCTACAGATACAGATGAGTCCCGGGCTTCAATTGTGGGACCTGCTGTACCCCCCTACTGTCTCTCAGGCACCAAGGCAGGTGTCCGGTGCTGGCTCATCCTTCCTGCCACCTGGGGACTCACAGCCCATTCCACCGTTGTGCACTGTCTCGTTGTCTGCTCCACCATCAGTGACCCCTTCGGGCTCTGTCAGTGCACAGACATTTTATCAAACGGTGTTAGAGCTGTTTCAGTGCCTACTGTCTCCATTGATGCCTGCTTCATTGGTGCCTCCGGCTGGTCCACCATCATTACCATAGTCATTTCAGTTTCCTGTCCCTGCCTCTGTGCTGGGTCCAGACAGGCCACTGTCGATGGGATTCCTGTTGTTGGTTCCTCCTCCATTGTCTCAATGTCCTGTCGACCCTCAGCCACTGACAACGAACTGGAATGCAATCCAGAATGATGAGAAAGAGGTCATAGATGTGACTGGCTCAAGCACCACTCTACACTCTTGCTTGGAGGAGAGTGTGAAGAACACACCTACACTGCCACCTGAAGACATCTTTTTTTTAATCCTTAAACAGGTTCAAGCTAAACTTGTGTTTTCCAAGCTGAAGAGGAAGATTCTTCCAAGAAGACTCTTTGAGTCCTTGTCGGTTTCAGCCTCTCAGCTGTGATCGTACCGCCTGTGCATTCTGCACTAAGCATACTACTTTAGCAGCCTGGCACAGACCTGCTTAATTGCCTGCAGTCCCCAGGAAGGTAGATGAGCAATATCCGGCTCCTTTTGCAAAGCCATATTATTATTCACAGCCTGAAACAAACTCGGTGATAATTTATTTAGCTTTTGTTGACCGGGTAAGTGCACTAGACAAATCCTGCCTATTTTCAGGCACGACCCGGGGAGGGGGGATACAGATGCATGCCAACTGACCTTGAACCAGATTAAGCTGTTGGTGGTATTTTTAGTGAATGAGGGAAATTTGGCCAGGACACCAGGGAAATTCCCCTACTCTTTTCGATAAGTGCCATGGGATCTTTAACATCCATCTGAAATACCACCAGTCCAGGCAGATGGGACCTCGGTTTAACGTCTCATCCGAAAGGCGGCACCTCAGAAAATGCAGCACCCCTCTCATGCTGCATTACAGTGTCAGTACTGGGATATTAACCCAAGTGCCAGATGTGGGAACTGAACCCACAGCCCTCTGATCTCCCGGCCTCAGAGGCGAGTGTGCTACCTACTGAGCCACTGACACTGACAATGATGGCTGCCCATGACAGACCTAAGACACCCAAATGCATGAGCTCTCTTCCTCCAGACAGTGAGCCGAGGAATCCGGATGTGATGGGGAAGAGACCTTTTGCTTCCGTTTCCCTGGCTATAAGAATTGCTAACTATTGGGCATATATGATTAAATGTAAGAACTGCATTTGGAAGACAGTGGCCACCCTGGCTGAAATATTGCCAGATGGTGAAGATAAAATATTGGCTCAGAAAACCATAGCAAACGGCCAGGGTACTAGAAGGCACCTACTCAGATCAGCCTCTGATGCGGAAGCCAGGGCTTCTACCTCAGGGATTTGCCCCTGTCACCACTCTCAGATAAGGGTGGCTGTTTTTTCTTCTGATGTGCAGCAACATACTATTATGAATACCCCTTTCAGGGTAAACAGTTTGTTCAGCAGTGATGTTGAAAATGCTTTACAGGATTTGTAGTCTACTAGAATGACTCTTGGATCCCTTAAATCTCTGAACCCAAAGTCCTGGGGTCGGGGGTTCTTTTCACAGGCCCTGTGCTCGCACAGGCCATGGTTATTCCAAAGACCCCAGTTGTGGTTCCCAGAGGCCTCAGCCTTCCACTTCCTAAACTACGAACTTGCCCTATGGTTCTCATGCAAGACGTACAAAAGGTCAAACCATTACTGGCCTTCCTGGCGCCTCTTAGCTCTTCTCATCTTCCTCTGGCATTACTGCCTCAGGAACTTCTGGCAGGGACCATATCTCCCTTTTTCTACCAAAGGAGAAGGAGATCGCTACAGATGCTTGGGTACTGGAGATGGTTCAGCACAACGTGTCTTAAGAGCTCCTTACTGTTCCTGCAGTAACCTCCCCTCCTCCAACTGCCAAACCATAACCCTCCAGGACATCTTGCTATTTAGCTGGGGTTCATACTCATTGTTATCTCTGTTAATCCTGCACAGCTTAGTTTTAATGCCCTTCACTTGGTGTTTTTAACTGCTTGATAATCAAGGGTTACTTATGTATTGCTGTTTTGCTAGTGTCTTAACAAGTTGCTCATTTCAGTTCTCCGTCTACCTGCTTACCATGCTTCCCACCCTACTCCTCCACTTTCTCCTACTACCCTACCTTCTCCCCACTCCCTCTTTCCTTCCCCTTCACCTATCCTCCCACCCTCTCTTCTCCATCCATGTCTCCTTCCTTCCCCCTCCCTTAACCTGGAGTTCCTCCATCATTCCATCCTGTCCCTAACCCATTCTTCCTCCTGCCTTCTCCTCCCCAGCTAAGGGGATGAACTCCAGCCCCATTCCTTGACTCCTTACCCTGCTTCTCTTCCTTGCTGGTGCTGTGGAACTGAACCTTAGTCTCCCCCCCCCCCCACACACTTTCCCTTCAGTGAATTTTTTCTACCACATGTCCTGACTCCTCCTTACCTCATCTCCCCCCCCCGTTTGAATCCCCCAACCCTTTCCTCACTCAACCCTTCCAGATGTAGCCCAGATGCCTTAGACCCTAAACTTCTACATGTTTCTGCTCCTGCCATCGCCTCCCCACTTACTCACCTCCTGAATCTCTCATTCACCCTTTGCACTGTTTTTCAGTCTTGGAAGATTGCCAAGGTTCTCCCCCTCCACAAAGGGGGTGAACCCTCCATTCTTGACAATTTCCACTCAGTCTCCCTCCTCCCTCCTCCCTTCTCTTGTAAAGCTGCAGGAGAAACTAGTCTACTTGTGGCTTGCAGACTTCTTCCACTCCTCCAACCTCGTCTCCTCCTTCCAGTTTGGTTTATGAAGGATCATTCTGCCATCTCCTCCCTACTTAGGGTCACCGATTCCATACTCTCATGGATGGATCAGGGCACATTACAGTAGCCATTTTTATTGATCTGGCAAAAGCCTTTGATTTGGTGTCTCTCTCACTCACTCTTCCTGGATAAGCTGAGCTCAGCCGGCCTCTCAGCCCCCACTGTCTACTGGTTCTGTTCCTACCTGTCGTATTGTCAACAGTTGGTACAGGTAGAAGGCGCCATCTCCCCCCCCCTTCTCATGGCCAGGATCCCATAGGGCTCCATTCTGGGTCCAGTCCTCTTCTCCATATTCCTAAATGACCTTGCTTGTGTCTGTGCTAACTCGTATAGTTACATGTATGCAGATGACACAGTTCTCTACACTTCCGGTCCCTTGACTGCATCTCTGGAAGTCGGGCTCCAGCAAGACTTTCACAGTGTTCTACGCTGGTTCCAGTCCAACCAACTTTGGGTCGACACAGCAAAAACTGTGTATGTGACCTCTAGTACCAGCCAGGAGCTGGTCCATCTTACCTTCCTCCCAGTCTTCTCCATGCTGTATGGTGTACTGTTTGCTGTAGTCCCAGTTTTTAAGTACTTTGGTGTGTGGTTAGATAGTTAGCTTGACTTCTTTGCCCACATTATGCAGTCCATACCAAACTCAGTGCCCTGTATCGCAGTAAGGACTGCCTTTCTCCCCATCTCCACTGGGAGCTGGTCACCAGAATGGTTCTCCTGGTTTTTGACTATGCGGATGTGGTTTATGGAACCACCTTCTCCACCTCCCTTGCCAGACATGCCTTGTACTGCTTTGCTATCAGCTCACCCTCTTGTACTCAGCACTGCTCCCTTTACTACTCCCCCCTGCAATCCGGACTTGTGAGACAGGAGCGGGGTGCTGTGGTGCATCCGGCTCTTTGATCCCTGCACCTTCATGCATGATTCCCGAGGACATAGATCATAGACTTCGGGGTTTCCCCAGTGGTGGCTGATGTTCACTTGGTGGCTAAAAAGCCATCTACCTGGTACACTTTTTCACAGTAATGGAAACCTTTTACTCTGTGGTGTGCTGGGCGTGTCCTGGATCCTTTTACATGTCCAGTTCCAAAAAGGCAGTTGACTACGTGCTGTCCCTTAAATTCTCAGGACATGGATATTCCTCAGTAAGGGTCCACATGGCTGCTGTATTGGCGTTTCATTCCCTCACGGAGGGCAGTACTGTGGCTCAGCTGGAGGTCTCACATAGATTCCTAAGGGGTATCCTCCTCCTATACCCCCGGTTTGAGATTCGGTTCTTGTGTGGGACTTTAATTTGGTTCTAGAGACCCTCGCTGTGCATCTAGGTTGGTTCTAGAGACCCTCACTATGCCTGTCTTTGTGCTTGCGGCTACTTGTGAACTGTGCTTTCTCTCTTGGAAGGCACTTTTTCTAGTGGTGATGACGTGAACTAGCGGCATCTTGGAGTTGCAGGTTGTGGTTGCATATCCTGTTTATTATTTTTCATAAGGTTAGGGTTACCTTATGTACCAATCTTTGTTTTTTTTACTAAAGTTTGTGTCTGAAAGAACACTAAATTAGACCATAGACATTCCAGTTTTCTTTTCCCCTCCCACAGATAGTGGGGAGCATCGTTTACATATGCCGGATGTCTGTAGGATGCTGTGTTGTTACCTGGATCATACAATGGATTGTAGAAAATCCTCTTAACTGGGAAAGGGGAAATTGTTTAACCAGGAGAAGCACACTAAGCCGGAACTTGTTTCCAGGTGTGACCTGGGAGCACAAGGAAGTTAAGTGACTTGCTCAGGGTCACACAGTATGCAAATGGGGGCTGATGGGATTCAAACCCAGGTCTCCAGGTTTGCAACTCAGTACCCTTAACCACTATGCTATACTGCCTCCTACTGTTTATTGCTTTTGCCTTTAGAATAGTTGGCTCACCGATTTCTAAACAAGGCCTGTCTAAATGTGTGGCCAGTTGCATTATGTTTTATTACCAGAAGTGCAGTAAGCAGCTTTTTGGTCCAGTTCGTGCTCATTTGCACCCACGAGGTGGCTACCTCAATGGCTTATTTTCTCTTTTTTTTAATGTTTTTTTTTTATTTTCTTTATCCTCCCACGGTTGGCCCACATCCGGCCGCCATCCTGGTGCACCCCTGCTCCTGTTGAAGTCCTCACCCCCAGTGATACCCCATGGCTTGCCCCCCGTGGTGGAGAGGCGGCGAGCGCCCCTTACTCACCGCAAGAAACGGGTCCAGTGTACTGGGGGTGACATCCTTAGAGCCAGGTGTTGCATCCCAGGATGGTCATCAAACCTCGTGACCATATTTTCTCTCTTCTTCCTCGGGGGTGGGGCATGCAGTGACGCTACTGAAGGCAACGCACACGCTCCCATGTGCGCTCCTCCAGGCATCTGCCCCATCCCCGCATCACCGTCAGTGATGGCACCCTGCCCCCCAGCCTCCGCTAGGGGCAGGCGATCACCGACTACTGGAACCCCCGGAGAAGGAGGGCAGTCCTCAGGATGCTCGATCCTTCTCCTCCCCTGCCAACCCCCAGCGGCCCATGCTTGTTCACAAACACTGGTTGCTGGTGTGGAACGAGGTGTGACATATAACGCCTCGACCCTCAGTGCCACAGGGCTGGTTCAGTGGTTTATTTTCAGAATTTGTCTGCTGCTGACATCTGTGCTACTGCCACTTGAAGTACTATTCGCTCATTCACGAAACACTACAATCTGGACGTTGTATCTTGTAGACATGCTGGTTTTGGCCTTAATGTTCTGCAAGGCCTCCTCACTCAGGATCATTAGGTCCTGCCATTCTCCATCAGTGCTTGGTACTGCTTGGGAATCGTTGCGTGATGTGGCTCAATGGAAGGAGATGTCAAAGAAGATAGAACAATCAATTATCATAACAGTAGATCGCTGAGAGAGAATCCCTTCTGTTGGGCCACAGTTCTCCCTTCCACTTCCTCCCTTGTTGGGTGATGAGTGACTATACTGCCTGTTCTGTCATGCTGTTTCTCTTCTGATGTTCCCTATGGCATCCATACTCAGGTTTCCATATCCTCTCCTGTGTGCTTGGTTTGATCCTGGTCATTTCGGTCCCTGCTGCTGCGATGGTCTTCCAAGCTTGTTTCTGGCAGGGAGCTGAGGCATGCTGGGGATGTCCACGTTATATAGACGGCAGCAAATCAGTTGCCATGGGCAGCCACAACCTGCAAAAATTTCCAGGTGGTCCTGATGCTGACGGCTTACAGTTCCATGATGTGGCTCAATGGAGGAGATTCTCTTGAAGATTTACTGTTATGGTAGATGGAAAGAGCAGCAATATGCAACAAACACAAAGCAGCAAAAAACACAAAATGAATGCAAGATTAATTCATTTATTTACAAAATAGTGCAGTACATCTCAAAAAATTCAAATTCTCGTATACAACCATCAGGAGAAAAAACAGAGACATTTCGCAAGGGTAACCCCAAGTTTCATCAGACTAAAGTGCCAGTGCCGAGCCACCACAAAACCTGGCCAAGTCCGAACTGATCCCATCGTAGGTGATTCAGTTTATTAGGGTGGAGCTAGACTTCCTATGGGCCAAGACCCATTTCACTGTGGACCAGCTACTGGACCTTACCTCCTTTGCCCGATCATTTCAGGTTGGACACTCGTGCCCTGCCCAGGACTTTCTGCGGCTGCTGGGGTGCATGGCATCCTGCATCAGCGTGGTCTGGTGGGCCCATTGATGGATGCAGCATCTGCATTGGGAGTTGAACTGTCAGTGGTCCCAGTGCCTAGGACACTTGGACCAACTGTTCATAGTGATCCAGCGGATGTGGCACACCATTTAGTGGTGGCTAATCCCAGAACATCTGGAGGAATGAGTCCCATTTGTCAGCCCAGAACTGACCATCATTTTCACAACGGACATGTCTCTGATGGTGTGGAGAGCACATGTGGGAGACCACAGGGCCCACAGGTTCCGGTCACCCAGGGAGTCTCGTCACCACATCAGCCTGCTGGAGCTCTCTGCAGTACAGCTAGCTCTGATGGAATTCACTCCTCTAGTCTGGGGTCAGGTTACGCAAGTTCAGACAGACAACACTGTGACCATGTTCTACCAGAAACAGGTGGGATGGCACGCACTCCCTTCCTATGTGTCGGGAGGCCTTTTGCACCTGGACCCTTGTGCATGGCCTGGATGCAGATCTTTTGGAGATCCATATTGCTGGAGTGGATAGTCAGCTAGCAGACACTCTCTCAGCCACGTGGGTGGGACGTTGCACGAGTGGTCCCTGCATCAGAAAGTGGTAGTCCACCTGTTCTCCCTTTGGGGCACACCTCTGATGGACCAATTTGCCGCTTGGGAGAATGCCAGACTGAGACTGTTTTGTGTCTGCCTCCCACAGTCCAGGACACTGGTGGGGGGTTCTTTCATGAGTCCCTGGATCCTAGTCAGGTATTGCAATGCTCTTTACCTGGGGCTTTCTGCGAAGCAGACGTGTCATTTGCAGCTGGTTCAGAATGCGGCATCTCTTTCTGAGCATATCACTCAGGTTCTCTGTGCTCTCTACTGGCTTTCGGTCAGGTGATGCATCAGTTTCAAGGTTTGCTTGTTAACATACAAAGCCCTACACAGTCTGGGTCTGGGCTGGAAAGATCTCCTGATTCCTTACGCTGCTGCTCGTGCCTTCTGGTCAGCAGAGGCAGACCTCCTCTCTGTTCCCCATTCAACTGAAATCCTTGGGGGATAGGGTGTTTGGGGTAGCAGCGCCAATTTTGTGGCACGCCCTAACCCAAGAAGTGAGGAGGGCTCCCTCGATGACTGTTTTTAAATCTCTGCTGAAAACACATTATTTTAATTTATGTTTTGGACCGGCCTCTTGACTCTTTTATGCTAACTTTTTTTTTTAACTATGTTTCTTCTCGCTCCGTGCAGCCCCCATCTGACCGACTCCTCCAGCTCCGTCCCCCAGAATTACCGGGGCTTACCTTACGCCCGGTCTGGGAGCGGTGCCTGTGGAGAGTTGGTCACCATCCTGCCGCCGGCTGTTTTTTTCCAATTTTCTCCCCTTTTTACCCAAGGACCCCAGGAGAAGGACGCATGCTTGTGGAGGCCGCGTAAGCATACGACCCTGGTAAGGTCCTCCTCCACCCCCTCTATTGGCCTATCGCCGCACCCCTACTCTGCGCAGCCCTCAGCCTCCACCAGGGTAGCTGTGATGCAGGGATGCCACCCACCTCCTCAAGATGAGCTGCTCCTGCATCACTCCATCTCCGCCCGCCCCGCTGTCGGACCTCTGACTTACTCAGGCTCGCCTCCCTAAACGGGTCACCAAGGTACACGAGGGTGAGACATTCGGCGCCTCAGCCCTCTGCACCACCGGGCCAGCCTTTTATGCTAATTTTAACTTGTCACTTTAAATTATTTTGCCTGGTTATTGTAAGGCGCTCAGAGCCATCTGGATCGCGTGCCATATAAATAAAATTGACTTGACTTGGTCTTCTGTAGGCACAAGGTAGTCCTGTGCACACCCCCCCAAAAAAAAAAATTCCTCCTGGAGGTTGTATCAGAGTTCCACGTTAAGCAGGTGATGAACCTTCTGGTATATTTTCCAAATCCTTCTTTGGAGGCCGATCGCAGGTTCCATGCTTTGGGTCTGTGGTGGGCGCTTACCTATTATGTAGAGTGCACAGCTAGAGTGGGGCTAGCAAACTCTTTGTCACTTGCGCTGAAACTGTGCCTGGCAGACTGTCAGCTAAGCAGAGTATTGGCAGGTGGATTACATCGTGCATCGACCTTTGCTCTAGGTTGTCTAGTAAGGAGCTTCCCGTAGGGCTTTGGGCTCATTCCACCGGACATACTGCTGCCTTGGTGGCTGCTTCCAGGGATGTCCCTATCAAGGAGATCTGCATGGCTGCCACCTGGAAGTCAGCATACAACTCCATCTTCCATTACAGCATCGAACTGGAGTCTCGTCAGGATGCTGCTTTTGGGACCTCTGTTCTCCAGTCCCTGTTTGCCAAGTAAGGGTGTGCGCCTTGCACCCTTCTCCCAGATAACTGCTGAAAATCTGCCATTTATTTATTTGCTTTTGTTAACCGGGTAAGTCACACTAGACAGCCAAGTGCCTATTTTCAGGTGAGACCCGGGAGGGTTACAAGCTAGGTCACACAAGAACAGTGAGGAAGTCGAGTTTATATAGAATGAGATATCAGGCAATATCAGAGATTGACATCCGGAAAACTGACAAGCTTAACAGGGCTAAAGTAGGTAGCTAACAATTGTAGAAGCGATTTGGCATAAAATTTGTCCGCACACTAATTATATAACAGTTCAGTCAATGCAAACAGAAGTAGGTATAACAACAATAGAAACAATTTAGCATAAGATTTGTACAGTGCACAAAATTATAAAACGGGTTCAGTCAATGCAACAGAAGTAAGTGCCAGCAGGTAGGATGAGCCAGCCGGGGTGGGGAACAGGGCCTAGTGAACTAATTGGGGGGAGGAGAGGGTGGTGGAACTGGCCGAAGGGTGACATTTAACAGATACTAGACCAGTTACCAGGAGGATAAGTGCAGTGGTTCCTGTGGGTGCCGAGATTGCCCAGCATACCTGGGCCGGTGTACTACGAGGCACACAGACAAGTGGAGGAACCCTTCAAGTAGTTCCAGAGGGAGGCTTTGAAGCCCAGATGGGAGGGGGAGGACCGAGTAATGGCCGGGAGCGAATTCCAAATTTCAGGGGCATAGGTGGTGAAAGTCTGTCACCCGCAAGGTGCGGGTTCTAGGAACCAGGAGGTCAGGTGTTTCTCTCGACCTGAGGTGGTAGGAGGAGGAGTCAGGAGTGGGGGAAGGCCGAGGCAGCAGGAGTAAGCTGATCTGACGATGTTGTCAATGAAGTTCCCAACTGCAAAGGTGCGGTGCTCTCAGGAGGCAGCCACTCTAGGTGTGTGTAGAGGTCGCACTGCGGGTTAGTGGTGGCCGAAGCTAAAAGCGCAGATATTATTGTGGTACCGTGTCCCATTTTTGAGAGACTGGATTTAGGCACAGGGCAAAGGTTACTAGCCCATAGCAGAGAGAAGGGAGAAGGACCCCCCTTGCTAAGGCCACACGGGTGGCCGAGGTTAAGCAGTATTTGGCTCTATAGACAAGACCAAGTTTGCCATTCGTGGCCTTGCAGATATTTCGGATATGTAGGGTGAGATCCAGCTGTGGGTCTAGGGTGACGCCCAGGTATTTGACAGCGGCCACCGTCTGCAAGGGAGGGCCATCAGCCCCGTAGATTTGTAGTGGAGCCGGGCAGGATTTTGTTTTGCTCAGGGAACCAAATAGCATGGCTTGGGTTTTCTTGAGGTTGATGGTGAGCCTGTGTTCCACCAGCCAGGATTGGATCCGCTGGAAGTCGGCATTTAGGTGGGAGTTAATGGTGGCAATATCTCTGGCACTAGCCAGGATGACCAAGTCATCTGCATACAGGGTGGTATGCCCATGGGTAGTGATGGACGGCAGTTCGTTGATAAAAAGGGAGAAGAGAGTAGGGCAGAGGACAGACCCCTGGAGGACCCCACACTGGACAGCTGTGGGGTGGGAGAGGGTCCGGTTAAAGTTGGTGTATTGCTTCCTACCAGAGAGGTAGTTGAGGAACCATGCATGGGCAGGGGGTGAGAGACCAAGGGAAAAAAGAGTTGTGTGGATAAGTGAACCATATCCATGCTCCTAGAAAAATAGATTACTCACCTGTAACCATAGTTCTTGGAGTTCTGTATGGTTCACATCCGCACCACTCACCCGACCTCCCCTGGCAAGTGGCACATGGATCCTTGTTTCCAGCGTGCAAGATCTGACGTCAGTGAGGGCCCTGGAGGATATATCACCTGGGTAGTGGGAGGAGCTTAGCTTAAAGACGTTCAGACAAATCCGTACATTTGGTGGAACTGCCATCATGTGGCTGTGAACTATATACCACTCCTAGAACTATGGTTACAGGTGAATAACCTATTTTTATCTTTTTTTGTCATGTGATTTACAGTGAGAATCTCATGATTTTCTCACTCTGGGCCATGACCAGCAAATCTCACTTTTTTTTTTTTGTTTGTTTTATCTAATTTTTTTTTTTTATTTTATCTTTTCCCTCTGGCAGGACCCCGTCTTTTTCCATCAGCCCTGGTCACGGCCCCCGGAGACCTCCACCTCCGTCTATGGCTGCCAAAGTCCCTCAGTCACCCCCAGCTTACCCCCTGGAGGGCGGGGCCGCGGCCACCTTCTTTCGGTGACCACGGAACCAATGTCTGATCGGGGACCCACAGTGACGGTGGTGTAGTGTGCACGGTGGTCCTTGCCCACCTCGATTTTCCACCATTTTTTTGTTACGGAGGCAGGGACGTGCAATGACGCCAGTGTCCGCCCTGCCTCCCAGAACTGTACGCTTTGGATGCCTGAGATCCCCCGGCCTCCGCCAGGAGTCCTCAGTGCGCCGATCGCTTCCCCCACCCTCCCCCCGGAGAAGGAGAGCAGTCCATAGGACGCCCATCCTTCTCCCCCGCCGCCCTCCGACGATCCAGGTCTGTTCTCGAACCCGGTCGCTGGTGTCGCAAGCAGAAACCTATCGCTGCCAGCGGGCCGGCTTGTTTTATCTATTTTGCTCCTCCTCAGACCGCCGGTTCCTCCTTGGGCCGCCTAGGACATATTTGCCCCAGGCAACCCCCATCGCCAACTACCGCCCCATTTTTGGCAGCCCCCCCACAGGGTAACCCAGCATAATCCTTCATTGGGTGGGTCCTCTCCTTCTGGAGAGAATGTACCTTACTGGCTTTCTTCTTGACCCTGGGTGCTGCTGGGGTCGGTTGCGGCTGTCTGGGGGGCTCCATGGCGGCGATGGTCCAGCAGCCATCATCCGATCAGTCAGGGTGCTATTTTTCCTGTTTTCTGTGCCCCTGCTGAACAAGTTCTCGGCCATGTGTGCATCAGTGTCCTTGAGCGGGGGCATGTCGAGGCATCATGTCCCCCAAGCATGCACCCAGTCCACCCAGAGGTGCCCAGGCAGGCCCCCCCCCCAGGAGGGAAGCATCCAGTGGATGCTTGTGCATCCCCTCCCTGCCGGTCTCTGCTCCTGGTACCTGGGCTCAGGGTGCATACCCAGGTTGCCAGCGTGCCGAGCGAACCCTTTGCTTGGCACCACGGAGCTGCCTAGCAAATCTCACTTCGGACTGCACCACTTGTGGTGTGACGGGGTGATGTACCACTTGTAAAATATCAGGCATCTTTTGATTATGCCCATTACATATCCCTGATGCATACAACATACACACAGACCTTTAATCTCGATGGAGAATTTGTGACCAGTGCATTCCTGCATACTTTGAAATTAGAATCTGCATGTTAAATGCTGGCCTGGATGTTCCTCCCACAACTAGAGCATAGTCACTCTTTAGTGATTAAACATTTTTCTTAAAGAGATGTTGTGATCTACTGCTTTGGGCTCTTTACCCCAGTGCCCTGGGGCAGCAATAGCCCCTGTGTGTAAAGAATTACATTTTTTTACATTACTCCGTAAAGTGTGGGAAGGAATCGTAATTCATTCTGAAGGGTGAGCCTGCTGATCCCTTCCCATTTCCTGGTACGCCTGCTCCACCCCTGCGCTCCCCCGTTTTGTGACGTTTAACCAGGGAGAGCGCGGGGACGTGCTTTTTTTTTAACATTATTTGGGCTTTTTGTACCTTTGGTATTTTTTTTTTTTTGGGAACCAGAAACCTCTTTCAAGGTCTTCAGTGTTTGGCATGACTGACCGACATAAAAAGAAGATAGGAACTACAGGCTTTAAAAATGGTATGATTGTTTCCGGCTCCTGGCCAAGGCACACTACCACAGGCTTTATGTAAGGTGCCTGGGCCAGACCACAATTTTGCAGATTGTGATCTCTGTAAAAGGTTTTGCCCTAAAACACAAAAGAGCTAAGAAACTAAAGGTCTGAATGGCTTTTCAGTCTGCCTTACCATCACCAAAAGGCTTAGGTGAAGGTCCAACCCCTCAGAATAAGCAGCAGTCCCTGTCAGAGGGGGACAGAAAAGAAAGATAAAGCTGCCAAAGATGGTACAGAACTTAGGGTGTCTGAAACTGGGAACCCTGAATGCAGTAAAAATAAAAAACCCTCTGAGCAGACACCAGAAACGGTACCTGCCGAGGAAAAACAAAAAGAAAAACATGTTGCTGCCTCAAGACAAATGCCCTCAGTAGAGGACATGACGAAAGGTATGGCAGTTTTCTCCAGGCATTCCAGGTTATGGGGAATGAATCTGCCTGCCCCCCCAAAACACCAGTTCCCTTCCCGGTGCCTGTGGTGGAGGTGGTTCAAATGTGCTATGATAAGGAGGAAGGAGAACCCATAGAACCAGACTGTTCTACTGAGAGGAATTTGGCTGTCCTCCTAGGCCTTCAGAGGACTGTATCTCTCATTTTGCCTTTGTAAGGCATATAGTAAATACCCTCAACATCCCCTCCCATGAAACTGAGGAGGATGAAGAGGAAGTGCAATTAATGGACATGATGGACTTAGCTTCTGCAAGGAGGTTGTTGCTGCCCATTCATAAATCCCTCCGGAAAGCCACAAACAAATTCATGTCAGCACCCACCTCAGCTGCTGGCATTGAAAGATTCAAGGAAACTGGACAGTATGGTCAAAAAGGTCTACATGGCAGCTTCCCTGCTCCTGAGGCAGGCAGCTTGCTTGGCTTACACAGTTCCGTACCAGAAAGCACGGTGGAATTCCATACTGGCACTGAGTGAAAAAACTACTGGTGACTTGACACAGGATATGTCTGACACAACAAGATCGGCCATATATGCTACAGAGTACCACTTCCAGACGGCTGTGGATACAAATCACAGTACATCTAGGTTTGTGTCTCATGCAGTGTCCTTAAGAAGGTCCGCCTGGCTTAGAACTACCAGCCTATCCCAGGACACTCCGACAAAAGCAGTGGATTTCACCTTTGAAGGAAATTCTTTATTTAGTGACAAGAGAGGCTTACATGAAAAAGGTTGATGAGTACAAAACCACCTGTTAAAGCAAAACTGAGAAGCTTCCTACTTGTCTAATGTCTACAGGTCATACTATGTGACCCTGAGCAAGTCACTTAACTTCCTTGTGCTCCCAGGTCGCACCTGGAAACAGGCTCTGGCTTAGTGTGCCTTTCCTAGTTAAACAATTTCTCCTTTGCCTTTGCCCTTATGGAAGGGGAGGTAGGGTGAGGGAATACTACCCTCATGCTTATGTTTCCTATGAGTCTGCTACTCAAAGAGGTTACTGTAGGGGCAGGGGAAGAAGGGGCACTAGGCGTACAGCTACAACCCCAGCCCCTAAACCTCAGCCAAAGCAAAACCCCAGACAAGTCTGCCTAGGTTGCCCGTCCGTTGCCAGTGGGCAGAAAATTGGCCCACTATTTCCAGGACTGATTAAAAATCACAACAGACAAGTAGGTCCTGGAATTAGTGGGCCGAGGATTGTCCCTGCAGTTCAGAAGGTTTCCAAAGTGCAGAAGCCAAAGTTTTTTCAGCCTCACACCCCTACAAAAAAATTCTGTTGGAAATGGAGGTAAAGAAATTGCTGCAGGCCAATGCAGTGGAAAAGTATCTGCCACACAGTGGGGCAAGGGACTCTTCTAATACTTCCTGATCCACAAGAAAAATATAGCATGGCAACCCGTTTTGAACCGGAGATATCTGAACACTTAAAGAAAGTAAACTGACGCTGATGACCAGGGTTCAGAAGTGAGCCCAGGTTGTTTGGGGGCAGCCACGAGGAGGAGGATCAACTGTCCAGAGGATGCTGTCTTGCTTGGGGTTGCATTGTTGCCACCTAGGTGACCATGGGTGGTAGCAGAGGAGGCAAGCATGTTAGGGGTATGGATGACGGTGAGCTTGTGCACCATATGCCGTCATGCACGAAGTGTGCCTGAGCTTTAGTGTGCCATCGTGCAGAGGGGTTGAAACGAGAAAAAAGCTGTCCTGGAACCCATAGGCAAAGGGCCTGATGCATCTGGACCCTCGTGGTATTCGTCGCACTAAGCTGCCTGATGAACCTGAGAAAATTCAAGGATATTTCCCCTGCCAACCCCACTGCTGGGGGTAAACTGTGGCTCCATGAAGGGGCGAAGCATGCATCAGCATTGTGGGATGAGCTGGTAAGGTGTGTTGGGATCCATGAAAGTTGGGGACCAGAGTTCTGAGGTGGTACAAAATATGAGTTAAAAAAAAAAAAAAGACAGTTTTAGGATGGTAACACTGGACTCGGTGATACCATCTCTGCAAATAGGAGACTGGGGTCACTGGATCTGAAAGACACCTACTTTCACATACCAATCAGTCTGTCACAGAAAGTACCTCAGGTTCAAGTTAGGGAACCACCAGTACCAGTTCACAGCCCTTCACTTTGGCCTCATCTCAGCTCCAAGAGTGTTCACAAAGTGCGTAGCTGTGGTGCCAGCACATTTGAGAAGGCAAGGGGTGGTGGTTTTTCCTTGCCTGGATGACTTGCTAGTCACAGTCAGAACACAGCAAGAAGCAAAGTCCTCTGTACTGCTGATAAAGAACACTTTGGAGGACTTGGGCTTCCTCATAAACCTTCAGAAGTCACAAACAGAACCAGCTCAAGTTCTGGACTAGTGGTGCAGAGCTAGATACCGTGCAAGGGAAGGCATTCTATCCTGAAACAAGGGTAGCAAACCTGATTGCAGCTGCAGAATTCTTCAAGGCAGGTCAATCAAGACGTTCAAGGGATTTTCTGTGGTTACTGGGTCACATGCCTGCATCCGGTGCAGTGGTGCCAGGAGCCAGGTTCCAGATGAGGAATATTCAGTATCACCTAGTGGAGACCATAGGTCCCAGAGGTGGGGCCCTTTGTCCAAACTGGTGCTCGTCACATAAACTTTGTTAAAGGCACTTTTTCGCAGAGCTTGGTTCATTTACTTTAATAACACTCTACCAATGATACTCCATTCCCCACTTTGTACTGCCAAATGTTGAACAGATTAATCTGCTTAGTTTATTACCCATCAGCTATTCATTGGATTATCTGCTGATATTGTACCTTAGTAAAGTGCTGTAATTTCACGTCTGGGTTACTTTATAACCTCACTGTTTACTGCCAGCTGTCGTAGCTAGTGACCCTACAGGTTCAGTGCTTTTACCCTTCTGTTCACTCTGTTTTGCTAGTTTTGTTTTACTTCCTTTAGTCACTTAGCTAGCCTCATCTGGTATTATTTTTCAGTCTTTACTGCTGCCTGCTTAGGCTACATTAATTACTGTTTTGGTCTTGGCATCACCTTAGCTGCCTAAATCATGTGCCCAACCCTTGTCACATGTCTCCTCCTCCTTCCTTTCCTACCCCATTCTTCTCCTTTGTCTCCTCCACCTCGACCTATCCTCTACCTTCCCCCTTTTTTTCCACTGCCTCTTCTCCTTCCCTTCTCCCTTTCCTTCCCCCCTTTTGCCTCACCCTCCTTCCCACTCCCCTCCTTCTACCATGGTCATCTCTTCTCCCCCTTTAAACTCTGAATTCCCCCACCGAGCTCTCCTGTCCATCGCCTGCCTTCTCATCCCCACTGTCAGAGGTTCAAGTCCCTGTCCCTCCTGCTGCTTGTCATCCTGCTCCTCCTCTGTGCTGATGATGTGGAAACCAACACTGCTCCCCCACTTGCCCTCCCTCTCCCTTAAAGGCCTTGGCGTCCTCCACATCAGTTCTTGGAGCCCCCAGTCAAAACCGGACCTCCTCAATGTCTGGATCGCTCAGCATTCACCTGAGCTCCTGTGTATCTCAGAATCTTGGCTGTCCTCTAGGATACCTGATTCTGCCTTGACTGTCACTGACTACCATCACTTCTGGTAGGACCGTAGTAAATGGGGTGGTGGTGTCGCCCTTTATGTCTGTCAGAACCTATCCTGTTCTGTCGTTCTTAGAGAATCTGTGCCTTCCTCTCATGAACATCTCCTAACCAAGCTCACCTTCCCCTCTGCCCTTCCCATTTTTGTTGGTGTTTTATACACCTCCCCTAAAATCTCTCCTTTCTCCCTTGTTGACTCCCTCCCTGCACTTGCCTCTCACACTTTCTACAGTGATCTCCGCCTCCTTTGAGACTTCAGTGTTAATTGGCTCTCCTCGGCCGTCAGACCCATCTCACACAGGATTGAGTCACTAAGCCTCTCCCAACTGATTACTGAACCCACCCGGCTCACTCCCACCTCCACTAACCAAACCCTTCTGGACTGGGTACTATCCTTCCACCTCAATTGCATCATTGCAGCGAGTAGTCTCCTGGACATCTTTAGCACCCATTACATGACCTTCTGTATCAGGAAAGTCAGACCACCTCCTTCCACTCCTAGGTACGTTTAGTCAGGGTCCCTTTGGTTGCTTAACACTAGCACACTCTTGGCTGCAGTTGACTGGTCCCCCATCTACCTGGCCCCTAACATTGATGTGGCCCTCTCCCTTTTCCATGCCATATTAAGTCTGGAACAAACATGTCCCCCTTAAAATAAAATCTAGGGTAAAAGTTCTCGCCACCCCTGGATTACACCTGACGTTATCAATCAGTGTGTAAGTCTGGAGACCAGGCATGGGCACCTTTTAAACTCTCCCATTTGCAGTCTGACCTACTGTCCTTCAGGACACTTGCGAACTCATGTACAAAAGGCAGTCTGAGCTGCTAAGGCCAACTATTTTAAATCAAACCTCTAAAACAATCTTAACTCCCCAGACAAATTATGGAAGGCTATCCACTCCCTTTTCGATTCCCCATTCTCCTGGTGGATGGTTCACCAGTCTCCGACTCTCTCTCTGTTGCTACTCCGTGCAAGTAAGTTTTTCACTACCTTTGCCCTTCCCTCTTCCTGTCTCGGTGGTTCCTCTCTGCTCGCTTCTACTCCCTCCCCGCTGTCTCATCTCTGTACCACTCGCCTAAAGGCTTTCAGTTCCCTCCCATCACTCCTCAGGAAACATTGCTTGCCCTTTCCTCATTCAACCCCTCTAAGTAGATCCCAGATGGGCTGGAACCTAAACTCCTCCTGATCTCTGCACCAGCCATTTCTCCTCTCCCTCACTTGCTGAACCTCTCCTCCTCACTCCATACTGTTCCTCAGTCCTGGAAGGCTGCCAAGGTCTTACCCCTGCACAAAGTGAGTGATCTCTCACCTCACTTGGTAACTTCTGATCTATATTCCTCTTCCCCTGTCTTGCAGAGCTGCAGGAGAAGTTGTCTGCCTCAGGCTGGCTGACTTCCTCTCCTCCTCCAACTTCCTCTCCCCCCTTTCAATCTAGTTTTTGGAAGCACCATGCCACCATTTCCTCCCTGGTGTGTTACTGACTCCATCCTTTCTGGTATGGATCAGGGTCACATCACCGCAGCTGTCTTCACAAGCTGACCTCTGCTGGTCAGTTCCATTCTTATAGGCCGCCAGCAGTTAGTGCGGGTTTGAGGTGCCCTGTCACTTCCCCTTCCCATCCAGGCTGGGGTTATGCAAGGCTTCAACCTGGGTTCAACACTTTCCTCTATATTCCTCAATGACCTGCCCTCTTACTTTGCCAGCGTGCATGTACACACGCATGCAGATGACACGGCCCGGGCCATCTACTCCTTTGGCCCCTCATCCACAGCTGTCTAAGGCCTGCTCCAGCAAGACTTCTGCACTATAGTTTGCTGGTTCCATACCAAAAACTCTGGGTTAACACCAAGAAAACAGTGTCCACGACCTTTGGCAGCAGCCAGAAACTGGCCAGACTCTCACCTGTACCTGTGTTCTCCATGCTAGATGACACCCTTCTTGAAGTTGTCCCTGCCTTCAAGTACCTCTGCATGTGGTTAGATAGCAGGCTGAACTTCTACCCCACATTGATACTATCCACACCAAGCTCCACCTCAAACTTGGTGTCTTGTACTGCATGAAGGATTGCCTTTTTCCTTAGGTCCACTGAGAGCTGGTCACCAGGATGATTTTCCCGGTCTTCGACTATGTGGATGTGGTCTGTGGTACTGTCCCCTCTTCTGTCCTCACCAGACTGGACGCCATCTGTAATGCTTTCTGTTGCTTTGCTACAGACTCACCTCATCATACTCATCATTGCTTTTTCAGCTCCTCCGTTTCCATCCTTCCTCTCTTCCCACATTGCCAGGCCCTCAGTGCTTCTTTGATACCTAAATACTGGTTTGATTCCCTCCCCTAATACTTATTCTCAGTCCTCTCTCCCATCCCCTCCTCCTCCGCCTCCCGCTCCAGGGACCGTTGCATCTTTTTCCTTCCCCACCCTCACTCCTCTGCTGGGCAGTTTGCCTTCTCCTGTCATCTCATGTCTCTTTGGAACCAGCTCTCCTCTTTCATTCGCCTTTCCACCTCTCTCCCCCAACCTTAGACATCAGCTGAGGCTTTTCCCTGCTCCCCATGTTCCTACTAACCCACAACCTGACCCTTCCCTCTGCTTTTGACCTCCACTCCTGCTACCCCCCCCCCCCAACATGATTTTGGCTCCACCTGCAAACTGATACTGCCGGTTTTATTCATGCGAGCTGTTATTGCACTGCCATTTACACAGGTGCCATGCACTTCACCTAGTTTTTGTCTTCTGTTGTTGCTGTTCAGTGAGCTGATCTTTATTTTATGTTCCTTTTGTCATTCCATGGTACACTTGCTCACTCATTTTCTGCTGTTTGCCCTTTGTAATTTGCCACAGCAATCCGCATTTGTTATTGTTCAGTGTATGTTTGTACCCTGTGCTTCCCATTACTCTCTCCACTCAGGTTACACCTGGAAACGAGTCTTGGCTCAGTGTGCCTTTCCCCAGTTACCAATTTTAATTAAATAAAATGCCACCCCCCAAAAAAAAAAAAGTAAAAACAGAGTTGTACATCAGAGTATTATCTACTGGCCATAAGTAAAGGTATGGGGGCTCAGTGAGTTAAACAGAAGTAGCAGTAAATCTCTGAAACCACTCCCAGATAAGTACTGTAACTGTAAAAGAAGCCATAGGTTAGTCACAAGCACTTTTTTTTTTTTATATATTCCCAAACACATTTGTACCAAAACACATGTTTGTATAAAAAGAACATGACGTAGCCTGATTGAATGAAAATATCTTGTGTCTCCGCCACCCGTGAGATATCATAGCCTGTCATAAAGATAAGGATATCATATAGTTAGGGTTGACCAAGAGTTTCTGCGTTAAGCCCCTGACTTTGCACCTTACTAACGCTGGTGGCATTCAGTGAAATTGTCCCAAATTTGGCATGCCTCGTCTGTGAGGCAAGGTCTCAGTACATGGAAAGTTTCATAATGGCAGCTTGTGCTGTTTCTGAGATCTGCATATGTTGTTTTTACATTAATGTCTAAATGTTTTCCTATACTTAATACCTTTTTTTTTTTGCTGCTCTCGCTTGCAGCCTGGACAGAACAGAATTGTTTTTCCTGAAACTTTCAGGGTAGTAGTGGTCTGTGTCAAGGTAGTGATTTTTGAAGGTTTCATGAAAAAATATTAAACGGTTCCAGAGTTATAAGGATTTAAATTGTTTTTCTGAGCATGCTCAGTAGGGTTTTTGGATAAGCCTCTGATATGACCTGAAAAATTTGGGTTACAAGAGTTGTTTGCTTTCTCACCACTTGCTTCTCACATCATGGAAAAAAATGTTGAGGTTGTGACTGCTTTTTTTTCTTCCTAACTAAAAAAAATGAAAAATACATAAAAACAGTAATTTTTTTAATTTTTTGTCACAAACACCTGAACCTAGCTAAAGGGGGCCAATTTATCTCAATTCTGGTGTGTGTGTGTGTGTTAAGTTAATCTTTTTATTAAAACTTGGCAAGGATATGGTACAAGTATTCATTAACAGCATAAATTATCAGCCAGTGCATCAAAAGACACATTTGGAACAAAGCATACATCAGTCCCATCCTATGGCCCCCTTTCTCCCCCTCTTTCTTTACAATGTGAGAATATAACATTGGTTTGATCCTTATGCAGGCATTTGGGGCTAGAGTATTGGCACGCTGTTCTGTACTCCTTGACAATTGATGCAGTGTTTACTGGTCTGGCTGTGTGTAACCTCTAAAATATCTAAACACAGCTCTACAGCCTAACTATTAACCTAAACAAGGCAGCCTGCCTGAACATCATAAGCTAACAGTAAGAAGTAAATCGTCTCACGTAAGTGCATCTCCTTGTACAGCTGCTACCTGGAACCAGAGGGCACTAATTATGTGTTGGTATTGTGACAATATTTAGCTAGATTCTGGTGTGTTTTTTTTTTTTTTTTAAAGCCAGAAATATATGTTCCAGGCACCCCAAAATCCAGGGTGCCCAGCTTAGCGAGAGGAGTCATTCACTCATGTTCTCTGTATGAAAACAGTGGGACTTTCTTGGTTTTTGTAGCTGCAGCTGGAGTAGTGCTGCTGACTTGAGTGGGAGTAGTGAGCTGGCACTCACCATATCTCTCTCTCTCTCTCTCTCTCTCTCTCATTCATCTATCTATCTATCTGTCTGTCTATCTATCTATCTATCTATCTATCTGTATCTTTTTATAACTTTTGTATTCCCTTCCCCTCCCAGCTCAGCCAGCCATTCCTCATTCATCCCCGACGTAATAGAAAATGAGGACTGGGGTGCCCATCCCTGGTACCATTTACGTTGATTCCCTACCCCTCCAGGTTGTCCACCCACTTTCCCCAATATTCGGCGTAAGGTGGCACCAGAGTACCCACTTCTGGTGCGGCTGAACAGTATCCTGACACTGGGGTGCACAGTCCCCAGTGTCGACCAAGGTCCCCCTGCAAATAAAGAAAACAGTTCCTCGTTGATCTTCATTTTACATAAAAACTTGTAAGAAAGAAAATGGTCCATTGGGGACCCCCCCCCCATTCAACAGCCACCACCCCACACCTCTGACATTCCCTCAGTCACCTGAACAAGTCCCACAACGTAGGTCCACTCTCCGATCAAAGACACATGTTGCTGCTGGAACCGACGACCATGATATGAGAAAATAAGGTAGTTTAATGTATACTGTAACTGATGATTGCTGCTATAAAACCTATGGGTCTTCATTGAAAATGAGTTATGCTCAACTGAATGTTTTCTCCTTATTCTTTTGAATAAAAAAGATTTACTACTACTAAAGTATTTCAATGGGATTTCATAAATTTGTAATTTTTTAATATTTTTACACCAGATTTTCAACTTGGCCTTTTTGGGACCACACCTTATCAACAAAGGAGGTGGAATTATTTTCAAATCTAGCCTAAAAGGTGATTTCACTGTGTGAAATCACCTTTTGGGTGGGAATTGAACATTTTTACCTTCCGGGTTCATGAAGTGGGGTCATAAGAAGGTTATGTTGAAAATTTGATGTAAAATATGTTAAATAACCAAGTTATGAGTGAACATTGAAATATTTGGGAACAAGTCAATTCATCCTGGTAATTTCTCTCCATGACAACTCGTCCTGGACTACTAGCTTTGGTGTCAGTTGGTTCCCATGTCAATTCATCCCTGGACAGTTCACTTCCTCTACATATCGTACTGTCCTACAACAACAGTTACAGTACAGCTTCCACTTCTGCAACCCTCGAGCACATTGCTTCATCTGATGGGTGAATTGTGCCTATCTGGAGTTCATTTTATAATATTTATGCAGAGGGTGAATTGTCCAGGGACGAAGTCATGTAGGAACTGATTAACGCGGAGCTAGTAGTCCGGGTGAGTTATGATGTACCTGATATGTTTCACATACCTGTCACATTACACCGGTGCTGTGCGGACTGCACTGGCTGCCAATTCAGTGGCAGATCGCCTTCAGAGTCGGATTACTGACTTATAAAGCCCTATATGGACTTGGCCCGGACTACTTGAAAGAGCTGTTGTCCCCTTACTGCCCTGAGTGACTGCTCCGGTTGGCTGATGAGGGGTTGCTATAGATTCAAAGGGTATTTTTAAAATCTTCAGGGGCCCATGCATTTAGGTACGTGGCCCTAGCCCTTTGGAATTCTCTGCCACATCAGCTTCGGGAGTATGCGACCGTGGGGGGCTTTAAACAGGCACTGAAGACATATTTATGGATCCAAGCATATCCTAATTGTTAATGTTGATTATTGATTTTATTTAATATTTTATATAAAGCTGTTTTATCTTTTGTTTTAATTTACTTTGATGCGCCCTTGATAATTTTGAAAGGTGCAAAATAAAGATATTATTTCAACATTCACTCATAACTTTGCTAATTTTAACATTTTTCCAACAAACTTTCAACATGGTCTTTTGGGGATCCCACGTCATGACAAAGGAAGATGAAATGGAGGGTGGAGCGGCCAGGGTGCAGAAGGCAGGCCCGGTGGGGTGGGGGAGGGCACAAGCTAAGGCAGCAAGCAACAAGGTTTTGCAGATGGTTTGAGAGTCCAGGAAGCGAAGGCAGAAGGAACCTCGATGGATGGGAAGGGGCACTGGCCATGGCTGAAGTAAGTCCTGGCTGGTGGAGCCGAGGGAATGGACCATAAAAAAGGAAAAAAAGCAAGATAATTTCAAATCGAACAAAAGAAACAATACTGTAGGTGGGATTTAGGAGTCTACACAAATACTGAAATTTCTAATTATATTAAAAAAAAGGTAAAGTGGGGGCTGCCCGATGACTTAGTGATGCTTCCATGCTAAAGAGGGGGCTGCCAGATGGCTCTGTGGAAGTGCCCCATACTTCCATGCTAAAGAGGGGGCTGCCCGATGGCTCTGTGGAAGTGCCCCATACTTCCATGCTAAAGAGGGGGCTGCCCGATGGCTCAGTGGAAGCGCCCCACGCTTCCATCCTAAAGAGGGGTCTGCTCAGTGGCTCAGTGGAAGTGGCCCAACCTTCCATGCTAAAGAGGGGGCTGCCTGATGACTCTGTGGAAGCGCACCACGCTTCCATGCTAAAGAGGAGGCTGCCCAATGGCTCAGTGGATGCGCCCCACGCTTCCATGCTGAACAGGGGGCTGCCTGATGGCTCAGTGAAAGGGACCCACGCTTCCATGCTAAAGAGGGGGCTGCCTAATGGCTAAGTGGAAGTTCTCCATGCTTCCATGCTAAAGAGGGGGCTGCTCGTTGGCTCAGTGGAAGCGCTGCACATTTCCATGCTAAAGAAGGGGCTGCCCAATGGCTCAGTGGAAGCGCTTCACATTTCCATGCTAAAGAAGGGGCTGCCCAATGGCTCAGTGGAAGCGCTCCACATTTCCATGCTAAGGAAGGGGCTGCCCAATGGCTCAGTGGAAGTGCCCCATACTTCCATGCTAAAGAGGGGGCTGCCCGATGGCTCAGTGGAAGCGCCCCACGCTTCCATCCTAAAGAGGGGTTTGCTCAGTGGCTCAGTGGAAGTGTCCCAACCTTCCATGCTAAAGAGGGGGCTGCCTGATGACTCAAAGTGCTCCACACTTCCATGCTAACGAGGGGATGCCGATGGCTCAGTGGAAGTGCCCCACACTTCCATGCTAAAAAGGGGGCTGCCCAGTAGCTCAGTGGAAGCGCCCCATGCTTTAATGCTAAAGAGGGGGATGCCTGATGGCTCAATGGAAGCGCCCCATGCTTCCATGCTGGCAACCTGGGTTTGGTAGCGAGCCTGAGTCTGCTGGGATTGGGCCGCCAGGCTGGGGAAGGAGACAGCTGGTGCAGCAGCAGCCCCAAGCGGTGAGCCAGGGAGCTAGTTCCCTTGCAAGGGGTGACATCATCTCAATGTGCGCCGCTGCTGTCGAGGTCAACAGAGATTGTGTCCAGTGTCACAGGGTGGTGGGAAGGAATAAAGAGAAAAAGCCCAAAAACCTGTGTGCATTGACCATCACAAATGACAGTCCCCCTTGGTCCTCTGGCCTCACTCCATGTGGATCCCTGCTAGATACAGGGATGGAGAGGAGTTGCAGACATGGCTGGGGGTTGGTGGGGGGACCTGAAGTGAGGAGCAGGCAGTGGCCAAGGGTCAAACAACTGATGGGGGGGGTAGATAAAGGTTTATGTTGCCTTTAAAATTTGAAGGGTCAGTCAAATTGCCCATGCAAATATTCTGAGTACCTTACCCTATTAGTTAAGACTGTACTGTAATAATTATAGACTGCACTGCCATCAACCTTTTAAATGCTACTGAAGGAAAGTTAATTCTATCACTTTCTTGACCCTTCCTCTGCTAAAACACTTATCAGTGCCTTCATCTTCTCTAATTTCCAGTCCTGTGAACTTCCCAAGTCCTGGTTCTCAAAACGTCAGTGAATTCGAAATGCACCCTCTCAAATTCTCTTGCATTCTCTGAAATGTGACCACATCTCTCTCATCTTTCGTCACTTTCACCTAATCCCTATTCAGTACTGTACCCCCTTTTTGGCCTACCTGTTTCCATAATTATTCAGGGTCTTGTCCTTTCCTATCTCCGACCTCATCACTGCCTACTCTCCACCCTGTATTCTGTTACTCTAGCTTTAGACTACTTTGTGTCCTTCATATCTCCTGCTGAACTAGTAGTTGGAGGTCTTTTATTTAACTCTGCCTCTGTGATCTGGAAAAGTCTTCCCTCCCTCTGTCTCACCGATTCCTTTTCGCTCTTCATTTCCTGGAAACATTTAGAGACATCAGCACAGTAGGACTATAGATAACTATAGACCATAGATATTTGTTTTAGATCTGTGCAGCACTTCGTATTCTGTATGCTCAGACTGCTACTTTGTTCTCCACCTGGCCTCTACCTTGTGGTTACCAAGCTGTGGACCCTGCAATACGAGCAGACTTGATGGACCAAATGGCATTCTTCTGCTGGCTTCTTCGTATGTTCGTAATTCCTGTAATTGCTACTATATATGTATATCTTCTTATTGTACTGTTTTACCCCGGCATGTCTTACTGTTTGTTTCCCAACTCTGTACTCTGGAATATTACACCATCTTCTGTAGGTTTCTGTCTGTTGCCTAGGTTTGAAATGTAGTGTATTAGTTCCTCTGTAGGTATTTGAATTTGCACTGTATGTATTTTATTCTTCCCCTGTTTTGCTCATCCAATCCCGTATGTAACCCTCCCCCCCAGGACGCTTCTGGAAACGAGCTGTTTACAGCTCATGTTGTCTTTCCTGGTGAAACCTTTCATTCAAATAAACAAACAATAGATAAGATGACTTAGATAGTGGGATGTATTGGGAGAGGGGGGTCAGCAACAGAAAGAACACAATACCTGTATACATCCCTGGTTCGATCACACCTAGCGTACTGTGCAGTTTTGGAGTCCACTTTTGAGGAAGGACCAGGACAGGTTGGAGGCGGTGTGGAGAAGAGCTACCAAAATGATACATGGGTAACAAGGAGGTCTTACAATGAACATTTGGGGGGATCTCAATATGTATACTCTGGAGCACAGGAGGAAGAAGGGAGACATGAGTGAGACATTCAGGTTATTTTGCGGAATTAACAAGGAGAACAGCAGTGAGTTGTTCACAATGAGTGGTAACATGGGCACCAGGGGAACTCCATGAAATTGGCAGGGGGAGGTCCAGAAAGGAGGCCTGTAAGTATTCCCCCCACCCCCATATGCAGCTTATGCTATTCCTCCCTTTTTTTCCTCCTCACCCGGGACCCCAGCAGACATGCGTGTGCGCGCGCGTGGAGGCGCACACGCATGCCGGGTAACAGTTCAGCCCCTACTGCCCCACCCCTGGCAATCGCCTGCTGCCTCACCACCTAGGCTTCCCATTGGACCACCACCCGATGGGAGTGGAACTATTGGGGGGGGGGGGAGACACTCATCCCTCCCCGGGAGATGAGAGCTGCCTTGTGGCAGCTCAGTCCCACTCCTCGCCGCCGCCCCCTGATAATCCAGGCTCATTCCTGAACATGGGTCGCTAGTGTGGTGCGAGGTGCGTCATCCAGTGCCTCAACCCTCAGCGCCACCAGGCTGGTAGTGGCAGACTGGAACAAACTTCTGGAAGAGGTCATCCTCGTTGAGACAGTGTGGGGGTGTGGGGTTCAAAAGTGGGGGATGGGACAGGTGTATGCCAAAAGTGCACATGGGGGCTGTTTAGGGAGGAAGCAGAAGAAATGAGGACTGACTGATGCAGTCCCATAACTAAGCAGATATGGGCAGACTAGATGATCCATTAGCCATTCTGTGTGCTGGCATTTTCTGTTTCTTAAAACTCACCTCTTTTGTCTTGCCTGAATCCTGAGCTCCCTTTTGGATCTTCATTGATGATATCTCTTGCATCAGGCCACACCTATGGAACTATAGCCACCAGGCAGGCAGTAGGATCACTTGGAAACTTTCTAGCTAGCAGTCTGGTTGGGGCTGACCACAATGACTGTCAGCTGACATCCCTCCCCATATAAACGTGGGCGACCCTGCACCCTCCTCACTTCTCTTCCCACTGTCGACCATCACATGTTGGACTCCACAGAGACACTGCTGCTTCAGTTGACTGCCAAATCTTCTATTTTCTTCTTCAACTATCTTTCCCTCCCGTCACCACTGGCTGGGGCCCCATCAGTTGACCTACCTGATCCCCTCCTGTCCGAGACCCTCCCACCTGCACCTCAATCTACCATCGCCCACGACACACTCGTGGAGCAACCCCCTGGAGTGGGGCTGCCTTCTGCTCCTCTGCGCTTCTTCTGGTGCTCCTACAGGTGGATGCGATTGGGGAGACAAGGTCCCAGTGGGCAGGGTCCAACGTTGGAGGTGGTGGCAGGCGACCTCTTCCCTCCAGCCAATGGGGGTTTTCCAGTGTTCGTGAGCATGATCCCTGGAGCCCGGATGTGCAATGACGTCCGGTGCGACGGGGCGCACTCCCGCACCCTTCCAGTGGACGTCCGCCAAGGCTCCTCCCAGTAACCTGCATGATCCCCAGGCTGTCGCACTCCCAGCCTCCGCTGGAAGTCGCTGTTGTCGGGGAGTCAACCAGCCACCCTCCTCAGGAAGAGGAGAGCAGTCCATTGGACGCTCAATCCTCTCCTCCTCTGCTGGCCTCCAATGACCCGTGCTCTTTCCCAAACATGGGTCGCTGGCGAGGCGCGAGGTGTGGCATCCAGCGCCTCAATCCTCAGTGCCACAGGCCGAGTCAAATCTTCTATTTTCAACTTTATTTTCTTTTACTAACCCTAGTTTGTTAATCACTTGAAAAAATAAAGTGATTTTTTTTCCATGTTTATGTCGATCAGCCCCGAGAAAATCGTCAGATACTGTGGGTGTCACAAGAGCATCTGTGATAAGGGTGACCACGATGCTTGTGTCCACTGTCTTGGCACCGACCACGACGTTAAGGCCTGTGAGGTCTGCCAAGGATTCAATCAGGCCACCCGGCGGTGCCATCAGAAGGCCCTAGATTCCTTCCTCCTGGAACAAAAGGTCGCCTGAGTGGAGAAGGAGTTGCAGGGAAGAAGCTCCTCCACTTCGCCAGCTCTGTCCACAGGTTTTTACTCCTCCAAGGGCCAGGACAAATCAGTTGGTAAATACAAGCACTGGGAGAAGGAGAAGCATAAGAAGAAATCCTCCCCAGTGCACTCTTGGTTGCTGCCTCGAGCACCAGCCACTGTGAGGTTGTTGGCTTCCTCAGTGGCGACCTCCTCTGCCACCCACACCCTCTCCTTCACAGGGTCCGCTCTGGCAGTGTCGCCTGCTGGGCTTTCTTTGGCCAGCTCATCGACATTTGGCCTCTAGACGCCCCCACCGATGTTTTCATCCCCTGCCATTCAAGACTCATTCAGGCTTAGGGGCAACAAGCAGGGCACTGGCGATGGCCACTTGTTTTTTTTTTTTTTTTGCATACACCCCATCAACGCTTTTGACCATTTCATCACTGCTGGAGAGTCAGCCTCCCCTGTCGATGCCTTGGGCCGTCATGTTGAGCCTCAGGCTCTTTCATCTCAGCAGCAGACTGTATTGTCAATGCTGGGACCTCAGTTTCTCTCATCGACGCTACAGGCCATACCGCCGATGCTGGGGTCTTAGTCCTCCCCCCAACCCCAGCACTACAAGGATCTCTGGCAGTGCCGATTACCATAGATGTCCAGACTATTCTGTCCTCCTTTTGGGAGTTAATGCACCGCATTGCTCCTCCTCTGGGCACATTTACACTGGGGCCTACCAGGCCTGCTCCCATGCCGACACCTTCCATGGCAATGCAGCCTTCATGCTGTCTGTCATTGCCATCTTCTGTGCCCTATTAAGAGCCAGTTGATGAGGATAAGTACAGTCATGACCTCCTTCCACATAACGAGGAGGATGAGGAGGACAAGGTAGAGGGTGCTAGGAGCACTTCCTCTACCTCCACTTTTTCTAAGGGGGAGAGGACTCCGCTAAATATACCCCAGGGTTCCCCCATGACCCTTCCTTCATCTCAGTGATGAAGCAGCAGGAATCAGCCATTGGGTTTGAAACTGGGGAGCAGTATGCTACCAGGAGAAATCTGGCAAAACATTTGGAATTGCCAGACTCTTCCCCCTTTGATCATTCCTCCTCTGTTGGCTATGTTTGAGGATACCACCATGGCTGCCTGATACAGGCCAGATATGATCCCTGCAATGCAGTAGGATGCTGGGATGCATAGGCAGGGGCATCACCAGCAGGAAAAGGGAGGTCATAATTCCACTTATACAAGACACTAGTGAGGCCTCACCTGGAATACAGTTCTGGAGACCTTACTTATGTAAGGACATAGACAGGGTAGAGAAGGTTCAGAGGAGGGCAACAAAGATGGTACATGGATTCCATCACAAGTCCTATGAGGACAGGTTGAAGGAATTGAATGTGTACTCCCTGGAGGAGAGAGGGGATATGATAGAGACATACAAGTATCTTACAGGGAGGAACAGGGTGCAGGAATACACAATTTTTAAGCAAAAAAGATGTTCCAGGACTAGAGGGCATGGGATGAAGTTGGAGGGAGGACGATTCAGAGGAAATGTGAGGAAGAATGTCTTCACAGGACGGGTGGTGGACAAGTGGAACACCCTGCCAGAGGAAGTGGTGGGGGCTGAAACAATCACGGGATTTAAGAATGCATGGGATAGACATAAAGGAATTCTGGAGGTCAGGGTTAAGGGGCAACAGACTTCTAGGAAAACATAAAGTAAACTTACAAGCTCAAATGGGCAGACTGGGTGGGCCATAGGCCCTTATCTGCCGACACTGTCTGTGTATCTGTGTAATTCCCAGAAAGGCAGATAAATTATACCAGGCTCCCTCAGTGAAATCTTTTCTTGCAGGGCAACCACAGGCAGATTCAATGTGGCCCATGATAGATCCAAGAGGTCTCAGCAGCTCGGCTTTCTATCCCCGGACAAGGAGTCCAGAAAGCTGGATCTTATGGGCAAGAGGGCCTAGTCCTCTTCCTCAGTGGCCCTCAGAATAATTAATTACATTGCCCATATGGTTAAATTCCAGAACACACTCTGGAAAAAGGCCAGAGCTGCAGCTCAGGCCCTTCCAGAGGGCCCTCAAAGGCAAGAGCTGCTTAGGGCCCTCCAGTCCAGGGCAGATGTGTGTAAGCATCTTTTGAGATCCACTTATGATGTTTCAGATGCTTCTGCTAGAGCATCTGTGGTTGGCGTCTGCCTAACATGACATTCTTGGCTCAGGGTGTCTGGCTTTGCCACTGACGTACAATAGTCCATCCTGAATGCCCCCTTCAGAGGCTACAAGCATTTTGGGGCGGATGTCCAGGACATCTTTTCTGACCTGCAGGCCTTTGGGAGAACCCTGCGGCCGGTCAATTCACTGTACTATACCTAGCCATGGAGTGGGCAGAAGGTGCCCTTTTGTAGGGCCTCCCACAGACTGCAACCCAGCAAGCGCAGAGCAGGAACAGCCCTACCTACCCCAAACTCCACCACTGAGAAGGTCCTCAAAGGAGAAGGAGCAGCTCCGGCCGCTGGTTCTACCTCAGCCTGACTCCCCCAAAATACTGAAGGAGGTGGTGGTAGGGGGTTGCTTCTCCCTTCACCTGGACAGATGGAGGGAAATCACAACAGATGCTTGGGTCCTACAACTCATAGAGCAAGGCCACACTCTGGAACTTCTGGAGTGGCCTCCAGATCTGCCTCTAGTTCCTTCAAACTACCCTCAGCACCACATTCCAGTGCCGCTGGAGGAAATTCTCACACTGCTGCAGAAAAGGGCTATACACTCAGTTCCTGAGGAACAGAGAGTTATATTCCCACTTATTTCTAGTTCTCAAATCCACAGGGGATTTGTGGCTCACTCTGGACCTGAGAAATCAGAACTACATCCAAAAAGTTCAGGATGGTGACCCTATAGGGCCTGTTTCCTCTATTGCACCGGGAAGACTGGATAATGCTCCCAAGACGTGCAGGATGCATACTTGTACATAAAGATGTTTGCCCCCACAGGCAGTACCTCATGTTCTTGTTCCAGGGGGAGCACTACCAGTTCAGGGCATTGCTCTTTGGCTTATCTTCTGTGCCACGGGTCTTTACCAAATGCTTAACGGTGGTGGCAGCAGCCCTCAGGAGGGAGGGAGGGATTGTACATCTTCCCGTATCTGGACGACTGATTGCTCAAAGCTCAGTCCAGGGAGCAACTCTGTTACACCCTAGAGCCTACCAGACAAATGTTCCAAGTGCTAGGGATCACGGTCAATCTGCCCAAGTCAGTTTTGGCTCGTTGTCAGTGCCTCCAATATATATGGGTTATACTGGACACAGCTCAGGGTTCAGCCTTTCTGCCTCAGGACAGGGCAGAGCATCTGACAGCACAGGCCCGGGAGCTTTACAGCAACTGGTATGTCACGGCCAGGGCATTCCTGAGACTGCTGGGCCTGATGGGAGCAGCCATTGTGATGGTCACCCTGGCACTGCTTCACATGCGATGCCCCAGTGGACTTTGAGTCAGTGTAACGACGATCTAGACCAGACGGTTCTAGTAACATCACCTATGAAGAAGGTTCTTCAGTGGTGGATGGACCCCACCAATTTTCTCAAAGGGATCCCTTTCCTTATCCCTTCCCTCGCCAGATCCTTGCCACGGATGCTTCAGTGTTGGGCTGGGGGGCACACCTGGAATCTTACCAGACTCCAGGGACATGGACCACTGTGGAGAATTTCCTCCACATCAGTGTCCTAGAGGTGAGGGCCTTTCTGTGTGGCCTGCAAGCCTTCCAGGCCCACCTGTCCCCGGGACCTCTACTGGTGCAGATGGACAACATCAGTGTAGTCCACTACATAAATAAGCAAGGGGGGCCCCATTCATACCCCTGTGCAAGGAAGTGATGAAAGTTTGGTATTGGAGTCTAGAACATGGTCTAGAACTCTTGGCCATCCATGTTCCAGGCGTCCAAAACATCCTGGCAGACCAGTTAAGCAGGTCACAGTCCAGAATGCACGAGTGTGAGCTGCTGGCCTCGGTGGTAGACCTGTTCGACAGGTGCGGTCATCCAGAGCTGGACCTTTTTTTTTCCCCCACTCAACACAAAACTGCCGCTTTTCTGCTCGCTAGCTCCAGGGCTGGAGTTTTCTGGTGAGATGTGTTGTCCCTTGCCTGGAAGGGAAGGTTCCTCTATGCCTCTCTTCCCACTAATTCAGAGGGTGCTGCCCAAGCTCCAGATGGAGGGAGCAACTGTGATTCTTGTTGCTCCCTTCTGGCTTCATCAGATGTTGCTCCCCTTACTGCAGCAGTTGACAGTGGAACCGTCAGTGCCCCTGCCTCTGTGAAAAGGCTTGCTCTTACAGGAACAGGGCACCCTGGTTCGTCCGGACCTCAAGTCTCTATGCCTTCATGCCTAGCTCCTGAAGACATAGCCATGGCTAGATTTGGAGTATCCCAACAGGTGGCTGATCCTGGTGGCTGCTAGAAAGCCATCTACCAGGGCCACTCATTCCATGAAATGGAAGTGCTTTGCTCTGTGGGCAGCTTCCCATCAGTTGGATCCTTTCACTTGTCCAGTGAACCAGATTCTGGAGTACTTGCTGTCTCTTTCAAATTCTGACCTGCAGTACTCCTTCATTAAAGAGCACCTGGCTGCTATTTCAGCCTTTCATGTACCAGTAGATGGTCGTACAGTGGCACAACTGGAGGCGTCCCGTATGCTTTTGAGAGGCATTCTTCATCCAAAGCCTCCCATCCACAGTTCAGTCCCATCTTAGGACTTAAATTTTGTGTTAGAAAAACTTACTTTGGCTCCTTTTGAGCCAGCCGTGACATGTGAGCTACACTTTCTGTTGTGGAAAACATTATTTCTAGGAGTGTGGATATGTTGTTCATCCACACTCTCTGGCATGTCCCTTTCCCCTTTAAATTCACCGGAAAGTCTTCAGGCTGGCTCCTCCCACCCACCCTGGTGATAAATACCTCGGCTCCACCCCATGACATCAGATCTTCCTTTCCGCTGAAAGATTCAGGTTCCCTCATGCTACTTCTGCAGTTCGTAGGCCCTGGATTCTCAACGACGGTTTTCACCGCAGTCACTTTCTTTAAAACTCATCAGAGTTTACGATTCTGATCCGAGCGCATCGGACATGGAGGACAAGTCGTCCCCCGGATTTCATTGGTGCCCCTGCAGACAGAAAATGTCGCGCACTGATCCCCACCTCTCATGTGTCTATTGCTTGGGTGTCGTGCATGACACCACTTCTTGCACCACTTGTCTGGCCTTCCATCCCAAAGTCCTGGACGACCACAAGGGATGCCTAAAACTAGGGAGACCGGAGCTTCGCAACCCACTGGTGAAATTGAAGGAGGCCAGGTGGGCGGTTTCCGCGGCCGCGGGATCCGCCGAGCAGCTCGACCAGATGGTGGCTTTCGAAGAGGAAGCTGCTCAAGCTTCAGCCAGACAAAGTTTTTTTGTGCCGCTTAACCTGGGTTCCACCTTAACTGGGTCCTTTTGGGAGCTGTGCCAGTCTCCCCACCAGGGGTGAGGCGCCCTCGGGCTCGCACTCCTCCCGCCCTAAGAAAATGGACAGGGACCCTAAATCTTCTTCTGCTTGAAGAAGACGTTCCTGGGACTGAGAGCAGTCCGATTCCCAGGATCTTGCGGTCTCGACCTTGGTCGAGATCGCTTCCTCGGCTGCCGGCTTCTCGGACCTACCATCAGGCCAAGGCACTGAGGCCGAGGACACGGCTGAACCGGCCAAGATTTCTCTCAACCCGATCGAGCCGTTGTTGCCGACTCCTGTCGATGATTCCTTGGAAAGGACACCTATCCTTTCCATCCCCGACGAGGAGACTCAGCCCTCGGGTATCCCGATCGAGGGAAAGGTGTTGGAACCTCGGTTCTCACCGATTCCGTCTTCTCCCGATCAAACCAGCCAACCCCGTCGGTCTCGATCGAGGACCAGGACCCCTTCAGTCGAAAAACCGAAGAAAGGTCACAAGCACTCTAGAAAGAAGCGGCTCCACCGATCCTCATCCTCCTCGGACAAGGAGAGACTTCGACGGAAACTCTGTCGCCATTATGAGGATCTCATGTGGCAACAGCTGATTCTGACCGATCAGAAGCCAGTTCCGCCGGCACCACCGGCCATTACTTGGCCTCAGCCTCTCAGGCCGACGCTGACCCCTCTGGAACCGAAGAATCTGGTTCCTCCACCCGTAGGGCCAGTACGCTGCTCCAGCTTGGCCTGTTTCGTCCCCCACCGATTTTGGTAGAACCATCGCTACAGCCTCAGGAGGGGCTCCTCGAAGAGAATAGGACAGACACCGCCTTCCCCGTCATCTGTCCATTCACGGTGGTCCGATCGCCTCGGCGACGAGGAGACATAGGGGGGAGACCCTTATATCTCCGATTCTTGGACTCGGATGCCACTGGTCTGCACTCGCATTCAGGGGATGACGAGTCATCAGTGGCAGGCTTGGAGGAAGGTCCTTCCTCCTTTCAGGGTATCCTCTGCCTCATTTCAGAATTGACCGGAATGCCCTTGGAGCCCATCCAAAAGAAGGCGGAGTACCCCCTCACGGATATTCTCAAGAGAGGGGATACCCCGACAGAGGCCTTTCCAGTAGCCGAAGCCATTGTTGGCCCGGCCCTTGAGCTATGGCAACGCCCTGCCTCTTGCCCAGCTCAGTCTGCCTGCATGGCCCGCAAGTATACAGTACCCATGGGGTCCATAGCGGGTTTCACAGAGCATCCCTTGGCTGAGAGCCTTGTGACTGCTTCTGTGTTTAGACACACGTGTAGCTCAGCTGACACTGACCGCCCTCCGGACAAGGAGTCCAAGTATATGGACCATTCTGCCTGGAAGGTTTATGCAGCCTCATCCTTGGGCCTTCGTCAGGCCAACTCGGCTGTGATCATGGCACACTTCTCTCAAGCCCTTCTGGGGTCACTAGATGAAGTCCTCCCTCATCTCCCAGCGGACATGCAGACCATGGTTAAGCAGGTCCTTGACCAGGACTGTGCTGTTGCCAAACAGCAACTTTAGATGGCCCTGGATATTGGAGATTCCTGTGCTCGCTCCTTAGCAGCCGCGGTGGCCACTCGCCGCAGGGCCTGGCTGACGTTATCCTCCTTCCTTGCGGATACTCAGCACATGTTAGCTAACATGCCCTTCCTCGGCACCGACCTCTTCGGTCCGGGAGTGGCAGGTCACCTCCAGCGTATAGAGCAGTCCAGTGCCACCTTGGATGCTACCTCTGCAAAGGGTTCTTCGGGCAAGAACCAGCAGAAGCGTAAGAAGAAACCCTTTCCGCACTCTTCCCCTGTGGTTAGATAGCCTTCCTATCAAGGAGGTCAGCAACAACAGCAGCAGGCTAAAGCTTGGTGCCCCAGGCCCAAACAGGGTCCTCAACAGCCCCGTAAAGGAGGCCGAGGTTGCCGGTCCAGGAGCCTCCTCCTCCTCTTCCTCTAAGCCTGCTCAGTGACGGGTCAGGGGTTGCCACCCCTACACCCGTCACGCCAGCTCTGGGTCCTCCCGTGGGGGGCTGGCTCCGCCACTTTCTTTCCGCCTGGTCCGGTATCACTTCGGACAGGTGGGTTCTGGAAGTGGTTGGCCAGGGACTGCCTCTAGAATTCGAACAGTACCCTCCCAGCCGGGCCCGTGCCCCTCCGGAGGAAAGGATCTCAGCCCGCACTCAGTCGGCCCTTCGGGATGGCATTGCTCAGCTCCTCCGCAAGGAGGCGATAGCTCCAGTGCCAGATCCTCCTACAGACCCAGGCTTCGTGTCCAGGTACTTCCTGGTGCCCAAGCGGACGGGGGTTGGCGCCCCATCCTAGATCTCCATGACTTGAATCAATATCTCAGGTCTCGCACCTTCTGGATGGTAACTCTAAACCAGATCATACCATCTCTGGAGCGAAACATGTGGTTCTGTTCACTGGATCTACAGGACGCATTCTTTCGTGTCCCAATCTGTCCATCCCACCAGCGGTTCCTCCGCTCCAGGGTCGAAGGGACCCTGTACGAGTTCCGAGCCATGTCATTTGGCCTGTCATCGGCCCCTCGGGTCTTCACCAAGTGCATTGCAGTGGTGGCAGCCCATCTTTGGCATCGAGGAGTTCGGATATACCCCTATCTCAACGACTGGCTCCTGGTGGGTTCCTCCCTTCAGAAGGTGGAGAGGTCCAGGGATCTGGCCCTCCGAACCTGCTCCCAGTTAGGCCTCCTGATCAGCGAGACCAAGTCGGAACTCGTGCCCTCTCAGGTGATGGGCTTTATCGGGGCAGAGCTCGACTCTCGCCGAGCCAGAGCTCGGCTCCCGGCGGACAGGATGGAGGTTCTCTCCTCCTTTGCCCAATCATTTCTTGTTGGGCACTTGCGCCCTGCCCAGGACTTTCTGCGCCTTCTGGGCTACATGGTGGTGTGCACCTCGGTGGTCTGTTGGGCCAGGTGGCACATGCGCCCCCTTCAATGGGAGCTGGCTGCCCAATGGACTCAGTGATATGGGCTCTTCGACCAGCTGATCACTGTAACCCAGAAGATATGGGATGCTCTCCAGTGGTGGACCGTCCCACACCAATTGCAGGAAGGGATCCCATTTGTCCGCCCTGAGCCGACGGTCGTCCTGATGACCGATGCCTCTCTCATGGGCTGGCGAGCCCACATGGTGGATAACAGGTCCCATGGGTTCTGGACCCCCGAGGAGTCCTGATGCCCCATCAACCTGTTGGAGCTCAGAGCAGTCAGACTGGCCCTGTCAGCTTTTGCTCCTCAGCTCCTGGGTCAAGTGCTTCAAGTCCAGACGGACAATACCACGACCATGTACTACCTCAACAAACAGGGCGGCATGCACTCCCGTCTGCTGTGCAAGGAGGCGCTCTGAATCTGTACCCTTGTCAGCTGGTTGGAGGCGGAACTCCTTGCCATCCATGTGGCAGGAGTCTTGAACCAACTGGCGAATGCTCTTGGCCGCATAGGCCAGACATTCCACGAGTGGTCTCTCCATCCAGAGGTAGCTTACAATCTGTTCTCCTGTTGGGTCAGACCGTTGGTGGACCTGGTTGCCTCCAGGGAGAACACCAAGCTGAAACTGTACCGTGCCCGCCCCTCTCAGCAGGGCTCGCTGCAGGGGGATGCCTTCTCGAGGTCATGGACCCCAGGCGCCTCTCCCTTCCCTCTCCATTTCCTTGATCCACAAGGTGCTTCTCAAGGTGAGGAGGACAAAGCGAAGGTGATTCTAGTAGCCCAGTTTGGCCCATAGTTCTGGTGTCAGATCTCCTCAGCCTCAGCACACGGGGCCCAGGCGGCTTGTACGCCGGACCCGATGATATTGGAACCAGGGGAAGGTGGTATTCCATCCAGACCTTCAATCTCATGACCTCACAGCCTGGTACCTGAGTGGCTAGAGTTCCAGGCTGTGGGTCTTTCTGAGGATGTCTGTACTGTGGTGGAGGCATCTCGTAAGGAATCGACCAGGAAATGTTATGCCTTCAGATGGAAAAGGTTTTCCATTTGGTGTCAGGGTAAGAGTCTGGACCCCTTATGCACCCCCCCCAAAAGCACTGATGACAACAGCATTATTGTACACCAGTGACTTCCAGCCCACTTTTCTCTACTTAAGCTGAAATCTGTGTTATCCCACCTGTCCCTCCCAATGTACCCCATAACTATTCCCCCAAATTTTCTTTTACCCTCCCTCTCCTAACCTCCCCCCTCTAGTTGACTTGACCCTCTGGGCTTCTCCTTAGCTATGTCCTGCCGTAGTTATTTTCTGCCTGGTAGTTACTGTCTCCGTTGTCTACCCTACTGACTAGTCCCCTAGGCTGTTTCTCTATTCTGTCCTCCCTTGACCCTGTCACCGCCTGTTCTCCTGTCTTTGCTCCAGCACTTAGCAACATGACATACATTGTACAGTGCCAAATACAACTGCACTTCTTCACTCTTTATGTTAACTTCTACTTACCTTGTGTTTAAGCTTTGTATTTACTTTATGGTTGTATTAACAGTGTTTGTTTCTTTGTAGTTCTCTGACATGAAACCTATGTAACGAGCTTTCAGCTCAAAGGTGATAATTTGAGACCATAATAAATAAAAAAAAAAAATTAAAACAAATGTAATCAGCAAGTGACCGCACATGACAGGGTATGCTGAAACAAAAGAAAGCCTTGGGTGTGTGCTGGTGCCTCATGCCCACAGCCGCCCAGTTAGTATGCTTATTACAGTTGAACTGGAAACTCTAAAGTGTATTGCATCATGCTTATGGAGTGATAAAAAAGACACAAAGACATTTAAACAGGCTTATAAAATTATACTGTAATAACTGCAGTCATATTACTGGATTCCATCTTTCACAACGCAGGATTTTTCTTGGCCATTTAATAAGAGCATGTAATGCCCAAGTTTCTGATTTCTGAGATCTCACCAGGTTCTAAATAGAGATGAATCTTTTCTCATAAGTTTATGGGTTTTTTTTTTGTTTGTTTTTTTTAACAGGCCTGGAATGTTCTGGCTCTGGATGGCAGTAACTGGCAGCGAATTGACCTGTTTGATTTCCAGAGGGACATTGAGGTATAATTAACTGGAGGGAGTGTAAATCTATTTCTCATGTTAAAGAATAATCACAGTACAGAGCAGATTATTAATTCTGCACTCATAACCTCCCGTCCCTGGGGGAGAATGCTGAAGACTTAACTGTTGCTTAATCTACAAGAACATGGAGAGCTGTGCAATACATAAATCAGTGCAGAGAATGAGATGTGGAAGGCATGGCCTGGTTCAATTTGCCTTAGGAAAATAAAACTGAAAGCCTTTTGTGATGAAACATCCCAGACGTGGCTGGTTTGTGTTGATGCTCTATAGCAAAGAATGACTCAGACAGTTTGTTTACATATTTTTTATACAATGTTTGGCCAGGAAAGATGCACTAAGCCGAGGCATGTTTCCAGGTACCGCCTAGAAGCACAGGGAAGTTCAGTGGCTTACTCATGGTCACACAGTATGCGAGTGGTGGCTGTGGGATTCAAACCCAGTTCTCCAGGTTTGCATTTTATTACCCATAACAGCCCATTGAGATGGCGTGCCCCATGTCTTTTTTCTTTCCTTTTTTTTTTTCCTTCTCATTCTTCCTGTACTCCTGCTGTTCCAACCAGACTTTGACCCCCTCTGAGACCCACTGCTCCCCAAATGCATCACCCCACATTCTCCCAGGCCTTTCCTATCCCTTGCATTGTTCTTGCAGCTTACCCCCCACAACAGGGCCCCTCATTCTAGGGCAGGTCCTTTGGGAGCACTGAATCTGGTGACTGAGGGCAGAGCACAGGTTGGCTGCTTCTTCTGCACTGCTGAGGGTATTTTGCCTCCGTTTCTCCCTGATTCTTGAGGACATCTGCACAGGCATCTTGCCATGCATGTGCACTGCAAAGCTGAAGATGTCCTCCCCTCCCTGGTGGTCAGCAAGGGCGGGGAGGGGGTATGGCAGTGGGAATCTAGCATCCGCCCACCTGGTGGAAAGGAATGTCTGTTGGGATACTCGACTTCCCACAGGCTCACTCCCAAACCCGGTTCACTGGGATCATGAGCAGTAGCACTACCACTGTGTCAGTAGCCAGCCATGTCCCATGTCTTTTTGGTTACTGTTTCTACTTAGTTAATAGCAGGAGGGAGGACTGAATGGCCGGGAGTTCAGGTGACTTGCCCTGGGTCACAGTGAGTCAGTGGCGGTGACTGCTGGTTGCATAGAAAGGCGCTGCCAAAAGAAGACTTCTAGTCCATCTTCTCTGCCAGTTTTTCTACCTGAGCCTTACCAGTCTACCCTTGGGAGAGGCTTCTCCTGTAGGAGAAAATGGGTAGTGTTGCCCCCTGTGGATCACTGGTCAGGCCACACCTGGAGCACTGTGTCCATTTCTGGAGCGCGCATCAGAAAAAGAATAAAGATTGCATAGAATCTGTCCAGCAGCAGGCTACCAAGATGATATGGGGTCAGCAAGGAAAATCGTATGAGGAGCATTAACTTGACTATGTACTCACTGGGAAGCACCACAGAATGTCGACAGACCTCACAGCGACGGCACAATGCCGACTCTCGGCATGGGGCCGTCAGTGTTTCAAGTGTTTTTATGTGGGGGCTATGCCCCCTGCACCCCCTCCATTTAAATATAATCAGCTCCAGGTCGGAGTTGTTTTTGGGGAAGGGCAGAACACCGGGAGCAACAACGTCAGTGAAACTCGGACCATTACAGCGACTGCCGCTGTAATGGTCCTTTTTCGGGTTTCGCTGTTGGGGTGTCGATCTACTGTGGGCCACCGTGCTCACTGGAAGCCAGAATTGAGAAGGGGGACATGATAGAAGCCTTTAAGTATCTGAAAGGGAGCTGAACCTGTGGCCCAGCTGCTGCGCATCATGCTGCCATGCAGATCACCTGGGTTTGGGAATGGACTCGGTGGTCAGGCCAGGTCAGACATCTGCCATGCTGCAGTGTGTTTCATCCGGGGGGGAGGGGGGCTGGCAGTGGGTTCCGCCACAACAGCAACCCCTGTGGTTAGCCAGGGAGCTTGCTCCTGTGGCAGTGGGGATATTGTTCATGCCTAGGCTGAATGCCCATTGGTAGTTTTACTATCTTAATTTTTACCAGCCTCTAATAGCGTCGCATACGCTTTTGAAACCTGTCCCTGTCTTGGTGTTTACCACTTACTTTGGCAAACCATTCCATTTGTCCACACTCTTTCTTTGAAGAAGTACTTTTTTTCTTCTTTCCTGAATCCACCCTCTGTTTATACAAATCATGACCTGTCCACCTTCCTGGTAAAATGTGATGAAGTCAATCAGTCAGTATAAAATGACATTCTACCCTGCTGTGCTCAGTGGCTTGCCTTCTGCGAAATACCCTGGTGTCAGGGGTATACCCTGGTCAGGCCAAGAAGATCTCAGCCATCGTTGAGACGGCAGCTGGTGTTTCTTTTTTTTTTTTTTATATTTAAAATGTATTTTTCAAGAACAAGTCATATGAACAAACATGACATGCATCAAAAGGTACAAACAAATACAAATAACAGCGCTCTTGTTAGTTGAATTGTGCCACCAGTAGGTACCAAAACCCCATTTACAATCAGGAAATTGCATTTGAAAAAGATGCTCCATTGAAATGAATGGAGCACATCCACGCATTCCGCTATAAAAACGTCATAGTAGATCGGAGTGTGGGGACGCATAGAAGAATCAGGAAGTGGAGAGAGATCGTGAGGGCAGACCCTCGGGGCAAATTATGATACCTTCCCTTCCTCTGGGTCCACTATTAAAAGAAAAAAAAAGACAGCATGGAGGAGCTCCTGAAGAGGTAAGGAAGCTCCCTGTTTAATCGTTTTTTAATTTAAAAACTAAGGGGAAAGGTGCTCTTCAGTGGGAGCTATTTGTATTTCACTGCGTAGGCTCTCCACTACCTGCTTGTGATTTACCCTACTTTTGTATGCGTTTTATTTTCATTATCATGCTTATTGGCTGGTTTTAGTATAATATGTTTCATCAAATTCACACCCTTGTTACAGTTGTACTGAAATTTTGTATCTTTACTTTTATGTCCATATGCAGTTCTATAACTAGTTCTTTCATTTATAACATTTTTAAAAAGTGTTTGCAAGCTTGAAAATGTCCATTTGCACAGTTACTGCTGTAATCTTTAAAAATCCAGAAGCTGGGCTGCAAACCCTTGTCTTCCAAGATGCAGGTTGGCACTGAGCAGTACCAAAATACAAACAAGGCAGGTGTGGAAAATCACAGTTTCTTGCCTGCCCACTAAGATTGGTCGCCCTGAGGAAGTGTCATTTCTTGGTCTGGCTGCCGGTCATCCCTGAGCATGTTGGCATTCAGCTAGTGGGTGTCCATGTTGTATGGCTTCGTACCTGCGTTATTGATCCTCCCTACCTCCCCAATAAAAATGTTTTTTTTAATACTGCAGAGTTAAGCGTTTTCTTGTTCCCATTTTTGACATGTACTGGTGATGGAGGAGCACTTTGAAACACTTTAGCTCTTTGGCATTATGTGTCATGATGGTGGCTGCCCAGTGGTATGGCAGACGGTGTAGTGATTGTTGCCTCACGATTTTAGGAAACACTTTTGCTCCAGATGCTGTTGACACATGAAGAGGCTTCGTGACCATGATGCCCGAAGCTGTAGCACAATCAATACGGCACCCGACATTTGCGGGACTTCCACCTCACCTGGGCCTTTGCAGTACATTTGTCATTTACGGTTTACACCTGCAGTGGGGATGGGCGCAAGTGGTCTCAGAGGGAGCTGTGTGAACTGTATGGCCTATATGCTTTAGTTCTGCTTCACTTTCTAGTACCAGCTTATCTCATTCTTGTCACATATGTACCTGCCCAATTTCAGTCACCCTTTCCGGCCATTTGAGCGCTGGCATTAGTGCGCTGGCACATCAGAGTGCTGATTTTTGGATTCGCGCCCCCCTCCCCTAGTTTGGCCTCCCCCCTCGGAGTTAGAATATTAATAAGGAGGGGGCGGAGGGCACAGCCCCTGCAAAAACGGGGGTCGGCGAAATCCTGACTTGGCTCCTTGATGACCGGGCACACTAACGGCGGCACTCTGAATGGGTGGAATCATCAGTCACACCTTCCATGCCGTCTCACATCTCCATACTCCACAAGCTGTCTGCTCCTCATTTTGCTGATGAATACACTTGCTTATGAATGCAGGTGGTGTGTGTTCTCCATTCTGCCACCTTAGTGGAAAGGATTTCTGACTTTGCAAGTGGTGGTTTTGTTAGGTGCATTGGAAAAATGATGTCTGATGTTATCTTACTAGATTGCAACCTACAGCTTGATAAGATAAGAAAAAAAAATAGAAGTACCCAGCCTACCACAGCACATTGTGCATCTTTACCTGCTTAGGAAACAAACACTACCCTGTTATACTGAAGGATACCGAACCGCACACAGTATGCACTGTAGTACTATGACATGTACAGTTGCTAAACAATTGCATGAACCGGTTTCTGGGAAGAGGAATGTTGGCCATGACACCAGGAATGTCCCCTACTTTTTGCGAAGAGTGCCCTGGGTTCTTTTGCTTCCACCTGGACACCCACCAGGACAACACCAGGATGGGTAGAAGGGACCTCGGTTTAACATCTCATTTGAAGGATGGCGTACCCCAGCAGTACAGCACCCCCCTAATACTGCACTCGGATGCCAGCGTTTTAGGTGCAACACCAAACCCAGTGTGGGATGAGAACCCACAACCTTCTGGTCCAGAGGCGGATGTGTTACCAACTGAGCCACGCTGACACCTGCTTTACTGTCCAACTGGCCGTTCTGAGGCATAAAAACGGCAGGAAAAAGAAACCCCATTCACTTCATTGGGGCATGCCCCTGCACTCTCCCTGGTCACACGTCATTACATGCTTGAGCGCTGGGACGTGGCAGCAGGACTGCAGCACTGAGAAGTCATCAGACAGCCCAGCTCAAAAAAAAGTTATGAGCAATACTACAAAGGGTATGGGCTAAAATTAATAATTAAAACCCAGCTATTGGCCCCGTGACAGAGGGTTGAGACACTGGATGGCACACCTCGCACCACGCCAGCGACCCAGGTTCGGGAGTGGACTCAGGTCGCTGGTGGGTCGGCCGGGGAGAGATAGGCTTGAGCATCTCATGACTGCTCACCTTCTCTGGGGAGGGAAGAGTCCGAAGCCTGTGCACGTGCCTGACTCCGGGCGGAGGCTCAGAGTACTGCAAGCCCCAATGTAGGGGATGGATGGCCACTGTACAGCATGGACATCGGCACCTTGTGCCATGACGTCAGGGGCTTGTATGCTGTAGGGGGAGGGAGAAAAGGAGAAGAGAGCCTGCCACCGCCAGGGAGATGGGGAGCCAGGAGATGTGCCCATGGTGTGCCTGTGCCCACCCGATGGACCCAGACTGACACAGCGTAAGTTTCAGGGTGTTGGCGCCCCCACCTTGTCCCCACCCGGGGGGGGGGTAAAACTGCAGCTCCATGGGGTCTCTGGATCCTTTCTGGGTAGGGTATCAGGCAGTGTGATCTCTTCCGTGTCTCCCCTGATGGGTTGGGGGTGGCAGGCTGGGGATAGGCGAATAAAGAGCGATTTAAAAACAAACAGACAAGCAAAAAAAAAAAAAAACTTGGCTACAATAACTGTCGTTGAGGACATCTACCACAATATGGGAGTGGCAGCTGCTTTCAGCTAGGTTGGAAAATCCCTTTAAGGAGCAACTTTCTCACACAATTTCAAAATTCCCCCCAAGAAGCAAGACGAACATTCATCTGGGCAGAAGTCACATGCTGCATATAGTTTTCTTTGTAGTAACCCATGTTTAGGAAGAGAAGGGATCGTAATTCGGCTCGGTGGAGTTGAGCCACACTGATCTCTTCCACTTCCTGGTATCTTCTTGGACAGTGATCTGCCCCCGCATTAGCATGTCGTGTGAAGTCACTATATGGAGAGTGTGGGGGTGTGCTCCATAGATATCAGTGGGGCTGTTTTTTAAACTTAAATTTTGGTAGTTTAGATGGTCATTCGGAACAGATCATGGCCACCCCTTAACTAACAAGGACCTTATTGTTGTGTGTTCAGTATTGACAGCAGTATGTGATTTCACTAGAGGTGTCAACAGTTACACGTTTGGTGCCTTTTAGTACCATTGGTACTTTGATTTATTGTCTCTAATGTTAAGTGTCACCCCCCCCCCCCAAAAAAAAACAACCATTACCTCTGTCCTTTCTGAATTAGGTACACGCTGGGACAGTGAAATCCTGGTCGTGATTATGTTTTGCCTATGTTTATGGGACTCCTACCAAGACTGGTTGGGCTTCTTTCTGCCACCACTGCCTGGATCCCATCAATTTTGTTCCCAAGACTCCTAGCATAAATTAAAACCACCTTTAACAAGCTGTTTATCCTTCTCCCATGACTGTTGCCCCTTCTCTTCATCCCCTTTTCCGCACTCCCTGTATTTTTATGCAGCCTCTTAATCTGCCCTCCATGTTTGTTATTGCCCAATGGACAAATATTGTTTATATGTTTAGGGAGAGAATCATTGCAGCTGTGTGTGTGTGTGTGTGTGTCTGGTGTAGGGTGTGTGATGTGGGGATGTGCATCAGATTTGAGTCCTATCTGTAAGTACCACTCCCCAACCCCATTTCAAAAACTTGCTAATTGCCACATCTAGCATCTGTTCCAGTATGCTGGCGTCATCCCTGCTCAGATGCCTACTATCCTAGCAAACAACCAGCACTCCTCGCTCAACATTCTCCAGTTCCCAAGAAAGAAACATTCCCTTTCCCCATACCAGAACTTCAGCTATTTGTGGAGCTCTCTAATTTTCTCCTGTCCATCCTCACATGGCACCTGCAGGACCTTAGAGAAGGATACCATCTCTGCCTCAACCCTCGGCTTCCACTATCATGAGTCCAGTAGTGATGCCACACAAAAACTGTATCCTCTCCTCTCTGAGATGTTGCCTCAGAGTTTGGAATGGCCAGTGGTTAAACTGGCAGTGTTCAGGTAGGGGGAACTCTCTTATCTAGATTTCTAATTGGTAGAACTGTCCTTTCTAGGTGGTGGAACTCTCCTGTAGTAGTCATTGGAGAAACCTGACAGAGGTGGTGGAACTGTCAAACAATTTTTTTAAGAGGTGGTGGAATTAAGTTCCCGTGGGCTGCTGTTCAGTTTAACCCCTGAGAATGGTGCTGTGGAATCAGAAAGCCATTCAAAGGTTGCTGTGCGGTGATGCTCGCTCTACTGTTCTAGTGTCAAATTTGTTTTCTTTGCTAAAGAGAACAGTCTCCTTGGAGCCCAATCCAAGTCCATCAGCTAAGTTCTTTATAATAACTCCTATTGTTTTTCCTATCTAGTTCTCGATCTTTACGTTAGATATGTTATTTTATCTAATTGTTGGTGTTTTAGCTGTATTTTCCAGTTCCTTATTCGATTCCCAGAACCCGAGAAAAGACTAGTTTGTGGTTCCCGCTTTAACGTGGTTAGTTATTTTGTTTCAAAACATAAAAATTACTGCTTATTTTATCATATTTATTTAGCAGTTTACAAATTCTGTTATTTAAGGAGCTGACAATAATATTTATGGGCTGCATTCAGTTGATTTGGTTATGACTGACGAGCCTAAAAAAAGGACAGGGCCTACAGGATTTAAAAATTGCGAATCCTGTCACAATATCTTGATGAAGGCAGACCACCACAAATTGTGTTTTGTTTGCTTGGGCCCTAACCATGACTATTTAAGGTGTGAGTTTCATAAACTGTTTTGCCCTAAAACACAAAAGGAGCTGTTGAATCACCTATCAGCTCTCCCAAAAGAAAAATGGTGGAAAGTACCTCAGATGATGAAAAGCACACATGTTGAAGTACCTCTCCTCAAACAAAATCTCTGATCCAAGAGACAGATAAAGCTGCCAAGCCATTATCCAGCTCAGAAAAAGAGCACATTGTGTCCGATGGGAGGAACCCTGATACTAAGGATGGCAGAAAGAAAAATGCCGCAGACGCTTTTGTTCCGTCAACACCAGCCAAGAAAATCTGACTGCGCCTCCCCCTGAAAGGAACCAGGAGCCTGCAGTAGAATAGAGAGCCTATACCCTCAGCAGAGGACAGTACAAAAATATGGCATTTTTTTTCCAGGAATTTCAAACCATGGGAAACCTTGCCACCATTCCTGCCTGCACCAGCCTCAGGCATATTTTAACACTGAGTGTTTTGAGTGTTTATTGAAATTCTAGGATTACAATACCTTTGAGCCATGGCTGTTTTACAAAGGTTCCATGTCAACTTTGAAAGCAATACAAACATAACGGGCTGTGGCAATACAATACATATGCAGTGGGAATACAATACATTTGACGGGGCTGAAGGGTATAGGACAGAGGATATGCATGAATGATGCAGGACAGGTGAAAGAGCAATGTAGTACTATGGATTCTAAGCAGGGTGAGGTAGCTTGAAAACTGCCAGAGGACGGTGAGGAGAGGTAGCAGAGCAAGGGATAACTGGGACGGATTGAGGGGAAAACACTAGAAGACAGTGGAGCAGCTGAAAGGCATTGTCATGTTTTAAAGTGCTAAAGCCAGGAGGGAGACGAGGAAGGGGATAGGGGACAGGTGTCATGGAGAGGGGAGATAAGTGCAAGAGCAGATTAGGCGCGACCGTCACAGGAGCTGGAGGCAGAGAGGTGGAGGCGAAGGTTGGTTTTGAACTGGCCTAGCCTTTGCAGCGAGGTGATATCTTTGTTGAGCGCATGTGCTGAAGGAGGAGGAAGAGGATGAAGGGGGACCGCTAGAACCAGAGACAGACCCTGAACAGGACTTTGGCTCACCACCTAGAGTCAATGAGGATTTTAGCTTATATTCATATTTTGTAAGGTACAGTATGTGGTTGCGACTCTGGATATCCCCTGCACTGAGACGGAGGAGATTATAGAAGAGGCAGAATTTGAGTATGCTGAGACTGACCTTATCTATTAGGCTAACAGTACCTGTCCACAAATCCTCAATAAGCCGCTAGCAAGATTTTGTCGCGTCTAAGTGCAGTTCCCAGCACGGTCAAAAAGTGGAAAAGAACTGTCACTTAAAGAAGCAAGATGTAGAATTCTTATATTCCCACCCTGATCATGAGGGAGTTGTGCAGGCAGCTGCATGTGGAAAATCTAGTGTCACTAGCTTCCATGCCTCCAGAAGAGGATTCCAGGAATCTGGATTATATGGCAAGAAGTGTGTGCGCTTCAGCCACTTTGCAGTTAAGGTAGGCTGCTTTCATGGCATACACTGTACAGTACCCAAAAGCCCTTTGGAGTACCGTGCATACCCCAAGTGAAAAGGTGGGAGGTGAACTTGGCAGGGATCTGTTAGAAACTGCAAAAGATCACTGGAATCTGCCAGATCTCAGTGTCATATGGCTTTGGATGCTTACAACATAGTCTCATTTGTACTAACGCATGCAGTAGCTCTGAGGAGGTTTGCCTGGCTCAGGGCAGCCATCCTATCAGAGGACACAAAAACAAAGGCTATGGACATCCCATTCAGTGGACCCTAACTCTTTGGGGATAAAACAGAAGTGTGCAGTAAAAAGGTTGAGGAACAAAAAAGTCTTTAAGAATTTGACCCAGAAAGAGAAAACGTCTACTTCTTTAGGCCATATGGAAGGGGAGATGGAGTTAGGGCCTGCTGTCAGAGGCCTTACTCCTACTGTGACTACCCTCTTCACAGGGGTGCCCAAGAGGCAGATGCAGGAGAGGTGCAAGGCAAGAGCAAGGTTCCGCTCATAAATCATAAGAAAAACAAAATCCCTGGGGGTGCTATTGAGCACACCTACGAAGTGGATGTGTTTTCCACGGCTCTTGGTTCCTGAGGAACAATTTTGCTAATTTGTGCTTTCTAAAGTTTAAAATTTGTCCCAGCCTTAGCAGTACTTAGAAGAGCATCTTACGAAGAGCAGTTTGGTGTATTTTAAGGCGAATGGGCAAACCAACAAGGGAGGACCAGGTGGTGCAAAACCACCATCGTCAAAGGAACAATAGGCCTGTACATCCTCGGCCACCACAAACAGTGCAGAGTCCCCATGGAAGGCCTTGCAGTTGTCGATGCAGACTATCTTTAGGAACCTTCCCACAAAAAGAGTAAAGTGGGGATTTGCACCCATTCTGGATTTAAGATAGCAGTGTCAGTGGCTCAGTAGGTAGCACACTCGCCTCTGAGGCCAGGAGATCAGAGGGCTGTGGGTTCAGTTCCCACATCTGGCACTTGGGTTAATATCCCAGTACTGACACTGTAGTGCAGCATGAGGGGGGTGCTGCACTTCTGAGGTGCTGTCTTTCAGATGAGATGTTAAACCGAGGTCCCATCTGCCTGGATTGGTGGTAGTTCAGGTGGATGTTAAAGAACCCATGGCACCTATTGAAAAGAGCAGGGGAAATTCCCCGGTGTCCTGGCCAAATTTCCCTCTTTCACTCAAAATACCATCAACAGCTTAATCTGATTCAAGGTCAGTTGGCATTCATCTGTATCCCCCTCCACCGGGTCGTGCCTGAAAATAGGCAGGATTTGTCTAGTGCACTTACCCGGTCAACAAAAAAACTAAACTAAGATTCTTAAGCGCATAAAAAGGAACATTTCAGAATGGTGACACTGGGAACAGTTAAACCATACTTGCAGAAATGGGAGTGGCTGGGATTACTGGCTCTGAAAGATGCATACTTCAATATTCATGTGAGACACTCCAACAGAAAACACCTAAGATTCAGATTAGAGGAGAGCAGCATCAGTTTGGCACATTCCTGCCACAGGCAAGGGTGCAGAGCCTGATGTCCAGTGCAAGATCTTACACGCCAGGCGAGTGAAGGCCATCAGTGGACTGCTTGCAGCTGTTAGGGCACATGACAGCAACAGTTGTGGTGCTCTGGGCCCACTTACAATTCTGAGATTTTAAGTACCACTTAAATGGAAAGTCAACTCAACTTTTTTTTTTGTATGTCTATGTAGTTTGTAGGCATGAATAATTTCCTCTGTTGCATCTCTCTAATTTTATCCTTTTTAAATGAAGTTTCACTGCGTTCTGCCCTGGTGTGAAAACCCGTTTGACTCTATTGCAAAGGTGATGACCCCACTCATAAAAGGAAACATGGGAGTTGATGATGTAGTACTGTGTTCAGTTCTGGAGGCCCCATCTCCAAAAAGACAGACAGGATGGAGACGGTACAGAGGAGGGCGATGCAGCATAAGTCGTATGAGGAGAGACTCTGAGCTCTAAATATCTACTCCCTGGAGGAAAGGAGTGAGAGGGAGGACATGATGGAGACCTTCAAATATTTAAAGGGGATCAACAGAGTACCAGAGGGGAGCATCTTTCACATGAACGGAAGTAGCAGAACAAGGGGGCACAGCATGAGACTAAAAGGTGGAAAACTTCGAGGGAACTTGAGGAAATTCTACTTCACTGAAAGGGTGGTGGAGAGATGGAACAGTTTTCCCCAGGAAGTGGTGGGGGTGGCCACAGTTCAGGGATTCAAGAATGCGTGGGATAGACACACAGGAATTATCAAGCTAGGGAAAGGGGGGGGGTGAGGGGGCTTGTAGCATCTAGGGTACCTTAAGCATTAGAAAGAGGGATAGGGCAGACTGTATGGGCCACAAGGCCTTTATCTGCCTTCAACATATATGTATCTGTGTAGATTTGCACATCAGAAGCTTCATATTCAGTGAGTAGGCTAAGAGCTCCTAGCACATTATCCAGTTAATCAATCGTGTAAGAAAACATCACAAGCACTATCATCCTTCTAACTCAAAACGTCACAAGCACCATCATCCTTCCAACCGAACTTTTCTAACTCATACACACTTTAAACAGAAAACAGTAGGGAACTTGCATTGAAATGTCTGGTGGCCAGCACAAGACAAAAATACAGGGACTTCAGAAGACATGCAACAGAACTGACTGAGAGTAGAACTTTTTTTTCATTATGTATTTTGTGTTTTTTCCCCATTTTTGCCTGCCCCCAGTCCCAGACATGCACGCTGTGGAGGCATCGCACACCACATTCCGAGACACCCTCCCGACTTGCACCCTTCCCATTTTCTGTGCCACCGACCTCCACCCAGTGGTAGCAGAACTATGGGGGGCAACAACCACCAGGAGAGGAGAGCTGCTGTTAGGCGCCTTACCCGCCCCCTTCACTACAGGGGCTGCTGCTAAGCGCCTAAGGTGATGAACTGATCTCAGCGGCTGGATTCGCCTCTGCGTGACTCCTTGCCAGACCCCTCTTCCGGTCCACGACTAAGAGGTGGTGGTTGGAGGTCGGTTCTCCCTGCATCTCAATCAGTGGAGAACCATCATGTCAGATGCCGGAAAACTTCAAATCATAGGAAGGAGTCACACTCTGGAACTCACTGAGCAACCCTCCTCTGCCCTCCACCTACCCCCCTGGCCCATCCATCTGTTCTTCGGGAGTATAGTCCCTTCTGCACAGACAGGCCATTGAGCCAGTTCCCAGGCGTCAGAGAAAGAAAGGGTTTCATTACAGGTTCTTCCTGGTCCTTAGTCTGAGGCCCATCTTAGACCTCAGGGACCTCAGTCTGTATGTCCAATACAAAAAGTTCCAAACGGTAACTTTGCCAGGCATCATGTCCCTTCTCAAGCAAGGCCACTGGCTGTGTTCACTGGACATGCAGGAAGCTTACTTGCACATCTTGGTATTTCCACCCAACAGGAGATTCCTTCAGTTTCTTTTCCAGGGTGAGCATTACCAATTGAAAGTTCTGCCCTTTGGTTCGTCCTTGCGCTGCAGGTCTTTACCAAGTGCTTAGCAGCAGTAGCTGTGGCTCTCAGAAGGGAGGAGCTATACGTTTTCCTTTATCTAGACGATTGGCTCCTAAAGGCCCCATCCAGGGAATAGCTCCTGCAGACTCTGGAGAGAACTCTTCGGTTATTTCTTTTCCTGGGTGTTGTCAATTTGCCCACGTCGATTCTAGTCCCATCTCAAATGTTGCAGTACATAGGGGCGGTTGTAGACTGCGCAGGAAAAGGCATTCCTGCCTCAGAACAGGGCAGTGCCTTATTGCCCAGGCTCAGGAGGTTTGCTCAGAGCCATTATATCCCTGCCAGGGGTGTACTTGAGGCTGTTGGGATTGATGGCGGCAGCCATCCTTGCTGTTCCACTGGTCAGGCTCCACATGCACATCCTGCAGTGGACTGTCCGTGTGCATTGGGACCAGCGCATAGACAAATTAGATCAGTTAGTGGTGATCTCCTCCCTGGTCTGCAAGTTGCTTCAGTGGTGGATGAGCCCCCAGCACCTGCTGCAGGGGGATCCCTTCCAGATCTCCTCCCCTTAGCAGACCCTCACCACAGATGCCTCTTGTTTGGGCTGAGGGGCTCATCTGGGTCCCTTTCAGACTCTGGGCTTTTGGTCCCAGATCAAAACCTCCCTACATATCAATGTCCTGGAGATGCGGGGGGTTCTGTATGCCATGCAGGCCTTTCAGAACCACCTCCTTCCAGGTCAGCTGTTGATTCAGTCCGACAACCTCAGTGTCGTATATTACACCAACAAGCATGGGGGAACACATTCATACCCCACTATGTAGGGAGGCCATAGGAATGTGGTACTGGGCATTGGACTACAGTCTAACTCTCTCAGCAGTTCACATCCCCGGAATGCTAAACACTCTGGTGGACAGCCTCAGCTGGATGCAGTCCAGCATGGATGAGTAGGAGCTTCTCTCATCCATCGCAGAAGATCTGTTCGATAGATGGGGTCATCCAGAGTTGGACCTTTTTGCATCCCCACTCAACACAAAACTGCCCAGTATTTGCTTGTTCGATCCAGGGCCTGGAATTTTCTGGCGAGATGTGTTGTCCCTCTCCTGGAGCGGGAGGTTCCTTTATGCCTTCCCTCAGTTTCATCTGATTCAGAGGGTGCTCATCAAGCTACAGATGGAGGGGGCCAGCATGATTCTGGTAGTTCCATTCAGGCTTCGTCAGATATGGTTTCCATTTCTGCAGTAGCTGGCGGAGGAACCTCCGGACCCGCTCCTTCTCTGCAGGAACCTCCTGACCCAAGATCAGGGGACCCTGGTTCAGCCCAGTGTCATTGTCTCAGTAGGTAGCACACTCGCCTCTGAGGCGGGAGATCAGAAGGCTGTGGGTTCAATTCCCACACCTGGCGCCTGGGTTAATATCCCAGTACTGACACTGTAGTGCAGCATATTGGGGCTGCACTTCTGACGCACCATCTTTAAGATGAAATGTTAAACCAAGGTCCCATCTGCCTGGATTGGTGGTAGTTCAGGTGGATGTTAAAGATCCCATAGCACTTATTGAAAAAAGTAGGGCAATTTCCGTGGTGTCCTGGCCAAATTTCCCCCATTCACTGGAAATACTACACACAGCTTAATCTGGTTCAATCTCACTTGGCATTCATCTGTTTGGGGTGTTAGCTGCACACTTGAGCAGACTTGATAGACTATGTGGCCTGTATCTGCTGTCAAGTAGAAAGTAAGCCCAACCTCAAGTCTTTTCATCTACATGCTTGGCTACTAAGGACGCAGCCATCGCAAGATTTGAGGTTTCCAGTAGGGTAATGGATGTTCTAGTGGCTGCTTGAAAACCCTCCACTCGAGCCACCTATGCCATGAAGTGGAAGAGGTTTGCCATCTGGGATGCCAAACATAATCTGGACCTGTTTACTTATCTAGTGAGCCAGATTCTGGACTACCTGATATCGTTGTTGGACTCAAGTCTCCAGTATTCCTCCCTCAAGATGCACCTTTCAGCTATCTCTGCCTTTCATGAGCCAGTGGGTGATCGCAGCATAGCTCAGCTAGATGCTCCCATACTTTGAGGGACATCCTGCATCTGAAACCCCCAGTCCATTCCCTTGTCGTGGCTTGGGATTTGAATTTTATTTTGGAGAAATAGACCTTGTCTCCTTTTGAGCCAGCCATGACTTGCAAGCTACGCTTCCTTTCATGGAAAGCTTTATTTTTGGTTGCTATTACTTCTGCTTGAAGGATTTCTGAGCTTCAAACCCTCTAGTATGAGGAGCCTTATTTGATTTTCACAGAGACAGTGTGTTTTTGCGCACAAATCCTGAGATCTTACTTCGAGAGGGCTCTTGCAGTAGGTAATTACATATAGGACTGATGCTGGCCGGCGGCAGGACCCCACGGAAAAATTTCTAGCTAGCAGTCCCTGGTGGGGACTGCCCCCATGTCAGGTGACCGGCATCATACGATGTCGGTATAAAGGGGTGGTCCCGGACGCCCGCCTTCCAGTTCTTTCCACCCGTCAGCTCGGTAGCGCCGCGTTAAGCTCTTATCGCCAGTCCTGTTACTTACGTGTTTTCCGAAAAGTTTTCAGTATAAATTTTATTCTTCTTTAGTCAGGTGAGCGTCGGTTTATGTCGTCCCTTAAAAGAATGAAGTGCAACTTGGGTGCTTACTGCCTACAAAGGCGTTCACTCCTCTGCCTTTCTCTGAGGCCCGACCACGCGGTCGACAAGCGTCCGCACTGCCTTGATTCAAGCAGCGGCCACCCGCGAGCGGCGTAGCAGTCCCTCGAAGCCCATCTCCTCAAAAGAAGATGTCCGCGATGGAGAAGGAGTTGAAGAAACTTCGGCAGGCGTCGACCTCCCCTGAAGGGCATAAGAAGCGGGACAAGGAAAGGCACCGGGAAAAGGCCTCCTCCTCCGTGACTCCGGCCAGAGTTGCGGGCAAGGTAACATCCCCTCCGGGGATCGCCCAACGGCAGCCTCCAAGGCTTTGGAGGAGGTGTCGGCCCGCCCATCGGGTTCGCGTTCGAGCCGCCCGGGCGTCTCTGGGCAAAAGGAGACTCTAGCCCCCAGTACCGCCCGGAGCCTAAGCCTACTGGTGTGAGCACCTCACCAAGTCCGGACATCGGCTCCTCTGGCGTACACGGAAGGCAGCTAAACCGCTCGACGCTCAGGCGGCGCACCGCAGTATCCTCCTGCACTGGGCCTCCTCTCTTCCTCGGCCTGCCTCCGGCGAGGGACCCAGTCGGGCGCGGCTCCTCTGGCGTCCGCGGGAGATTGACCCATAAGCACGTAGCTTCGGCTCCTCCGGCGTCGCCCGGGCCTCGGGCCTCTGGCCAGACCCTGCCCGGCGTCTGTCATGCCAGGCTCCGCGGCGCCCAGCTGCTGTCGGGGGCCCCAGTCCCCTGCCCGACCCGGGGATTTTCCCTCCGTCTCTGGGCGAGGGCTGGGGACCCTGGGCTGCCGTCCGATCCTCTTCATGAAGGCTGGATCGGCCCGGCTCCCCCTGGCGCCGGCTCCTCCGACACCGGCCCCGCCGACGCCGGTTCCAACACCGGCGGGGGATATTCCTCTTCCATTGGGCCCTCCACCCCATGGGCCTATCCCGACTGATCCGCCCGTGGAGTACCCGGCTGAGCCATCTTCTCCAGCAGCTCCTCCAGTGCCTGGGCATCCACCGTCATATCCGACGCCAATTTTCCCAGGTCCGCAGTGTCCTGCGCCGCAGTACCCGGTGCCGACTCCTTCGACGCCGCAGTACCCGGCTCCGGTATACCCGCAGCCAGGTTACGGATACTCCCCCTATGGATTTCCTCCGTACAACTATCCCCCCCTCTCCTCCACCGCCCCCTAGGCCGCCGGTGGATCTTCAGGAGACTCTTGCCTCCTGGTGGGCTGGGGCCAAGGCTCAGCTCACCAAGGAAGTCGAGCCGTCTTCGGCGATGGTGCCACCCGGCTCCCGTACGCCCCAGGCGGCACACCTCTCCTCCTCTGGATTCCTGGCTTTACCCTCGGGGTCCAGAGGGGCAGGTTCACAGCTGTTCTGGGATCCCCCAAGGAACCTGTTCCTCCCCTAGACGAGTTAGGAGTCTTACTCTGCTTCAGATTCTTCCTCCCTTCTCTCTGGACTCCTCAGAGGCTTCGTGAGGATGTTCTGAGAAAGACGACGAGCCACGCTCTCCGTCCATGCCCCGGCCGAGGACTCCTCCGTAGTCTCCTCTGGAGGATCCTTCCTTCACGGAGTTGCTCAGGAAGATCCAGGAAGTCCATCAGTGGCACTCCTTAGAGCCAGATCCTCAATGGGTTAAACTCGACGAGCATCTGGACTTGCCCCTTACGGCTCCTACCCTAGTGCCACCCTGGATCGAGCCTCACGCCCACCTTGTTTCCACTATTTGGAAGCAACCGTCGGCATTAGCCACTTCCCAGGAAGTTGAACAGGCTATACCAGGCTCGGAGGTGTAGACTTTTGACTCTCACCCCGTGCAGACTTCGGTTGTGATTAGCGCCGCTCACGGCCGGTCAGCACACCCGAAACACTTGAGCTCGTCTCCCCCGGATAAGGAATCTCGCCTTCTGGATCAGTATGGAAGGAAGATCTACGCTTCTTCCACACTGGGGATTAGGGCCCTGAACTATGTAGCACATATGGGGTATTACCAGAAGGCCGTCCTTACCCAGGCGGAATCTAAGATCGACTCTTTGCCTGACTCCCAAGTCAAGCAGGAGTTGGCTGACCTGGTCCGTTCTGCTCGTTCGGCCAGTCGTCATATTTTGAGGACGACCTACGACGCAGTGGACACTGCAGGACGGAACTCTGCGTTCGCCGGAGTCTTCGGTCATGCATGTCCTGTGTCAGGTCTGGTCCCGGAGGTGTAGTCAGCGATCCAAGAAGCACCTTTCAGGGGTTCTGTGCTTTTCGGCGGTGATGTCAAGGACATCATCACTGATTTGTAGGAGAAGGGGACGGCCCTTAAATCTGTTGATTCAATGTACTGTCCCCATCCCCCACAGCGCCGTCCCTTTCGCAGACGCAGCTGGCCTCAAGCGAAACCTCAGGGAAGGCGGGCCACTAAACGTCAGTCCCCCACAGCTGCCAGGCCCCGTCGCCCAAAAAAGCAGCGGGTGCCCCAGCTGTGGCGCTGCCTCACTCCACCTGACTCCTTCCCTCTCCCACCGCCTCTGGTAGCCCTGGAGGAACCGGTGGGAGGGAGGTTCTCCTCCACCTTCCGGGTTGGGAGAGGATAACATCGGATTCATGGGTAGCTTCAGATCATAGCAGAGGGCACTCATAGAGTTTCTACAGAAACCTCCGCTCACCCCCTCTGAACTCCGCTTACTCAAGGGACCATTTTCCTTTGGTCAGGGAAGAAATCTCGGCACTCCTTTGGAAACAGGCTATAGAACCCGTGCCCCCTCACCTCTACGGGACTGGTTACTATTCCCACTTCTTCCTTGTACCAAAGAAGAACGGAGATCTCAGACCTATTCTCGATCTCAGCTCTCTGAACCTCTATGTGGAATACAAGAGGTTCAGGATGCTCTCCCTTCAAACCCTTTTGCCCCTGCTTTGGCCGGGCCAATGGCTTTGTGCACTAGATATGCAGGATGCGTACCTGCACATCCCCATTCACCCTTCGCACCGAAAGTACCTTAGGTTTGTGCTCCAGGAGTCCACTACCACCCGGTGCTCCTGCTTGTCTTCTCTCTTTGCCCCGAGTCTTTACCAAATGCCTGGCGGTGGTAGCGCCTCCATCTTGCTCTTGGGAGCTCAGGTTTTTCTCTACCTGGACAACTGGCTCCTGGCGGCCTTGTCCAGGGAGGAACTCCTGCATTTTCTCTCCCTCACCCAGCAGGTTTTCACTGGCCTGGGTATTACCATCAACCATTCCAAGTCTCGCCTGGATCCTTCACAGAGACTCCAGTTCATCGGGGCAATTCTCGACACATCACTGTGCAAGACCTTTCTGCCTCCGGACAGGGGGCCCTCCCTCCAGTCACAGATTTCCCTCCTATCGGAATGTAAGAGGGTCCCGGCGAGGTCAGTGCTCCGTCTACTGGGGCTTATGGTGGCGGCCATCCCGACGGTTCCATGCGCGTGCCTCCACATGAGAATCTCTCAGTGGACTCTCCGATCTCAGTGGGATCAACGGGTAGACGACCTAGATCATCTGGTTCTGATCTCCTCGCCGATGGTAAGAGACTTGCAATGGTGGATGGTTCAAGAGAACCTATTCTGTGGGGTCCCCTTTTTTCATCCTCCCCCCCATCAGACTCTGACCACGGACGCTTCAGGTGAAGGTTGGGGAGCCCATCTGGGTCCTCACCGAACCCAGGGCCTATGGTCAAAGTTGGAGATAGCTCGAGCTTCGAGCAGTGCTGTATGCTCTCCAGGCCCTTCACCAATTCATCCTTCCCGGTCACCTAGCTGTCCAAACGGACAACATATGCATGGTGTGGTACATCAACAAGCAGGGAGGGACTCGGTCCTACCCGCTGTGCAGGGAAGCGATGAGGGTTTGGGATTGGGCAACGCTTCACAACCTTCACCTCACGGTGATCCATGTTCCGGGAGTCGACAGTGTCCTGGCAGACAGACTAAGTCGCTCGTCGGCTCTACCACGTGAGTGGGAATTGGACGTAAAAGTTCTAAAAAGCATCTTCCAGATTTGGGGGACTCCTCAGATAGACCTGTTCGCTTCCTCCCAAAATGCAAAGTTTCCAATCTTTTGCTCGCTCGCTGCAGAGCGAGGCATTTTCTGGAGCGATGCTCTATCTCTAAGCTGGAAGGACAGATTTGTCTATGCTTTTCCCCCAATTCCTCTGGTCCCTCGTGTGCTACAGAAGCTTGCTTTAGAAGGAGTGAGAATTATCCTGATCCCTTCTTTCTGGCCCAGGCAAATCTGGTTCTCTCTTCTACAGCAATACTCAGAGGTTCCTCCTCTTCCTCTTCCTTTATCTCCAGGATTGCTGACCCAGGATCAGGGGACCCTGGTCCATCCGGGACTCAAGTCCCTTCAACTTCATGCATGGCTCCTGCAGACCTAGCTCAATCTCGTTTTGGCGTTTCTCCGCTGAGATTCTGGTGGAGGCTAGAAAACTCTCCACTAGGTCTACCTACGCCATGAAATGGAAAAGATTTTCTATCTGGGCTGCGTCCAGGAACGTGGAGCCCTTTTCCTGCCCTGTGACCATTCTGCTTGAGTACATGCGTCATCTTTTCGACCTGGGTCTCAGTCACTCCTCTTTGAAGGTCCATATGCTGGCTATTTCAGCCTACCATGTCCCTTTCCCTGATAAGGCATTTGCCCAGCTGGAGGTATCCAAAACTTTCCTCAGAGGGGTCCTTCATCTCAGGCCCCCTGTCCGGACTCCAGCTCCGCCTTGGGACTTAAACTTTGTCCACGAAAACTTACCCTTCTCCCTTTGAGCCTGCGGCTTCGCAGACTTGAAGTTTTTATCGTGAAGAACGCTCTTCTTGGTGGCTATTATTTCCTGTTTCAGAATTTCCGAGTCTAGGTCTCTGATGTGCAAAAATCCTTATTTGATTTTTTCACATAAAGAACGAGTAGCTCTTCGCATGAATCCTAAGTTTCTTCCCAAGGTAGTAGCGGAATCTACCTTAAATCAGTCTATTGAATTACCTGCTTTCACGCAGTACTCCAGTCAAGAGAATACCTGCTCCATACCATGGATGTTCACAGGATTCTGAGATACTACACCGATAGGATGAAGGATCTCAGAAAGACTGATCAGTTGTTCGTCTCTTTCGCTCACAAAAGAGAAGGCAATGCTGTCTCTAAGCAATGCCTATCAAACTGGTTGGCCCATTGCATCACTTTCTGTTATGACAAGTACAACAAGACCCTTCCGGGTCAAGTCAGAGGTCACTCCAGTCAAGAACGTGTCTGCGGCAGACATCTGCGCTGCCGCCGCTTGGACTTCAGTCCATACCTTTACTAAACATTACAGTTTGGACATTGCCTCTTGCCGTAGAGCAGGCTTCGGGTTAGCTGTCTTGCAAGGCCTCCTTTCTTGAGACCTGCTAGATTATTTAATACTTTTTGGAGTAGTTCCTCCTCCCGGTGCCTTTCATTTGTTCCAGACTGCTTGGGATTCTGTCCTATATGTAATTACCTACTGCAAGAGCCCTCTCGAAGTAAGATAGTACAGTTACGTAAGAACTTACCGTAACAGTAGATCTTCGAGAGAGGCTCTTGCAGTAGGTAATACCTTCCCGCCCTCCATCCCCCTAGGCTTTTTCAGCTCCTTTTCCATTGAGGGCAATGTCTGCTTCTCTCTCGTCCAGGCCTTCCGGCCTGTGGCGGAAAGAACTGAAGGCGTCCTGGGACGCCTTTATACCGGACGTCAGATGACGGTCACCTGACATATGGCCTCGCCAGGGACTGCTGGCTAGAAATTTTTCCGTGTGGTCCTGCCGCCGGCCGGCGTCAGTCCTATATGTAATTACCTACTACAAGAGCCTCTCTCGAAGATCTACTGTTACGGTAAGTTCTTACGTAACTGTACTTTTCTCCCTAAGGTGGTGTCTGAGTTAACCCTCAAACAACCTGTCCACCTTCTTGTTTATTTTTCTGAGCATGCCAGTCCAGGGGAAGCACTGCTCCACGTTAGATGTGCACAGAACTTTTAAGTATTACCTGCTCCGAACCAAGGAATGTAGAAAGTCAAAGCAGTTTGTTTGTTTCTTTTGGCCCCAGACAGAGAGGGCGTTCAGATCTCTAAACAATGTTTATCTAAATGGCTGGCTAATTGTATTGTGCTCTGCTACAACAAGTATGGCAAAGAGTTGCTAGGAGTGGTGAAGGCTCATTCCACAAGAGGCATGGCTACCTCTGTGGCCTGTTTTCAAAGGGGTCTCAACCGCTGACATTTGCACAGCTTCCACCTGGAGAGCCATCCATACATTCACCATGCACTACAGTCCGGACATTGCTTCAAGAGCCTGTGCAGGATTTGTCAGGGCTGTGCTGCAGGGCCTCCTGTCTTAAGTTTAGGATTGGCCTTCCTTCTGGACTCTATTGCTGTGCCTTTAACTGCTTGGGACTCGTTCCTACGGTGTGACCTGATGGCTGAGGTACCCCTGAAGAAGATAGAACAGTTATGTAAGAACTTACCGTAACAGTAGATCTTTGAGGGGATCTCAGTCATCAGGTCTGTCTTCCCTCCCACCATCCCAAGGGGGGGGTGGGCTCTTTCCTGGAACAAGCTTTCTGGTGTATCCAGCCTTTCATATAGGCCTGGACACTGCTTTCTCTTTCCTTAGTCACTTATGGCTAGAGCTGTGCTCCCTTCATCTCTGAGGCAAAGAAGTGAGGAGGGAGCAGGGCCGCTCATTCCTATATAGTGTTGACGTTGACAGATGACGTCGCTGTGGGTGGCCCCAGTTGTACTGTTGAAAATCTTCCATGTGGATCCTGCTTCACTTACGGTGAAGTTCATATGGTGTGACCTGATGACTGAGATCCCCTCGAAGATCTACTGTTATGGTAAGTTTTCACATCACTGTTCTGTAACAGACCTGACAGCAGCCAGCTGTTTGTCATCTATGGGGAGGTAGACAAAGGCAAACCTGCTGCAAGAAAAAAACACTTCTAGGTGGCTTGTCTCTTGCATGTAATTTTGCTATGAAAAACCAGGTAATCAGTCCCCATTTGGGCTTAGAGCACATTCCACAAGCAGCACTGCAGCCTCAGTGGCAGCCCCAGGAGGCATCACCACAGCAGATACCTGCAAAGCATCTACCTGGAAAACCGCACACACATTCACAAAGCACTGATGTCTGGACATTCTCTCCAGAAGAGATGCTAGGTTTGGGACAGCAGTGTTACAGAACCTTTTTCCTTAATAGGTTCCAAACTTCCTAACTGCCCAAGGTACTGCTATGTATTCTGCAGTTTTTGGATGGCATCTCTAGTGGATTCATGTTGTTAGAAGAAACAATTACTAACCATAGTACAGTATTTTTTTTTTTTAATGGGTTCAGTGGTGAGCCGATACAATCCCATCCCCTACTTTCCCTCCTAGAACCTAATCAGAAAATGATTCCTAAATATAAGATGGGTTTAATACTCTTTCTGCCTGAACATTTGAGTATGTTTACACACTTTATATTTTAAACATGTCTTTTAAAGTAGTTATGGTGTAGTTACTTAAATATTTCAAAATGTTAAGACTTATTTTGTAGCTGTTACTATACGCATTGCAGTTTAGCTAGTTAGTACTGCCTCCATTTTGCTGTTCAGCACAAAGCTGACACTAAAACACTAAAGGGAGCATCACCACACAGAAACATTTGAATGGAGTTCGGATTCCGTGGCAACGTCTGAGTGGAAATGATACAGTTCTTGTATTGGCTCACTATTGGACCCATTAGAGAAAACAACATTATTACAGTGAGTACATTTTTCTTCCTACCTGGTTCACAGAAGCTGTCCTTCATCCTATGCTGATTGGCGCTTTTATGAATTACTATATCTGGCTTACCTTTCCATACCTTGATGTATTTCTCCAGGTGAGAATGCACCCTGCTAACTGTTGCCCTTGTCAAGCAGCAGAAAGTTCTCTTCTGACCTCTGGCACACATCAACATGCCTTTACCTCTGACAGTACAGTCTCCCAGTACTAGAATCCTCCTACACACATCATCCTTCATGCATCTGGAGTGGTCTTTAGATGATGGCAGCACCGCATCCACTACAACTGACCAGCTCACCCTTCCATCCATCCGCCTGCCTGCCCAAACATGGCGCTAACTTGTGCTGTTGATTTGCATGGATGTTGACTGCAGTGCACTTCTCACCCTACCTCCCTCTCTTGGTGCTGTTTTGACCCCTTTCTCGAGCAGAGTGCCCGCCCCCTGTCCCTCTTCCTCTGAGTCCCTCTTCAATTAAGTCCCCACAGCACTGAACTTTGTGGCACTTCTTGGTCCTTGTCTCTGTTTGTGTTTATTCTTGAACCGGACAGCTACTCAGCCTTTCTGCCTATTTAATATGAGAAGGGTGCAGGTGCACCCAAGTAGTAAACCGGTGGTGTCAGAATCTATAGACTTAACAGCGATGACAGAATTTATAGGTAAGACAGGGATGCTGTCCATCTAGAAGTCTTTCTAGATAATAAAACACATTTGATAAAGTTATCATAGTACTAGGCAGAAAACACATGTTCTCCAGCATAGATTGTTTCTATCACTTCTCATGTTAGGTAGTTCCACCCACTGCTGGGAACAGGTAGGCGACTTGATCTGTGACGTCCCACATGACCCTCTAGTGCCACCATCTGACTCCCTTTATTCTCCTGCCTCTGCTGAGGTTAGGGATTTTCTCTTCTGGAAGAGCTTTGTTTCTGATAGGCAGCCATGGTGCTGAGCAGCTGGTGACCTGCCTCAGATGGCTGAAATGCGCACTTTGAAGCCATTCTGCTCCATCCATTCTGATTCATGCTGGCACTTATCTTCACATATCAGTTGCACATGTCTGGTGTTCTGTGGCAGAAATGGACAAATTCTATCCAGTAGGGTGAGGCAGAGCCTTACAAAGGGTCACATTCTGCTTCATGGGCAACAGTTAATGGTTAGGAAGATCATGTCACAGTTCTAGCCCCAACATGCCTTTCTTCTCATTAGAAACATAGAATCTGTCAACAGAAAGAGACCAATGGTCTGTGGAGTGTGCTCGTATTATACTGCCTCACCCTGGACCTGGTGTCTGGTGGGGTTGTCCTTCACTCTGCCACCCCACCAGCATCCCTCCCCTGTACTCCCCATGGGACTATGAATCCTTTTGCTCCATCCTAACTGTTTGAAGCCATTTATAGTACCTGCCCCCACAAGTTCCACCAGCAGTCTGTTCTTGGGTTCCACCTCCCCCTCAGTGAAGGAGAACTTACTCACATTTCTCCCGAGTTTATCCCCCAACAACCTCCAGTCATGCCCTTTTGTAACTGCATCCCTAGTTCTTATCAACAGGTCTTCACTGTTCACTCTGTTGTACCACTCAGAAACTTGTATGTCTCTATTATGTGCCCCCCACCTCGCGTCTAGCCTCTGGTGAGTACATGTTCAAGTCCACCCCCCCACCTTGTGTCTAGCCTCTGGTGAGTACATGTTCAGATCCACCCCCCACCTCATGTCTAACCTCCAGTGAGTACATGTTCAGGTCCACCCCCCACCTCGCGTCTAGCCTTCGGCGTCTTCATGTTCAGATCCGCCTCCACCTTGCGTCTAGCCTCCAGTGAGTACATGTTCAGATCCACCCCACACCTCGCTGCCTCCAACCTCCAGTGTACATGTTCAGGTCCACCCCCACCTCGCCTGGCCTCCAGTACATGTTCAGGTCCACCCCCACCTCGCTGCCTAACCTCCAGTGAGTACATGTTCAGGTCCACCCCCACCTTGCGTCTAACCTCCAGTGAGTACATGTTCAGGTCCACCCCCACCTCGCGTCTAGCCTCCAGTGAGTACATGTTCAGATCCACCCCCCCACCTCGCGTCTAACCTTCAGTGAGTACATGTTCAGGTCCACCCTCCCACCTCGCATCTAACCTCCAGTGAGTACATGTTCAGGTCCACCCCACACCTCACGTCTAGCCTCCGGTGAGTACATGTTCAGGTGTACCCCCCACCTCGCGTCTAGCCTCCGGTGAGTACATGTTCAGGTGTACCCCCCACCTCGCGTCTAGCCTCTGGTGAGTACATGTTCAGGTCCACCCCCCATCTCGCGTCTAGCCTTTGGTGAGTGCATGTTCAGGTGCACCCCCCACCTCGCGTCTAGCCTCTGGTGAGTACATGTTCAGGTCCACCCCCCACCTCGCATCTAGACGCCGGTGAGTACATGTTCAGGTCCACCCCCCACCTCGCGTCTAGCCGCCGGTGAGTACATGTTCAGGTCCACCAGCCATTCCTCATAGGAGCTGCCTTGCTGGCCCTGGATCATTAAACAGTGAAGAACATAATTGTAGACTTTGGTACTAGATACTGTACATGGAGTATATCTGAGGTTTAACAGATGGTAAGGGCATGTAGTTAACAGCAGAAGCCTGACTTTCTGAGTTTTATTATGATTGTAACCTGACATTAAGTTAGTTAAAGGAAAATACTTTCTCAGATACCATCAAGAACAAGAGATAAAGCAGGTTGGTTTAAAAAAGGGGGAGGGAGATGGCATTTTACACTGGCAAGCTTCAAGAGATAAAGTAATACTTTTATTTCAGTCTTTCAAAACCATCATCTTTGTTTTTCTCCCAATTTTTTCTCCCATCCCCACCACAGTAATGACTGCACCTTCCCTTAAGCACGAAGGGCAGGTGAGTGGCTTGTCTTCCCAACCAATGCCAGTGCCCCTTCTGAGACAGCCAGCAAGGGGTGCTCACCTTGCATAAAGCCAGGCATCTCGCCTCAGGACTCTGGAACTTACACACAAACCCCAAGTTTCCTGGTGGTGGTGCAACTTGCTTGACACTCTGATGCTGTGCCAGCCCCACTGGTCATCTTTTTACATGGGGGGTGATGTAGAACCCTGGCCATCAAACCTGTCTACTCTGTATGTTTACTTATTTTTAAACCACAGTAGCTTATATTATAGTAATGTGTATAGGTATATTAAAAAAAACACGCTGTCCTTCTGTTTCACCGGTGTCTCCCCACCTGGAAGTGAACTGACCACTCCAGATACCTGACGAGTGGTAATTGTCTGCTGTACTATGTAAATTCCTAAATATGCAGGCCTTCTAAAACCTAAAATCAAGGGTTAACTGCTCATTTGATGCTCCTTTACCTAACAAAAGAATGCATGAATAGGTGGGGTTTAAACTGGCAGCAAACCAACTTATGTTGGGCAGCTTTATCTGCATCTACAACCATGCACTTCTAAACAGGAACGTTCAGGAGAGATTAATTGAGGTCATAGCAGCTACATGTAGGAGCAGGCAAGCCATCACAGTGGCCGGATATAACTCACCAAGTGAGTTGTCTGAGTTTCCTTTTGGTTTGCAGGCCAGGACATAACACTCTTGAATCTAAATGGTTTGGCATCAGTACTGAGCTAATACACGATGGCCAGCCACTGTAGCAGCAGACTCTCCACTAACCCATGTTACAAGAGAAGGGCACTCATTTTACCACTTAGAAGCCCTCTGTCCCACTAGGATACGTATTTTTTTGCTTTGCAATATACTGTCTTTTTTTTTTTGTTTGTTTCTTCAGAAATCTGCAATAAAATACATAAAAACATAAGACAGTGATAGCAGAAAAAGACCAATGGTCTATCCAGTTGGACCATGGTTTCTTATCTAACCCCAGGACCTAGTGTCCATACAGGGTTCTAGCCCACCCTGCCCACCTCCCCATTCCCCTCCCTGTTACTGTCGCTCTGAGTAACCACTGTATCCTTCACTCTGTCCCAACTGTGCTCGAAGTCATTACTGGTTTTTGTGCCCACCATCTCGACTGGTAGACTGTTCCATGGTTTCCCCACCCTTTCTGTAAAATAACCTTCTGATATCCCTCTTATCACTTTGCACTTGTACCCTCTTAACCTCGGACTGTTAACTCATGCTAAATAATTCCTTGCAGTTCACCTTGTTTATTCCTTTCAGGACCTTCAGGGTCTCTATCATATCTCCTCTCTCCTGTCTGGTCTTCAGTGAGTACATGTTCAGTGCTTTGAGGTGATTCTCATAAGGCCTGGCCCTGTTGTCTCCGAATCATCTTCATCACCCTTTGCTGCACTCTCTCTAGCCTGTCCTTGTCTTTCCTGAGGCGAGGATGCCAGAACTGGGCACAGTACTCCAGGTGTGGCCTCACCAAATATCTACATAGAGGTAGTATTTACCGCCTTTCTTCTGCTGTCTGTACCCCTCCACATACACCCCAGCATCCTGTTTGCCTTATTGTAGGCCTTGTTGCACTGTCTTGACTGACTGAGGGAGTCACTGATGATCATGCTTAAAGGTCCTTGTTAGTCAAGCGGTAGCATCACATGTAAAAATTGGCACTCAAATGTATTAAAAAACAAGTTTTAAAAATGGACCATTATAATCTATGGAGCGTGCCTCGCGCTCTTCATGAGCTATCGTCACAAAACGTGCTAGCTTGGGTGTGTGTCTCCGACTGAGGAAGTTGGAGCGTTTTACCTGCAGACTTAAAACTATGACTTTACGAGTATTAGAACTTTTGAAATGAGAATTAAAAAAAAAATTTACTTTTGGAACCAGCCGGGTTGCATACTGGTAAGCTATTATCTGTGTTTTGTGGGGGAGGGAGGGTACAAAGTAAATACCTGCTCTTTAAGTCCCATTCCTCAGTCATAGTGCTAAGTCTTCTTCCACCTATCCAATACTGTGTCCTGGAGTTCCTTTTCCCTCGGTCCATAACTTTGCACTTTTTGGCATTGAATTTCAACTGCCAAACCCTAGACCACCTCTCTAATATTTGTAAGTCACTCTGAAGTTCCATGATTCCATTGTCATTATCCATGCTCTCACAGAGTGTAGTGTCATCTGCGAAGAGACACACCCTGCCTTGGATTCCTTCTCTAGTGTTGCTGATGAGCGTATTGTAGAGGACCAGGCTCAGGACAGATCCTTGTGATATCTCACTTGTGTCCTCCCTTTCTTCTGATTTGAACCCATTAACCACAACCCTCTGCCACCTCCCCTTTAGTCAGTTACTTGCCCACCATACTATGTCCCTAGCCACACACCCAGACCCTCCATCTCCTTCAGTGGTCATCTTTGAGACACAGAGTTGAAAGCCTTGCTGAAGTCAAAGTAGAGTAAATTCATGGAGTGACCCTTATCCAATGCCTTCATCATCCACTTGGAGAAAACTATCAGGTTAATCTGACCAGACCTCCCTGCCATGAACCCACACAGTTTACTATCCTGGAGACCATTGCTTTTCAGGTAGCCTGTGAGGGCCTCTTTGACCAGTGACTCAATTGGCTACCGTACTACAGAGGTAAGACTGACAGACCTGTAGTTCCCTGCTTGTCTCCCCCCACCCCCCGTTGCGAAACTATGTCTGCCACCATCCCGTCCTTCAGACCTACCCCATTCTGTAATGAGCTATTGGATAGTCATACCAGGGGTTCAGACAGTTCTGCTGCCAGTTTCTTAAGCACTCTTGGATGTATCCCACCTGGGCCCGGAATCTTTTTTGGACCCTTTAGTATGTAAATACTGGCTGCCTCATCTCTGGGACCCCTTTTATAGCCACTTTGATTCCACTGTCCAGCAAGGGTCCGCTGTCTTCCCTTGTGAAGACAGAGCAGAAATAATCATTAAGGATGGCAGCCTTTTGCACTTCCTCCTCTTGCACCCCCCCAACAGCCCAACAGTTTCCACTCCTTTCTTCCTTTTTTCGGTAATATACCAGAATAATTGTTTTTCTCCTCTCTCAACCCTCTGCACAATACACAGCTCAGTTTCTGCTTTTGCCTCCCTTACCGCCCTCTTTGCCTCTGTACTTCACTGTGTAGTCTCCCCACTCTTCCTCCCCCTGCCTTTCTTTGTGCCCTGTGAAGGCTTTTTTTTTTTTTTTGGCCCTCACTCTCTTCCGACCCTTACTGAGAATTATAATAGTCTCATTTACTTCTTACTTTTGGTAACTATCTCATGCTTAACTCTGATGATTCAAGAGCCGCCTCCTTGATTGCCCCCAATACTACCTGTGCTGTCTACCCCAACTTACCTGTCCTGGATCAAGCCACTCAACCTGTTCAAGTCCACCCTTCTGAAATCGGTGATCTTTGCTCTCGATTGGGGCTTTCCAGTCCCTAGGGCCAGTTTGAACCAAACAGAGTTGTGGTTGTTGTTCCCTAGTGGCTTCCCTACTTTCACAGCTTCTACAGCTTCTGAGTTGGTGAGCACCACATCGAGAATGGTAGCCTGCCTGGTGGGTTCCTTAACCAGCTGCACCAGTAGACAGTCCTGGAATGTATCCGGCAAGGCTTGGTTTCTGGTGCTTCTGGCTGCTGGAACATCCCAGTCAATATCCATCAGATTCAGATCTCCCACTACCACTACTTCCCCCTTTGCCACTTCCCTTTTTATTTCTTCCCCAAGCTCCCTGTCCCCCTCTTCTCCTTGCCCTGTTGGTCTGTAGATCACCCCCAACCATGGTTTCATGCCTGAGGCTGCCATGAGCTGCAGCCACAGTGACTCTGTCTCCCTGTTACTTCCCCCAATACCTCCATCTTCCTCAGTGCCTCTCCTGACATAAAGGGCTGCATCTAACCATCTACCTTTTCCTCTATCCCTCCTGAACATTGTCTGCCCAGGGACTGTCAGATCTCACTTGTTATTTTCTGAGGCCCAAGTGTCTGTGATGGCGTCAGGGTCCATCTCCATGTCTGCTATTTTGCCTTAAGCTTGCAGATTGTATTACCCAGTCTCCTGGTGTTAAAGTAGACCACCTTCCGTCCAACTTCTGAACCCTTTTTATAATTAACCTGTCTTCCCTTATCTTCCCTGGTCTTCTTAGTTTCTTTTTTTTTTTTTGTGGTGTTGCACACTTTGTGCTCCCCCTCTCTGTTGTTCTTTCCCCTAAGCCAGTTTGGACCTCATCCCTATTCTTACCCACTGTGCTGCTAAAAGCCCCCAGATCTGGGGGTGTACTTACTAGGTTTTCCATCCTCTTTCCTATCACCATGGCTCCCCTAATTTCAATTTTCCCTGCAGTCAGTTTATCTGTCCTATATATATGTCAAACGTCTGCTCTAGCGTACTAGCCCCTTCTCTTGTTAGGTAGAATCCATCACCCTTGAAGAGCCCCCTATCTTAGAAGTCCCCTCAGTTCCCCACAAAGTGGTACCCCTTCTCCTAACACCATCCCTTAAGCCACCCATTAATCTTCTCTGTCTCATCCCTCTGTATTCTCCCTGACTCACACACAAAGAATCTTGGAAAAGGCCAGGGAGGCTGGGCCATGATTCTGTTCCCCAGTCTGCTAAGCGTGGCTTCACCATCTCCCTGGCTGGTTCACCAAACCATTGGTACCTAGAGTACCAAAATCCCCGGTGCCATCCTCTCTGTCCTGTCTAAATCCTGGATGGCCGTTTTCCGAGGCACCTGACCACCCCACTCTAAACTCACTAATCACTGAATCCCCAACCACTAAGACTCTCCTGGTAGACTTGCTCCTGTTCACCCCTGTGGTTGCTATCATGTATTCCTGCTCCTGTCCTCCAACTGACTCAGAGTCCATCCCCCACTTCACCCCACCCCACAGTGAAGTCAAGTAGCTGAGCCTCTTCTAGGGGTGCAAAGTGGTTCACCATTTGGATGGTGTTGGGCTGGACAACCTGCATATGGCTAACCGTGCCTACCTTCTCCCTCCCTCTCCCCATCCCCCAGACCAATGGACCTCTGGGGGTGTTGGGGGTGTGGTGGCTGGGCTTCAGCTGAGTAGGTGACGCAGCTGAGATATTTGTTGCCACGAGCTGAGCATGGAGCTCCACCAAGATCCTGCAGCTGGACCAGTGCGCTCTCCTCCAGAGCATATCCCTAGAGAAGAGTGCCCCACTGCTGCCACAACCGACCATCTCCCCTCTGTACTCCATCCATATACAGGACCTTTGAATAAAGGCTGTACCTAGCCAGTCAGGATATTTGATATTTAACTATTAACAGTAGGAACAAACAAACACTAAACCCAGAATACAAGTTTAGGCATTCCAACCAGTTCATACTACTCATATTTTCAGGTTTGCGTTTACATTTGGATGATACAACCGAAGTAGGTATTTATATTTTTGTATGATTATTTATGTATCTGTATATAAGACAAATGCAAAAATATAATTCCTTGGATACCCCAGGGTACCTGTGAGTGACATTTTCCAACAAAATCCCTGGAAACAGGGGAGATGTCCAAGGACTGGAGAAGGGCGGATGTAGTCCCCCTACACAAGGGTGGGGACAAGGAGGAGGTAGGCAGTTACAGACCGGTGAGTCTGACATTGCTGATGGGCAAACTCATGGAGAAACTGCTAAAGAAAAGAATCACTAGCTACCTGGAAGCCAGTGGCCTTCAAGATCATCATCAGCATGGGTTTACAGAGGGCAGGTTGTGTCAAATGACCTTGAAAGAGTTCTTTGACTGGGTCACCAGGGTGGTGGATCAGGGGGTGACTGTGGATGTTGCGTACCTTGACTTTAGTAAGGTGTTTCATTCTGTGCTGCACAGAAGACTTTAGCACAAAGTGAGATGTCTAGGGTTGGGTCCGGTAGTAGTGAGTTGAGTACAAAACTGGCTAGGGGGTAGAATACAAAGGGTAATTGTATACGGGTAACTTCAAAGGAGGGCATGGTTACCAGCAGGTGCCTCAGGGATCAGTGTTAGGGCCACTCCTGTTTAATATCTTCATAGGTGACATAGCAGAAGGACTGGAGGGGAAGGTATCTCTTCTTGGACAATACGAATATCTGCAATAGAGTTGATGCACCAGAGGGGGGTTGAAACAATGCGCAAGGATCTGAAAAAACTGGAGGAATGGTCAAAGGAGTTGCAGCTGTCCTTCAATACAAAAAGTGCAAGATCGTGCACATAGGCAAAAGATACCAGGGGTGGAATACAGAATGGGTGGCAAGTCCTATAGGAAACAGAGCTGGAAAAGGACCTTGGTATAATCATTTCACGGGACCTCAAGGGGACAAAGCAACGTGAGAGGGCAGTGGCGAGGGCCAGTAGGATGCTGGGATGCATTGGTAGGAGGAGCAATATCAGGAAGAGAGAGGTTATGATGTCCTTGTGTAGGCAACTGGTAAAGCCTCACCTTGAGTATGGGGTCCAGTTCTGGAAATCATACTTCAGGAAGGATGTGGATAGGGTGGAGCGGGTCCAGAGGAGAGCAACAAAAATGGTGAGGGGCCTCAGTCAGTTGGCATAGGAAGACAGGGTGAGAGACCTTAACATGTACTCCCTGGAGAAAAGAAGGGAAAAAGGGAACATGATTGAGACTTTCAAGTACGTCAGAGATATAAACAGGGTACCTTTGAGTGACATCTTCCAACTAAAGAAACACTTGAAAACAAGGGGTCACGATATGCAGATAGAGGGGGGAAGTTTAGGGGAAACATTAGAAAATTATTTTTCATGTAGAGGGTGGTAAACAGCTGGAGCAAACTTTCTGAGAAGGTAGTGGATGCGAGGACAGTGGCAGGATTTAAGGCAGTGTGGGATAGGTACATGGGTCTCATTGATGTGGGAAGGGAGGAATGGTAGCCAGTGAAGCAAGCATCTTAGGCCTAACTCACACTTGGTGAAACTGGGCAGACTAGGTGGGCCTGGCAGTCCTCCTCTACTGACACGTTCTATAATTGTAATTAACCAAAACCCATTAACCCAGAGTCTCCCTCCGTAACCTCCGGTCCACCACAAGTCGACTCCTGAACATCCCTCGCATTTGGACCAACCAAGGTAAACGCTTCTTTCAGCTCATGGCCCCTCACCTCTGGAACTCGCTCCCCGCAAGCTTACTAGACAAGCCCTCCCTCTCCTCGTTCAAAGCAGTTTCTATTAAACTTGAGAAGTCTAGCCAACCCACTGGGGCAGGGCGCCTGTCAGTAATGCTGGCGACCCGGGTTTGGGAACAGACCTGGAATGCTGCAGGGCTGGCCTGGGGATAAGGATTGAGTGTCCTTGGGACTGCTTTCCTTATATGGGGGGTAGGGGGTAGAGTGATCGGCATAATCACCCCTGGCAGAGGCTGGGGGTTTCTCCATGCCGACGCTGCTAACGTCGTGGGGGAGGCGAAGCGGATGCGGTCATCATTGCACATCCTTGGGGAAAAAAGCACTCAAAATTGCTGGCCCCCCAGGATGAAGCCCACCTCCGGCTCTTGGTCCCAATGGTTCCCTGGCCTCCCCGACGACCAGTTACAGCTCTGCTGCATCGCAGACCCTGAACTCTGCCCTGGGGGGAAAGCCAGGGAGGCAGTGTTGGTGGTTGTCCCCGTCAACACCTTCTCCCATTGCAGATGAGCTTGTTCGGTGTCGGTGCCATAGCCCTGCCCTGGGGGGGTAAGCCAGGGAGTATCTGCAGGGGCGAGGACAGAAGTGGGAATGGGGCAGATTGTCCGGGGGTCAGAGTGGAGTAGAGGGCATCCGGCTCTTAAAAAATCAAAAAAAAAATAAATAAAAACTCGAGAAGTCTAAGGAGTTTACCGTCTCAGATTTAGTGCATAACAGAGTAAGAAAGTAACATTTTTCTTGAACTATTGTAGCATGTAAAGCACTTTTTATCCTTTTTAAATGTGAAAAAAACTAGTGGGGCTCTTCAGTGGCTCAGTTCAGACATGTGGTTCCAAAAGATGGGAAGGGAGCAGCCGTCGTCCAGCTCCATGGGGGGGAGGAGGACAAGGAACAACTGGGTAACTACAGACCTATGAGCCTTACTTCTGTTGTGGGTAAACTGATGGAGACAGTAGTCAAAGAAAACCTTGTGAATAGCTGGCCCGGTGGCGCACAGGGTTAAGGTGCTGGATGCCACACCTTGCCGGCGACCCAGGTTCGGGTGCGGACTCGGGTCGCCGGTGGGTCAGCTGGAGGGAGCATCCCATGACAGCTTGCCTTCTCCGGGGAGGGATCTGGCCGATGCCCGATACTTGCATGACTCCGGGCGGAGGCCCGGAGTACTGCAGGCTCCACTAGGGGAAGGGATGTGGCCACTGTACAGTGTGGACGTTAGCACTAATGTGCCATGACATCGGGGAAGTCGCACGCTGTGTGGGGAGGGAGAAAACGTGGAAAGAACCTGCCACCACCGGGAAGATGGGGAGACCAAGTCGTGCCCACGATATGCCAGTGCCCACCTGACGGATCTCGGATCGACGAAATGTAAGTTACGGGGCATCTGCGCCCCTGCCTTGTCCCCGCCTGGGGGGTAATCCATGGCTCCATGGGGCTTGTGGGTCCATTTGGGTAGGGTTACGGGCAGTGGGATGGCAGTGTGTCTCTCCTGAAGGGTTGGGGGTGGCAGGCTGGGTTAGGAGAGAAAAATAGTAACTCCGAAAACCTCGTGAACTATCTTGCGAGCAGTGGACTCTAGGATACTGTAGTAAACCTCATGGGTTCATGGCAGGGAGGTCTTGTCAGACCAACCTAATCGTATCCTTTGACTTGGTAATGAGGGTAGTGGATAAGGATCATGCTGTGGATTTACTCTGTTTTGATTTCAGCAAGGCTTTTGACTTGGTGCCTCGCAGGAGGTTGCTGAAGAAGCTAGAGGATCTGGGTACAGCTAAGGACACAGATCAGTGAGAAACTGGGTGGAAGGGAGACAGCAGAGGGTTGTGGTTAATGGAGTCAGATCAGAAGAGATGTCACCAGTGGGGTGCCAGAAGGATCGGTCTGGGTCCAGTCCATTTCAGTATGCTCATCTGCAACATGAGAGAAGGAATCCAGGGCAAGATGTGTAGCGTTTGCAGATGACAGTAGGCTCTGTGACATAGTAGAGTAAGGAGGGGGTTAGGGAGATGGAGAGACTTGCAAAGGTTAGAGAGGTGATCAGAGGTTTGGCAGGTGGGACTTGCTGCCAAAAGTGCAAAATGATGCACATAAGGAACAAGAACTCAAGGAAAGAGTACTGGAGTGGGGGGGGGGGTACAGCTGTATGTGACCTCTGTGGAAAGAGACTTCAGGGTCCCCATCAGTGACTCCCTAAAACAATCAGAACAGTATAACAAGGCCTATGGTAAGGCAGACAGGATGCTGGGGTGTATAACAATAGGTACTGACAGCAGAAGGAAGGAGGCATTAGTACTTCTCTGTAGATCACTGGTGAGGCCCCACCTGGAGTATTGTGCCCAGTTATGGAGTCCTCACCTAAGGAAAGAAGGAGACAGGTTGGAGACAAGGCAGTGCAGGTGTAGGTAGGTGACCAGAATGATTCAGGGCCAGCAAGGCAAGGCTTACAAAGATCGGTTCAAGGCACTGGACATGTACTTGCTGGAGGCCAGACGAGAGAGGGGAGATATGATGGAGACCTTCAAGTTACTGAAAGGAAAGAACAAGGTAAACTGTGAGGAACTATTTAGCATAAATAATGAATCAGGAGCACGTTGGCATGAGGGCATGAGTGGAAACTGATGGGTGGAGATTCAAGAGTGAAGTGAGAAAGTTTTATGTTACATAAAAGGTGGTGGAGCCATGGAAAAATCGGCCAGCTGATGTGGTGGGTGTCAAAACTACCAAAGGTGTCAGACACGGCTGGGGCAGCGTGAAGGACTTAGTGGTTGCTCAGTGTGGTAGCAGGAGGGCAGGGAGCATGGGGGTGGATAGTGTGGGTCAGAACCTTTTATATACAATAGGTCCTGAGTTTTTTAGGGTTTATGGGTAGACTGGAAGGACCAGAGGTCTTTTTCTGTTGTCATTGTCAAAGTTTCTCTGTTTCCTCTCTCGTATGCTGTAAGTTGCACTCTATTCATGTCTATTTGTGCACAAGAGCCAGTGAATAATTATAACAAGAGAGAGGACAAAACTTTAAACCATAAACAGTAACTGATAATCATAAACCAGTGTTGCATTCTTTCAGGTTTACTGTGCTGTCAAATTCCATGAATCTTTTAGAGTTAGTGCACTTCATATGGCCTTCATCATGCTCTGTTGTTCAAGTAGCAGTGCATGTTATGGTGACAATTTTGACCTATACTTTCTATGCTGTTTTAGTTTGCCCCTTATCTCCTGTCTTATATGTTACTTATTTATTTAGCTTTTGTTTACCAGGTAAGCACACTAGACAGCCACGTGCCTATTTTCAAGTGCGACCCGCGAATGTTACAGAGATGCAAGCAATAACAGTACAGAGGCTAGCATCAAGTTACACAAAAGGTACTGTCAGAATACAAGCAAGCAGGACCAGCCGAAACAAAGTACAAAGGCTTGGGTCCAACTCTCAGGCAAGGTACAGGCAGGTATAAGCAATCATCTACAGTCAGGTAACAGGCAGAGAACAATTTTAGTGCAGTTCAGTATGAGGCAGAACAACCCAGGAGGGCAGCCAGGAAAAATTAGAGCCAGTGTCAGCAGCAACAATATTTGTGAATATTGCATATTTGTTGTTTATTTTTGGAATAAGTGCATGACCTGCAGCCAGGAATTTTTTTTTTATTTTTATTTCAGGCACTTCATGGAGGGAGGGGACTACAGGGGACAGAGGCAGCTTGAGGCTTGTTTTAAGTAATCCCAAAGGGAGGACCTGAAGCAACTGTGGGTGGGAGCAGTTCTTACATGAGGAGGTAGGAGGTTCCAGGTTTTTGGGGCAAGAGCTGCAAATGCTCAATCTCCCACAAGGGAGTGAGTCTTCGGAACCATCAGCACCTGGGATTCAGTGGACCTCAGCTGATAGCCAGAGGGGACAGGCTGGAGGAGGTCAGCAAGTGCTGGAGGAGTAGATGATCGGATGATGTTATCCGTAAAGTTGCCCATAACGAATGAGCGATGGTTGCTGGGGGAAAGCCAACCCAGTGTAGAGTAAAGTAGACACCGATGGGTGAGATGAGGGGCTGATAAGGCGAACCGACATATGTTGTTATCATGAGGTGTCCCATTTGGAGAGCCAGGCTTTGGGGCATTCGTGAAGGAGGTGTAGTCCATAACAAAGCAAGGAGGAAGACCCTTTTACCAGAGCAAGTTTGGCAGCTGGGGTGAGGCAACTTTTGCTCTGTACGCAAGTCCTAGTTTGCAGTTGGTTGCCTTACAGGAGTTAAGTATGTGCAGGGTGAGATTCATTTGTGGGTCAAGAGTCACCCCGAAGTACTTGAACGATTCCACCACCTTCAAAGGGGTGCAGTCAGTGCCATCGACTCTGAGCACGGCCAGGCACGCTCTCACCTTGGGAAGGGAGCCGAATAACATTGCCTGCGTCTTCTGAAAGTTGATGACCAGCTTACTTGCCTTGAGCCAGGATTGGATGCGAACGAAATCCAAGTTGAGTCCATAGTTAATGTCATCAATACTTTGTGAACTGGCAAGGAGCACCATATCATCGGCATATAGAGTAACTTGTCCAAAGGTTGGGATTGAGGGCAACTGGTTTATAAAGAGGGAAAACAGGAGGGGACCAAGGACCAACTCCTGAGGTACCCCACAGGCTACTGGTGATAGGATGGATATGGCATTTTGGAACCTCGTGTACTGTTTCCTACCTGAGAGATAGTTAGAGAACCAGGCTAGGACAGGAGGGGAGAGACCAAAAGACTGGAGAGCAGAGCCCAGGAGGGTGTGATCGACCAAGTCAAAGGCCTTGGACAGGTCTATGAAGACAGCCCTCGTCAGTTTGCCTTTATCAGTCGCGGTTCTAATGTTGGAGGTGACCTGTGCTAGGGCAGTGGAGGTGCTGTGTCCTTTTCGGAACCCATGCTGCTCAGGGGAGAGAAGGCCATGGGTTTGAAGGAAGAGGGCAATCTGGGAGGCCACTACTTTCGAGCAGTTTGTTGACTGCAGATAGAATCGCTATGGGCGATAGTTCTTAAGTAATTTGGGATTGCCATGCTTGAGGACAGGGGTCACACGGGCCACCTTCCAAATGGGAGGACAGACCCGTCATGAGCGAGGACTTTAGAATATGGGAGATCTGGAGTAGGAATGAAGGGGCCCAAAGGTTTAGCAGTTTGGGCACAAGGTTGTCGTGCCCAGCACTAGAGTCAGGGGAGAGACCTCCTAGAAGCTTCTGGGTTTCTTTGAAGGAGACGGACTTAAAGTAAAAGGGAGGAAGGGGAGGATCGGGTGGAGCACCAGGAGCAGGACCCATATCCTTAGAAATAGAAGGCTTAGAGGTATAATCAGATAGGTCTGAGAACAGGTCATTGAATGCATTAGCTATCATTTGGGGATTATTGCAACTGACTCCATTTATTTGCAGGTCAGGGACCTGCTGGCAGGCCGGACCATTTACCGTGTGCTTTATAGTGCGCCAGAAACTCCTTGGGTTCTTGGCGGACACTTTGAGGGATGCTTTGCGGAAATCACTCTTTGCCAAGCGGATTGCCCGTTTGCATGAATTTCTAAGCTCCCTGTAGACCTCGAAGTCTGATCTGTTCCCAGAGGCTTTGTATGTTAGCCAACTTTTGTCCCTGAGCTTCATCAGGGCAAACAGTTCCCCTTGTAACCATTTAGTGACTGTGCCCCTCACTCTTCTTTTAATGAGTGGAGCATGTCTGTCTTGTAGTGAGGTGAATATGGTCAGGAAGCTGTCTAGACTAGAGCAACCGAGGGGTCCGGGTCTGCATATACCAGGGACCAGTCCGTCAGGCTGAGGTTGGTATGGAAGTTATTTAGGTCAAAGTTTGAGTAATTTCTCATTTGTAAGACTTTTGGCGGAACCCTGGAATTTTGAACCTTCCAGATACAGTATGTGGGGCAATGGTCCAAGATCGAATCGGGGAGGAGGCCTGACATGGTAATTCAGTCAGGCCTATTACACAGCATCCAGTCAAGCAGAGAGCCATTTTCCCTGGAGGAGGAGGGTCTGATGGGTTTGGTGATAAGTTGGCTGAGGGCAAGGCCAGATAGAAGGGGTTCATAGATTTTTGCATTCCCACTCAGCCAGTTAAGGTTGGAGTTCACTAGTCCTCACCTTGGGGCTAAGGCAGTAAAGTAGGTAGGAGAGCCCACGAACACCACCTTTTGGGGGGTTGTATAAACAGGCGAGGTGAAGCTTCTTAGTGTTACCTAATAGGAGGAGGGCATGTATAAACTCACAGGAGGGTGAGGGGGGTGAGGTATGTCAGTCAGTTTTAGATGAGATTTGTAACAGAGCACCAACCCACCACCACGCTTTTTGCCCGTCCTGTCCTGTCTAATCGCATAGAGGTAGCCAGGGAGAGCACAGACAGAGTCAGAGTGCGAGGTTTGAGCCAGGTCTAGAGACCCCAAGGATGTCAGGTTTGTAGTAGGTGACCCATGCCGTTAGATCTGAGTGATTGGCAAGGATGCTCAGATATTGAGGTGGGCAATCTTTAGACCTTTACCTCTTCCCACTGTGGGGCAGCATGATGAGTTATGTATATGAGGGGTTGGAAGTAGGTTTCGGGCTGTAACCTCAGCACCAGTCAGCTAGGTTAGGAAGCAGGTGTGCCAAGTGAGAATCACCCAGCAAATTTAGCTGTAGTTGATTTGGTCGGATAATGTGCTGGGAGACTACAGGCAGGGATCAGGTTAAGAATGAGGCTAAGTATATTCAATATTGTTTGGCCACCTCTGGGGGTTCAGAGGAGAGTGAAGCAGGCTGAGCACAGTATGGTTTAGGTTCAGAGCAGTTTGTTGTCACGAGTCCCAATCTAGACACGGCAGGGCCACAGTGAGCTATGCTTGTTTTGCAAGAGTTGTTTTGCAGGCTTTTCCTACCGCCTGCTCCGACGCGACAGAAACTGCAGCCAGAAATGTGAAGGGACAAAATGTCCAGCCTATTTAGCCAGCTGATGTGGGTTAGAGCGAACAAGAGATGTGAGATGCGCCCACTAGTGGAGGAAACTGAGAACCTGCAAATGGTAAAGTGAGCTGATAAGTTCTGCAGCTCACGTGATCTCAGTGCCGGCGGGGCCTCCACTAGCAGTAGTCCACCGAAGTAGGTAGGCGTGGCTAAGCTCCTTGTGTGTGTACCTGTTTCTTTTTTCCCTGCCGGGAGACGAATCTGCAGGGGTCCGGCTAGGGGGGAGGGCGAAGCAACCGAGGGCCCTCACGACCACCACAGCTAAGGAAGAAAGAGAAAAAGGCACTGTATTTATACGCAGGTAAGCAGAGAGAGGGGCAGTCTCAAATTCCTCTGCAAATTAATTACAAGCACCTGGGGCACAATAGAGACTTTTGCAGCTTAGTAAGGGAGTTAACTATGATTTCTTACACTGTGCAGTTTAAAATTAAGGCACCAGAAGCCACTGGAAGGTTTTACTGACTGAAATTCCTGTGCAAATTAGTTACAAGCACCTGGGGCACAATGGAGACTTTTGCAGCTTAGTAAGGCAGTTAACTACGATTTCTTATGCTGTGCAGTTTAAAATTAAGGCATCAGAAGCCTCTGGAAGGTTTTACTGGCTGAAATTCCTGTGCAAATTAGTTACAAGCACCTGGGGCAAAATGGAGACTTTTGCAGCTTAGTAAGGCAGTTAACTACGATTTCTTATGCTGTGCATTTTAAAATTAAGGCACCAGTGGCAGCCAGGAGATTCTACAGTCTGAAGTTAAAATTACACTTAAGGTTCCTGTGCAATCAGAGAGATTTCTGTACAAGCTTAGCAGATTTTTAGTGTTAAAAAAAACTATCTTCACTACTCTGGCGACTTAAAGTATAGCAGGTCTGTTTTGAAAATGGCGCAAAGAACAGGAGCCTTTGTCCTCCACTGGCAGCAGTCCACCAAAGTAGGTAGGCGCGGCGGCCAGGCTCCTTTGTGAGTACCTGTTCCTTTTTCCTCAGGAGAGACGAGTCTGTAGGGGTCCGGCTAGGGGAGGGCAAAGCAACCTAGGGCCCTCACGACCACCGCAGCTGTTCCTTTTTCCCCGGGGAGACAGTATGCAGGGGTCCAGCCAGGGGGAGGTGAAGCAACCAGGGCCCTCACGACCACCACAGCTCTTCCTTTTTCCCTGCGGAGGCAGGTCTGTAGGGGTCTGTCTGGGGGCGGCGAAGCAACCAAGGGCCCTCACGACCACGACAGCTGTTCCTTTTTTCCCTGTGGGGAGATGAGTCTGCAAGAGTCCGGCTGGGGGGGGAGGGCGAAGCAACCGAGGGCCCTCACGACCACCACAGCTATATGATATCCCCACATTTTCAGTCTGCTTTAGCTTTTTTTTTTTTTTGTTTACATTTGAACTATTACAAGGAGCACTCCTTTTCATGTGGCTTGAACCTGGTTTCATCAGTGTGCTCAAATGTTTTTGTGCCCCTGTTCTCCCATAAGTTCAGGTAGCACTGTCTGCTGCATACTAGTTTGTCTTAATCACAGGAAAAGTGGGGCTGGCAGTATAGCCTAGAGGTTAGAGTATGAGCTGTGAATGAGCTTGGTACATCCAGCAGACGTAGGTTTGATTCCCACAACCTCCATTTATAGATTCATAGAAGAGTGACGGCAGAAAAGGACCGACAAGGCCCACTGAGTCAGCCCATTTGTCCAGCTGTCTGCTTAGACCTGCGCCCCCCACCCTTAACACTCCCCTGTGGTTGTCCCATGCTCTTTTGAATCCCTCCACTGTTTCTTCTCCAACGACCGCCTCCGGGAGTCTGTTCCACTTTTCCAGCACTCTCTCTGTGAAATGGTATTTCCTAATGTTACCCCTGAACTACCCCCACCTGCAGGCCATGCCCCCTCGTCCTCTGATTGCCCTTCGTCTGGAAGATGTTTTCCACTGGCATCCTGTTTATGCTCTTAAGGTACTTGCAGGTCTCAATCTTGTTTCCCCCCTCTGTTCCAGGGAGTACATGTTCAGATCTCTCAACCTTTCTTCATAGGATAGGTGGCTCAACCCTTTTACCATCTTTGTCATTCTTCTCTGAACCTGCTTCAGCCTTCCCACATCCTTTTTGAGATATAGTCTCCAGAAATGTACTCCATACTCCAAATGCAGTCTAACCAGATGGGTGTACACGGGTACTATGACCTCCCTATTTCTACTGGTGATCCCCCTTCCGATGCATCCCAGCATTCCACTCCCCCTAGCCACTGCCCTCCCGAACTGGCTTTCCATCTTCAGGTCCCCCGATATAGTGATGCCTAGGTCCCTTTCTTGTTCCGTTACCTCCAGATCTCTGCCCCCATACAGTACCGTGTCCTCCGCTTTCCTGTAGCCAAGATGTATAATTCTACATTTTTCTGTATTGAATGCAAGCTGCCACCTCTTTGACCATGCCTTAAGCCTCCCCAAATCTCTCTGCATTTTTGTACCCCTTCCTGCGTGTCCACCCTATTGCAGATTTTAATATCATCCACAGACAGACTCACGCCTCCCTCAAGGCCCTCCACAATGTCCCCTACAAATATATTGAATAGTAGGGGCCCCAGCACTGATCCCTGAGGGACTCCGCTTGTGACCTTGCCCTCTCCGGATGCCACCCCATTTATTATGACCCTCTGCCTCCTGTCCGCCAGCCAGTTTCCCACCCATTCAACCACCCTCTGCCCCAGCCCTGACATTTTATACAGCAGTCTCCCGTGGGGGCACGGAGTCAAATGCCTTCCTGAGATCCAGATAAGCCACATCTTCCGCCCTCCCCTGATTCAGTTCCTTGGTAACCCCATCAAAAAACTCTCAAATTTGTTTCACAGGATCTGCCCCTGGTAAAACCATGTTGCCTTGGATTCATCAGGCCGCTTTCCTCCAGGTAGCTGGTGATCCTGCCTTTTATTGGTTTCTCCATGAGCTTGCCTGCCACAGATGTCAAGCTGGCCAGACGCTAATTTCCAACTCCTCCCTCCCTCCCCCTTATGCAGCGGGACCACATTTGCCTGCCTAAAGTCTTCTGGCACCACCCCAGTCTCCAGGGACTGATTGAAGAGTGCAGTCAGTGGTACTGCCAATATCTCCTTTAGTTCCCTTAACACCCTTGGGTGCACCCCATCCGGCTCCATTGTCTTGTCCACCTTCATGCAGCCTAGTTTTCCCAAAAGTTCCTCCATGAGGAAAGGCCTCATCTCCACTGCCCCCTCTCCTGCCATTTATTTTCCTGCTCTGATGCCTTCTTCTTACTCCCTATTGAACACTGAGCAAAAATAGTTGTTTAGCAGGTCCGCTTTCTCTCTGTTCCCTTGTAGTGTCTCCCCTTGTTTGTTTTTAACTGGAGTATTCCCTGCCTAGTCTTTTTCTTTTCAATTACGTAGCGAAAGAAAGTCTTATCCCCCCTTTTGACCCCTCTAGCTGTGAGCTCCTCTGTCTGTGCCTTTGCCCTCCTTACCTCTACCCTGGCTTCTCTCTGGCTCACTTGGTATTTTCCCCAGTCCACTTCTGCTTATGTTTCCTTAAACTTCCTGAAGGCTTTCCTTTTTGTCTTTATCTTTTTCACTGCCTTCCTAGTATACCACAGAGGTTTCCTCCTCCTCTCTTATTTTCACTTGCTCTCTTGGCACATAGCTTCTTTTATCCTCCCCCCACATTGCCTCCACCTCTGTTAAATCCTCCACCCCTTCCAAAGCCCTCTCCACTATTTCCCCCATTTTCCAGAAGTTTGCCCTCTTGAAATCCAGCACCTTCAACCTTGAACCTCTGCAGTGTTCCTTATTCTAAACTTGACCATGTTGTGGTCACTCGTACTAGGATGTTCCCCCACTGATATATCTCCTACCCTATCCCCATTTGTCAGGACTAGATCAAGAGTAGCTCCTGCCCTGGTTGGCTCCCTGACCAGTTGATTTAGGAGGGCCAATTGCAGGGAGTCCAGTATTTCCCTGCTGCTGGTTGAAGCAGCCAAAATGGTGCTCCAGTCTATGTCCGGTAGGTTTAGGTCCCCCATCAGCACCACTTCCCCCCCCTGCTGCCATTCTTACAAACTCGTCAGCCATGCTTCTATCCACCGATTCCTGCTTTGCGAAAGTCCTTCGGTCTCTCCCCACTTACCCTGCAATTCTGATGCCCTGATACTCTCCTTTACGTAGAGTGCAGCTCCACCCTGTCCCTCCTGAGCAATTTGTACCCTGGTATCTCCATTTCCCATCCCTGTTGGCACCATGTTTCCATTACCTCCACAATGTCAAGGTCATCCTCAACCATTTTTGCTGTTAGATCTGGGATCTTTCTACCCAGACTTCTGGCATTTGTACACATGACCCTCCACCCCCCTCATTCCCCCTGTCCTGTATATTTTGCCCCCTTACTCTCTGGCTGTGTGGGTAGGACTTTTTGGCCCCGCCTCTTGCCTCATCAACAGGGCTTCCCCTGCCCTCCCCCGTTTAGTTTAAATGGCAGTGTCTGTCAACATAATTGTCAAGTTTGCATTTCAGCACTGCTTTCCCCTCCCCATTTAGGTGCAGCCTATCCGAGGCATATTGTCGCTCCATGTTGAACCCCAATCTCCTATCACACCATACCCCTTTTGGGCACACCAACCTGCAAGTCAACTATTGAACTCCACTATACTTTGCCTCACCTCCGTGCTGGCCCTTGTTACTGGCAGCACCTCAGAGAAGGACAGGGATTTAAAGTCCAGGCTGCTGCAGAACCTAGCCAGTGCCATAAACCTTGCCTGCACCTCCATCACGCTGCTCCTTGCATGGTCATTTGTGCCTAGGTGGAAGATCAGATGAGTTTTTTCTCATCCATTTCCCTCCCCCTTAAATTGATCCAATGCATAACTTTGGCTGCCATCATACCTGGCAGGCACTCCACCCATATTGTATCCCCTCTCTCTCCCCTTCTCTCCCATGTAACTCCTTTTATAATAGAGTCCCACACTATTAAGACTGTATCCCCTTTTTCCTCCTGGGCGCCTCTCACTGCTGCTGTTCTCTTCTTTTCCAATGTCTCCCCATCCTTACCCTTGCTATCTGCACCACCCCGAAACTTTCTGAGCCCCCCATCCTTCACTTGCTCAATTCCCTGGGCCCTTTCTGGTTCCTTTCGTGTAGCTCTTTTCCTCTTATGAATCTTTTCGATACTCCCTCTCCCCATCCTCTCATCTCCCTGACCTAAAACCTGGTTTTCTGGCTCTTCTGTGGTGCTACCCGCCCTTGTGCCTTGCTCCATTTGATCACCCCCCCCCCCAAAGCTTTCCCTTCTGTTCCTTGTACTCCAAGCTTAATTTCTGGCCCATGCTCCATTTCCCTTCCTGCCGAAGCCCCATTCCCAGCATCCCTGCTTCCTGCGTGGCTTGTTCCTGCACAGTTTCCTCATCTCCCTGTCTTTGCTGTTCCTGCAGAGTTGTCCCAGGTCCCTCTCTTGCAGTCCCAGTCTGTGCCTTCTTGCGGAGTCCTGATCCGGGGCCCTCGCTCCCCCCTGCTACCCTTGGACCCCTTCCAGTACTATTCCTCTTTCTCGGGTCTCCCTTGACACCCCCTTCCCGGTTTTATGGGCACTTCCGCATTCTGGGCTCCTCCTGCCAGGATGCCCCTGTTCCCCAAGAGTACCTCCATTTCCTCTCCTTGTGCCTGAGGTTTCAGCACCTGGTGTATTTTTGTAGGCAACCTCGTGCCTCCTCCTTTTCCATTCCCCTAGCTGTCTCTGAATTCCTTCCACTTCTTCCCTGAGCTTTGCCAGCTGGTGGCACACTGGGTAACCCCCAAATTTCCAAGCCAGTCTAGTACCATGGCCGCCCTACACCCTGTGCACCCAACCACCCTCCCAAACATGCCAGCGCTAGTGACGTGAGGTCCCTTCCCCATCCTATCATGCACCTTTGGTCAAGCCCCGACTTCACTTTCAGTGCCTCTTTATCTAGCAATTCCACACATACAATACGTACTTTCCCTTTCTCCCAGCCTTCAGTAAACAAGGTTCCCAAATGATCCTTGCTTCAGTGTCCTCACCCTGATCAGGGCTACCCTAGTTTTGCCTGTACCCTTAGTTACAGTGCCCAAACCAAAGATTTGCACCACAGCAGCCACTGAGCCCGCACCAATGATCTGCACCACAGCAGCCACACACCCTGTCAGAGCTGCCCTAGCAACATGTGCACTTGCTTGATCAGATCAATATTCTTTAAAATCATCTAAAGTCAGGCCATTCCTCCCCCTTTGCTCCACCCTCACCGTCCATTTAATAGAGGTCGGGGCCAGAGTGGGTGGTGTGGGAAGAAATTACAGCTCCTCTTGTGTTTGGTGAAAGGAATGTGGCTGGGCCTGTCCTTTATAGCCCAGCCGCAGGTCAAATCTTTGCGCCCTGGCTCCTGGTTGGCTGTCTGCTTCTCCCCTTGTACCCCTGACCTGCTGCTGACTGCGGCTGCTGGGAAAGACCGCTCCTCTGCCTCTCTTACTGCCGATGCAGTACTGGCTCCTCCTGCCTCTGACATGCTCCTCTGCCCCAAGCCCTGGCCTGCCCCAGTCTGAGCCGCCAGGATTTGCCTGCTCCGATGCCGCTCCGATTTTTCTTCACCCGCTCCGACAGGTAATTACAGCTTCTCCTGTGTTGACCAATGCAACAGACTTGTTTCTCTAAATAATCAGAATTAAAACTAAATGTTGCAATTTTTAGTTGTTGCGAGTGTTTCATAACATTTTAATGTATTTTAGTTAAGGTATTATAGTTGTTTGCAACATTTAGAGGAAAGTCAAAAAATATTTTTTTCGAATATGATGTCAGGACATGTAGTATTTTTCATGGGGTTTTTTTGCAGGACACAGCTGCCCAAATTAGAACTGTCCTGCAAAAATCGAGATAGGTGGTAACTCTAGAACTTGGACAGCAGGCTGTAAAACAGGAGCAGGGTTCGCGGCTGGTTGTACAGCAGGTTGCGGAAGTGTACTTGAGTACTTTATGAGACTGAACAAGTCACTTAACCTCCCCAGTGCCCCAGGTCGACCGTGAAAACAAGCTGTTGTGCCTATTAGGTCTTATCTGGTTACTAAAAAAATAATAAAAAAAAGTGATGTTGAGCAAAGGGCATTCAAAAACAGCTGAGAGAGAATACAAATGAAAGCTTGTACTGAGCCAAAATTAGTTGAAAATGGGACAGTCAGGAACCGTAATGTAACTCATAATTGTATTCATTAAAAAGTAAACATGATAAATAAAGTATAGGTAGGCATCTTGGACAGACTAGCTGGACCTTGAGAGTTTATCTTGTTTTCAGTGTTTCTATACCAAGAGGAACGATCATTCTGTTATTTCAAATAGACTCGAGGTGGTAGACAAGACAGGAGATAAGGGGCAATCTAAGACATAACACTGAAGTATAAGTCAAAATGTTCACTGCTAACATGCACTGCTACTTTCAGTTAACAGAAAACGTTGTAAGCATGAAGTAGCACGTTTCCACCGTGCTTAGGGCCACTGTCTCGAGAGCAGATGATCTGACTTCTGTTGTTTCTGTTTTTCACAAATTGAGGGACAGTGTGTTACCTTAGAGAGCAAAGGTTGAAAGTTACGGCCTGGAGCTGGTGACAAAAGCCTGTGGGCAGGCTGGTGAGAGACTGATCAGTGAAAATGTTCAGAAACAGTAATGGGCAAGTTATTTAACAGCCCCCACACACACTTTAAATGACCAGTCAGGGACTTGCAAATCAGAATCCACGCATAAACTGTTAATCTGCTTGCTCTCCTTTCTCCTGTATCTGTCTGCCCCACCATCACTCCGAGTCTGCTCTTTCTCGCTTGGAGCTGGAGTACACTCTGATGCCCCCATCGCACTCTGCCAGCACCTTTCACTTCAAGTGGAAGGTAACTGCTTTCACAGTCTGTGCCAGTGCTTTTATTTTTCCTTTCATTAACATAGCGTCCTACAGCAGATGCTTGAGTGCCATAGTCTCCCAACCCCGATTTTGTTAGGGTACCAGGTTCCTCTCATCCTCTGCATATTTTTTTATTCCTACTAGCCCAGGGCAAACACTAGCTCAGGACTGTTGGGTGACAGCCACCACGGAAGTTGGCTAGTGCCCAGAGTGGTTCCATAAACAACAACAAAAAATTGATTTTCTTTATCATTTTTTACTACAATTTTTCATAAAATTACTTTATTCTCGGTTGGCCTTTTTGTTCCATCTCTTCAGTTACCAATCACTTCTGTTTCTGTTTTTAGTAAAACACATAATTTGTATCCAGTTACTGCATAGTAACCCTGTCCAGATCTGTCTGACATGATGACCCTTGCCATTGTTTCTCTCTTGTCTGTGAGCTGTACCTTGCTTCATGACTGACTAGCTCCGATATGTCAGCTGAAAATGCATCAACGCTATTTCCTGTATTTTGGGTAGTGTTTTATTTGGTGTGCCCTCCAGTGGAGACAGCTATGAATTCCAGGTTTTTGCAGTTGTATATAATGATGCATTGTCATTTTTGTTAATGGTGCTCTAACCAGAATCTGAAGTCATCAGGCCATTAGATTATTATTTAAATCAAAACAAGCCACCTGCTTTAAAATAGGGTCCAGCAGCCTGAGACTGGTGTGCTGTAATGATCGTGGGGCAGCAGTATTCCTGAGAACTGTGTGGGTAATGGACTGTCCAGTGTGCAGGAATGTGGAACGCCTAAGGGCAACTAGGGAGGCTAGAGGTAAGACAGCTCAGATGGGAGCTGGGGAGGCAGGAGTGGAGTGTGGGAGGCACAAGGCAAGGGAGAGAAAGGAGGATGGGGGACGCCCAGGGGAATGAGGTCGACAGGCAGAGGAAGAGTGTAAAGGGGATCACCCAAGTACAGTAATTACCTCTACCTTGGAGGGCGGGGGGAGCCCAGGGAGAGAGAATGGAAAGTGTTTGGGGGAGGAGGATGGGACTGCAAGAAGCACAGCTGGAGTGGTAGCACTATAAGGGTGCCTTTAAGAATAGATTTAGCCCACCATCTGAAAGTGGGTCAGGTGGAATAGAAGGGTAGGAAGAGAGGCTAGGTATAGGTAACAGGGTCAGGGAGTAGGACAAGAAGAGGTGGGTATGGCAGTGGTGGGCAGGGAAGAGAGAACATGGAGAGTGGAGTAGGAGGGGAGGGAGGGTGAGGTGGCAGGAGGAGGGATGAAAGAGAGGGGTTTGTGGGTGGTCAGGAAAGGTCCAGGAGGGTGTGAGATGGCCAGTGGAGGGGGATATAGGGGCTGGGGGGGCAGTCGGCTGGGGTTGAGGAGAATAATGGTGGGGTGGTGCCCATAATGGGAGGGGGAGCAGATGTGTGAGGGAGAAGCTCGTAAGGCAATCAGAGAAGGAGAAGGAGGAGTCAGTAGTGGGGTGGGGGGTGTGGAAGGGTGGTAATTCTGGGGGACTCCATAGTTAAGAATATTCACTAGGAAAGGAGGAGGATCCAAATATAGTAAGGATAGTGGTTTGCATGCCAGGGATGATGGCAGAAATGGTGTGCCCAAAGATTGGGGCGTTGGTGAGGAGAGTTGGGGGGAACCACACATTGTTATACACTTATGTACCAACAATCTAGTTGGGGAGTAGGTGGGTGTAGGGAAAGATTCAAGGTGGTGGGGAAGACCTGCAGAGAGGCAGCCAGATCAGTTGCTTTCTTGAAGGTGTTGCCAGTACCGAGAGCCAGCACAGTTAAGAAAAAAAGCAACAACTGGCTGAGGGGTGGTGCAAGGAGGAAGGGTACAGCTGTATTGGTGGCTGGAGCGACCTAGTCAGATAAAACACTTCTGCACTGGACAGAATACATTTCAGAAGAGGAGCATCAAGAGTTCTCGAGGGACAAGCTGGGGAGTATATAAGCCAAAACCTTAATTTAAACTCACGGGGGCAAGCCGAATCTCTGAGAGGAGGTCAGCAGACCACCCTTCATACCAGTGGAGGGGGACTGTAGGGTAGAGGAGGAGGGGGAGTGAGCGGGTTTATGGTGGGGGGGGGGATGGAGGAGCAAAGGCAAAGAGAGTAATGAGAAAGGGAGACAGGCAGAAGGGGGAAGGTGGTGCCCCTAAGAAAAAATTACTCACCTTAGTAATGTTGTTTCTTCTAATGGAGTCTTGCTATATTATGACATATGCAGTGAGTCCCAACCTTCGAACTGCTCCGGGGGTGAAAGAGTTAACTTTCCATGCCAGGCATGGAACCTTGAGCGCGAGCTCGGTTGAAAACTCTGTCTGTTGTTCTTCAAACTCAAACTGTCAGATCTTACGAGCAAAACTCACTAAGGTTCTGTGTGGAAGCCAGAAACCTACACTAGCCAACTGGCTACTAAATATAAGAACATATTTTCTTGGTCCCAAAACAAAGACTCAAGTCAGGGGCCAAAAAATAAAAACATAACACCCAAACACCCCCAAAAGAAGGGTGAAAATAAGGTGGGCATCTACAAAGTGCCAATACTATACTGCCCACCCACATCCCAAAAGTAGAGGTTCTGAGAGGGGCAGGGGGAGGTCATAATATAGCAAGACTCCATTAGAAGAAACAACATTACTAAGGTGAGTAATTTTTTCTTCAAACAACATGAAGTCTTGCTATATTATGACATATGCAGACTACACAGCAGTACCTCCATGGAGGAGGGACAGAACCTACTTAGGAAATAGGCTCTGAAGCACAGCTGTGCCAAACCGAGCATCACTCCTAGCCTGGATGTCCAGGGAGTAATGCTTGGTAAAAGTGTGAACTGTTTTCCAGGTAGCTGCTTGACATATCTCTAGGATAGGGATGTCCCTGGCAGCAGCCAGAGATGCAGCTGTACCTCTGGTAGAGTGAGCCCTCAGGCCTGAGGGAGGAACCTTACCCAGTTTCTCATAGCAAAATTGGATACAAGAGACAATCCACCTGGCAATGGATCTTTTAGTGGCAGGTTTCCCTTTACCAACCTCACCGTAAGTGAGGAACAGTTAGAGGGAGTCAAACCTGTGACCCTTGGTATGTTCTATGTAGTAACTAAGGGCTCTTTTGACATCTAAACTGTGCAGTCTCCTCTCACCAGAGGAGGAATGGTCAGTGAAGTACACAGGAGAAGACATAGATTGATTAAGGTGGAAGTCTGAAACCACCTTAGGCAAGAACTTCCTGTTAGTCCTGAGGACCACCTTATCTCTATGAAAGGAGATAAAATCAGGTTCCACTGACAATGCTTGTAATTCACTTATGTGCCTGGCAGAAGTGATGGCTACAAAAACAGTTTTCCAAGTCAAGTACTAGCTCTGCTGAAGACAAGGGTTCAAGAGGGGTTGCATAAGCTGAGCAATGCAAATATTAAGATCCCAGGCAGGGCAGGGTCCCTGAATGGGGGTTGGTGAAGCAACCCCTTGAAAAAACTTGGAGAATACAGGATGAGCCGAAGAGAAGAGGGTTTACCTGCTGATAAGAAAGCAGACACGGCTGCCAGGTGCACTTTTAGGGTAGCTGGTCTCAGCCCCAAAGTATTCAAATGCACCATATAATCCAGGACTGTGGGTAAATCAGCAGATGCTGGGGAAATATGCCTGCCAGAACACCATATGGAAAATCTCTTCTATTTGGAATTATAAATAGCCCTGGTGGAAGGCTTCCTAGAAGCCTTCAAGATATCCAATACACATTGGGAGAGGTGTAGGTCAGCAAACTCTAACTCTTCAAGAGCCAGGCCTTGAGATTGAGAGATTTGAGGTTCGGGTACCAAACTCTCCACTGGGCACAGGTTAACAGGTTGTGATTCCTGGGAAGACACAGGGGAAGGTGGACTGCTAAGGACATAAGGAGTGGGTACCAGGGCTGTCTGGCCCAATCTGGAGCAATCAGGATCATCGTGCAAGGTTGAGATCTGATTTTGACTAGCACCCTGAACAGAAGAGGGAAGGGGGGAAAGCATAGAGAAACTTCCCTTCCCAACTGTGAAGGAAGGCATTCAGAGGGACTGAGCCCAACACTGGGGGCCTGCAGCAAAAAAGGAGAAGTTGGTGATTGGGGCTGCAAAAAGATCTATCTGCGAGGTGCCCCATCTGGCAAATACTACCTCCAGTACTAGGGGATCCAGTGACCATTCGTGATGGCCCTGGGAAATCCTGCTGAGAGCATCTGCCAGGACATTGTCCTTGCCTGGGAGGTGAACTGCCGTAAGGGAGGTGTTCAGGAATAAGCCAGAGACTACAACTTCATTGCTTCGGTGCACAAGGCCGTAGGCCGAGTGCCTCCTTGCTTGTTGATGTACCACGTTGTGGTGGTGTTGTCTGTTCTGACCTGTACGACTTTGTTCTGAACAGATGTGGAAAAAACTTGAAGTGCTAGAAAAACTGCTCTGAGTTCCAACAGATTGATGTGGAGCAGAGATTCTTGTGGGGACCACAATCCCTGGGTAGTGAGATCGCCCATGTGAGCTCCCACCCAAGAGGATGCATCTGTAGTAAGGATTAAGGAGTGAGACTGAGGGGTGAAGGGACCCCTGTCTCAGATTGCTCTGGTCCTGCCACCACTGAAGGACTTGGATCAGGGTTCGGTCACTGGGATCAATTTGGTTAGAGGTCTCTCCTTTGAGACCAAAAGGCTCTCAAATGGAACTGGGCGTCCCTCATCTGAAATCTTGCTCCCTACTACTGCTGTAGAAGCAGCCATGTGCCCCAGAAGCTGCAGAAAATGCCTTGCTGGTTGAGAGACCTGCAGGGTGAAAGAAGGAGGCCAGAGAGACCAGGGTCCTTGCTCTTTCCAGAGGAGGAGGCTCTGGCCTCTTTGTATTCAGTTCTGCACCTATGAAGGTGAGGAGCTGGACAGGCTCTAGAACTGACTTTGGAAGATTGAGGAGGAAACCTAGAGATGTGAGCAGTTGCTGAGTTACCTGAAGGTGAAGTCTGACTTGTTCTGGAGACTGGCCTACTATGAGCCAGTCGTCCAGGTAAGGAAAGATGGCAATCTTTTGCCTTCTTAAGTGGGCAACTGCTACTGCCAGGCATTTTGTGAATACCCTCGGGGCAGAGGTGAGGCCGAAGGGCATTGCTCTGAACTGGTAATGGCCTGAGGGCAGCTCGAATCTGAGGTACTTTCGATGGGAGCTTCTGATAAGAACATGGAAGTAGGCATCCTTGAGGTCCAGGGACGCTAGCCCGTCCCCTGGCCTTAGAGAGGGTAAAATAATTCCCAGAGTCACCATTTTGAATTTTGGTTTTAAAAGGTGCTTGTTTAGGTATCTGAGATCTAGGATGGGCCGCCATTCTCCTATCATTTTTGGGGTAAGGAAGTACCTGGAATACAACCCTTTGCCCTGGTGTAGGGGTGGAACCCTTTCCACAGCTCTGAGAGCCAGGAGGGTAGAAACTTCTGTTTCTAGGGCAAGTGCCTCTGATGGATTTGCAGGTGGAAAGGACCTGGATCTCATCTTTGGAAATTTTTTGAAGCTGAGAACCAGTCCCTGGCTTACTACTTCCAGGACCCACTTGTCTGATGTTAAAGACTTCCAGTCGTGGACAAAGTAAGCCAGCCTGCCCCCTACAGGTAGTAGTGAATCGGCCCTGGCCACCCCATCAGGGTGCCTGCTTGGTAGAGGCTTTGGGCTGAGGGGTGGAAGCAGGCTTGCTTGTACCCCGTCTGCCTCTCCCTCTAAAGAACCCCCTCTGGGCATAAGCAGAAGAGGAGGCCTGGACTTGGTAAAAAGGCCTGCCCCTGCCCCTGGGATGCTGCCTTTGAGGAGTGGCCTGCCTTTCCTTGGCCTGTGCACTCCTATAGGTGGTCCTATATTCATCCATTTTCTTCATGTAATTCTCTGTCTGCTCCCCAAACAGAGAATTGCCCACAACAGGAAAATCCATGGTCTTAGACTGGGTATCCTGTGACAGGATAGTACATCTGAGCCAAGCCATTCTGCGAAGTGCCACAGATGTAGCCATGACCCTTGATGACACATCATTAGAGTCTACTGCAGCATGAAATTGCACCTTGGATGCCTCAATACCATCCGCAGCCACCTGTTCCAGCTCCCTGGCAAGCTGGTCAGGGACCTGTTTTGCCAGGGCCAGCACAGTATCCCATCTGGATTTCTGGTACCTAGCAGCATAAGCCATATCATTTGCCTGTATGAGTCCCAAAGATGCTGCCATGTACTGTTTCATTGCCATGGCATCAATCCTCCTGGAGTCCTTTTCAGGGGGGTGCGAAGCTAGAGGAACATTTGCCTTGTCACAGGCTGCAGCCTACACTACCCCTACATGGCTGCATTGTTGTGTGAGGAACTCCGTATCAGAGCCTGATAATGTGTACCTCTTGTCCATCCTTTTATCAACAGGAGGTATAGTGTGAGGAGTTTTTAAAATTTTAACTGTCTGTTTCCGAAAAGATTTATGCAAAGGAATAGACAGTCTCCTAGACTCTGGAATATCCATCATTTCCACATAATCAGGCTCCTCTTGGTCATCAACAGCTTCCTCAACAGGGAGCTGAAGAGTTTCAGCAACTTTCTTATAGAACATAAAATGAGAAGGGGACTCTGAAAGCCTGGGAGGAGAAACCCCTGACGGTCTGTCTGGAGAGATGTCCGGTTCAGTGGGCACATCCAGACTCTCAAAATCACATTCACTCTCCTCATAATCCTCTTCCCCTTCCTCTGGTTCATAAAAATCCTCAAAACCAAAATCTTGAACCGGTGGAACCGGCCGAACCGAGCGCTTCCCTGATGGTGTCGGTTCGATCGGAACCGGGGAAAGTGACTGGACAATTTGAATTGCTTTAGCTATTTCCTCAGCGGTTGGGGAGAGAACTTTTGGCTCCTCACTAGCTGACTTTCTAGTCCTTTTAGTTGGAACCCGCTCCTCAGAGCTGGCTCTTTGTTTGCCCGAGGAAGTATCGCCCTGGTCAGAGGGCACTCCCTCTGGTTCGGTAGGAACCGAACCGGGCTGGCCATCCGGGTCAGCGGACTTTTGGCTTCCCTTTCCCTGAGCCTACCAACTCTCTTTTCTATGGTTGCAGCAGGGAAATTTTTACAAATCTGGCAGCCTGCATTGAGGTGGTCAAACCCCAGACAATACACACAGGTGGTGTGTGGGTCAGCCTTAGCAAAGGCTTCCCCACAAACACCACAGTGCTGAAACACAGTGGGCCCGGTTTTTCTTTTGGGTTTCTCAGACATAATGCCAGCCTAACCAAAGTTGCCCGTTTATGGCAATCCGCCAAGCAAGACTCTTATCGGTTCCCAACTGTGTCACGGGTCGTGGAAAAAAACGTAATGAAATCCGTATTTTTTAGAACCGGGAACCGCACTCTAAAAAGGACTAGAAGTCTTTAAAAGTAACCTGATCGATTCAAACCGAAAAACGTTTACAAGTTCCACACAGAAAATATATAAATGTAAGCCTATCTGTTACTTACGATACCACAGACAGAGCTTGAACCGACCAGTTGCGGTTTAATTTCGGTTGAAAAACCGATAAAATAATACTTTAACCGACAAAATGAACCGAGCAGAAGGAGAAATCTCCGGAGCGACTGTTCAGTGAGGCGGAGTAAAGAATCTGACAGTTTGAGTTTGAAGAACAACAGAGTTTTCAACCGAGCTCCCGTTCAAGGTTCCATGCCAGGCATGGAAAGTTAACTCTTTCACCTCCGGAGCAGTTCGAAGGTTGGGACTCACTGCATATGTCATAATATAGCAAGACTTCATGTTGTTTGAAATGCACAAAGTCTTGGAAACAAGATGGATGACCTACAAGCATTGTTGGCATAGAGGGGCGTGGACATCTTGGCAATCACGGAGACAAAGGTCACACCTAACCACAACTGGGACCTCTCGATCCCTAGGTTTAAATTATGTCAGAGGGATGGGGGTAGGAAAAGGTGGGGGGTGGCTGTTTTACATCAAGAAATGTATCACTTGTACAAAGGAGGAGTCAGAAGTGGGGAGAGCGGAAGCAGTGTGGATTCAGTTATTGTCGAATAGAGTGAGTAAGGTGAGACTGGTGGTGGTTTACATACCACCAAAACAGGAGGAGGAAAGAGACAGGGAATTGAGTTCAGTAATCGACAGCTGCAGAGAAAGGAGAAGTGGTAATAGTGGGAGAGTTTAACCTCCCCAAGGTGGAATGGAGTGTGCCAGTGTCAGCGTGGCTCAGTTGGTAGCACATCCGCCTCTGGACCAGAAGGTTGTGGGTTCTCGTCCCACACCGGGATTGGACTTGCACCTAAAAATCACTGGCATCTGAGTGCAGTATTGGGGGGTGCTGTACTGCTGGGATGTGCCGTCCTTTGGATGAGACGTTAAACCGAGGTCCCTTCTGCCCATCCTGGTGTTGTCCTGGCGGTTGCCCAGGTGGAAGTAAAAGAACCCAGGGCACTCTTCACAAAGAGTACGGAACATTCCTGGTCAACATTTCCCTTCTCATAAACCGGTTCTTGCAATTATCCAGGCTGTGTGTGGGTGATGATGTGCGATATGGCCGCCACCGCACATTCAGTCACTTCACTACCAGACTAGCATTGCTTGTAAAGCGCTTTGGATGTATGAAAAGCGCTATATAAATGCTGATTCTTCTTCTTCTAACGTACACAACCTGCGCCAGGAGTCAGGTGATCCTAGATGCACTGCAAAGTTGATTCCTGACTCTGGGCATTACAGAACCCACCAGGGACGGAGGGAGTAATTTTTGATTTGGTGCTGATGAATGGGGATGATGTCTAGGACATCAAGGTCGAGGAGCTACTGGGTGGGAGTGACCATTGCACACTGTGGTTCTGGTTGGACTTGGGCAGGGAAGGGGCCCCAACGAAGACTAAAATCCTGTTTTTCAGAATGGTGGACTTCAGAAGGATGGGTGAGCTGCTAGAGGGCCACCTGGCAAAAATCCGAGTGGGTGTGGGGGTGGACCAAAGATAATACACCATCAGGGAGGGTATAATGGTAGCCACAAAGGAGTACATTAGGCTTAAAGGGAAAAACTCAAGGGCCAGAGCACCCAGCTGGTTTAGCATAGAGGTCACCCAGGCAGTACGGAATAAGAGATCAGCCTGCAAGAATTTCAGGAAGACCCAAGAGAAAGAGAGGAAGTCAGGGAGAGCTACCTGAAGATGGCTAGTGTAGCAGGTGGAGTTAGTCCAGCAGACTAAAGCGCAGAAGGAACTGCAGCTAGTCAAGGGAATTAAACAAGGGGAAAGGTATTTTTTTCGGTGTATTAGGGAGAAAAGGGACAACAACAATGGGATTGTGAGGCTCAGGAAAGGGGACAGGTGGGTAGAAGAGAATGGGGGCAAAACATGGGTACTGAATGAGTACTTCTGCTCGGCCTTTACCAGGGGGAGAGAGACAGACTGGTGCTAGTAGCTGGAGGAGAGGAGATGGGGTGCACAGATGATTTGGTAGAGGTGGATAGGGTGCTAGCATTAAGGGTAGATCTGTCACCAGGCCCAGACGGTATACACCCAGCTCCCTTGGCTGACCTGTTCAGAAGTTTACTGGAGTCAGGTGTGGTACTGCAGGATTGGAGAATGGCACATGTAGTACCCCTCCATAAGAGCGGTTCCAAGGACAACCCAAAGAACTACAGACCGGTCAGTCTGACCTCAGTCATGTGCAAGCTCATGGTAACAATATTAAGGAGAGGTTAGTAGAGTATCTAGAAGAGAATGGCCTCCAGGATAAGCGGCAAAATGGGTTTATAGGAAGGAGATCATGCCAAATAAATCTTATTGACTTCTTTGGGTCACTAAAACAGTGGATGGGGCCAAGTGGTGGACATCCTTTACCTGGACTTCAGCAAGGCCTAGGACTCTGTATGCCACAAGAGGTTGATCAGGAGGTTGGCATACAAGAGGTTGATCAGGAAGTTGGCAGGAAGTTGGGGGTTGGTGAGAAATTGACCGGGTGGGTGGATAACTGGCTGAGGGGGCAGGACCCAAAGCACGGTGGTCAGTGGTGAGCTCCTAAGTACCAGGGAGATCACTGGTGGGGTCCCACAAGGTTCAGTGCTTGGACCAGTGCTATTTAATGCCTTCATCAGTGATCTTGTGGATGGCATGAAGGGTAAAATTTGCTTAGTTGTGGACGACACCAAGCTGTGTAGGAGGGTGGACACAGCAGAAGGGGTACATGACCTAAGGGAAGATCTGGAAAAGCTGGAAAGGTGGTCTCGGATTACGCAACTTGGCTTCAGTGCAAAGCAATGCAAGGTTATGTGCACTGGAGTTAAGAACCTGAGAACTGAGTACAGCCTTGATGTGGGGTCTAAGTGTCTGCTTCTGAGGAGGAGAAGGACCTGGAGGGAGTGATCACTAGTGACCTTGAAGCATTCCACGCAATGTTGGAAAGCAGCAGCAAAGGCAGATAAAATGTAGTGCTGCATTACCGGGGGATCAGCAGTGGGTGGGAAGAGGTAATACTGCCCTTGTACAGGTCATTGTTGAAGTCACATCTGGAGTACAGCACACAGTATGAGCGCCTATACCTTAAAAAGGACATAAGCCTGCTGGAGACGGTCCAAAGGAGGGCAGTAATATGATCATGGATCAGCAGGGTAGGATGTAGGAGGAGAGGTTGGAGGACCCAAACATTTACTCCTTTGAGGATACAGAGAACATGACTGAGACTTTCAGGTATTTGAAGAGAAAGCCAGCCTAGTGGTGCAGAGGCTGAGCTGCTGGCAGCATCTCTCGCAACGCTGGCGGCCCGAGTTCAGGAACAAGCTTGGGTTGCCAGGGGTCAGCGGGGGGGGGGTCAGGGAGAGGATTAAGTGGCTGCTAGGCAGCTCTCCTCTCCTGGACTGGAGTGATGGGCTGTTCTGGCTCTTGGCTGCCACCAGGTGGAGGCCTGGTGATAGCGCCTACGCTTGGAAGGGATACGTGAATCGGGTGGGTGGAAGGGTCTGGTGGTTCCGGAGTGCACACGCTCCTCCATGCGTATGCGTTCTCCATGTTTGCTGCAGCCTCAGGAGGGAGAAAACCAAGGAGGACAATGGAAGTTGGCCCGGGCTTCATTAAGCCCTGCCCAAGGTGCCATGGCCCGCCTTGCCACTCTGATAGGGCAAGGGGGACATCTGGGTGAATGTTTCCCAGGGAGGAGGGAGGGACGTCCCTCTCTCTGCTGGAGGGGGGGGTTCACAGAGGAAATTACCCCCCCCCCCAGGCAGGAGCAAGGCAGTCAGGCCAACTGATGGCACCTGGGGATGGGGACAAACAGTAGCCTGGTCAGCCCCTGAGAATAAACACCTTTATTAAAACAAAACAAAAAGAAAACTATTTGAGGGGACTAAATAGGGTGGACATAGAGGATCTCTTCAAGCTCAGTGGGAATCGAAACAGAAGGGGACACAGTCTCAAGCTGGAGAGGGGGGGTTTATTTATTCAGTTTTTATTAACCGGGTAGGTTGCACTAGACAAACATTTGCCTGTTTTCAGGCACAACCCAGGAGAGTACAACAGGTGGAACAATTCAGCGTTTGACAACAACACATAAGAATAAAGATAAAACCAGTTGGCTTATCCAGGATACAAAGTGATATGCAAGAAAAACCCCAACTATGGAACATATATACAAAAAGAGAAATGCAAAGGCAATTATTGTATACTGAGCTGGCATCAAGGTGGCATTTTTTCACAGAGGGGGTGGTGGTGAGTTGGAATGGGCTTCTGGAGGAGCTGGTTTAGTTGAGAATGATTGGCAGCTTCAAGAGACGCCGGGATAGAATTAAGGGAAAATAAAGGTCAAAGGGGAGCAGATGGAGGGGAAGGGCTGATTGGGGGAGGCAGGTCACTAGCTGATGCTTAGGATCCTGCAATACAAGCAGGCTCGATAGACTAATGACCTTATAGTGGAGCGCCGATTGTGTATGGAAATCCATACACCTTCTAAACTCGTTTTGCTGCAGTAGTGACATCCTTAGTAACGTAGAATGACTTTGTTCTGCATTAGTGAGGATGCCATAATGCAAGTGACCCCATCAGCTGTTTTCATTGGGTGGCATTTGGTGGAGAGTCATGCGTGTGTGCTGGCCAGCGGGTTGTTGTAAGTGCAGTCGGCGGAGCGGAGACCAAAAAAAAGTAAGTGTTGCTGCTGCAGCGATCACGATCCATGATACACTATACAGAACGGTGTGTGGCAAACCGCACGCAGCAAGGCTTATATTCGGGCATGTCCAGCAGCCGAGCTGTAAGCAGCAGATTTTTGCAGCTCCATAGATCTCAAACAAAAAGGAGTTGATAACTATTAGATTCATCACAAACTTTTGAGAAATGACAGATACCGTTAATAAATAAGCAACTGCTGAATATGAAATTGGAATATATAAAAATTAAAGAGCTAGTAAGGAGAAATGGGCTGACCAAAGAATGTGGTGAGTGGAGAAGGTGCCAAGCGAAAGGAAGAAGGCCTGGGCCCAAGTAGAGAAGGACAACCTCTGATAACCCACCCGACATAACCAACAAATGCAGCACTCTTGAAGGCCATCCAAACGCTGGATAAAAAGGTGGAGGACTACGTGGCGACCATGCAAGTGCTAGACACCAAGGTCTGAGCAGTGGAGGATGAGGCAAAAGGAGCAGCTAAACCCGCGGACAAGGCCTTAACTGTAATCACTGGCCTCACTAAAGAAAACATGGTCTTGAGAAGGTGACTGGAAAATTTAGAGAATGATGTGAGGGCAACACATAAGAATTTTGGGAGTCCCAAAAGCTGCTGAGAGTGAAAATATGGAGGTCTTTGTCTGTTGATGGCTGAAGGACACTTTACAGCTAACATACCTGATAGCTGTGCAGAGTGTGTACAGGATAACCTTGCACGGAGGGCGACTGCAAATGGCCGCAAACGGGAACCAAGCCCGTATTATCCTGGTGGTCCTGGGATCAGAAAAAGAGAGCGATGCGATTTTGCAAATGACAAAACAAAAGGGACCACTGCACTGGCAAGACTCCCTGGTACATATTTTTCCAGACCTCAGTTTCACTACTCGTCAAAGGTGGAAAGGATATGATCGGGTACAAACCCGTCTACATCAGCTTGGAGTACACTACTTTCTCCTAATGCTGGCCAGCCTAAAGATTATTTATGGTGGGGAGGTCTACCAATTGTCGGAGCCTACAGCAGCAGCAAAACTGGTGGAGAAGATTGAAAAGGATTATTCAGCCTGGGGTGGAGGATCAGAATCAGAGGAAGAGGAAACCTCATGAGGTATGTCCAGTTAATGGACTGTTCTTGAAGGCAGGGAGTGAGCCAGAGAACTTAAGTAAACTTTCGGTTTATAAGGTTGTTTACGTTTACCCACACTCTGATACGGGACTTCATAAAAGTGTAATCTTGATGTGTACACAGATTAAATATGTTTCTTTCCTTAGCTATTGCACAGAGTGAGGGTTTCCTTTAATAGCGTCTTGAGTGACGAGGTTCACTTTGTAGTTCTTCTTCCCCCTCGTGAAGCTCAAGTCTGGGCACTGCTTGAAATACTGCATCTCGTCCTTATATTGTTGTTGGTGCGAGCCGGCCGCTGACATTAAAATGACTGGACAAAAAGCATTATGTGCCTTAATTGACTGAGTTTATGATCAAAATAACGTTAAATAAACAGACGTACTGGTTTTCAGTATGATGGTGGTTCCTGCAGCACTGATAGCTTAGTTCAAGGTGAGCTAGAAGATTCGCTTGTTTTAACATGTAGCCATATTGGATATAAATTAACGTCCCACAGCAGTTTTACTTAAAGGGCAATTTATTACAGTTACTCAAGTTTTATTTTTCTTAAAGTTGGTGAATCTAGGAGATATCTAAAATTAAGGGGTCTGCAGAATAGGGAAATCTGTGCAAGTTAAATGTGAAATTTAAATATTGTAGGTTATTAGGGGATATAAACCTATTACAAGGGTGCACTAAGTCTAAAAAACGATGTTGGATCTCCCCTGCTCATGGCAGCCAACTTCCTATTCTAATATGTATGTTGGTAAATTACTAGATGTTGATAAATCCCCGCATGTTAAAACATGAACAGGAATATGACCACCAACTTACTGTAACTACTTTACCATGAGACGAGCATTAAGTTGCTCAGTGCATCTTTCCTGGCGAAACAATTCAATAAATAAAAATAAAGTAACAATGGTGTAAGAACATTTCTATGTACTTGTCTGACGGAATGACTTGTATCACTTGAAATTATAATCAATAAATACAAGTTTTAAAAAAAAAAAAAAAAAAAGCTGATCTTACCCTTCGTGGATATCGTGATGACTGAGGTGCCTCTTGAGCTTTGCTCCTGAGGTCATCAGTTGTCACAGTATCCACTAGGGTGGAAGAATAGCCTTGTTGTGTATGGTTTTCCATATACTATCCTATATATTCCACTGGCTTCTTGCTTCTTTGTGTGTTTGTATGACCTGCATTATATTTAACTTGTTAAAGGTTGTGTGTGTATGCTTTTATTAAAGACAGGCACTAGCAAGTCACTTAACTTCTCATTGCTTCAGTCCACCCAGCTGTAAAAACAGGTGTAAACATGACCCCACTGAAAATGAGGTATTCTCACTACAGGCAAACAACGCAAGACAAACTATATATATATATATATATATATATATATATATATATATATATATATATACACATATATATATATGTATGTGTGTGTGTGTGTATATATATATATATATATATATATATATATATATATATATATACATATATATATATATATATATATATACAGTGTGTGTGTATATATATATATATATATACACATATACAGTATATATATATATATATATACAGTGTGTGTGTGTGTGTATATATATATATATATATATATATGTGTGTGTATATATACATACATACATGGAAAAAGTAAGTAAAATGCTAAAGCAGCATGGCAAATTAATTTAGAGGGTATGTCTGTGTTATATTAATAATTAATTTATTTTCCTTAAGCAGTCCAAAACAGATGCAGTGTCTTGTTTTCATTTGGGTTCTTTTACCCATTTTTAAAAATATATTGGACTGAAGCACTGAATGGTTGAGACCTGCACACAGTGGAGTAGTGAGTAAATGCCTCTGGTGGGATTTGAACCTGAGGGTCCTCTGGTTCCCAAACTAGTGCCCAGGCCACTACACTGCGCTGTAGCCTATTTATCACAATATTTGTGCCTATGAAAGGTACATTGAGACATACAAAGGTAGAACTACAGTAAAGGTGGACAAGGTTACTTACTGTCTTTGTTAATGTAATTCAGATCTGTCAACTTAAGTTTTTTTTGTTATGTGTGTTTACTACAGGGTCGGGTAGTGGAGAACATCTCCAAGAGATGTGGGGGCTTTTTACGCAAGTTAAGTCTGCGAGGGTGTCTCGGCGTTGGAGACAATGCACTAAGGTAAATATGGATCATGCTGGTTAGGTTCCTCTGTACTTGATGAAGAGACCTTAGATGTCTCAAAATGTGTTTGTGTGGCATGAACTGGTCACTCACTCCGCTCCATTGAGGCGTTGCACTTGGCTGCCCTGAAATCCTGATTAAAGCATTTTGAAGATGGGGCTTTCTCACTGATTGATGGCCCCAGCTGTTTGGAACCCCTTACATTAAGGGGTTTGAAATGTCATCTGTTTTCACAAGTGTTCAGCACCGTTTCTTTATAGGAATTTATTGTGCCTTCTGACTTTGTATTTATTGTGATTTTAACGTTCTGTTTGTTGTTGTTAAATACAGCACCCTGAGCCCATGGAATAGGGTGCAGTTAACAAAAAAAAATGGCCCTGCATTTCCTAAATATTCTTCGGTTAGTCTAATAAAAGGTCTTAACCCCGAAAAGCGTGCATTAAATATTAAGTAACCCTGTTGTTCACTGTGTTATTTGTTACGCTGTAACAATTGCATATTTTTATTTTACTCTTATTTGTTATACTGTAACAATTTGTTAATGTATTATTTGTGATGCCAGATCTTCCATTCCGCTGGAAGCATCAGGTTCCCTCCTTCGCAGCACTGCATTGGTGTAGGCCTAACTTTCCCGATCTTCGAGCCATTGAAATTATTGCGCCTTTGGGTTATCATACCCTTTTTTCTGATTACTCATGGATCGCAGCGAACCCAAATTGAGTCCTGGGTTTAAGCGGTGCGCGGCTTACTCACAGAAAATGTGCACCGATCTGCATGCCTTACGCATCTGTTGCCTGTGGAGTCTGCATGATCCGCAGGATTGCAGCCTGTGCCAGACCCTTCAGCCCCTCCATGTTGGAGGACTGCTACACCTGCCTCATTGTAGGTTGCTCAGACCAGGGGATCAGCCCATTCAGTCTGACGCTTACAAGGCGGTTTCTGCAGTGGGCGGATTGGCTCCGCAGCTTGCCGCCTTTGAGGAGGCCATGGCCCAGGCTGCTTAAGGCGCTGCTTTGTCTACCTTGGAACCGGTGGGCTTGGTTGCTTCATTTACTGGGGCATTCAGAGACTTGTGCCAGTCCCTAACTACTCTTGGGGAGGGCCCTTACTGAAGGTCTAAATGTTTGCATGCCTCTAGGTCTGTGAGGTCCTGTTTTAGGTCATGGGAGAGGGCTCGCTCCTCCTGTTCCCGTGATTCTAATTCTGGCTCGATAGCCGTCCAGCTATCTACTTCGGCCGACAGTTATATTGTTCAGGTCCAGGCTGCTGGCCTTATGGTGCCCGTCGGGCTTGCCGGCTGAGACATGGGTCCACCAGCTGGCTGAGATCTTTCTCAACCTGTTGTGTGAGGATGGTGAGGAAGATTCCCCCTGTCAAGGGCTCCAGTCCTCATAGCGCTCTTGTAAGAGAGGCCAGATAAGCCAGTCAGTTTAGCTGTCTCCACGTGGGAGATCGACCCCTCGGTGGTTTCTTGGCATACTGTACCTTCCCCGTGTCTCCTCCCTGACGACTTGCTCATTGTCAGTCGAGGTCACAGTCAAAGTCCCAGTCGGGCTCGCATTCAAGATCTCAGGACTTGCGATGTTCCTGCTCTTAACTGTCGGCCAAGAGGTGCTGTTGATGTTCCTCATCTACTACTTCCTCACCTTCCAATGAGGAACAGCTCTGCCGTAAATTGTGGTGCCAATATGAAGAGCTTGTCTGCCAACACTGGATTCTCTGCCACAACCATTCCCCACAGCAGCCCCGGTGCTTTCTTGATGCCCTTGCCACAGCCTGTGCCAGTTCTCCCAGCTGAGCTAATGCCAGCTTTCCACCCATTTGGGTGGTGTCAGTGCCTCTGCAGCCCTTGCACGAAGTCCCATCCAAGGCTGCCCACCCTGCTTCCGGGCTTCCCAGCAGGCTCTGTGGAGATCTTACACTTGGATGAGCCTTTGATTGTTCATGGGGAGTCAGGGTCACGGGTGATGTTGAGGAGTCCTTGGACTCTGAGGATTCCTCCATACACTTCCTTTGGACCCTGGCCTTTGACCGGGAGTCCTTTGAGGAACTATTTATTGAGTAAGGGCCGGTTTCCTTTGGGGCTGTGCTATGATTGATCTCTGACTATATGGGGATCCTGCTGGACCCAGTACAGAAGCTGGCTAAGTATCCCTTGACCAAGATTCTGGACATTGATGACTCCCTCTGGGGTTACCTTCCCTCTAGCTGAGGCCATTCTTGGTCCTGCCCTGGAGCTGTGGCAGTGCCCTGTCTCCTGTTCTGTGCTGTTGACCCATATGGTCTGCAAGTATGTGGTCGCCACCGGGTCTCTGCCTGCGTTCACTGACCATCCTTCGGCCGAAGGTTTGGTAGCTGACTCAGGGTTCCGACAAACTGGCAGTGTCAGGGATGATGACAAGCCCCTGGACAAGGAATTAAAAATGCTAGACCATGCGGCAACGAAGGTCTATATACCACTTCATCCCTGGGCTTTTTGGCAAGCATGATGGACAACTTTTCCCATGCTCCCTTGGACCAAGTTATTCCTTGCCTTCCTGCAGATTTGCTGCCTGCGGTTAAGACGGTCTGGGATCAGGGATGTGCCGTGGCCAAGCAACAGCTCCAAACAGCCCTGGACATCGGTGACTCTTCTGCCAGGCCTGTGGCCGCTGTGGTGGCCATGTGGCACTGGGAATTGTTGAGAATCTCGAACTTTACAGCTGATACCCAACACAAGTTAGCGGATGTCCTGTTCTTTGGCGGTGACCTGTTTGGGCCAGGTGTCAATGGTCATATCACCTGCATTGAGAAGTCCAGTGCCACCCTGGACTTGTCACATCCTCACAAAAAAATGATAAGGGCCACAAACAATGGAAGAAACCCTTTTAGTTTCGCCCCTACTCAGCACCTCCATCCACACCACTGCAGCCCCAAGTGGGGCAACATCAGGCCTGGTGGCTGAAACCTAAACCAGCCTCCTCTGGCCCCAAGAAATCCATAGGCCGGAGGGCCGGGGTCCCTTGGCATCTAGCTTCGATGCTGCCACCAAGCCTGCCCAGTGATGGGTTAAGGGGGGGGTATCCCACCCGTTCTGTCCTGCTTGGGACCTCCCAAGGGGGGCCAGCTCCACCATTTTGCACATGCCTGGTCCGTTATCACATCGGACATATGGGTGCACGAAGTGGTGGGTCATGGTTTGCCTCTGGAATTCAAGGCTCTCCCACTCAGCTGAGCCAGTGCCCCACGGGAAGACATGGTGTCCATGGTCATGCTATCTGCCCTTCAGGAGGACATCACCCAGCTTCTTCAAAACAAAGCTGTGGCCCATGTCCCAGACTTCACGGCCAGTCCAGGTTTTGTCTCCAGATATTTTCTGGTCCCAAAATGGATGGGAGGTTGGCACCCCGTACTGGATCTTCATGATCTTAATTAGTATATGAGGCAGGGCAAGTTCCGGATGGTCACTCAGAATGAGAGCATTTCGTCCTTAGAGCGGGATGTGTGGTTCTGCTCTCTGGATCTCCAGGATGCCTTCTCCCACATCCTGATCCATCCATCCCACTGGCAGCTCCTTCGGTTCTATTCAGAAGGAATACTTTGAATTCCGACTCATGCCATTTGTCCTTTCTTTGGTCCCTAATGTCTTCACCAAGTACTTTGCAGTGGTGGCAGTGTTTCTGCGGTGGTGAGGAGTCTGGGTGTTTCCTTTACCTGGATGACTGGCTGATCACGGATTCCTGTGGGAAGGAGGTGGAGTGGTCCAGGGATTTGGCCCTTCAGACGTGTTCAGCCTTGGGCCTACTGGTCAATCCAGCCAAGTCAGAACACAGCCTATCACAGGTCATCTACTTCATCGGGGCAGAGCGTCACTCCCTTCGGGCCAAGGCCTAACTCCCAGTGGGCATGATGAAGGATCTTACTTCCTTGCCTGATAATTTTGGGTTGGGCAATTGCACTGCCTGATCATTTTGAATTGGGCAATTACACCCTGCCCAAGACTTCCTGTGGCTGCTGGGGTACCTGGCAACCTGCACCAGTGTTGTCTGGAAGGCCCACTGGTGAATGTGCCCCCTGCAGTGGGAGCTGGCCCCTCAGTGGTCACGGCACCTCAGTCATCTAGACCAGCCGGTCACCCGTGACTCAGTCGATGTGGGATGCCATCCAGTGATGGCTTGTCCTGGCACATCTGCATGAAGGAGCCCCGTTCATCCGCCCTGAGCTGAAGATCACTCTATGATGACCAACGCGTCTCTGATGAGATGGGGAGCCTACCTTTTGGCCCACAGGGCCCATGGGCTCTGGACACCCAAGGAGTCCCTATGTCACATCAGTCTGTTGGAGCTCTGTGCAATGCTTCTAGCTCTGATGGCCTTCACTTCAGTTGTGAAGGGTCAGGTTGTTCAGGTCCAGACTGACAATACGACGACCATGTACTACCTCAACAAGCAGGATGGGATGCATTCCCTGGCCCTGTGCTGGGAAGTTCTCCATACCTGGTTCCTCGTGCACTGTCTGGATGCTGATTTTCTGGTGATACATGTGGCTGGTGCCTCCAACCAGATGGCGGATACCCTCAGCTGAGTGGGTGAGGTATCTCATGAGTGGTCTCTTTACCAGGAGGTAGTCAATTGCCCGTTCTCCCAGTGGGGCACTCACCCAGTCGACCTGTTTGCCTCCCAAGAGAATGTGAAGCTGAGGCTGTTTTGTGCCCACACTCCTCAGTGCGGGACACTGCTGGGGAATGCCTTCACAAGGCCCTGGGCCTGATGTATGCCTTCCCTCTCTTTCCCCTGATTCACAAGGGGTTGCGCAGAGGGACAAGGCATAGATGATCCTGGTAGCTCTGGACTAGCCATACCTGTTTTGGCAGCCCGATCTCCCCAATCTTGGCAGCAGGCCTCCGTGGTGATTGCCTCTCTGCCTGGACCTGTTCGGTTGCTCTCAGTGGAGGATCCTTCACCTGGGTCTTCAGTTCCTGCACCTGCCAGCCAGGTTCCTGAGCAGCTAGAGTTCCAGGCTTTGGGTCTCTCTGACAAGGTCCTCCATGTCAGTGAGGCCTCTCGGAAGGAGTCGACTAGTCAGCACTACGCCTTCAGGTGAAAGAGATTTTCCATTTGTTGTCAGGGCAGGGAGCTAGACCCCCTGTCGGGCTCGGTGGCGAGCATTCTGGATTACTTGTGGTCCATTTCTCAATCGCACCTGAGGTTGATGACCCTCAAGGTGCACCTGGCAGCCATCTCTGTTTACCAGGCGTGAGCTGGTATGCTGATGGTGGTGCAGGAAAAGGCGGTTGGGCACTTTTTTAAGGGTCTTGACCATTTGTACCTGCTGGTGCGTGACCCACCACCACCTTGGGACTTTTTGCTGGTACTGGAAGTGCTCATGGGTAAGCCGTTCTAATCCATTCATAGGTGTCACATCTCCCACCTGTCATGGAAGACTGCCTTCTTGGTGGCTGTCACCTCCGCCAGAAGGATCAGTGAGCTCCAGGTGCTGTCGGTGGAGTCTCCTTTTTTGGTTTTACAGAAGGACACGGTTGTACTCTGCCCCAACCCCAAAGGTCCTCCTGAAGATTATTTTGGAGTTACACCTTAACCAGGTGATTAACCTTCTGGTGTACTTCACCAGCCCCACCTCGGGTGCTAAGCACAGGTTCTATTCTTCAGACCTGAGGTGAGCTCCGGCTTACTATAAGGAGCACACGACTGGAGTTCAGGGAGAGTTTGCCAGTTCTTCACCTACTCTGAAGCCACACCTAGCAGACCAGCAGCTAAGCAGATGGTTGGCAGGTGGATGGTCTCCTGCATCGATCTTTACTACTGGTTGGCTGGTAGGAAGCCTCCCATTGGGCTTAGGGCTCATTCCACCAGACATACTGCTGTCTCAGTGGCTGCTTTCAAGGACGTCCCTGTACAGAAAATGTGCAGGGTTGCTATCTGGAAGTCAGCACACACCTTCATCTCTCATTACTGCACTGACCTTGAGTCACATCAGGATGCTGGTTATGGGGCCTCGGTTCTCTAGCCTCTCTTTTCCAAATAGGGGTGTGCACCTTGCCCCCTACTTCCGGAGAACTGCTAGGAGTCTGCCAGAAGTGTGGATAGTGCACTATATTCACATCCCTAGAAATGAGGATTACTCACCTATAACCATAGTTCTAGGAGTGGTATATGGTGCACACACTCACAACCCACCCAGCATCCCCTGACAAGTGGCACATGGATCCTTGCTTCCAGCATGCAAGATCTGACATTACGGAGTGGTGCCAAGGAGGATACCACCCAGGTGTGTGAGAGGAGCTAGCTTAAAGACCTTACGGTAAGTTTTCAAAGGAAAGGAAGTACTGCCAGAAGGGTGGATATGCACCATATACCACTCCTAGAACTACCGTTACAGGTGAATAACCATCATTCACCTTGCCTTGCCTAAATATTCTTCTTTTAGGCTAATAAAAGGTCTTACCCTGAAAAACATGTATTAAATATGGATAAGTAAGCCTGCTGTTCACTGTGTTATTTGTCATGTAGGGGGCCCCCTGAATAAGGCTGTGCTATTAAGACAAAAAAAAGAAAGAAATATAAGAAGGGATATAGACAACAGTTGAGAGTGCGGCACAGAGCCACCAATATAGTCACCAAATTGAAGGATGGACAATATGTGGTAGATTACGAGAGTTGGAACTCTGTACACTAGAGAGGAGATGGCAGAGGGGAGACATGTTGCAGATGTACATGATCATTAGGGAAACTGAATTAATGGATAACTTAGACTTGAAACTTAACACCAGAGACATAAACTTAAGATGTCACTATAAACAAATCCACATGGAACACGTTAAAGGGAACAACTGGAGGGGATACTTTTCATACAAGGCACCAAAACTTTTTAATGTATTGCTTGAAGAGGTGGTTTCTGCCTAATCAATTTATATTTTCAAAACCTGGTTACGCAAATATCTTCTAAATATTAATGCTACAAAGTCGGTCGGCCTGGTAGTGTAGAGGGCTGAGGCGCTGATGCCTTACCTCTTACCACGCTGATGACCCAGTGGTCGGGGACTGGTGCACGCTCAGGGTCCAATCTGTGGGTCGGCACGGGCCAACATCAAACATGCAGTGCATGGAAACATGTGTGGCAGTGTCCTTGCACGCCTGCGTTGCGGAGGGGGCAATCTTGAGGGGAAAAAAAGAATCCTCCAGCGATCATGAAGGCCGGCGCCAACAGCGCTACAACAGACACACTCAAGCCAGCTCCCTTGAAGCCTGGCCTCCAGATCTCTGCAGCGTGCTGGGTAAGTACCCGCTGTGAAGTGGCCTGGGGATGGTAGGGTGAGGGGGTTTGAGCCATGACTGCAGCCGGGGGCCGAGGAGTGTCAGTGGCTCAGTAGGTAGCACACTCACCTCAGAGGCCGGGAAATCACAGGGCTGTGGGTTCAGTTCCCACATCTGGCACTTGGGTTAATATCCCAGTACTGATACTGTAGTGCAGCATGAGAGGGGTGCTGCACTTCTAAGGTGCCGTCTTTCGGATGAGACGTTAAACCGAGGTCCCATCTGCCTGGATTGGTGGTAGTTCAGGTGGATGTTAAAGATCCCATGGCACTTATCGAAAAGAGTAGGGGAATTTCCCCAGTGTCCTGGCCAAATTTCCTCATTCACTAAAAATACCACCAACATTAATCTGGTTCAAGGTCAGTTGGAATTCATCTGTATCCCCCCCCCGGGTCGTGCCTGAAAATAGGCAGAATTTGTCTAGTACACTTACCTGGTCAACAAAAACTAAATAAAAATAAAAAAATAAATAAATGAATAGGGGGAACCATAGGTACAACCCCCCAGCTGAGGAGGTGCTACAAAATATGTATAAAAAAAAAATAAATAAATAAATTGTTACAAAGTGGCCCTGCTGAGGTAGGAGGCAGGCTCGATGGGCTAACTCCTTCTGTCTACCAACCAAGTGTAGAACCAAGTATAGGCACAAAGGAGGATCTGTTTAACAGCACATCGTTTTCAGCAGGACCAGTTGATGATAAATGAGTTTGTTGTCATAAAAGTTTGGGATTGGTACAGTACATCACTGGTGCTGATTGTATGTCTGTATTTTTCCTGGCAAACAGACATTTCACTATTAAAACCTGTATTTTCAAAAGGGGAAAAATGTGTTTTTAGTGTGGTGTGTTTGTTACAAGTGCATTACAAAATGGGTAGAGAAAATTCTGCTTCCTGATTGGTGGAGAAGTTTCCAAAGCAGTGCAGGAATAGTAACCACACCACTGAACTTAATTTTTTTTTTTTGTGTGTGTGTGTTTTGTTTGCAGTAGACTCATTTTATAAGTGCAGTGAAACATTTCAGGGTGTGGGTTACTATTCCTGAACAGCACTTCCGGGCATTTGATGGCAGTCAGCTCAGACACTCTGTGCCTTGCAGTGCAAGTTCAGGAACAGTGACCTATATCCTGTCGTATCTTGTTGCTTACATAACACATTCCAGGGTTTGTGTTGTGATGGATTAGACCACCCCTCACCCCGATTGAAGGCATTCTGGTTTTGCCTTGTGCCTCACATTGGGTGGGATGTAATCCACCACAGCCTGCATCCTCTTGAGTTATGTGTGCAGTTAAATATGTCAGGGTGTGTAATAATGGATCAATAATTGCCACACTCGAGTGTGTTAGGTGCGAGGCATTTGCGCCAAGTGCCCTTTAAAAACGCTATAGAAGTGTGATTCTAGGGACGTCGATATGGTGCACTATCCACAGTTAGGCAGCTCTTCCTTCCCCTTTACTTCTTGCCGGAAGGTCTTCAGGCTAAGCTCCTCCCACCCACCTGGGTGGTATACTCCACGGCATCTCACCGTAATGTCAGATCTTCCTTTCCATTGGAAGCATTAGGCCTCCTCCTTCGCAGTTCCTGCGTGTGTTGTAGGCCCACACTGATCTTTGACTACTACTTCTTTTTCTGTAGGCTTTCTAAGGCGATTCTATGGAGCATGATGACCAGAAGGTCGGCCCATGATTCAAACAGTGCGCTGTTTGCACCCAGAAAGTGTTGCACACTGATCCTTATGCCATGTGTGCGTGTACTGCCTTGGGGGCCCAGCACGATCCGCAGGCCTGAGGTCAGTGCTGGTCCCTTCAGACATCCATGTTGGAGGACTGTTGTGCCCATCCTCCCTTGGGTGACCTGGACAAATGGGATCCTACAGTTTGTTCCAAGGACTCCCATAAGGTGGTTCCTGCTGTGGCAGGTTCGGCAGCACAGCTCATTGTCCTTGAGGAAGCTGCGGCCCAGGCTGCGGCAGGCGCGACTTCGTCTCCACACTTTTTCTGGTGGGCTTGGGTTCTTTTTTAACTGGAGCTTTTGGGGGCTTATGCCAGTCCCTTCCTATCCTCAGTGAGGGCCCTTCCTGTGGTTCCAAATCTTCTTGGGCCTCCAAATCCAGGCGGTCCCATCACAGGTCGTAGGACCATGAGAGCGTGCATTCTTCCTGCTCCCTCGACTCTAGCTGTTGGCTTCAGCTGTTGCTTCTGTTGCTCCTGTCCAGACCGTTATGCATGGTTATGGAGCTCCATAAGTTGGCAAATGTCCTCTTCTTGGGTACCAACCTGTTTGATCCTGGAGTGGATGGTCACCTTACCCAGATTGAGAAATCCAGTGCCACCTTGGATACCGTAATGTCCTCTCAGAAGGACACTAAGGGGCTGGCCCAGTGACGCTGAGGGCTGAGATGCTGGACGCCACATGTCATGCCATGCCGGCAGCCCAGGTTTGGGAATGAACTCGGGTTGCTCGGGGGTCATCGGGGTGAGGAAGGACTGAGCATCCATAGACAGCTTTCCTTCCTCAGGGAGGGGGGGACAGTGCTGCATGCTGTAGAATGACACCCAGCAGCGGCTGGGTGTTGGCACAAGCCTGCCACCAGAATTGGTTGGGGACCCACGTCCAGGTTGTGAGGCTGCCTCCATGTAGGCGGAGCCCAACCATTCGCCATTTGAATGTTTGTGGGCCCCAGGGAAAAAACAGGTGGAAAGTGGAGCTGGCAGGCTCCATGATGGCTCGGCTGCACCCACACCACCCCCTGGAATCTGGGTGCTGGCTTCCGGGGGAGGGGAGAAGTTGATGCTTCTCTGGCCCTGTCATGAGGGAGAAACTTGTGGGGGATCTGCCGGGAGAAACTAGTGCAAGATGCCGGGGCTGCAGAGGTGAGCCCCTCCAAAGGAGGAGCCGAAGCCACCTACCTGTTCCCCAGGAGGAGGCTAAACTCTAAATTAAAAAAAAAGGACACTAAGGGCCAGAAACTGAAGTAAAAAGCCCTTTCAGTTTCATCCCTACCTGATGCCACAGTCCACACTGCTGTAGCCCCAAGCAGAGCACCTCAGGCCTAGTGGCTTAAGTCTAATTCCACCATCTCTGGCTCTAAGAAGTCCAGAGGCCAGGGAGCTGGGGCTTCCCTGGTGGCTGGTGCTGAAGCTTCCACCAAGCCAGCCCAGTGATAGGTCAGGGGGTTGTTGCTCTCACGCCTTTCCTGCTCCAGCCTTGGGTTCCCATGGGGGGTCGACTCTGTCATTTCTCGCCTGCCTGATCTGTTATTACTCTGGTCAAATTAGTGCTCAACTTGGTGGGTCACGGTCTGCCTCCAGACTTTTGAGACTCTTCCGCCCTACCGAGCTCACGCCCAGTGGGAGGCCATTGTATTTCCAGACATGCTGTCCACCCTTTGAGAGGGCATCGCTCAGTTCCTTCAGAATGTTGCTGTGGCCCACGTCCTGGACTCCGCAGCCAGACAGGGCTTCATCTCCAGATATTTACCTGCGCCCGGTGTGCAGAAATAGCTGCCAGGTGCACCTTGAGGATTGTCAGCCTTAGGCCAGACTCAGAGAGGGACCACATGTAGCAGAGGATGCTAGCCACAAGACAAGACGGGTCTAGCTCCCTGACCTGGCACCAAATGGAGAATCTCTTCCACCAGAAGACAGCACTAGCGAGTCAACTCCTAAGATGCCGTGACAATGTGGAGGACCTTGTCAGAGAGATCTGAAGCCTGGAACACTAGCCGCTCAGGAACCAGTCTGGCACATGCGGGGATTGAAGGTCCAGGTGAAAGACCTTCCCCTGATGAGAAGAGAGCAAGTCCAGGTGCAGAGGTAAGCGCCACAGAGGCCTGCTGCTGAGGCTGAAAAGCTCTGGGTATCAGAACTGGTGCGGCCGGTCCAATGCTACCAGGATCATCCACGCCTTGTCCTTCCACATCTTGATCAACACTTTGTGGATCAGGAGAAAGGAAGGGAAGGCGAACATGAGGCCTGGGGCCCTGGGCCTCGTGAAGGCATCCCCTAACAGCAAGCTGCACTGTGGGAAACAGGCACAAAACAACTTCAGCTTCGTGTTCTCCCGTGAGGCGAACAGGTCGACCAGGAGAGTCCCCCAGTGGGAGAACAGGTGATCGACTACTTCCTGGTGAAGAGACCACTTGTGCAATGCCTCGCCCACTCGGCTACGAGCGTTCGCTAGCTGGTTGGAGGTGCTGGCCACATGGGTCACCAGGAGATCGGCATCCAGACTGCATATAAGGGTCCAGGAGTGGAGGGCTTCCCAACTCAACCAGAGAGAATGCTTCCTGCCCTGGCTGTTGGGGTAGTACATGGTCATGGAGTGGTCTGTCAGGACCTGCACAACCTGACCCTGAATGGATACAGCGAAGGTGGTCAGAGTGAGATGCACTGCATGGAGCTCCAGCAGGGTAGATGTGACACTGGGACTCCTTGGGAGTCCAGAGCCCGTAGGCCCTGTGGTCCCCCAGGTGAGCTCCCCATCTCACCAGAGAACCAACAGTTATCAGAATGACTGTTGGCTCTGGGTGGATGAGCGGAACCCCTTCCTGTAGATTTTCTGGGACGAGCCACCACTGGATGGCTTCCCACATTGGCTGCATCACTGTGACCAGCTTTTCCAGGTGGCCGAGATTCTGGGACCATTGGTATGCCAGCTCCCACTGCAGGGGGTGCATCCATCAATGGGACCACCGGACCACGCTGGTGCAAGAGGCCATGTGCCCCAGCAGCCGCAGAAAGTCCCTGGCTGGGCGCGAGTTCCCAATCTGAAATGACTGGACAAAGGAGATAAGACCTGCCACTGAGTCTGCTGGAAGTCAGGCTGTGGCCTGCCAGGAGTCGAGCTCTGCCCCGATGAAGTGGATAACCTGTGAGGGGTTGAGATCCGACTTGGTTGGTTTGACTAGCAGGTCGAATATGACTGAAATGTCAGTTCCCTGGACCGCTCCACTTCCTCCCAAGAGGAACTGACAATCAGCCAGTCGTCCAGGTATGGATACACCCAGATCCCCCGGTGCTGCAGGAACACTGCCATCACTGCGATGCACTTGGTGAAGACCTTTGGGGCCGAGGAGAGGCGTGGAACTTGTGCAACACCCTTTGTGTGCAGAATCGAAGGAACTGCCGGTGGGACAAATGGATCGGGATGTGGAAGTAGACATCCTGAAAGTCCAGAGAGCAGAACCACGTGTCCTGCTCCAAGGATGGGATGATATGGTTCAGGGTGACCATGCAGAACTTGTGACTCCTCAGGTACTGATTGAGATTGTGAAGATCCAGTATCGGGTGCCAGCCTTCCCCAATCTGTCAGGAACCAGAAATCAGCCAGTTCGGATCCAGAACTGCATGTTCCGACCGCCAAAGAAATAGCCAAAACGATTTGTATTGTGGAATTGCTTCGTCCGGTTCTGACTGATCCGGCGCCTTCTGACAGGGGTTCAGTTTGGTCGGTTCCCCCGGTTCAGGATTATTCCCCTGAAGATTTTTATGAACCGGAGTTTGATGAGGAGGGGGATTTTGAAGAGGATGATTACGACGGTGAAAGTCTGGATGTGCCTGTGGAATTGGACATCTCCCCAGACAGACCTTCTGGTGTTTCCCCTCCTAGGCTTTCTGAGTCCCCTCCCAACATTCTGTTCTACAGTAAAGTGGCTCAAACCCTTCAGCTTCCTATTGAGGAGGCTGTAGAGGATCAAGAGGAGCCTGACTACATAGAGATGATGGACATCCCAGAGTCTAAGAGACTGCCTGTTCCCCTTCGTAAATCATTTGGGAAACAGACACAAAAAATTCTTAGGTCTCCCAACTCTGTACCTCCTGTTGACAAGAGAATGGACAAGAGGTACACCTTGTCAGACTCTGATACGGAATTTCTTTACCAACAATGCAGCCATGTTGGGGTAATGCAGGCTGCTGCCTGTGACAAGGCAAACATCCCCTTGGCTTCACACCCCCCAGACAAAGATTCCAGGAAGATAGATGCCATGGCAAAGAAACAGTACTTGGCATCATCTTTGGGACTCAGGCAGGCTCATGATATGGCCTATACAGCCAGGTACCAGAAGTCCAGGTGGGACACTGTACTGGCAATTGTAAAACAGGCCTTCCCCCAGCTAGCCAAGGAGCTGGAGGGGGTGGCTGCTGATGGGATTAAGGTATCAATGGTGCAATTTCATGCTGCTGTGGACTCCAATGATGTGTCATCAAGAGTCATGGCTACATCTGTAGCTCTTCGGAGAATGGCTTGGCTCAGATGTACTAGCCTTTCGCAGGACACCCAGGCTAAGGCCATGGATTTCCCTGTAGTGGGTAATTCTCTGTTTGGGGAGCAGACAGAGAATTACATGAAGAAAATGGATGAGTACAGGACCACTTACAGGAGTGCACAGGCCAAGGAGAGGCAGGCAACTCCTCAAAGGCAGCAAGCTGGGGGCAGGAGCAGGCCTTTTTCACAGGTCTTTCTACCAGGCGCAGGCCTCCTCTTCCTTTTGTCAGAGGGGGTTCTTCAGAGGGTGATGCAGAAAAGGGATGAGCAGGGCTGCATCCACCCCTCAGCCTAAGGCTCCTGTCAAGCAGACACCCTGATGTGTCAGCCCGGGTCGACTCCCCCATTCCAGTAGGAGGCAGGCTGGCTTACTTTGTCCAGGACTGGATGTCTGTTACCTCAGACAAGTGGGTCCTAGAAGTTGTAAGCCAGGGGCTGGTTCTCAGTTTCAAAAGTTTTCCAAAACTGAGACCCAGATCCTTTCCACCTGCAAATGCTTCAGAAACCCTTGCTCTAGAAGCGGAGGTTTTGTCTCTACTGGCTTTAAAGGCCATAGAGAGTTCCTGCTCTATACAGGGGCAAAGGCCTGTACTCCAGGTACTTCCTTACCCCAAAAAAGACAGGGGAGTGGCGACCGATCCTAGATCTAAGATACCTAAACAAGCACCTAATAAAGCCAAAATTCAGAATGGTGACTTTGGGAACAATTCTTCCCTCTCTGTGGCCAGGGGACTGGCTAGCCTCACTGGACCTCAAGGATGCCTATTTTCACATTCCCATCAGGTGCTCCTGCAGAAAGTACCTCAGGTTCGAATTGCCCTCAGGCCATTATCAGTTCAGAGCAATGCCCTTCGGTCTAACTTCAGCTCCAAGGGTGTTTACAAAGTGCCTAGCAGTAGTGGTGGCCTTTCTAAGAAGAAAAAGGATTTCTATTTTTCCATACCTGGACAACTGGCTTCTTGTGGGTCAGTCTCCAGACCAAGTCAAGTCAGGTCTGCAAGTCACCCAGCAAGTTCTCACTTCCCTGGGGTTCCTTCTCAATCTTCCCAAGTCAGTCCTCGAACCAGTACAGCTCCTCACTTTTTATAGGAGCAGAACTGGACACCCTCAAAACAAAAGCCTTCTTTCCATCCTTTGGAAAGGGTAAAGCCATCTCTCAGCTGGCCTCTTCCTTTCTCCCTCTGGTTTCCCAACCAGCAAGACATTTTCTGTAGCTTTTGGGCCACATGGCAGCTTCCACAGCAGTGGTCCAAGGGGCCAGGTTTCAATGAGGGACATTCAGTTCCATCTGAGGACTTTTTGGTCCCAAAGGAAAGATCCTCTTGCCAAGCTAGTTCCTGTTACTCAGACCTTAATTCAGGCCCTTCGGTGGTGGCAGGACCTGAGCATTCTGAGGCAAGGTGTTCCATTTGTCTCTCAGACTCACTCTGTGGTTCTCACCACAGATGCTTCTCTTTTGGGTTGGGGAGCCCATCTGGGGGCTCTCACGGTCCAGGGACTGTGGTCCCCTCAGGAATCCCTTCTTCACATCAACCTCCGGGAGCTCAGGGCAGTACTTCTTGCCCTACAAGCTTTCTCTCAGTCAATACAGAACAAGGTGGTTCAGGTCAGGATGAACAACACTACCACCATGTGGTATATCAACAAGCAGGGGAGGCACTCGGTCCACGGCCTTGTGCACAGAGGCCATGAAAGTATGGTCCCTGGCTTATTCCCTGCAGACCTCTCTAATAGCGGTCCATCTTCCAGGAAAGGACAATGTGATAGCGGATGCATTGAGCAGGATTTCCCAGGGCCATCACGAATGGGCTCTGAACCCTTTGGTGTTGAGGGTGATTTTCTCAAGGTGGGGCACTCCGGAGATGGATCTCTTTGCAGCCCAGACAATCACCAACTTCCTCTGTTCTGTTGCAGACCCCCAGTCTTGGGTTCAGTCCCTCTGGATGCTCTGATTTTGAACTGGGGAAGGGAAGTTTCTTTATGCCTTTCCTCTATTGTTCAAGGTTCTAGTCAAGGTAAGGTCACAACCATGCAGAGTGATTCTGATTGCTCCAGACTGGGCCAGGCAGTCTTGGTACTCCCTGTTGCTGTCCTTTGCAGTCCATCTTCCCATGTCTCTTCCCAGGAATTACAGTCTGCTAACCTGCTCTCAGAGGAGGATTTGTTACCACAATCTCTAGTCACTCAATCTCAAGGCGTGGCTCTTGAAGAGTTAGAGTATGTGGATTTACGGCTGTCCCAAGGGGTTCTGGATATCCTCAAGGCTTCTCGAAAGCTTGCCACCAGAAAAACCTACAACTCCAAATGGAAAAGGTTCAGTATTTGGTGCTCCAAGAAGCACATATCTCCAGACACTGCCAGTTGCCCACAGTTCTGGATTACATGGTTTACCTTAATAGCCTAGACCTCAAATCAGCTACTCTCAAAGTGCATTTATCAGCTATCTCTGCTTTTCTATTAGTGGGGAAGTCTTCCTCTCTGTCATCTCACCTTGTATTCTGTAAATTTTTCAAAGGGTTGCTTCATACCAATCCCCCTTTTAGGGACCCTGCTCCTCCCTGGGATTTGAATATATGTATTGGTCAGCTGATGCAACCCCTTCTTCGAGCCTATGTCCTCAGCAGAGCTCGAGTACTTGACTTGGAAAACTGTGTTTTTGGTTGCTGTTACTTCTGCCAGATGTATCAGTGAATTGCAAGCCCTGTCAATGGAGCCTGACTTCATTTCTTTCCATAGGGATAAGGTTCCCCCCTTAGAACCAATAGAAGGTTCCTACCCAAAGTGGTTTCTGATTTCCACTTAAACCAATCTATGTCTCTTCCTGTGTTCTTCACTGATCACATCTCCTCAGGGGAATGGAGGCTACACAGTTTAGATGTTAAAAGGGCCCTTAGTTACTACATAGAGCATACAAAGAGTCACAGGTTTGACTCCCTCCAGTTGTTCCTCACTTATGGGGAAGTAGGTAAGGGAAAACCTGCCACCAAGAGAACCATTGCCTGGTGGATTGTGTCCTGTATTCAATTTTGCTATGAAAAACTGCACCCTTAGGCCTGAGGGCTCATTGCACTGGAAGTACAGCTGCATCTCTGACTGCGGCTAGGGATATCCCCTTGTTAGAAATCTGTCAAGCAGACACCTGGAAAACAGTTCATACCTTCACCAAGTATTACACTCTGGATATCCAGGCTAGGAGTGATTCTAGGTTTGGCACAGCAGTACTTCAGAGCCTATTCCCAAAGTAGATTCTGTCCCTCCTCCTTGGAGGTACTGCTTGGTAGTCTGCAACTTGTCAGAATACAGCAAGCCTTCATGTTGTTTGAAGAAAAAATTATTCATCTTAGTAATTATGTTTCTTCTAATGGAGTCTTGCTGTATTCTGACCTCCCTCCCTTCCTCCCCTCTCAGAACCTGTTTTTGGGAAGTGGGTGGGCAGGTGCAGTGTTGCACCCAGGGGATGTGTTTAGCCCACTCCTGTTGTGTTGGGTGCTTTGTGTTGTTTAATTAAGAATTTTTAGTTCTTATTGCCTGATTTTTTTTGTTCCTTGGGTTTCCTGACTTGAGTCTTTTATTGAATCCAAAGTCTGTCTTGCCAGTTGGCTACTAGGAGTTTACAATTTCCATATTATTATTATTAGTCAGTGAGTTTTAGCTCGTAAGAATCTGACGGTTGGGTTTCAAAAGGACACAGACAGAGTTTTCAACCAAACTCGAGCCCAACGTTCTATGCCTGGCATAGAATTTTAACCCTTCACTCTCTGGGGCAGTTCAAGAGCTGGAGCTAACTGCAACTTGTCAGAATACAGCAAGACTCCATTAGAAGAAACACAATTACTAAGGTGAGTAGTTTTTTCTTTCTGTTACCGCAAGTACAAGGAACTTCCAGGAGTTGTTAAGGGCCATTTCGCCAGGGGTATGCCTGCTTCCACAGCTTGTTTCAGGAATGTGTCTGCTGCAGATATCTGTACAGCTGCCACTTGGAGCTCTGTCCATACCTTCACGAAACACTACAGCCTGGACACTGCCTCTAGGTGTAGGGCTAATTTCAGCCTTGCCATTCTCCAGGGCCTTCTCTCTTGAGCCTCTGGCTGCTGTGTTTCCTTCTCCCTCTGCTGTTTCATTGGTTTCCCGAAACTGCTTGGGATTCAGTTCTACCGGTGATTGCATGCTGTAAGAGCGTTTCTCAAAGTAAGATAGTACAGTTATGTAAGAACTTACCATAACAGTAGCTCTTTGAGAGGAGCTCTTGCAGCAGGCTCTAATTTTCCCTCCTTCCCCCTACTCTGTTTGCTTTTCTCCTATCCCATACCAGTGAGTTTCTGCTCCCTCTCCTATTTTCTGTGTTTTGGCTCTTGGGAAACCTCCTCATTTACTTCTTCCACTACCTGTTCACGGTCTCCTGTGGGAGAACTGAGGCGGGTGTGCGGACCGCCCACCTTTATAGGATAAGCCGACATCAGGGGTGGGTGGTCCCCTGTGGTACACTGCTAAGAAGAAAGGTTTCCGTGTGATCCTGGCACCATTGTCCTACTGGTGATTGCCTGCTGCAAGAGCTCCTCTCAAAAATCTGCTATTACAGTAAGTTCTTACATAATTGTACTTTCTAGGAATGGTATATGGTGCATATCCACCCGACCTCCCCTGGCAAGTGGCACATGTAACCTTGCTTTCAGTATGCAAGATTGGACATCATGGGTTGGTGCCAAAGAGGATACCACCTGAATAAGTGGGCGGAGCTTAACTTAAAGACCTTCCGGCAAGAATTAAAGGGGAAGAAAGCTGCCTAAGTGTGGATGTGCATCATGTACCACTCATAGAACTACAGTTACAGGTGAGTAATCCTTATTTCTTGACCATAATTACACATCTTTGAAGTGTCTTACTGTACTTACCAAACTGGTCTCAGATAAGAAATAAAAATGCTGCATCATTTGAAAGAAAAACTGCTGCTTTTTGTGCCGCTTTTTTGGGGGGAGGGGGGCATATGGATATTTCTGTATTATTTGGCTGGGAACTGTAACTCATAATTATGGGTTGAATATTCAGATGGGTTAGAATGATTCTCAGCCAGTAAGAGTCCCTGATCCTTTAGAGTCATTTAATAATGTTGCTTACATATCTGACATTGTCTTGTTCTAGTTCTGCTGTAGATATAGAAAACATGTGCAAGGAATCATTTCTAGGAGGAGGCTTTGTTTAAATCTAGTTCTGTTATTTATTTTTTTGCAATGCTATAAAGGACATTTTAAGAAATTCTTTCTCCTCTCTTCCGTAGGACGTTTGCACAAAATTGCAGAAATATAGAGCAACTGAATCTAAACGGCTGCACCAAAATAACAGATGCGTAAGTTGGATGCACAGCTTGGCAAATCTGATTTAGTCTCAATAAAAACACTAAAAGGTCAGTAGAGTCCAAGTAACAGAAGCACTGTTGGTCTCTTCCAGAACATGCACAAGCCTAAGTAAGTTCTGTTCCAAGCTGCGACATCTCGACCTGGCCTCCTGCACTTCCATAACAAATCAGTCCCTGAAAGCATTGAGGTACGGACAGGCTGCCTTACATTATTATAGCATGAAGTGGCAATGTGGCTTTCAGGAGTGTCTTGATGTGGGATAGACGCTACCGCCTTAGCATGCTTTTCTTTCCACTGACCAGTGTTGTCACGGTTAGTTTACCGGGGCTATAGCCAAGTGGCCATTTTTGGTTCGATGGGGAGGAGGTGAGGTGACAAATTAATTGTATATACGAAGTGGTGAAAGTTGCTGAGCTGTTAAAGAACATAAATCAAGGTGCTGCATCAACATGAGGGCAGATAGAACAAAATGGTAATATTAAATGCATGCTGAAAATAGAGTTAGAATGGACATTTCGAACATAGTTCTTCAGGGGTTATCTTTAACGAGAAAAAGAAGCAAAAAGCACACAAACTTTCCTTTTTGTCTTTATAGATAATTCCTGAAGAAGACCTATGGTTGAAACGTTGCTTCGTACTCTATTTTCAGTGTGCATTTATTGTTACCTTTTTGGTTTGTTATGGGCTGTTAAACTGATCAAAGTGTAGAGGATAAAGTATGGGGTGGTGTGTGTAACAAGATTTCACACACACTCGAGGGGTTGGATGGCATATAAACCCCGAGAGCGAAGCTCGAGGGGTTCATCCAGGCATCACTCCAGGGTGTGTGTAAAATTCGAGTTTACACACACCACCCCATATTTTATTTTATATAATTGCTGGGTTAGGCTTTTTCGCCACAGCCAATTACATAAAATAAATGGTCTGGTGTGGCTGCAGTCTGGATGATGTTTAGCCGAGTCCTCAGTCGCTTAGCAGCAGTTTACTTTTTCTTGTTTTGTTGTCCCCTTTACAGTGTGATTTTTGTTAGGAAGTTTTTTTTTTTAAACAGTTACTTACCGCCTAGAGATAGTGATGGCAGTGCGGTTTCGACCGACGAAGAAATCTTGTGGCGAGCGGTGAAAACCCGGAAGAGCTGTAGGTTGGGCATGCGCATAGCGAGGGAAACCGTGCGCGTGTTTGCCGTTATAAACACTCCTTTATAACGGCAAATTACGCCACGGTTTCCCTATGGGAAAAAGCCTAACCCAGTTGTTATGCTTTATTTATTCACAATCCATGTATAAGCAGTTTTGTTCCTTTTTAAATAAAATATGCCTGTGTTTAATCTGCCAGTAGCCAGATAGGGTTTTGCTAAGCATTTCTGTTTTTAGTTACAAATAATGTCCAGGTTGCTGCTGCTGCTGTTCCGCTAGCTGTAGACCTAAATTCAGTGAAGATTTTCAAGGTCTGACCAAGAGTTTCGGTATTGCTAAAACTTTCATGTGACGTTTAGCTAAATTGCTGTTGGGTTTTAGACTTCCAGCATAAACATTACGTGCAGGAGCTGGCCTGTCGGCGCAGCGGTAGAGCTACTTCTTGTGACACCGGTTACCTGGGTTCAGGTATGAACTTGGGCCATCTTGGCGGGGGGGCGGCTCCAGGGGAAGATCATTGCACATCCCAGAGGATGTTTGCAGTGCAGTGTAAAACAGGCAGTTGTAATTTAGACCTGTTGGGATTGGATTAGCTATGTCTGCAAGAAATGGCAGCTTCCACCAGCTCTCAACCAGGAAGGATGACGAACGGTTCTGGAAACTAGCTGGGTCAGTCTGATGTCAGACCAGTTGGCAGTGCCGTGGTGTAAACTTATATAAGTTAATAGGGCCTTCAAGGAATGTCTCTTATGGTATAAGAGGCTTTTTTTTTTTCCTACTTTTTTTTCAGTTCAGATATTACAGAGAGACCAGCGCTATCATCAGGTTTCCTGTCAGGTGCTGGAGCTGTTTGATCATCATAACCAGGGGTCCAGGAATATACTACCTTCTTATTATCTACCATTTATGTACATACTTTTAAATACATCATCCCTTTAGGCTGTGCCTTTCTGAATTTGTTCTGTGAAGTTATTATTTATTATTTAGTTGTTTAACCAGGTATAGCACACTAAGCTGAAAGCTTTTTTACAGGAGCGACCTGGGAGCACAAGGAGGTTAAGTGACTTGCTCAGGGTCACACAGTATTCAAGTGGAAGCTGTGGGATTCAAACCCAGGTCTGGGCTGCTGGATGTCACCAAATTTGCAGCTCAGAGCCTTAGACCACTGCGCTATACTGCCTCCAAAATGGGGACCACAGCATCATAAAGATTTCTTTCTTGCCATTTTTGATGTACCAGATCTGCTCAAGTTTGGAGGTATCGATCATCATATTCACCCATCTTTCAAAAAAATGGTGGGACCATATCTTTCCATTTAGTAAGAATGCATTTTTGGCTATAATAGTAGCCATGGTGCAAGGATTTGCTTCGTTGATACCTAGATAGTCTCTCAAGGGTGAGATCCCCAGTATAGTTATCGGAGGATTTAAAGTTATTGTTTTTTTTTTTTGAATGTCCTTGATAATACATCTTGTGTCTTGCTCCAGAAGTTTGTTAAATAGTGGCAAGAATATACCATGTGTATCAGGGTCCCACTGGGGTGTGTACACCTAGGGCATTTGTCTGTAATAGCATTGTTAAATTTGTGTAAGTTAGTCGGTGTATAGTGAGTGCAGTCTGTTGAATTCATTTGTATTTGTTGAAGCTTAGTTGACTGAACATTATTCGTGTAAGCATTTATTATCTGTTGCCACATTTTTTCTGTTAAGTTTATACCTAAATCTGTTTCCCATTTATTTTTTAGCTTATTTATATTATTGTTGCTTTTACCCATAATTAATTGATATATTGCGAAGATCAATTTTTTACCATCTTTATTGTCTTGTAGTAATTTAATTGTGGAGGTTCATTAATTTTTAATTGTGATTTGTTTTTTATTGTAAACATTTTTGATCTGTATATACTGATACTTATGTTCCGTGGGTATATCAAACTGCTCCTGTAATAACGAAAACTGTTTTAGAGCGCTTACTTGTACTATGTCTTCCCATTGGGTGATACCTTTTTCCTGCCATATTTTAAAGATTTTACTTGTGATAGAAGGTTGAAAATTATAATTTTTGAAGATTGGTGTGTACTTGGTTATAGATTTGTCATCTCCCAATAGAGCCATGATTTTGTTCCAACACCATTGAGTGGTCTGTGTTGTAACACCGTTTTGGTTGTTAGTCTTTTGCTGTGGGGATGCTGAGAATAGTAAATTTAAGAGGGAAGGGTATGCTTGAGCCTGTTTCCATCAGAACTCTAGTTAATGGTGGTTGATCTCTTTCCAACCAGTGCCAGACCTGTGCAGTTTGTGTAGATAAATAATATGTATATACATCTGGAAGTGTTTGACTGTCTTTTTTTTTTTTTTTCCTTCCTTCTATTTTTGGGGCCGTTCCTCTGGCTTCATCCACCCGCTGCCCCCTTGCCGAGGCTTACCCCCAGGTGGAGCTGTAGAGGGGCTTCCCACTCCTGACTGGACTTCATGGGCAAGCCCGGATTACCCCAGTTGTATACGAGGCGGGCCCCCCTCCCGGCGGGCGTCTGAGGCAGTGGGTGACGGGATAGAATGAGCCTTCATGACGGGGGACTGGCATTTTTCTTTTTTTGCTTGCTGCCCGGGGTGGGGTGAGGATGTGCAATGATGACCAGCATCTGCTCCGCCCCCAGCGTGTTGGCGCCGAGTGCTGAGGTTCCCCCAGCCTCCGCCAGGGGTCTGTCAAACACCGGACACTCAGCCCCTTCCCGGAGAAAGAGAGCAATCCCAGGGACGCTCAATCCTTCTCCCCCGGCCGTCCCTCCGACTCCCCAGGTCCGTTCTCAAACCCGGGTCGCTGGTATCATGAGCAGAAATCTAACTGCCGGGCAGGTGTGCTTGACCGCCTTTTTCTTTAGATAATGTCAACGTGTTCCAGGATATTCTAGTTTTGTATTTTTCCTTAGAAAATTTCTTATGAATGTTTTTATTTCTGAGAAAAAAGTCTGGGGTACTGGGATAGCTAAAGTTTGAAATAAAAATAAGGTTCTAGGCAGAATCTGCATTTTTATGATGTTAATCCTTCCTGTTACTGTTAACAACAAGGACTCCCATCATTTGAGGTCCTTTTGTATGTCTTTTACTAAATCTGTATAGTTTGCTGAATACAGGTAGTTTGTATTTGCAGTAATATTTACTCCTAAGTAGTGTGTTTGACTATTTGTTTGCAGTGTGGGGTACTACGGGTGGAGGTTAACTATAAGGTTTCTATCTAACTTTAATAATATTGATTTTCCCAGTTTATTTTGTGGACTGAAATTTTGCCAAATTGTTCTTTTAACTTAATGAATTCATTAATTGATCAGGTTGTGTTAGATATAATAGTGCATCGTCCGTGTATAACCCTATTTTTTGTATGTTATTGTTAATATTAATCCCTGAAATATTTTCATTCTCCCTAATAGCAATTGCAAAAGGCTCCATAGTCAAAGCAAAACTTAATGGTGAGAGTGACAACCCTGTCTTGTCCCTCTATATATTCTAAATTGTTTAGATATATTCTGATTGATTCTAATATAGGCCATAGGTGAGTCATATAGTAATCTGATCAATCCACTTAGCTGTGCACCTATGCCCATTCTTTGTACTATTGCAAGGATGTAAGACCACTCTATTCAGTCGAAAAGCTTTTTCCGCATCAATCGCCAGTAATACTGCATCTGGGAATTTGTTTAGAGATAGTATATCTGTTGTGCGTCTGGTGTTTTCTGTTAGTGTCTGGATGGTATAAGAGACTGTTGAGTGTGAGGTTTGAGCAAGAGGTCTCAAAGCAAAGCTGAGCAGTTTTGTCTGCCCGATCCTCACAAGTGGTGTCTCTTATACTACAAAAGACTCCCCTTTTATAAATCACTCAAGTTCAGCTTGAGTATTTATAATAAGTTTATAGTACTTTTTAATTTTATGTTATTGTGTGCCCCCCCCCCCAACCTGGTGCTGAAGAGGAGCGCTTCCACCTAATGCTCCCACATAAGAGCACAGTGTACACAAGATAAGTGGTATGGTAGCTCTGCATGCTGATTGGCTGAAATCACATTAGTGATTTATGATCACTATTGAACTTCGAAGGATCCCTGAGTTTTGCGTTTTCAAGTTCAAGCAAAGGGGCGTTGGGCAGGTGCTGCATGCTAGTTTATGTGCCACAGCATAGCTGTATCCCTTTGTCAAGCTGTGTGGTCACACATGCTGATGTATGTGAATGGACCCTGTAGGTTGACTTCCACCCATGTCGTTTCTGTTAATGCACGTGAACTGATCCAGCAGGTTTGCCTCAGCCCGGGGTCACCTCTGTTAGTATGTGTCAGCTGACCTGGCAGATGTGCCTCAGTCAGGGTTTTGCCTGTTAATGTATGTGAACTGACCCTGCAAGTTTGCCTCAGCTGGGGTCACCTCCGTTAATATGGGGCAACTGACCTGGCAGATACACCTCAACTGGGGTCGTGTGTGTTAATGTACGTGAATTGACAGCAGGTTTGCCTCAGCCTGTAAGAACTCAAAATCACAACGCTAGTTATTGCCCTAACAGGAGTGCAGATCTCTTCAAGTCCTTCTGAATTACCGTAATTACTGCTCACACGTGTCAAATGCTGTTATTTCCTTGACTTGTTTATAATAACTGATTCTCTGTCACAGCTGCACACCAACAATGGTTGCATTAACTACGGTAGTCATCGAGTGGCGACCTTGTAGTAAGTCCATTTAAAACTGAGTACTAACCAGACCTGTATACTCTTTGAATTCAAAGTCATTGTTTGTCATCCATACCTCTTAACTGTCCCTGATGGAAAAGGTGCTGTCTCACATTGTAAACTCAGACTTTTTAATGCAGCTCAGTAAATACTCTAATACTAAATCAGAATTAAACTTAGCATGTATAAAAGCACTCGTTTTTGCAGTGTTCTGAGCTAGTGTCTCCATGATTGAGGATATATCCCATATTTTGAGGGCTGGTATTCCACATTTCAGTGACAAAAGGATGAGAAGGCATGCTGTCTGTTTTTAAGGCCCAGCTCAAGTCGTATCCATTTAAGCAGGTCTGTCTGCGTAGAAGCTGATGCCAGATACTGACAGTATAGCCTGGAGGTTAGAGTGACAAGATGTGAATGAGCTTGGTACATCCTGCAGACCTGGGTTTGATTCTTAACAACCTCCACTTGCACACTTTGTGACGCTGAGCAAGTCACTTTACCTCCCCAGTGCTCCTGGGTCACCCCTGTAAATGGGCTCCTGTAAATGGGCCTTGTGCCCAACAGGCACCCCTGTAAATGGGCCTTGTGCCCAACAGGCACCAAAGAATTAAAAAAAATACACATTTACATAACCTACTGTTTACACTGTATTTTGTAATTGAATTGTTATTGTTTTGAAGCTTGATTAATTGTGAATATCTTAAAATAAAATAAGTATGGGGTGATGTGTGTAATGAAGTTTGAGTGTTAGATGCTACATAAACCCTGAGTAGAAGCTCAAGGGGTTTATTTAAAAGCATCTAATACCGAGGGGGGGGGGGTGTAAACTTCAAGTTTACATACATCACCTCATATTTTATTTTATATAATTGCTGGGTCGCCCCTTTTTTGCAACAGCAGTTATATAAAATAGCAGCCGTTCCGGTGCAGCCGCACTCAGGTTCTGTTTTTCGCCGGTCCACAGATTTTCGGTTTTCGAGGTGTTACAATAGTTTTAAACATTTTACTGTCCCCTATTTGTGAAAAATAACTTTTTTTTGTTTTGTTTTGGAAATAACTTACCCCCGAGTTTCTCCAGCAGCTGAGTTGCAGGCGAGAAGGAAGCGGCGAGTGCCAGGAAGGGACAGACTGCGACGGGTGCATGCGCAGACCGAGGGAAATCATGCGCATGTTTGCTGTTATAAATGCTCCTTTATAACAGCAAATTACAGCACGGTTTCCCTAAGGGAAAAAGGGGAGACCATTAATTATAACTTGATTTGTATTCCCCCTGTAATCCCTCTTCCCACTGATCACATATGGAAACTAGTTCCAGCACAGGGTGCCTTTCCTGGGCTACACACACACACACACACACACACACACACACACACACATATATATATATATATATATATATATATACACACAGATACACACACACACACACACACACATATATATATATATATATATATATATATATATATACAGATACACACACACACACACACATATATATATATATATATATATATATATACAGATACACACACACACACACACACATATATATATATATATATATATATATATATATACTTACTGTACATACAGACATAAGCACATACTGTATATACATCACACACGTACAGTACCTATATTTGTACAGTACAAAGACACATGTGCTGATAGTATGTGATGCAGTATATACAGTGCATTACTACAGTACATATGGTGCCTACATACAAATACATTCAAAGCCAAACTCGGCCTCTCCCTAATAGGCACCAACACCTGCAACTGCACCGCCTAATTACGTTGCTCCCTACGTTATTGTAGACCGCCTCTGCTGTCTGGTTTTTTTTTTTTCCCCTCTCTACTAGCACTTGTCAGTCATCTGCCCCTGCTATTGCTCTTTCCCCATGTTTGTCTTGACAAAGCCTATGGCTGCTTTGCTCTGCCCTACCCCACTTACACCCCTCTCCCACCCCAAGCCCCCTTTCCCTTTCTTGCCTTCCTCCTCTGAGTGTTTATTTGTACTACCGCTAAAAAAATGATTATGACAACTTTAGTAACTGTTTGATATCCCGCATTCGTTTAACCTATTTGATGTTAATTGTTCTGTACTTACTGATGTGGAACCTTTGTAAAAGAGCCTTGGCTCAAAGGTATTTTGTAATCCTAGTCTCAAATAAATAAAAAACATACTGTACCTACAGTATTCACATTTGTACCTACAATATGTACAGCTGCACATATGTACGTGCTGTGCATGCATACTCTACGTAGATATTTAAATAAGCCTTTAATAAACCAAGTTGCAGTACAGTATTAAACAAAATTACAGAAACGGTGCAAAATTTTGATAAACCTAAGCATGGTTCATAACTAAATGTCAACAAGTGAATATATACATTCCTAAAAATACCCCCGATTAACAGTTATACTAATAGAAGTTGAAGCATTGCATACATACTGTACATACATACCTATGTACAGAAATAATTCATTAAGTACTGTGCAGCGCTTTGAAGAGTTTGCATTATTTGCGTTTTATGAAATAAAATTTATTGAAATTGGTTGTCATCTGTCTAAATCTGTCTGTTTATATATCAGCGTACAGCAATCAATCAATTTTTATTTGTAAAAAGCGCCTTTCTTAAAATCAAGGCACTTGTACAACATGATAAATAAAAATACATCAATACATATACACAGCAGATTAAAACAATAAATACCACAGCGGCATTAAAAATCAGAATAGGCTAGATTAAATAGGAAGGTTTTAAAAGCAGCTTTAAAACTTTGGACGGTTAGGCAATCTTGCGCCCGATGAGGTAGAGAATTCCACAGGGTTGGGGCCATAAAGCTAAATGACCTGGCCCCAGATGTCTTTAAATGGACCCTGGGAATCTCTAGCAATCCCTCATCAGTGAATCAGAGAGAGCGGGAAGGACAGTAGGGATGAAGGAGATCTTGCAGGTAACTAGGTCCCTGGTCGTGTAGGGCCTTATAGGTCAGCAAACCGACCTTGAAGGTGATCCGCCACTGTACTGGCAGCCAGTGCAGTCTGCAGAGCACAGGTGTTATATGACTGGTCCTGGAGGCACCTGTCAATAGCCTGGCCGCTGCATTCTGCACTAGCTACAAATGGCGAATATCAGCCCCTGGTAGCCTTAGGTAAAGGGTGTTGCAGTAGTCAAGGTGTGAGGTAACGAAGGCATGGACCAAAGTTGGAAGATCATCGGAAGGAACCAGGTGCTTCACCCGGGCGATATTCCTCAGATGGTAAAAAGAGGTTTTGACGATTGCCAACACCTGAGATTTAAGGATCAGACAGTCGTCAAAAATAACGCCCAGGTTCCGCATCCAGTCTGAGGTAGTCAGCTGAACACCTCCAAGCCATAATCCCGAAGGTAATTCCGCCAGCAAACCCGCCTCCCGACGACCTGGGTCCAGAACCAACACCTCAGTTTTTTCCGGGTTTAACCGCAGCCAGCTCACGCTCATCCAGTCCTGGATCTCGGCGAGATAGTTGTTAAAGACCGAAACCGTATCATCCTGACCAGGCACGAAGGACATGCACAGCTGAGTAGCATCTGCATAGCAGTGAAAACTCAATACATACCGCCTAGTAATCGCTCCTAATGGCAGCATATGCACTGCAAACAAGATGGGCGCCAAAATGGAACCCTGCGGCACCCTGCAGGATAAGGGGAGTGGTGCCGAGGAAAAAAATTCCAGAAACCACTTTTTGGGTCCTACCCTCAAGGAATGACCAAAACCATCTGAGGACTATACCAGACAGTCCACAGATGAACCGCAGACGTCCCAGCAGCACACCATGGTCAACAGTGTCAAATGCTGCAGAGAGATCTAGAAGGACCAAGATGGAATGGGTCTTTCGATCTCTTGCTATTAGGAGGTCATTTAGTACCCGGACAAGGGCTGTTTCGGTACTATGTCTCTTCCTGAATCCGGACTGGAGAGAATCATAGACATTGTGACTAGTCAAATGATCATCCAACTGCGACGCAGCCACCTTCTCAATAACCTAGTCCGAGTCCAAGAAGGGCGTTTTAAAGAGGGGCTGAACCACGGCCTCCTTCAGGGGATCTGGAAAGATCCCCCTCTCCAAAGACAACCAGACTATCTCGGCAAGGACCGGGCCGATTTTATCCACACAACCTACTAAGAGGCGTGTGGGGCCTGGATCCAAACTACAGTTGGTTGGTCGCAACGACTGGATGACCATCACAATGTCATTGGTTGTGGGCAGACCAAAGTCAGACCACACAAACTGGGTGTTCGACATCTCCTGCCGACCACCACAATTCCCATTAGAGAGGGTCGAGCGGACTCCGGACCTGACTGTGGCAACCTTACCAGCGAAGAATCGAGCAAACTCCTCACACTGCTCTTGTGAAAAAGCACTTCCAGGCTGGAGACAGATTGGATTGCACAATCTGTCCACAGTCCAGAAGAGCTGGGCTGGTCGATTCCGCATGGCAGCAGTTTCCCTGGACAGGAGTTCTGCCTTCTTACGGGTAATTGCTGATTGATAGACCCCATAATGATCCATCAATCTAAGTCTGTCACACTGCAGGCCCAACCACCGCCAACACCTCTCTAACCTTCGGCCCACTCTCCTTAACTCCCTCAAGGTCTCATCAAACCAGGGAGACCTGGGGCGAAGAGTGAGGGGACGAACACGAACAGGAGCAGTGGAATCCAGGGCCCCTATCACCACCTTATTATAGGCGAGTACCAAGTACCCAGGATCCATGCATTCACTTGGTAAACTCGATAAGTCCAGCACCGCCATCAGGGGACACACCCATCAAAGGGCGATACCAGACCATCTCTGTAGGTGCCGGCCTCCTAGGGGGAGCTACGAAACTGAACCCAATGGTATAATGGTCAAATCACCTGACTAGTTCCACCACCAAGTCAGATATCTACATCCCCAGAAGAAACACCAAGTCCAATGAATGGCCACCAATATGGGTCGAGGAGGAAATAACCTGTGTGAAGCCCAGTGAATTCATTAACTGGAGGAAGTCTTGACCAAATTGCGAGAGTTCATCATCTATGTCATTCATAAAATTTGAGAGTATTTCTTGTCTCCTTCCTCAGTGAGGGCTGCCCACTGCTAGAACAGCTGAACATTTCCTGGTGTGATCAGGTGACCAAAGATGGCATCCAGGCCTTGGTGAGGGGTTGTGGTGGAATGAAGGCTCTCTTCCTCAAAGGATGCACACAGGTAAGGCAAGGTGACATAGAAATCAGTGTAAAAACATAATTTTTTTTCTCTATATATCTTTTTCTCCCTTGGAGGGATTGGCAGGCAAGGCTCTCTCTCTCTCTCTCTCTCTTTGAGGGCTTCGATCCACAGGGCATCATGTAGCCTACCAGTGTCCCCCGTTTTCTGTTTTATCCCATTTCTAACCCCAGGAATCACTCATTATGATTAAACAAATGCAGTCAGCCTTCGGCATTGTACTGCCTCAGAGAGACAGAATTTATGCAAATTATGGAACTCTAATTGGCACGTGCCAATTTCAAACTGCTGCCCGTAGTAACTGCTGCACTGTACTGCTTCAGATTCTGCACTCCGCCTGTCATTAAAGACGCCTTGGAGAGCTCTCCTTGGCTTTTATGACAGAACTTTGATTTAATTGATAAGTACCGCCTAATTACTTTTATATTTAATTTTGCTGCCCCTATATTTAGTTAGTTATTTTTGTTTAGTTTGGACATTTTTTTGGTTCCTCACCGGTTCCGTGGAACAACGGAGAACCGCTAGGTTTAGTGATTTATCTTTTAAATATTTAATTTTATATTTGTGCGGTTCCCTTGGTTCCGCTTACTTTATACTTTGTTTTGTTTTGAATTTCAGGGTTTAGCGGTTCCTTTTTCCTGTCAGGAACCGAGTGGTTTTTGGTTCCTTTTTTTCTTTCAGGAACCGATCGTGATTGTTTTTATTTAAAATGTGGCTGCACCTCCGTCCGAGAAGGCTAAGGAGCTCTCAGCTGACAAGCCTGCTATGCCCTCAGCAGAAGAGATGCTAGGACTTTACAGATCTTGCAAGCACTTCAGGCGGTGGTGCCAGTTCCTGCACCAACCCCACCAATTCTTGTCCAGGTACCAACGGTTCAGGAACCTGCCTATATGTATGAGTAGCAAGAGGGAGAGAGAGAGCCTATAGAGCCTGAGGTGTCCCCTGAACAGGAGTTTGGTTCCCCACCTAGGGGTCCAGATGACTATACCTCTCATTATGCTTTTGTAAAGCAAATGGTGGACACTTTAAATCTCCCTATCCAAGAAACCGAGGAAGAAGAGGAAGAGGCAGACTTACTAGAAATGATGGGGTTAGCCCCCACAAAGAGATTGCTGCTACCCATGCACAAATCTCTCAGAAAACAGGTACTGAAAATTCTTAAAACCCATACTACCATTTCAGGGGTTGAGAAAAACATAGACAAGAAGTACTAGCTGGATAGGTCTAATGCTGCCTTCCTTTTCGGCCATCCTGACCACGAAGGGGTGGTACAGGCAGCAGCCTGTGACAAGGCCAGAATCCCTCTGGCCTCTCACCCCCAATAAGGACTCCAGAAAGTGGGGAAGATCATGGAGGCATTACTTAAGGAAAGGATAGTGGGACATCTAGATGCCATCAGTGCCCAAGACCCTAGGTAACATGGGATCTTACGTCGAGGGGGTGCTCTTGCAGCAGGCTATTACAATAAGGACTAATGCTGCAGGCATTAGGACCCACTGGAAAACTTCTCAGCCAGCAGTACCCAGCAGGGACCACCCCCCGACGTCTGCTCCACCCTGACGTCAGCCCTGGTATAAAAGGGGGCGGGCCCAGCTCCACCCCAGTTCTTTTCCCGCCGCGACCCGCGCAAGTGAAGAGTTCTTGGCTTGCCAGCCTCCAGCAAAAACTTTGTTTTTTCACCATTTTCTTCAACTTTTTCAATGTTTTTTGTCTAAGTACCGACATATGTCGTCCCCGTCCTTGGTCTCCTCATTGGGACCCCATCGCAACAAGTGTAGCTGCGGCCATCAAATTCCAGCCAAAGATGGCCACACCAGATGTGTTTTCTGCCTGGGGCCTAAGCACGACACCATGGCCTGTTCTGCCTCCCAGGGCTTTATGAGTAGGACCAGGATCCGCTGCTTAAATGCTCTTAAAACATACCTGCTCGAACAGAAGATGGACCTACACACCTCCAGGAGAAGGCCAAATGTCTGTAAGGAGAAATCGGTTGGTCCGGCATGCGACCGTGAGAATGTCCCAGCACCGGTCCAAGTCCTGCTGCCACTCACGGCCCTCCCCAAGAAGGCCTGTTCCTCTCAGGGCTCAGGTGAGCACTCCAGATCTAAACAGGCTAAAGCTGGGCCATCGCGGGAGAAACCAGCCAAGCCTAAGGTGGCTCCCCTAAGGGTCACCTCAAATCCCGGAGGCATAAGCTTGGCCCTGCCTTCCAAGGTCACAAATGCCTAACAAGGGCACGCCCTGGAGTCCAAGGACACTGTAGCCGCACCCCCACCCCCATGTTAAGCCAATGCCGGGTCCCGTACCAACGCTGGTAGAAGGGGTGAAGGATCCTGCAAGTGATAGCGCCTCTATCCCCAAGTTCCCCGGGCTCTCCAGGCGGCTCCCCTTCCAGGCCGGATACTTCGGAGGTCCCTTTTCCAGGGACGGAGGCCTTGGTGTTCTCGAAGGACGAGCTACAGGATCTTTTTTCCTTTTGGTGGGGTCAGGTCCAGAAGCGAACCCACCCGAAACCGGCCCGTCACTGGTACCGGGTGCATCGGGTAAACCACAGCCAGAGGGTGCCTCTTCACCACAGAAGACCCCGAGGCCGCCCCCTCGAACATCCTCTAAGACTAGTTCCCTATGTCGGTCCACAGACTGATGCCGGTGCTCACCAAGGTTTGGTAGCTGACGCCGGGTCAGGTCTCGCACCAGGAGCCGATCCTGTTCTGATAGGCAGGCCCGCTCCTGATGTCGGTCCCCTGACTGACGTCAGTCACCACTCTGTCGTCGGTCCCCGGACCGTTGTCGGTCGGTGAGCCATTGACGCTCGAGCAGGGCTAGTCACAGGAATAGGTCCGGTTACTCGACACCTAGTAGCCAGTCCACCTCTTCCTCTTCTTCCTCCATTTCGGGAATCGGGGGTTCCCCAGGAGAAAAGGACCAGCCCAGCTCGCCTCCTGATGATCCTGTCTTCATGGACGTTATGAGGCACATCCAGGCCTCTAGTGATTGGGATGCAGAGGACCTGGATCTGGAACGCCATCGACTGGCCAAGTACCTGAGGCAGAAGGAGCCCAAACCTCTTGTGGTGCCTGCTTTGGTGGACACCTTCCAGGATCTACCCGGATCACCTGGAAGCGTCCAGCTTCGGTCCTGGCAGTTCCGAAAAAATCTGATTGGCTGTACAGGGCCCCAAGGGATGAACCTTTTCTGGCTGAACACCCTCAGGTGGACTCTTCTGTGATTACGGCTGCCCATGATAAATCTAAGCAGCCCAAGCACCTTAGCTCACAGCCTCCCGACCCTGAGTCTCGCTGTTTGGATCAGGTGGGCAGAAAGGTCTATTCTGACTCCACCTGCTCCATTAGGTCCCCAAATTTCCTGACGCACATGGTTCAGTACCAGAATGTGCTCTGGGAGCGGGGACAAGAGCTAGTGAATGCCTTTGCCAGACTCCAAAAAGAAGACAGAGATTCTGGATGACCTTAAGTCGGGCTTAGCTAGAACCTTCACAAATTGGTCCCTGAATGCACAAGTGCAGTAGTCGGTGTTCAGAAGGTGGGACACACCAGAGATGGATCTCTTTGCCTGCACAGACAGTCAATGGCTGCCACAGTTCTGTTGCAGGCCTTCCAACAGGGGCACAATCCTGGTGAATGCCTTAACACTGGACTGGTCAGGCAGATTCCTGTATCCCTTCCCTACTTTACCCCTGTTGCTCAGGACACTGGTAAAACCCCAGTCACAGCCAGAAACAATGATTTTGGTGGCCCCAGATTGGGCAAGGCAGCCATGGTACTCATTACTGCTGACCCTATCAGCCTCAGAGCCAGTACACCTGCCCCAGAGGCACAATCTCCTGACATCCTCTCAGGGCAGGATCCTGTATCCCAGTCTCAGAGCCTTATGTCTGAAGGCTTGACTCTTGAAGACTTAGAGTTCACAAACTTGAATCTTTCTGAAGAGGTCCTGACTGTGCTCAAGTGCTCCAGGAAGCCATCTACCAAGAAAACCTATTCTTCAAAGTGGAAAAGATTTTCCATATGATGCAAAGGTAGGGATGTTGATCCATCTGGTGCCAGTCTCTCTGTCCTGCTTGACTGTCTGACACACCTACATTCACTGGGCCTTAGGCGTTCCACATCGAAAGGTCCATCTGGCTGCTGTTTCAGTATATGTATCAGCTGGTAAGGATAGGTCGATGGCCTCTTACCCTGTTTTCAAGAAATTCTTCAAAGGCCTCAACCACCTTCAGCCGCACCCCCAGGGAGCCAGTCTCGGCCTGGAATCTTAATATTTGCATTGCTAAGCTCATGGAGCCCCCTTTTGGAAACCCATGACAACTGCAGACTGGAAGTATGTCACATGGAAAACTGTTTTTCTAGTTGCCATCACTTCAGCCAGAAGAATCAGTGGATTGCAGGCCCTCTGCACTGACCAGGATTACAGATCAGTCCACAGGGACAAAGTCGTACTCAGGACTAACAGGAAATTTCTTCCTAAGGTGGTCTCAGATTTTCATTTGAACCAGTCTATTACTCCGCCAGTATTCTTCACTGAGAATTCCTACTCTTCTGAGCGGAAATTGCATAGTCTGGATGTCAAGAAGGCCCTTAGCTACTACCTTGACAGAACCAAGGCACAAAGGTTTGAGCATACCCAGCTGTTCCTCGCCTATGGGGAAGTGGGTAAGGGTAAGCCTGCATCAAAATGAACCATTGCACGCTGGATTGTGGCTTGTATACCATTCTGTTAAAGTAAAGTGGGCAAACAAGACCCCCTGGGCCTCAGGGCACATTCTACTAGGGGTACAGCTGCGAGAGACATTCCACTGTTGGAAATCTGCAAAGCAGCTACATGGAAAATTGTTCACACTTTACCAAGCACTATAGTTTGGACATATAGTCCAGGAATGATACCAGATGTGGCACAGGAGTGCTGCAGAATCTGTTCCCAAAATAGGTTCTCTGCCCAACCTCCAAATGTACTGTTTGGTAGTCTGCATTTGTTTAATCATAATGAGCTATTCCTGGGGTAAGAAGAAAAAATGACTCACCATAGTATCCACAAGGATATAGGTGCATTGTTCAAGTTCAAGTTCAAGTTTATTGCAGGAAAACTCCATTGAGCAAGCTCATTCACAAGGAGGTCCTGTAACATAAACACTTAAAGTACAAACATAGATAGGTAATAACAGTATATACATGAAATGCACGTTACATGATATAGGCTGGATGTACATACAAGGGTACCACATAGGGTGACCGCAGGTGGTATTGGAGAGGGTTCAGAGAAGGGCAGCCAAGGTGGTGCAGGGTATGCAGGGAAAGTCATACGAGCAGAGGTGTAAGGAGCTGGATCTGTACACCCTGGAGACAAGAAGGGAAAGGGGAGACATGAATGAAACTTTTACATATGTAAAGGGGCTCAGTAAAGTGGGAGAAGGTTTATTTAAGAGGTAGGAGGGGGTCGGAACTAGAGGGCACAGCCTCAGACCACAAAGAAAAAGATACAGCTGCAATCTGAGAGACTGTTTCTTCACAGAGAGGGTGGTGGAGCCCTGGAACAGACTACCAGATGGAGTGGTGGGGGCTAAATCGGTGGAAGCGTTCAAGAGGGCATAGAACAAGCATATGGGGCTGAGTATCGGGGGGGGCAGACTAGATGGGTCGAATGGTCCTTTTACATAGAAACATAGAATTTGATGGCAGATAAGGACCGCTTGGCCCACCCAGTCTGCCCATTTCCCTACCTACTGGATAAGCTGCAGATCCTAGTTAACCAGCAGCCTACTTCTTCCTACTGGTTAACTAGGATCTGCAGCTTATCCAGTAGGTAAGGAAATGGGCAGACTGGGTGGGCCAAGTGGTCCTTATCTGCCGACAAATTCTGTGTTTCTATGTAAAAGGACCATTCGACCCATCTAGTCTGCCTCTCCCCGATACTCAGCCCCATATGCTTGTTCCATGCCCTCTTGAACGCTTCCACCTATTTAGCCCCCACCACTCCATCTGGTAGTTTGTTCCAGGGCTCCATCACCCTCTCTGTGAAGAAACAGTTTCTCAGATTGCAGCTGTATCTTTTTCTTTGCGCATCATTTTCTGCCGTCAAGCTTCTATGATTCTATAGTAATCGTGTTTCTTCCAGGGGATCACTCGTAATGATTAAAGCTCCCACCCTGCCTCTCCTTCCTGAACCTATTAAAAGGGAGCGACTTAGTTTCTGCATCCCTACTAGCCTGAGGGACAGGTTGTCACAGCTGATGTTAGTCTTTTACCAGTTGTTATCTGTTGTTTTTCCCCTTTTTTTGAGGGATTTTGATGTTTTATGAGGGGTGATAGCTAGAGGACCTTTACCCTGTTAGGCTTTGTAAGAATCTGAAGCACTAGAGCGCAGCAGTTGCTAGGGGCAGCAGTTTGAAAATGGCACTAGCCAATTAGAGTTCCATAATTTGCATAAATTCTATCTCTCCTTGGTAGTACAATGCTTAAGGCTGACTGCATTTGTTTAATCATAATAAGTGATCCACTGGAAGATTACTATGGTGAGTAATTTTTTTTCCCTCATCGCTGGGGTGCACATGTCAGCGTACGCACGTGGAGGTGCACACATGCTGCAGAAGTTCCGCAGCACCCTTGATTCATTGGAGCCCACAGTCCCACTCTACCCTCTGGCCTCCAGCCGGGGCAGTTGTTCGGTGGGAATGCCAAGCCTCCCTCCAGTGGGAGAGGAAAGCAGTGCTCTGGATGCCCAATCCTCTCCCTCCCCAACTGACCTCCAGCAACCTACGTTCGCCACCAAACATGGGTCGCCGGCGTGGCAGGAAGTAAGGCACGGATGCGTCAGCCCTCCATGCCACTGGGCTGGCTCGGTGTAATAACATTGTAAGGATGCCGAAAAGCACATTTCCATAGACAAATAGCCACTCATGTTGTGGATTACAGCTTGTTGTTTCACATAATGAGCAGAACAATGTTACTGAACTTCTTCGGGGGTATCTCAGTCATCAGGTTACACTGTAGGAACCTTCGCCGTCAGTGAAGGGGAATCCACATGGAAGATTTTCTGTAGTACAACTGGGGCCACCCACATTGTTGATGTCCATCGATGTCATCAACCCTATATAGGCGTGGACGGCCCTGCTCCCTCCTCCATTCTTTCCTGCCATCAACTGGCAAGCACAGTCTCCGCAGAAGCTCCGTCGCAGTGTTTGCGCCTTTTTCGGCCACATTTTTTCCTTCTGCCCTTACCCAAGTCTCTATTAGAAATTTTTTCTTTTTTGTTTATGTCGAGAGTTAATCCTTCTTCTTTCTCTTTTCTGTCGCTGCTGCTACAGAAAGAAGATTGCCTCTACAGACGACACTCTGTGTCTACTGTCTTTGGCCTGACCACGACATCTCCGACTGTGAGCTCTGCCAGAAGTTTATTCAGACAACCCTCAGGTGACGCAAGAAGGCTCTCAAAAAATTACTGATGCAACAGCAGGTAGCCAACTCTCGGCAGGGTCTTCCAGGATCCCGGCCGCTCCGTCACCCACTGGATCTTCGAGCTCCCAGGCCTCTAAGGCCTGAGACAAGTCCTCGGGGAAAAGTCACAAGAAAGATCGGGATTGCAACTACTCCCCCCAGTGGCTATCCCATTCCCCGTTGGCTTCTCCTTGGGGGGGGGGTCTTTGTTGACGGCAGCTGCCCCGATGAAGAGACCAGCTGTCCAGGTCTCTGTTTCTACGAGGCCCTTACTGACAGCTTCTCCGCCTGACTTGCAGGGCACCCGGCTGTCAACCTCCGGTTCGACAGCCCCTTCGATACCTGCTCCCCTTCCTCTCCAAGGGCTACAGGCTCGTTGGGCTCTCAGGATGGAGGGTCATCGACTACTGTGACGTCGAACCCCAACCCCCATGACCATGGATTTGAATGAAGTACTTGTCAAGTTCACTAACGTACCAGTTCAGCACTTTAGTGCCTTCGGTAGTCCCTCGCTGCCAGCACCATCGACGGCAACTTTGTTGTCGACACGTGTTCGTCGACCACGGGAGGTTCCCTGTGGGCCTCTGACGACCACTCCGATGCAAAACCCAGACAAGGAGTTTGAAGTCAAAGAGGAGTACCATTCTAATCTCATCCTCCCTGATGACAGAGGATGAAGAGAAAGAGGAAGAAATCCTCATTTCTGATAAGTCCGCTGCCTCTTCAGTCAGTGAGGACTCAGTGCAGCATACTCCAAGATCTCCTCCTGAGGAAGCCGCCTTCTTCAGTGTCATGAAGCAATTTTCTGCCACGATGGGTTTCCAGACTGAGGAGGATGCTACCAGGAAAGACCTGGTGGACTTCCTGGAGGTTCCTGAATCTCCCCCTGAGATTACCATGACAGCCTGGCACAATCCAGACATGGTGCCAGCTAAGCCATGTAGGGCAGACAAGCTTTATAATGCCTCTCAGGGCCTTTCTTGTTTTGCTGCCCAGGCTGAAACCAACTCTCTGGTCATCAGGGCAGCCCAAGACAGGTCTAAGGTGCCAAAACACCTTAGTTCCCTCCCCCAGACAAGGAATCCTGCAAGATTGACCTCTGGGGTAAGAGAGTTTATCCCTCCTCTGCTTTGGGCCTGAGGATTGTAAACCGTCTGTCACACATGGTCAAATTCCAGAATGCCAACTGGAGGAAGGGCAAGGCGGCTGCTCAAGCCCTTCCTGATGGCACCCAGAAGCAGGAATTGCTCCAGTGCCTGCAAACTGCGGAGGATATTAGTAAACATCTCCTCAGGACCCTGTATGATATCGCAGCACAGTGGCCAGGGCAGCTGCCGGCAGCATATGCCTTTGTAGGCACTCGTGGCTCAGTCTCTGGCTTTACGGCTGATGTGCAGAACGAGGTGCTTAACACCCCTTTCAGTGGTACTATGCTCTTCGGCCCTGATGTCCAGGACCTCATCAATGATCTGCAGGCCTCTGGCACAGCCAGTAAGTCCGTCCACTCTCTCTCTACCATTCTCAACCCCTTGGTAGAGGGTGCTATACTTTTTGAAGAGAGGCAGATAGACCAGGCTCGAGCCCCCGCATCCAGGGCAAGCGCAGAGCCCAGTCTTCCTTGCCCGCCCCGTTGAACACTGGAGCGGCGGCCAAGCGTCTCAGAACTGACAGACCAGCCTCCACAGTTGGTCCCGCCTCAGCTTGACTCCTTGCCAGACCCCCCCTCCTCCAGTCCAGACCCAGGAGGTGGTGGTCGGAGGTCGGTTCTCCCTCCATCTGAATCAGTGGAGAACCATAATTTCAGATGCTTGGATCCAGCAGATGATAGAGAGCAGTCATACCTTGGACCTCATTCAGCTGCCTCCAGATACCCCTTCACCACCCTCAGATTATCCCCTGGCTCACTTGTCTTTCCTCCGGGAGGAGGTACAGTCTCACAGTCTCTTCTGCACGAGCAGGCAATCAAACTGGTGCCAAGGTGACAGAGAAACCAGGGGTTTTATTCCAGGTTTTTCCTGGTCCCCAAAAAGACTGGAGATCTGATGCCCATCTTAAACCTCAAGGACTGCAATCCCTTTGTCCAGTACAAAAAGTTCTGGATGGTCACTTTGTCAGGCCTCATGCCCCTCCTCAAGGTCAGGGACTGCCTCTGTTCACTGGACATGCAGGACGCTTACCTGCACATCTCTATCTTTCGTCCTCACAGGAGGTTTCTTTGTTTTACCTTTCAGGGCAAACACTACCAGTTCAAAGTGCTGCCCTTTGGCTTATCCTCTGCACCGTGTGTATTTACCAAATACTTGGCAGCAGTCGCTGCAGCTATCAAGAGAGAGGCATCGCATGTCTTCCCTTACCTGGATGATTGGCTTCTCAGGGCCCCATTCAGGGAACAGCTCCTGCTGATGACTCTGGAGCACACTCTTCAGTTCTTTCACTCTCTGGGCATAACGGTCAGTCTGCCCAAGTCTGTTCTAGTACCATCCCAAAGGCTGCAATACATAGGGGCAGTCCTAGACTCCAAACAGGGGGAAGGCCTTCTTACCCCAAAACAGGGCAGAATGCCTTATAGTCCAGGCTCGGGAATTTGACACGTTCCTGCCAGACTGTACTTAAGATTATTGAATCTAATGGCAGCAACCATTTCGACCATGCCACTGGCCAGACTTCACATGTGCACCCTCACGAGTGCAGTGGGACCAGCGCATGGACGAGTTAGACCAGCAAGTCCTGGTCTCCTCCCCAGTTCGCAGTGTACTGCAGTGGTGAATGGACCCCTCAAATCTTCAAGGGTCCCTTTCTGAATTTCCTCCTCACATCAAATCCTAACCACGGATGCTTTGGGTCTAGGCTGGGGAGCACACTTGGGTCCCTTTCAAACCCAGGGCTTCTGGTCTTGGTGGGAGAAGCTGCCCTGCATATCAGAGTCCTGGAAATGAGAGCGGTGCTCTATGCCATGCAGGCTTTTCAGGAGTATCTTGCTCCATGCCATCTGCTGGTGCAGTTAGACAATCTGAGTGTAGTCCATCAACAAGCAGTGTGGGGCTCACTCATACCCCTTTTGCAGGGAGGCCGTGACAGTGTGGTATTGGGCGCTTGAGCACAGTCTGACACACTCTGCGGTCCACATGCCAGGCATCCTAAACACACTGGTGGACAGTCTCGGCAGGACTCAGTCCGGCATGCACAAATGGGAGCTTTTCTCATCCATAGCAGAAGATCTGTTAACAGATGGGGGTCATCCAGAGTTGGACCTTTTTGCATCCTCACTCAATGCAAAACTGCCCAATTTCTGCTTGCTAGATCCAGGGCCTGGAGTTTTCTGGTGAGACATGTTGCCCCTGTCTTTGTACGGGAGATTTCTGTATGCATTCCCTCGTTTCCACTAATACAGAGGGTGCTGATCAAGCTACAAATGGAGGGGGCCAGCATGATTCTGGTAGTTTCATTCTGGCCTTGCCAGATATGGTTCCCTCTGCCCCTTTGCAGGAATCTAGTGACGCAGGACCAAGGGACCCTGGTCCATACAAACCTCCGGTCCCTCTATCTGCATGCATGGCTCCTAAGGACATCGCGATTGCCAGGTTTAGGGTCCCTAACAGGGTGGCGGACGTCCTGGTGGCCACCCGAAAGCCTTCCACCCGTGCCACTTATGCCATGAAGTGGAAGCAGTTTGCCATTTGGGCTGCCAAGCATTCCCTAGACCCATTCACCTGTCCTGTGAAACATATTCTGGACTACCTGATCTCTTTGTCTGACTCAGGTCTCCAGTATTCGTCCCTCAAGATCCGCCTTTCAGCTATTTCTGCCTTTCATAAGCCAGCGGGTGACTGCACTATTGCTCAGCTGGAAGTCACTCATATGTTTCTCAGGGGCATCCTGCATCTGAAACCCCCAATCCATTCCCCTGTCCCGGCTTGGGACTTAAATTTTATTTTGGAAAAGTTGACCCTGTCTCCTTTTGAGCCAGTCACAACTCGCGATTTGTGCTTTCTTGGAAAGCATTGTTTTTAGTTGCAATTACTTCTACTCAAAGAATTTCAGAGCTCCAGGCCCTCTGGTGTGAGGAGCCTTATTTGATTTTTCATAAAGACAGGGTATCTTTGCACACAAATCCTAAGTTTTTACCTAAGGTGGTTTCTGAGTTCACATTTAATCAGTCTGTCCACCTTCTTGTTTATTTTCCTGAGCATGCCAATCCAGGGGAAGCACTGCTCCGTACGTTAGATGTGCACAAAACTTTGAAGTATTATCTGCTTTGGACTAAGGAGTCCAGAAAGTCTAAGCAGTTGTTTGTTTCTTATGCCCCCCGGTATAGAGGGCATGTCAGGTTCTAAGCAGTGTTTATCCAGATGGTTGGCAAATTGCATTGTGTTCTGCTACAAGTATGGCAAAGAGTTGCCTGGTGCTGTCAAAGCTCATTCCACCAGAGGCATGGCTACCTCGGTGGCTTGTTTCAAAGGGGTCTCAGCTGCTGATATTTGTGGTGCTGCCACCTGGAGTACAGTCCACACCTTCACCAAGCATTACAGTTTGGACAGTGCAGGATTTGACAGGGCCATGCTACAAGGACTCCTGTCTTAAGTTTATGGCGATCCAGCCTAACGGATTGTATATTCTTCACTTGTCACAACTTGGTACTCATTCCTACGGTGTAACCTGATGACTGAGATACCCCCGAAGAAGACAGAACTGTTACATAAGAACTTACCATAATAGGTAGTTCGAGGGGCTCTCAGTCTTCAGGTCTGATTTCCCTCCCACCATCCTCCTTCTTGGGGCTCCTGTTCAGGCCCTGGCTATCTGCTGCTTCCATCCATCCTTTCTATCTAGAGCTGGGTCCTCCTGTCTGTCCCCAGTTCGCCAGGGTGTGAGCCTTGCTCTCTGTCTCCAGAGGGAAAGAACTGAGGAGGGAGCAGGACCACCCGCACCTATATAGGGTTGGTGACATTGGCGAATGTCGGCGTGGGTGGCCCCAGTTATACTGCTGAAAATCTTCTGTGTGGATTCCCCTTCACTGATGGCAGTGAAGGTTCCTGTGGTGTAACCTGAAAACTGATATCCCCTCGAAAATCTGCTGTTATGGTAAGTTCTTATGTAACTGTTCTTTTTGTCTCACTGTCAGACCTAGCATTCACTATAGCATTCAGTATTGTTTTCTTTGTGGTAGCCAGTAGAGCCCATTTGTTTATGACCAAGACTTCACTAATTAGGACTTGTTATAGCGAGGAAGTACTTTAGGTTTTGCCATTCGAGTCTGTGCTGCAGAGTTCATTTGAACCAATGAGCATGAAGCATTGTTTCGGCACTGCAGTGATGACCACCTACCACAGACCAGCGTGATATTGACCATTTTATCAGCTATATTGTGCTATGCTATCATATTAGTGGTTAACTTTATCATCGTTGTCTTGATTTGAATACAATACAGTAATATGATGTGTGTTTAATTAGTGTGCTCATCATTCTTTGCAAATGTGTACCAGCAAATCTCTTATTTTTTTAAGTGAAAGAAATGTACCCAGTGTGTCCACATGCATGCATTTGATAGCCCCATTCGTGGAAGCTGATGAAATCCTTAAAATGTATCAGTTGCCATTCAGAGTGTTCAGATTGCAAACCCAGTGTGCAATTCAGCTTTGCCCAAATGTGTCAGTTCCCCGTTACGGAATGGCTTGACTAAAAGTATGCAATTTATCCCAGTTAAGGTCTGCAGAGATAGATTAAAGAGGAACACTTGGGCAGACTGGGTGGGCCAAACAGTCCATTTCTGCCAACAAATTCTATGTTTTTAATTTGATGTATAAGTGGACAAAACCATAACTCGTGGGTGGCAAAGCCACTTGTGAGTTATGAAAGTCTGTATAGAGGAGGTTGGCCGTCACCCTTGCTGGTTATTTTCTTATCCCTTGGGATGCTGCCGGCAAGCACATCATTGCATATGCTGGCATGAAGCCATGCAGACACCGTATTGTTAGTCCCCCATCATTTGCATGCCAGCTCCAGCTACCCAGCCACTTGGTAGCTCCAAGATGATGGTAGTGGTGCAAACACCAGCCCCCACCGAGCCGGAGAACATCCTCTAGGCACTTGGTCTTCCTTCTCTAGCCAGGCCTCAGCATCCCAGTCAAATTCCCGAACGCAGGTCGCTGGCATCATGAGTGTCAACCGTCTGCCTAGCTGTACAGAATTTTGGATGTGATGGGACACATCTCCTTTAAAGTACTGGTGCTGACTTTTGCTCTTTGCCAAATACACTATTCTGATTGTATTATGACGATAAAGCCTTTACTTTTACTTGCCCCATTTGCTTGGAAGCTCTTATGGGGATAGATTTCTCCTGCTACTGTTCACTTGCTGATGCTTTCCTTACTGTTGCTGTCCCCTAATTTGAGTTCTTTTTGTTCCGCTAGCTGGATGATGACGCTCTCAAGTACATTGGTGCTCACTCTCCTGAACTGGTTACTATCAATCTACAGACCTGCTCTGTAAGTAGATTGTATGACTGTAATCCCCAAATTTAGTACTGTACGGTTACTTGCCAGAGGAATTCAAGTACAATTTTCAGGATAATGAAACAAGTCTGACTAAAAACATGCAGGGCAGTGTAGTAACAGAAAAATAATTAAATCTGTTTGCATGGTGGCATGCTGTGCTTCTAGGCAGGAGAGCTGAATTCATTTGCAGCTGACCCTAGGACGCTCACTCCCGTGTCAGCCAAGTGTAAGCTAGAGTCAAGGTGGCGATGCACTAGACTGTGAAGTGGGATATGAAGATGCAATTTAAGATCCCCCCCAGTTGATAAGGAGTGGTGCTGTTGCTGACATAATGTGGAGACTGATATACATCAGTCAATGAAGCATCTCATGGAACAGAAAAGAGGAGTGACCAGGGTGTCGAAAAGTGAAGGCCCGAGCATTGTTGATGGAGGTGAGTTGGGCTCATGGCCTGCTGAGTCAAGGCACAGTAATCAAAGGTTAAAAATGAAAATGAAGGCCTAGGCTTTAAAGCTATGGTCTGGAAACTTCCCTGCAAGAAGAAGAAGAATTGGAAAGTGGGGGGACTAATAAGGACAGAAAGATGTGGCAGATGAAGGAATGGAAGATCCTGCTTCCTCCACCAGAGACCGAAAGTGTTACTGTTCACATACAATAGAGAAGCTTAGAACATCGATGCTATGAAAGTGCTTTTTCTAGGTAAGGTTCAGAAGGGGGACATCAATCTAAGACTTTGTTATTCCGTCTGTAGTGATAACAGTTTGCCACACTGGTTCATGAAGGCTTCAAGATCTAAATAAGTAATAAGGACATTTCTGTCAGTGCTGCTGGATCACTGTGGCACTCAAGTCGTATGTTTGATGGCAGTGCTTCTAAGCTGTGCTGTGCCTTTCCTTCACATGCTTAGTGAATTTTCTTTGCTTTGGGTGTCAGATTTCTGGCAATCCATTAGCTAACATTCCCGATGCCATTCATGACATCAGATACTAGACGTGGGGGAGGGGCTTCAGGACAAATGGGGAGGGGGGACCTGCAATTAAGGAAGAAGAGTACTTTTTAAATAACAATCACCAAAAACTGAATTCTGCTGTGACACATAGTTGTTAGCACAGAGTGCAGTTATGTGTCCAGTTCAACATCCACAGAATTCCCGGGGCCTTGATTACCAGATACATTTTGAATGGCTACTATGTATGTAAAATTTGCTACTGATTTTCCAGTGACTGTTTCATGTGTAAACCAGGATAACACTGAGACGCACCAAGCCAGGACATGCAGAACAATTCATGCCCTGCCTGGAAAGAGAGATGTATAGTGCAAGGTTATGTACTACTCGAGGATTTTAGTTGGGTGTCATAAATGAAGAGAGCTTATCTTGTATCATTTTCGTACAACTGTGGAACACCTGGAGCAAATTATAGCCCTCATATCCTTCTCCAAGGACATGGGTTGTGGTTTCCGTCTGACATTATATATTTATTTTTAGTTTTTGTTGACCGGGAAAGGAGGGCTAGGCAATTCTGCCTATTTTTTTTTTTTTCAGCCTTGTCCTGGGGGGGCAGATGGAAACCATTTGCAAAAACTAAATAAAATAAATAAACCAGCTGAAATTGAACCAGATTAAGCTGTTGGTGGTATTGTTTAGTGAACTGGGGGGAAATTAGGTCAGGACATGGGGGAAATTCCCCTGCTGTTTCCGAAAAGTGCCATGGGATTTTTAATGTCCACCTGAACAACCACCAGGACAGGCAGATGGGACCGTGTTTTAAGATCTCATCTGAAAGGCAGCACTTCAGGAATGCAGCACCCCCTCATGCTACTCTACAGTGATACTTCATATACTTTTCTGAACATTGTATTTGTTTAAAGTGAAAGTATTGTAAGTTGTACAACATCAGCAAAATGCAGGTGAAGTCAGTGAAAATGCATTTTTGGGGGGGCTCTGTAACCGTTTCCAAAGAAATAAACTGACGAGAACAGAGCCTAGAGCAGATATTATAACAGTTTTCTAATTCAGCTTTTACACTGGGGAATGCGACTTCTGTCTGTGTTTTCTAGACCCTATCCTTGCTAGAGAGCTCTGTAAGCCTGATTTACAGATGCAGCTGTTCCACCCAGAGAGGCAGGAGGTCACGGTAAGGGTAATTGACCAGGAAAGTTTTCCCCAGTACTGTGTGCCATCAGAAGTAGTAAAATGGCAAGAACAGCACTGTGTTCAGTCTAGTGCCTTTGGAAACACAGTATATCTGAGCACACTTTACAAACTAAGTTTTCTTTTAATTTAAAAGTTTCTTGGATTTTCTCAGAAGCAAACCAAAATATGCATACAAATAAAGTTGTGATCAGAAGTAAACTCCAATTAATTAATCTTCAACTTTCAATGCATAAATATCGAAATTTCAAAGGACAGATATTTACAGTATAATATGGAAATGTTTAGTCACATTACATTTATAAAGTCAAAAAGACAAGAAAAGGTTCCCATATTTCATTGAATTTATCCAATCTGTTTGCAACTAGGTAACTAATTTGTTCATTATTAGCAGTGGTCCCCATACAATCCAAAAGCTCTCTTAAAACAGGAATTCTAAGAGATTTCCAATTCTGCAGTAATAATCTTTTATATGCTAATATCAGATTTAATAAGAGTTGAAAAACTAAGTTTGATAACTGGTAGTGCAGGGACTGTATGCAAACACCACTAAGCAAAATGCACACATGCAGAACCCGCCTTGTTAAGCGAGGGGAATGTTTGCCACAACAACGGAGGTATTCCTTGCTCTTTAGTAAATAAAGAAAACAATATTATGATACATTTCTGGTACAGCTGAATTTTTTTTTTTTTTTTTAACTTTCTTTATGCCTCCTGCACCGGCGACCTGAACTCTCTCTGGCAGGGCACTCGGTATGCTCTCAGACTCCACCTCCCCTACCGCACCACCTGGCCACCTGACCCCCCCGGCTGTGAGTCCCCAAGGGGTAGGACCGCCAACTCCTCTGGCGCTCTATCTGCAATCTAGTGGGGTGACCAAGGAGCAGAGGGAGTGCCCCCGTGGAGCTGGGAGGCCCGGCAGTGGATGTGGGGACCAACCACTGGACCTGTCCTTGCCTGTCAGGCGCGCTGGGGATTTTCTCTTGTTCTGTCCCACCCCCTGCGGAGCTTGGTCTTGCCATGATGACCAGCGTCCGCCGAACTCTGCCCCCAGTGCCTTACGGCAGCGTCACATACTTCCTGGCTACCCCCGGCCATCGCCAGGGGTAACTCAGGAGCGACGCTATCCCTACATCCCTCCCCGGGAAGGGAGAGCCATCACACGGATGCTTCATCCCTACCTACCCCTGCCGACCCCCGACTTCCCGGGCTCGTTCCCAAACCCGGGTCATTGGTGTGGCGCGAGGTGAGGCATCTAGAGCCTTAACTCTCAGTACCGCTGGGCCGGCCACAGCTGAAGTGTTGTTGAGAAGAATTGCGCAGCATTGGTTACATAAAGCCCGTTATTTGTACTCAGGCCGTTACTGTACAGTATAAGCAGGCACAACCCAGTGCAAACCATCTCCAGTGCACTGCAAACTGTGACCTTTAGGGACAGGTCTCTGCCAGTGCCCACTCAGTTCTGAGCTGGTTTTTAAGGTAAGTGTCCATTGTGCTGCATTATACATAGTTGTGACTGTTATGCGAGGTAAGCCACTCTTCTCTTCACTTGTTGCCAAGCTGAGCCCACAGTTTGTTGCCTTTGGGACTCCCATGTCCGTGTCAAAGCTGAGCCTCTAGAGGGGGAAAGACCAGACCGCAGATCATTTTACTAACTCCACTTTAATCTGTCTTGATGAGAGGGATCTGGGAGTGAGGGTTCACAATGACCTAAAGTTTAACCAACATTGCAGCCAGGTGGTAAAAAAAAAAGCAGGAAATACACTGAGCTGCATTAGTAGACATATTAAGTCTAGGAGAAGTGAGGTGTTATTCCCACTTTATGGTTCTTTGGTACGACCGCACTTGGAATACTGTGCTCAGTTTTGGTCTCCAGGCTACAGAAAACAGATTGTAGCATTGGAAAGGGTCCAAAAAAGGGCCACACGACTGATTGATGGGAATGAAGGTTGTGACTATCCAACTCGTTTACAAAAGTATAGACTGTACACTTTGGAGTATAGGAAGTTGCGAGGAGACGTGTTTGGTTTATAAAGCGCACTCTGATATTAGTCTAAGGGAATCTTTGGGGCTAAATCTAAGAGAAACATTGTATAAGACTAGAGCACATCCTGTACAATTGAAAATGGAAAAGTTTAGAACTACAAGAAGAAAGCTTTGGTTCAGTGTCAGAGTGGTACCAATATGGAACAAACTCCCCAAGGAAGTAGTATCTAGTTGTACTATGCAGGACTTCAAAACAAAATTAGATGAATATTTGTAAAAAAAAAAGTGTTTTGGGATGCTAATTAATTTATGGCAAGCTGTATGGACGAAATAGGTCTCCTGTGCTTTGTTACAACTTATGAACTTGTACGATACTTACTGTTTTTTTTTTTTCTCCCCCTCCTGCAGCAAATCACAGATGAGGGCTTAATCACAATATGCAGGGGATGCCACAAGCTGCAGTCACTGTGCGTCTCTGGCTGCTCCAACATCACTGACGCCATCTTGAATGCATTAGGGCAGAATTGCTCAAGACTTAGGTAGGTTCACAGAGTGAGGAATTGCCGGTCCAAGCAAAGTTCTAATAAAACAGCTGTCTAATGCAGACAGACTTTCAACAAGTAGAAGGCAGCGCTCAGAACTAGAGAGGGTGCAAGAAAAATATATATGCAATCACCACAGAAATAATTGCACTCCAGACTTAAAATTCAGATGGAAAGATTTTCTTTTACTGTATCAGGATAGTACTTACAAAGTACAAATCATATCCATGGCCATGTCAGTATACACGTAGAAAGCACAATGCACCCAAATACAAGTCCCCACACTGTGACAAAACCTCTGCGCTTCGGGGTTTCAAACCCCTTCCTCAGGAGGCCGAAGCGCAGGGTTTTTGTCACAGTGTGGGGACTTGTGTTTGGGATATGATTTGTACTTTGTAAGTACTATCCTGATACAGTAAAAGAAAATCTTTCCATCTGGATTTTTCATTTATTCATTTATTCATTACAAATCGGGTTTACAACCTTTGAGTCAGAGACTCATTTACAAGGGCACCTTGTCGGGGCAGACATCAAGACAGTTATTACAGTGCAGGTTAAAACAGAGGATAACATTACAAGTGCAGTAAAAGGAACATTTAACATAGATACACTTAGGTCACATAATTAAGTACACATTTTAAGTCTGGAGTGCAGTTATTTCTGTGGTGACTCTAAAGCAGACAGCCCTGGATTAGAGCTTCTGCTGAGATAGTTGGGGAAAAGTACAGTGTAATGTCTGAAAGATATGATCTGATTGTACATCTGACAGCAGCATCTATCTGTTTTTACCCTGTTTAGAATATTAGAAGTTGCTAGGTGTTCACAGCTAACGGATAATGGGTTCATCACCCTGGCTCGGGTAAGTTTTTTTTTTTTTTTTTTAACTTTATCATTTTGTAAGAAATTCTTTCAGTTGATTCATCAACAGAAGGATAATTACACTGTGCATAAAACAGATACATTCTTTTATAAAGAATTAGACCAGATACCTTCCCATTCGTTACACATTGGGTAAGTGCAGAGTAATACAATTAGCAAAAACAAAACATTGTAACAGGGCATACATCCCAGGAGCTTAAAAGGGATAAGTATTGGGGATCTGCAGTAACTAAATTCCTAATTAAGAAATGTGCCACTGGCCTCCCATTACCCCTCATAATTAATCTATAGCAGAATATATATCCCCCCAGACAGACCCAGAACCACTAAACAGTGTAGTAAACCTAGTACAAGGAAACAAGACATTTAAGCTTGAGAAACTTGTGGACTTGTCTGTTAACTAAAATCTGTGAGTAAATATAAAGGCAGATGAACCATGAAAATGGAGTCTGTTGGGTTACTCTGCAGGGCCAAGCCCAAACTGTTTACTGTGACTTGCAGCCATCAGCTTGCCTATACAATGCATTAAATGCCACCCAAATTTCAAAAGATTCACTGGTGGCCGCTGTATCCATCAGTATTTATAGGCTCAAGGATGCGTTTAATCTCCCTGACAAAACATCCCCGACATGTTAATTATTCATGCCTCAGTATATAAACGTAAAACATTTAAATCCTTGTTGGTTATGAGGGTAGTCAGCAGTGTTGCACTTCCTCACTCGCAGTTACCAGCTGAGTTCCATAATAGCGATATCATCTGTGTCCCAGTGTGTCCTCAGACACCTCTGATTGAAGTTCCCTCGCCAGCCGCAGCTCCTGTTCAGTCCAATGAAAGTGTAAGTGTCCATTCTGAACAACCCTCAGCTTTGCAGGAAGCAAAAGTTGGTGCTGAACTTTGTGTCTGCAAAGCCCCCCTCATCCAATCAAAGGCTTTGTGCCTGGTTCTGGTGCTGTAGGACAGATCGGGAAGACTGCATGAAGTAGCCACAACCCTATCCCTGTCCGCAACCTCAGTGGATACAGTTATGAAGGTGTGGGCCATCTCTGTATTCACTGGGGATCTCCAAGAAGAGAGACAGTATTACTTTCTGTATCGAGAAGCCAGGATCTTCCATAAGTCCCAGTGACTTTGGTTGAAACTGTCAGGCAAATGCTAGGGGATCTTATCCCTCTGCCCTCTCTGGGCGATTCATGAACAGCACATTTTTTCCCTGGTCTGGTTCTCTAAAGTCTTGACGTTGCTGAAGCAGGGAATTTTCTTTGACCAGGTTCGCTGCCACATCATGCATTTAAAAAAAAAAAAAAAGATCCTTCTGTCCACTGCATTGCCTTCTCCACATTGTCCACCCGAGTCTCAAGCATAGAGACCCGTTGTGTCAGATTATCCAGTTGTTATATCCAAATCTTGGATTGTTTTGATTAATTGGCTTAGTGTGGGGCTGTTTTGTAAAGCCACATTGCTGGTGGGTTCACTGCTCACGCAGGAGTCTGCCTCATGGCTTTGAGGCCTGGTCTCTCTTGCTGACTGCTTCTTTGGCTTGAAAAAGTCCTCCAGTAATGCAGCATTGCAGTTTCCCCATTATTTCTTGCCAAAGGTTAATGTAAGCAAAAGTCTCTTTATAGTCGTAAACGTTTTGCAAATAAATGCTGCTGTTAATAAAAGGAATAAAAGTAAAGAATCTCCCTCAGGAACTGTAAGGAGTGTCTACTCCCCTTGGATGCTAAACCATGCCTCCGGTAAGTGTTTTAGCCATATACACTGTAGCATAGAATTGATGACGGAAGGAACTCTGGCTCCATCTTGTCCATTCCTCCTGTCACACTGCCCAGTTTAAGTATGGACACATTCAGGCTTATCAGCCTGTGTGCTGCCCATACGCATACCTTGTAACCCATCAGGACTTTTCTCCTTTAGGAATCCACATGGGAGAGTCCGGTTGTTTTTGTTAAAGCTTATGGACCTGGGCAAACTCCAGTGGTACTACTTGAAATCATATGGAATGCCATTGCCATCCTGTGGGAAGGCAATGTGATCGGGCATAGAGGATGAGTGGTAAAACACAAGATCCCAGGTTCGAATACCACCCCCATCATTGGCTCACTGTGTGAACTTTGACCAAGTAAGGGGAGACGGGACCTGATGCATCCAGTAGCGGAAGGAAGAGACATTCATTGATATGCGATCGGGGGAGGTGCCATCAGGGAAATATCAACCATTTTCTCTTGCTCTGTGTCGCGCTCAAGCCCCTCACTGAGGATGCTTGCACTGGCATGCCTGACATGCTGAGCATGTGGCCTCTCACCCGCTGCAGTCCCCAGCTGCACTACCACCAATGAGCACTGAGGTGGCAGTACTGTAATTGGGAATGCAGTCTTTGCATCACAGAGGAGCAGAGCATCTGCTGGGGAAGTTCTGTTTTCCTCCTACCAGCCCTGTTGATCGCCAGGGCTTACAACATGAACTCTGGTAACCAGCATAGCAAGCGGCATCTGCAGTGGCATTCGACCCACCAAAGTATCCATTTCTTTATTATGTTTGAGAGAGACTTATTATTTGTTCTCTTGTTCTGTCGGTCCAACACTCCTTCAGTCCATGGCCACATCCTAAGTCCCGTCACCTTATCTACCTGGGGAGCTATTATGCCCACAACTTAACCCCTTGTTGTGGGGCCTTCAGTGTACACCACTCCTCTCTGAAATTCCAAGTCTGGCACTCTCTTGGTGCGAACTATGACATGGTGCACAAGAGTGCCATTGCCCTTCATGAAATGTGCAGAAGCACTTTGCATCATTTTCTCCTGGACTCTTAGGATGCTGATGTCTAGAGCTTCAGTGTATACTGATTGGCAGAGCCAGTCAACATCTGTCCTCTCCAAGTTGCTCCTGCTGCACTACCACCCATGGTCACCTGGGTGGCAGTTGCATATTGAAGTCCCACTTTGTTTGACATTGCATGGTATTTGATATAAGAGATCAGTACGTACAAACATACGAAATTGCCAGCAGAAACAGGTCTGTTGGTCTGTCAAGTCTGCTCGAGTGTGCAGCTAGCACCTCATCTCGCAGCTGCCCCTCCAGCCCTCCCCTTCCCAGTATTCTTTCCCCTGTCCCAATCCCTCTTGAAACTGCCCACCGTCTTACTGGACACTATCTCATCTGGTAAGGTGTTCCATGTGTCCACTACTCCTTCAGTGAAAAAATGTCTCCTCATCTCTCCCCCAATCTCAGTCCATGCCCTCTTGTGTCCCTCCCCCTTCTCATCTGGAAAATCCCTTTTGTGTTGGTCTTATTTATCCTCTTTAGATACTTAAAGTTTTTGATCATATCCCCCTATCCTTCCTCTCCTCCAGTGAATACATATTCAGCTCTCCTAGCCTGTCATCGTAGGGCTTGCTGTCTAATCCCTGGATCATCTTTGTGGCTCTTTGCTGCACCCCCTCCAGCAATCCGATGCCCTTCTTCAGGAATGGGCGCCAGTACTGCATGCAGTACTCCAGATGGGGCCTGACTAAGGATCGATAAAGGGGCAGGATAACCTCCCTCCTTCTGGAGGAGATCCCTCTAGCAGTACACCCCAGCATTTTGTTGACTTTCGCTGCCGCCTTCCTGCACTGAGCAGAGTTCTTCATGCTCCCTGTAATGATCACTCCTAGGTCCTTCTCCTCTGTGGAACTCCTCAACTGTATTCCATTCAAGTGATAATCCCTTCCCTGGTTCCTGGCTCTGAAGTGCAGAACCTTGCACTTCTTGACGTTGAACCCCCAACTGCCATGTTTCTGCCCACTCCTGCAGCTTATTCAGGTCCTCCTGCAACCCCTTCCACCCCTCCGCTTCATCAACCACAGCTCCCATCTTGGTATCGTCTGCAAACAGACTGATTCTGCTCCAGATCCCATGTGAGATATCTGCAGTAAAAATCCCAAACAGCACCGGTCCCAGTACTGATCTCTGTGGTACCATGCTCATCACCACTCTGTGACAAGAGGATCTTACTTCGTATGGGTTCCTGCAGTAGGTCATAACATATAGGACTGCGCCCCACATGGCAAACTTTTGCTGGCAGGGGACCGCCCACCCGACGTCATGTGACAGACATCAGCATGACCCTATATAGTGCACGGTCCCTGCGCCCGCTTTCCAGTTCTTTCCAGCCGTCAACCTGTGCACGTTGGACCTCATGGTAAATGTAGCCCCAGTCGATTGCCATTTTGAATAAGTATCCTTTAATTTTTTTTATAGTAAAGTACGCTTTAAATTTCTTGAATGTCTTCCCAAACTCCAAAGACCAAGAAGAAGAAGTGTGAGAAGTGCGGTACACAGCTCCCTTACAAGGATGACCACAAGCTCTGCCTCATCTGTCTAGGCCTGGCCCACGACACGGGGGCCTGCCCGGACTGTCAGCCTTGCCAGCGGATTTCTCGGCCTCCTTATCCCTACGTCTACCTAACCTTTTTTCCAGGGTAGACTTAGGGAAATTTTTGCAAATTTGGCAGTCTGAATTGAGGTGGTAAAACCCCAGACAGTAAACACAGGTGGTGTGGGGATCGGCCTTAGCAAAGACCTCCCCACACACACTACAGTGGGCCTGTTTTTTTTCTTGGGTTTCTCAGACATGGCCAACCTAACCAACTTACCCTTAATATAGCAACTGCCAGGCAAGACTCCCCTATCGGTTTCTCACCATGTCACGGATGATGGAAAAAAACGTTCAAATCATGTTTTTTTTTTTTAAACCGATACGGACCGGTAACCACACACTAACATATTTTTTTTTTTTTAACAAGGATTTTAATACAGGATCGGTTCAGCCAAACCGATCGAACAAATTTACAATTTCCGCACAGTTACTAATCTAAGTACTTATGGTACCACAGACAGAGTCTTGAACCGGAAAACAGAACAAAAAATCGGACTAAAACCGACACTTTAACCGCGTTTGAACTGAGCAGAAGGAGAAAGCTCCGGAGTGACTGTTCAGTGAGGCGGAGAAAAGAATCTGATGGTTTGGTTTCAGAAGGACACAGAGTTTTCAACCGAGCTCGAGCCCAACGTTCTATGACTGGCATAGAATTTTAACCCTTCACTCTCCGGGGAAGTTCAAGAGCTGGAGCTAACTGCAAATTGTCAGAATACAGCAAGACTCCATTAGAAGAAACACAATTACTAAGGTGAGTAATTTTTTCTTTCCAGACCTGATACTCCGGTTACTGAGGTTCTTCTCGCACCCGTCGGAGTCACGCCCGGGTGGCCCCCATTTTTCGATCATTAGCCTGTTCTATGCTTTATTGGCTATCTTAACTTGATAGGCAGAGACACACTGCCCTATTGGGGGATCTTCCTCTGTCAATTTCTTTGACAAGGATCCTTCACTTACTCTTCATTCTTTCGCAGTCCCTCCCTCTGTGAGTTTTATGCTTCACTACCTAGAAACATAGATTTTGACGGCAGATAAGGACCGCTTGGCCTACCCAGTCTGCCCATTTCCCTACCTAATGGATAAGCTGCAGATCCTAGTTAACCAGCAGCCTACTTCTTCCTACCCCCACTCCCTAGAATTGCCTTATGACTGTCCCATGCATGCTTGAATTCCATCACTGTTTTTGACTCCACAACCTCCTCCGGAAGGCCGTTCCATGCATCCACAACCCTCTCTGTGAAAAAATACTTCCTTAAATTACCTCTAAGCCGCCCCCCTTCCATCTTCAAATTGTGCCCCTTGTTCTTGCACACTTCTTTTGAAAGATGCTACCCTCTTGGACTTTGTTGATTCCTTGAGGTACTTGAAAGTTTCTATCATGTCCCCCTCTCCCTCCTTTCCTCGAGGCTATACATATTCAGCTCCTTAAGTCTCTCTTCATATGTCTTCCGGTGCAGACCCTGCACCATTTTAGCTGCCCTCCTCTGGACAGCCTCCATCCTGTCTATGTCTTTTGCGGAGATTGGGTCTCCAGAACTGCATGCAGTACTCCAGATGGGGTCTCACCAACTGTCTGTACAGAGGGATAATAACTTCCTGTTTTCTACTGGTGATGCCTCTCCTATGCATCCCAGTATCCCCCAGCCCTCCTTGCTGCCCTCTCACATTGCTTGCCCACCTTTAGGTCATCTGATATGACTACCCCCAGGTCCCTTTCCATTTTTGTTGTTGTTAGTATCTCACCCCCCATTGTGTACTCTTCCCCTGGGTTTTTGTTTCCCAGGTGCATTACCTTGCACTTCTTAGCATTGAATCTAAGCTACCATACATTTGACCATTCCTCTAACCTTGCCAATTCCCTTCTCATCCTTTCCACCCCACCTTGTGCATCAACTCTGTTGCAGATCTTTGTGTCATCTGCAAAGAGACATACCTCCCTTTGAACAGGCAGGTAGCTGGGGTTCATGCTGCCTGTCTCTCTGGGGTGGGGGGAGGGTTGTCCCAGCCTGAAGGTTGTTTCATTGCCAGGGTTATATTGCAAAATATGGTCCGTATTTTCTGTTTCCTTCTCCCCTCAGGGTTACGGGTCGATACGCTCCACACAGTGCCTGTCCAAATGGTGGGGCGACTGCGCTTTGTTATTCTACCCATTAGGGAATGTACCTGCCCTCTTCCATGGGAAGTCATAAGGGCTTCCCATGGGAGTCATTGCCGCTTTCGCAGCCTTTTCAAATCAAGTTTTCTGCAGCTGATTTTCATGCTGCGGCACCTTGGAGTGCATCTCTTTCTTTCTCCAAGTGTCTCCATCTGGACTGAGCCATCTTGGCTGGAAGTGAGTTCTGACCTAGCAGTCCTGTAGGACCTTTTCTGGACTAGGTCGACTCAGGGTTCTCTTTTTACCAGATTTCCTGCCTCCCGGGCTGCAATTTTTATCCAACTGAGATTGACTGCTTGGGATTTAGTCCTATGTGTTATGATCTACTGCAGGAACCCTCTTGAAGTAAGATAGTACAGTTACGTAAAAACTTGCTGTAACAGTAGGTCTTCGAGAGAGGTTCCTGCAATAGGTCACCTTTTTTCCTTCCCTCCCTCCCTCCGTCCCCCAGGTTTTTTCTGCATGCTCTTGCAGGCCAGTCTGGATTGGGTTCTAGGAAGGCTATCCGCTTCTCCTGTCGAAACCACTAGGGGTCTCTGGTGGGAAAACTGGAACGTGAGTGTGGGGACCGCTCCCTATATAGGGTCACACTGACGTCTGTCACGTGACGTCAGGTGGGCGGTCCCCCGCCAGACATTGCTAGCAAAAGTTTGTCTTGCGGTCCTGATGCCAGGGAACGCAGTCCTATATGTTATGACCTACTGCAGGAACCTCTCTCGAAGATCTGCTGTTACAGTAAGTTCTTATGTAACTGTATCCCCCCACACCCTTTGCTGCCTTCCCTTTAGCCAGTTTGTGATCCATTTCACCATTTTTGGTCCCGCCCCACATATTCTAGTCCCCTTCCCACCACCACTCATGTGGCACTGAATCAGAGGCATTGCTGAAGTCTAAATACAGGACATCCACTGCTTGGCCCTTGTCCAGTTCCCATGTCAGCCAGTCGCAGTACTCTACAAGGTTTGTCTGGCAGGATCTGCCCACTACAAACCTGTGCTGTTGCCCATCCTGGAGACCATTTTCCTCCAAGAAGCTCACTAGCCTTTCTCTTAGGATGGTCTCCATGAGCTTTCCTGTGATCGATGTGAGGCTCACTGGCCTATAGATTTCTGGTTCATCCTTTGGACCACTATTGTGGATGGGCACCACATGGGCCATTCTCCAGTCCTGTGGTACACATCCCGTGTCCAGGGAGGTATTGAACAGGTTGGCCAGTGGCCCAGCCAGGACCTCTGCCAACTTCCTTAGTACCCTAGGGTGAATGCCATCAGGTCCAGGTGCTCTGTCCACTCTTAATGCCCTCAACCCATCTAGTACCCTGCTCTCTGTAATCCCTACATCTGTCATGTTTCTCCCCCCCCACCTACCCCCCTCACCTTGGGTATTTGCCCCCCCTTCTCCAGTGTGAATACAGAGCAGAAGTATTTGTTCAGTGCCTCTGCCTGCTCCGCCCCTTTCTCCACCCACCCCTGTTCTTCTTTTTATCACAACATTATTTGTCACTTCCTCCATGGACACACCCAGGGGCTGCTGCCCCACACCACAGAGAGTGCGTCCTCCGGCCCATTGGGGCCATCATGGGCTGCTGGGCCCTGAATTTCTCTGTTTTTTTTTTTCCCTGCACCCGTGCAATGGGCGCAGCAGCTGTCTCCACCTCCACAGGCGGCCAAGTGCATCTGAATATGTGTCAAACCCTCTTGTGCTGACGTGCGCCACCGGCTACCAAGGGAAAAGCGGTCTCTGGATGCTCACTCCTTACCTCCCAGCCGACCCCTGAACTACCAGAGTCCATTCCTGAACCTGGGTCGCTGGCATGGCATCCAGCGCCTCAACCCTCAGCGCCACCAGGCCAGGACCCCCCGTCCTTCTTAATCCTCACCAACTGATCCTTGCTCTTTCTTCTCTCTCCGATGTAGCGGAAGAAGTCTTTTTTTCCACTTTTGATTCCCTGCGCCAGTCTCAGCTCACTGGATGTCTTGGCTGCCCTGACCAGTCTGGTAACCTCCCTGGACTTCTCCATGTACGTATCTTTTATCTTCACCCCTCCCTGATTTCCTGTACTTTCTAAATGCTGCCCTCTTGGCCCTCAACCCTTCCATAACCTCCTCTGTCAGCCAACTGGGTTTCTTTGCCCTTCCCTTCTTGCTTTTTTCCTTAGTGCAAGACTCCATAGCCTCCACCAGCCCTTCCTTTATGATGGCCCATTTCAGATCTGCATCCATGTGTGGTTGCATATCTGCCAGGTGCCTGCCCAAAATTTCCCCCATCTTCTTAAAGTCCACCCCCTGATCTCAATCACCCGTGTACCTGTGCCCCCTATTTCCCTCCCCATGTTGAGTGTGAACCACACCGAATAGTGGTCACTCCCAGCTAGTGGTTCCTCCACTTCCAGATTCCTTACAGCTTCCCCGTTATCCACTACAAGGGCCAGAGTCCTTTCTAACCGAGTTGGCCCCTGGACCAGCTGTGTTAAGAAGCTGTCTTGAAATGTTTCTAACAGGACCCACGCCCTTGCACTCGTGCTGGATGGGGTTCCCCACTCTACCCCTGGTAGGTTGAAGTCCCCCACCACCACTGTGCTCCCCTTCCTGCAGACCTTCCTACTTTGCTCAGCTAATTCTCTATCCCGGTCACTCCCATGAGCTGGTGGCCTGTACACCACCCCCCATCCTCAGTGTCCTGTTCTTTGCATCTTGGAACTGCATCCATAGTGTTTCTGTCCTCCTGTCCTCTCCTTTCCTTACACACTTTATCTCCTCCCTTACATAGATTGCCACCCCCTTCCCTTCATTCCCCTTAGCCCTATCCTTTCTGGATAACCTGAATCCTGAGATCATCATAGCCCAGTCCTGGTACAGTATGGGTGGTCCACGTTTCCATGATGGCCGCAATATCCACCCCCTTCACTGCCAGGAAAGTCTGTAACTCCGCTGTTCTATTCCTTATGCATCTTGCATTCACTGAGTCCACCCTCCAGCCTGTCTCCTCCCTTTCCCTTCCCCTAGTCTTCCCCCACTTTATCCCTCCCTGTGCCGCTTCCCCACTGCCTTTACTCATAACTAGGGGGAGTGAGCTCACTAGATTCCCCTTTCCGGACCCTTTCCCCATCAGCGGTCCCCTCGCCACCCCCCAGTTTAAATCCACCTTTGTTGATAAATACCACACTATTCCGAGTTTAGTACTCCCTTCCCCTCCCTGCTCAAACGTAACCTGTCCCCTGCATATAGGTCACTATTGCCCCAGGTCCTGCCCCAGTCTGACACCAATCCGTACTGATACGGCACCAATCCATCAGCCACTCATTGGACTCCTCTATCCTTTTTTTCCTCACTATACTCTCACACAGTATCGGGAGTACCTCGGAGACTGTCCTGTGACAAGGTGAACCCTCACTGAATGGCTGCCTTTGTGCATACAGCTAAAACATCTTACAGTCCAGTTCCTTGAAAACCTCTTACAGCCACCTTTACCATCATCTGTACAATTCCTGGTTTGCAGGATCTTAGGAAGGATTGCTCACTGTGGGCCCTATTCACAGTGGAATTTGATAACATGCCAGAAAGGGCGCATACCAAGCTCTGCAACTACATTTCATGTACCCAGCCCCTGTCCGATTCATGGGGCTGAGATTCACTCTCCTAGCTGGTCTGATGCGCAGCCACATAGCTCCATGCAAGGGGGTGGGGTCAGCTGGGGAGAAGCCTTAAATAGTCCCACAATAGATCCCCTGCCCAGCTGTAGCAGGGCATCACGGGATATGGCAGCCTGCACAGGGACTGTCATGTTCTCCACTGTATATTTGTTTTTTTCCCTTTGTTGCAATCTGTGCCTTACTGCCATCATCTACTACCCAGGTCTCTGTGGTATGCGTGTGGTGTTGTGTTATCTGGATACCTGTGGGAGACGTTACAGCAGCTTTCTGGCTGGCAAGATGAATACCCCCTGACACAACCTGGCGGAAGGTAAATGTTATCATGAATGCCACACTCTGCTGGCCCAGTGCTGGCATGTCTGCCCTATCCGACCATGCAGTTGCACAGGTGTAGATCTTACTTCGAGAGGGCTCTTGCAGTAGGTATTCACTTATAGGACTGACCCGTCAGGCATCAGGACCCCACGGAAATATTTATAGCTAGCAGTCTCTGGCAGGGGACCGCCCCCACGTTAGGTGACTGGTGCCATACGACCGGGTATTAAGTGAGCTGTCCCCATGCCCGCCTTTTCCAGTTCTTTTTCCCACCGTCGGCTTGTGAAAGTTCCTCATGGTAGAACGCTCGTCAGTCTTTCGTCAGACCCTAAGTTTTAGAACTTTTCGACCCATTTTCTCTATCTTTTGATTTTTCTCAATGATTCGCTGTGTGTGTCACGCCCCGACACCTCCGAATCGCACAAGAACAAGTGCAACTCATGTGGTTCCCAATTTCCACACAAGGATGGCCACTCCTTGTGCCTCTTCTGTCTGGGCCCAGACCACCCCGTGGAGAAATGCCAGCACTGCCAGAAGTTTAACTCCGCTACCCGCAAAAGAAGGCAGCACTCAGTCCCTGGAAGCTCATATCCTAAAGAAAAAGGCCTCCATGGAAAAAGAGCTAAAGAAACTTAGGTAGGCATCCACTTCCCCCGAAGGTCACAAGAAAAAGCACGATGAGGAGAAGCACCGGGAGCGGCAACCAAGCCTCCTGACAGCTGTGACTGCAGCTGGAGTCAGTACTTAGGTAACGTCCTCCGTGGGATCGTCACGACGGCCATCTTGGTGGTTACCAGAAGCTGTGCCGCCCCATTTCGGCTCAAGGCCAGGTACTTCGGGAGCCTCTGGGCAAAGGAAGCCTCTGCTTCCATGAAGACTGCTTCTTCCACGTGGCCTGTGGGTCAGAGTGGGTGTAGTAAGTCGGACATCAGTCCCACCAACGTTCGCCCAGACAAGGCTGGTAAGCCGTTTACCCCTCCAGGGGAACGCCCAGCCAGATCTCCTCCCGACAAGCCTGTATCCCCTGCGCGGCCTTCCTCGGGCAGGGAGTCTGATAAGTTGGACACCGGCTCTTCTGACATCCTCCCGGATTCAGCCAATAACTCGTACGCCGGCCCCGCTGACGCCCACCCGACCAGGAAGCCTGCGCCGGACCCCATGGAACAGTCCGATGCCCCTCTGCAACATCTCACCACATTGCCCTCTGAGGTACCCGCGTCTCCTCGACTGACCCCCGGGGATTATAATCCTCCTTCCCCAGTCGTCACCGAGGATACTGGGACGCTGCCATCATGAAACCCTCCTTCTGGACAGGACCCTCAGACGCCGGCCTACCAGACGCCATCTGGCGTCCCCTTACCTGGCGATAGGCTTATCCTTCTGTCAGGTCCTTCGGACCCTACTCGGTACACCCACGCCCAGGCCGCCCATGGAGCTAACGTTACCACCATCTGGCCCACCAGCAGGGCCTCTGCCAGGTCCCTCTGCTCCGTCAGAGCCCATGGCACCCGGGTACCCGACACTGCAATACCTGGTGCCGCAGTACCCGTCTCCACAGTATCCGGCGCCCCAGTACTCGATGCCACAATATCCGCCGCTGCAGTAGCCAACACCTCAGTACCTGACGCCGGGCTACCCGCCATCTGGTTACAGATACTGCATCTACGGATACCCTCAATATCTGTATCCAGCTCCTCCTCCACTTCCGCCACTCACTCACCAGCTGCCGGCGGATCTGAAGGAGACCTTGGCCTCCTGGTGGGCTGAGGCCAAGGCTCAGCTCACTAGGGAGGTCAAAAGTCATCTACTGACGCCGGACCCTATACAGGATCCCCTACATCGGAGACTGGAGACTCCCTTCCCCCTTCCCGACACCAGAGGAGAGACCTCTGGCGCCCGAGGAGGGGAGAATACGTGCCCCAGGAAACTCCCCAGAGGCTCCGTCCCTCCCCCTCACAGGGAAGAGTCTTCCTTCTCTTCCTCAGATACTTCGGACTCTGATGCAGAGTCCTGCCACTCTGACCCCAAAGACGAGCCCTGTGCTCCAGAACACCCTAGGCCGAGGACTTTTCCGAAGTCTCCTCCGGAGGATCCCTCCTTTCTGGAGTCACTGAGGAAAATCCAGGAGGTATATCAGTGGCAATCAGTGGAGCCAGACCCATAGCGTAAGAAATGCGCTGCTTGTTTGGATCTGCCCGAGACCGCTCCTACGCTGATTCCACCCTGGATAGAACCTCATGCGGATCTTGTTTCCACCATTTGGAAACAACCTTCTGCATTAGCCCCCCTTCCGAGGAAGGTGGATAGGCTATATCAGGTGCCTAAGGGTGTAGACTTTCTTAGCCTCCACCCCAAGGCAGACTCAGTCATTATCAGTGCCACTCACGGCCACTTCACCACTCCCAAACACCTCAGCTCGTCTCCGCTTGTTAAGGAATCCTGGCTTCTGGACCAATACGGGAAGATCTATTCCTCTTCTACCCTTGGTGTTAGGGCCCTTAATTATGTGGCACATATGGAGGATTTTCAAAAGGCCATCCTTAGTCAGGTGGAAGCTAAACTAGACCCCTTCCTGAGTCACAGACTAAGCAGGAAGTGATGGATCCTGTCTGTTCTGCTCGTTCGGCCAGTCGGCACAAACTTCGTGCCTCTTAACGACACAGCGGACACAGCTGGAAGGCGCTCAGCCTTTGCTGTAGGCCCACGGCGTCATGCCTGGCTCCATGTATCAGGTTTGGTCAATGAAGTGCAACCCGCCATCCAGGATGCTCCTTTCAGGGGTTCGGTGCTGTTCGGGGGTGATGTCAAGGACATCATTACCGAACTGCAGGAGAATGGCACTACACTCAAGTCTGTCAACTCTTATGTAGAGGCCCCCTCAAGGGCAGTGGCGTTCTTTTCGTTGACAAAACCGACAAAGACAGAAATCAAGGCAACGGGTTAATAAATAAGGGTTCTCCAGCAACCAAGACTCCCCCAGCAAAAGCCACGGGAGCCTCGCTGCTGCGCTGCCCCACACCTCCTGACTACTGCCTCTGGAGGTTCCAGAGGAACTGGTAGGGGGAGATTCTCCTCCCATTTGCCGGGTTGGGAGAGGATAACATCAGACACTTGGGTGCTCCAGTTGATATCAGCAGGACACTCAATAGAGTTTCTGCAGAAACCACCCCGAAACCCCCCCCCCCCAAGTCATCTTACTTCCCACATCTTCCTCTGGTCCCATGGCTGTGTGTTCTGGACGCAGGATGCCTACCTGCATATATCCATATGCCCGTCCCCGCTGCAAATTCCTTTGTTTTGCTTTCAGGGGACCACTGCCTATTCAAAGTCCTCCCATTTGGTCTTTCCTTGGCCCCCCAGAGTGTTTACCAAATGCCTGTCTGTGGTAGCGGCCCACCTGTGTACCCAGGGGGTACAAGTATTCCCATACCTGGATGACTTGCTCCTGGTGGCCCCATCCAGGAAGGAACTCCTGAACTCCCTTTCCCTTACCCTGCAGGTTTTCACCAGCCTGGGTATCACCATCAGCCAAGCCAAGTCCCATGTGGTCCCTTGCCAACACCTCCAATTTATGGGGTGATTCTGGACGTGGCCACCGGCAAAGCCTTTTTGCCTCCAGACAGGGTAGATACCCTTCAGACTCAGGCCTGTCTTCTTTCCAGTCGCAGGAGGGTCAGAGCCAGGTCAGTCCTCTGCCTCCTCGGGCTAATGGCGGCTGCCATTCCAACAGTCCCACTCGCTCGGCTCCATATGAAGATCTCTCAGTGGATGCTTCGGTCACAGTGGGACCAGACCACGGACAATCTAGACCATGAGGTACTAGTTTCCGATCCCATGATCAGGGACTTGCAATGGTGGATGGTTCAGGAGAACCTATGCCTAGGAGTTCACTTCTGCATCGAACCCCCACCTCCCAGACGTTGACGACAGATGCATCAGGCCCATCTAGGGTCTCACAGGACTCAGGGCAGCTGGTCCAGGTTCAAACAAAATCTGCACATAAATGTGCTCGAACTGAGAGCAGTCCTTTATGCTCTTCAGGCTCTACTCTTCTTCATCCTCCCTGATCATCTCCTCATACAATCAGACAACATGTGCGTAGTCTGTTACCTCAACAAGCAGGGAGGAACACGTTCCTATCCTCTGTGCCAGGAAGTGATGAGAGTCTGGCAGTGGGCAACCCAACACCACCTTCACTTGGCTGCGGTTCACTTTCCGGGAGTGGAAAACACACTGGCAGACCAATTCATTCGGTCCTCAGCCAGGTCCCATGAATGGGAGTTAGATCAACAAGTCATAAACGACATCTTTCGGTGATGGGGGACACCTCAGGTAGACCTCTTTGCTTCTCCCCTAAACACAAAACTTCCCGCCGCCTTCTTGCTCACTCCAGGGCGAGACATTTTCTGGCAGGACGCTCTGTCTCTCGCTTGAGGGACAGATTTGTTTATGCCTTCCCTCCCTTTCCTTTAATTCTGAGAGTCCTGAACAAACTCAGATCGGAGGGAGCTTGAATGATTCTCATCGCTCCCTTCTGGCCCAGGCAAGTTTGGTTCTCTCTTCTGCAACAGTTTTCAGAGGAACCTCCTCCTCCTCCTCCTCTTACTCTGTTGCAACAATTGTTGACCCAGGATCAGGGGACACTTGTTCATCCAGGTCTCAGATCCCTTCATTTACATGCGTGGCTCCTACAGACATAGCTAAAGCCCGCTTTGGAGTTTCTCTTCTCGTAGTGGACATCTTGGTAGAGTCCAGGAAGTCTTCCACCAGGTCCACCTACACCATGAAGTGGAAACGCTTTTCTAGTTGGGCCAATTCGAAGGACTTCAAACCTTTCTCATGTCCAGCCAATAAAGTCCTGGACTACATGTATCACCTCTTTGATCTGGGTCTCAGCCATTCCTCGTTAAAAGTCCACATGGCCGCTATTTCAGCCTCCCATATTCCCTTTGGAGACAGGACTTTTGCTCAGTTGGAAGTCTCCAAGACCTTCTTCAGAGGGATTCTCCATTTGAGACCCCCCCATCTGCATTCCTGCCCCTCCTTGGGACTTGAATTTCATTTTGGAGAAACTTAATCCTGCCTCCCTTTGAGCCAGCAGCTACAGCTAATTTAAAGTTCCTTTCCTGCAAAACACTTTTTCTGGTGGCCATTACTTCTGCACGGCACATTTCCGAGCCTCAGGCTGCAGTGTGCAAATACTGTACCTGATTTTGACAAGGAACGTGTGGCTCTAAGCACCAGCCCTAAGTTTCTCCCTAACGTGGTGGCTGAATCTACGCTGAATAAATTCATTGAGCTACCTGCTTTCTTTACGTAACACTCCAATCAAGGGGAGTACCTCTTGCATACTTTGGATGTTCACAGAATACTGAGATACTACACCACTCGGACTAAGGACCTCAGGAAAACTGATCAACTTTTTGTCTCTTTTGCTTAAAAAAGAAAAGGCAATGCTGTCTCTAAGCAATGCCTATCAAAATGGTTGGCTCATTGTATCACTTTCTGTTACGACAAGTACAGCAAGACCCTGCCGGATCAAGTTAGAGGTCACTCCACCAGAGGAGTAGCTGCCTCTGCAGCTTGTTTTAAGAATGTGTCAGTGGCAGACATTTGCGCAGCCGCAACTTGGACTTCAGTCCATACCTTAATGAATCACTACAGTTAAGACATTGCTTCTCGCGGTAGAGCAGGCTTCGGGTTGGCTGTTCTACAAGGTCTCCTTTCATGAGACCCCGTTCAGCCCGAAGTTCCATGCTATGGATGACAATCCTCCTCCCGAGCACTTTTCCTTGTTCCAGACTGCTTGGGACTCAGTCCTGTATGTGAATGCCTACTGCAAGAGCCCTCTCGAAGTAAGATAGTACAGTTACGTAAGAACTTACCGTAACAGTAGGTCTTCGAGAGAGGCTCTTGCAGTAGGTATTGCCGTCCCGTCCTCTGTCCCCCTAAGCTTTTTTGCTCCATTTCCAATGGGGGGAATATCCTCTTCTCTCTTGTCTTGCTTCTTTTGGCCTTTGGCGGGAAAGAACTGGAAGGCGGGCGTGGGGGACCGCCCCTTTATACCAGTGTTGTATGACGCCGGTCACCTGACGTGGGGGCAGTCCCCCACCAGATACTGCTAGCTAGAAGTTTTTCCGTGGGGTCCTGATGCCTGGCGGGTCAGTCATATATGTGAATGCCTAATGCAAGAGCCTCTCTCGAATATCTACAGTTACGGTAAGTTCTTACGTAACCATACTTTGCATTCAGACCCTGACAGGGGTTTCCAGTGGTGTTGGGCTGCTTATGCGTCTGCAAGGACACCTGAGACGAGTGTATTCTGGCCCTGCTCCTAGCATATTGTGGTACGTAGGGCCATGGATCATTGATGTCTAGGGCCCTGCAGTTGTATAGCTAATGCCGAGTTTTGCTGGTGCCCTTTGGTTGAAATGAATAACATCTGTTTGCTTGGAAGGTTAAAGAAAGGAAGTACATGTCGGTCCAGTGCCATGGCAACAGTGTGCTGCCACCTGGGAGACTGCGGTGTGAGTGTAAGCCTCATGATCCCATGTTGATGCTGACTGGGAGCTGGGAGGGAAGGCACGAGCTGCCATTATTGGCTCACACCATTAGCTGACCAAGGAGCAGCATTGATGTTGCCTTTGAAGGCAGCTTTTTAACCACCTTGCCAAATAGAAAAAAGGCTATAGCCATGGAGACCCTGTTATTGGGGATGGAGGGGGCCATGGAAAAAATAGGGGGGGAATAAATAAAAAAAAGAAAGCATTTCTGAACGCTCTTCAGTTTGTACTAGCACCTAACTTTCCTTTTCTCTGTTTGTAGAATTGCCATGAGTTGGAGAAGATGGACTTGGAGGAGTGTGTTCAGGTACAGAGCCCTGGCTGTCTGGCAGAGCCTGCACTGTAGCAGGGACCTAAGCATCAGGCTTTTACCGTGTTGGAAGGCTTATGAGGGTCTGGGAGAGCTGAGATCCTGCCCACTTGTTATTTTATATTATAAAATGTAGTGGAGAAATCTTGGAAGCTGATTGGCTGAAGCAGTCTGTAACTTGTGGCGATATCTCAGTATATCCTCATTGTTCAAAACTGATTACCAAGATCCCCCATTTCCTAACATTTTGGAGCCTTTTCTAATCACAGTAATGCTCTCCAGGGCAAAGTGTAGTCTATCATGGGATATCGTCACCTCCTAGTTGGTTGAAGGAATGAATTGTTGCCTCATTCCTCACAACAGACCCAGGGCATGACATTATCTCATAATATACCACACACTGTCATATATTATGGCTTAATTGCAAACCAGTTGCAGTGTCAGATTGCAAAGAGCCCAGTCTTGAGTATCTCCTGTAGTGGGCGTTAACTGTGAAGAAATGCTCGCTAGAGTGAAATTAAGGCACCCTTTGGGGGTTTAAAATGTGAGATCAGTGTCCTATGGATTGTGTGTGTCTTGTTGAAAATGAAACTCTTCACAGTGTGTTTAGGTTAGGGCAACACTGCTGCAGCTGCTGTTGTATATGTGCCCCCTGGTGGGCCAGTGTGGTATGGCAGGATTTCAGCTTCACGAGCTGAACTCTTCACTCAAGTCTGCCCAGAGAACTCTCTAATTTCCCTGCCTAAAGATTCTGCTGCTGAGAATGAGTAGCCCCGGGGATGCTGGAAGGTTAATGTGGTTATGGCACTGGAAGGCCTTTACTGCAGGCTAGGAACACTAGCTGTAGGAGTGGGGTGGGGGTTGCATTCATTTTGTTACAAAACAGAACACATGGTGAAGTCAATATTCAAATTCATTTTGTTACAAAACAATACAAAATGAAGTCAGTACTCAAATTCATTTTGTTACAAAACTGAATACACGATGAAGTCAGTACACAAACAGAATCAAAGTATTTTAATGGGAACTTGGTCTGTTTTAGAGCAGCTGACCATTGAAGATAACTTGGTATTACGTACAGGAAGAATCATTACAAGGTGTGGTATATACTTTAATATACACACATCAAGGAAGGTTGTTTTCTCTCTTGCCCAACAACCCCACCCCCCAAGGTATGTATAGCAGAGTATATACAGTATGCATATCCTGTACTGCACCTTGTCAGGAGTTGCCACTTATAGGACTGTGACCTGGAAATACACAGCCTGATTAGCTGAAACCTGGCTTATATTCCATGATTATTGCTCTGAAGCTATAACACTACAAAGTAGAAGTATAAAAAGGCAGTATGGTGGTGTCAGTCTCATTTTAAGTTGGGAGGAATGGCGTTGACTCTTGAAATGTCAGCTAGTTAACAATTTTCAAAATTGTAGTTTATTTTAATGCTTACTGGCTTAACAGTGGCAAACATCCAACAAGGGACATTTTGTGTGCCTGTTTCAAGAGACAGCACAAATGTCTACTCCACCTGTGATCTTTCACTACTCCCCTACCCCTCCACTCTGATTCCTTTCTCTTCCCCCACCCCATACCTTCTTGCTTCCCCCTTCACCCCTACCACTCCGTCAACTACTCTCTCATCTCTACTTGCGCTCCATCCCACCAAGGGCAGTAGCCTTGATGGCCTTGACCCCAAACTCCTCTGCTCCTGCTGTGGCCTCTCCTGTCTTCTGTCTGGTGAACCACTCCTTCCTCATGGGCACAGTTCCTGGTACAGTCCTTCCCATTCACATAGTGGGTGACCCCTTCTGTCCCTGTGAACTACCTCCACATCGCTGTTACCCCAGCTCTGGTGAAACTTGAGGAGCATCTGGTTCTCTACCAGCTCTCCCATCTTGACTTCTCTTCCTTCCTCATCCTCTTCCAGTCCACCTTTAATTGACCCACTCCACTGTATCGTTGCTTCTCCTGCTCATTGACACCATACTGAAGTGGGGTAGATAAGGGCCTGATCATATCTGCTATCTTGCTGATGTTACTGAGGCTTTCAGCACTGTTGCTCCCTCCCTCCTACTATAGTAAGCTTGCTGGGGGTGGCCTATCAGTAGAGACCCATGTTTTTCTTAAATAAGAAATAACAAGAAATTTATGGTATAAAAAGAAATAACAAGAAATTCAAGGTATAACAAGAAATAGCAAGAAATTCAGCATATAAAAGGAATAAAGAACAAACACGAATAAAGTGGAAAAAACTGCTTTTTGGTGGCAAAATCTAAATAAATGCATGCAACAGTTGTTATTTAGGTTCCTTTGCTACCACAGAGATGGTCCACAAGGAAGCAACAGCGAAACTGTTTCGGTCACAAAACCTTGCAAGACCATAGCATAATGTTGCTTAATACAATGTAGTATACTAGGAATGTGATTTCTAGTGTGTATAAGGTCATTCTGAGGTAGTTTGTGAATGTAAATGTGATAACAAGAAATAAAACTAAATTTTCAGTGAACAAAAAGAAATAACAAGAAATTCCTGAAAAATAAAAAGAAAAATTATAAAAAAAAGACAAAGAATTTCACGGGTCTCCATAGATAACCCATTCTAAGGTGTGCAGTCGCGCTCTGATATCAACCACCCAAGGTGTACTTATATCAGAGCGCGACCGCACATCCTAGAGTGGGTTATCTATCTTATAAAATGGCAAAATTGTTTTGAAAGGGAGTGAAAGTGCAGGTGTGCGGTCACGGTCTGACATATGCACGGTCATGTGATGTGTTTCAACCAACCAGCAGAGATAGTTTTTCCTATCCATTTTATAAATGCTTTTAATGAAAGGCTGTGTCAGATATGTCATTGTATAATGCTATAACTGCTTAAAATAAAGCGGAGTTTTAAAAAACAGAAAAGGCAGTTATATCAGTGATACTGTAGCACTCCGAACCCCAGCAATTAACGTAGCGGTACATCACGGAAATAGTGTACATTACACTATATTACCAGTACACTACCTGCTTAACTGTGTAAATTGCATTACTTGAGTTGTCCTGTAAGTTTTTTTTTTATACAAGTTTATTTGAGTTGAGGGGGGCCTTCACCCCCCACACCCGTAATTCAAACTAAAAAAATAAAATCAATGACAAGCACGCAACAATAGTGTAAGAGCGTCAGCATCATGTACTGTATCTTTTTGCGTACATAAAAATATAGCGTAAACGATGGTCCGAAGTGCTACAGTATCGCCGGTATATCAAACATGCCGGAGCGGAGGGATACAAAAGAACAACTGAAAGAAAAAAAAAAGAATAGAAACACCTCCATCAACTTGAGGTGCCATTTAGGAGCAAAGTTTGTGTACCTTTCCATCCACTGTGAGATTACATAGAAACATAGAATTTGATGGCAGATAAGGACTGCTTGGCCCACACAGTCTGCCCATTTCCCTACCTACTGGATAAGCTGCAGATCCTAGTTAACCAGCAGCCTACTTCTTCCCCCAGAATGGCCTTATGACTGTCCCATGCATACTTGAATTCCACCACTGTTTTTGACTCACAACCTCCGAAGGCCATTCCATGCATCCACAACCCTCTCTGTGAAAAATACTTTCCTTAAATTACCTCTGAGCCGCCCCCATCTTCAAATTGTGCCCCTTGTTCTTGCACACCTCTTTTTTGAAAGATGCTACACTTTTGGACTTTGTTGATTCCTTGAGGTGCTTGAAAGTTTCTATCATGTCCCCCTCTCCCTCCTTTCCTCGAGGCTATACATATTAAGCTCCTTTAGTCTCTCTTCATATGTCTTCCGGTGCAGACCCTGCACCATTTTAGTTGCCCTCCTCTGGACAGCTTCCATCCTGTGTATGTCTTTGTGGAGACTGGGTCTCCAGAGCTGCACACAGTACTCCAGATGGGGTCTGACCAGCTGTCTGTACAGAGGGATAATAACTTCCTGTTTTCTACTGGTAATGCCTCTCCCTATGCATCCCAGTATCCCCCAGCTCTCCTTGCAGCCCTCTCACATTGCTTGCCCACCTTTAGGTCACCTGATATGACTACCCCCAGGTCCCTTTCCATTTTTGTTGTTGTTAGTATCTCACCCCCATTGTGTACTCTTCCCCTGAGTTTTTGTGTCCCAGGTGCATTACCTTGCACTTCTTAGCATTGAATCTAAGCTGCCAGACATTTGACCATTCCTCTAACCTTGCTAGGTCCCTTCTCATCCTTTCCACCCCACCTTGTGCATCAACTCTGTTGCAGATCTTTGTGTCATCTGCAAAGAGACATACTTTTCTTTCAGTCCCTCTGCAATGTCAGCTATAAAGACATTGAAGAGGACCGATCTAATACTGAACCCTGCGGTACCCACTAGTAGCCTCCCTTTCTTCAGAGTGGACTCCATTTACTATTACTCTCTGTCCTATTCTCCAGCCAATTCTTTACCCAGGCTGTCATCTTGGGACCCACTCCCAGACTGGCGTAACTTGTATATTAATCTTTGTGTGGGACTGTGTCAAATGCCTTCTAAAGTCTAGGTAGGCCATGTCCACAGCCCCTCCTGATCTACTAATTTGGTCACCCAGTCAAAGAAATCTAGCAGATTTGTCTGGCATGACCTTCCCGCTGTGAATCCATGCTGCCTTGGGTCCTGTGCCCTCTGGCCTCTAGATACTGATAATTCTTTCCTTCAGAAGTGATTCCATCATTTTCCTATCACTGAGGTTAAACTAACAGGTCTGTAGTTTCCTGCTTCTGCCTTGCTCCCACTTTTGTGAAGGGGAATCACATCTGCCCTCCTCCAGTCCTCGGGTACCACCCCATCCTCCCATGGTTTGTTAAAGAGGGTAGTCAGTGGTGTCACTAGTTCTACCCTTAGTTCTTTTAGAATTCTGGGATGAATCCCATCAGGCCCCATTGCTTTGTCCACCTTCAGTTTTAAGAGTTCTTTCATAACCCTTTCTTCTGTAAATGGGCTGGTATCAACTCTGTATCCAGAGTGTTTCTACTGTTTGTTTTAGGTACCTCTTCATTTGTAAATACTGAGCAAAATATTTGTTTAGTATCTCTGCCTTTTAACAGTCTCGCTCTGCCCACCCTCCCTCCCCTTTATTAAGCCTCACTATCCCTCCCTTGGTCTTCCTTTGCTCCTGATGTACCTGTAAAAGGTTTTATCCCCCTTCTTAACTGAGTTGGCTATCTTTTCCTCGGTTTGGACTTTTGCTGTTCTGACTGCCTTCCCAGCTTCCTTTTGCTTTAACTGATACAGTTCTCTATACTGCTCCTTCTGTGATTCCTTGTAATTCCTGAATGCTTTCTCTTTCTCTTGAACCTTCACTGCCACTTCCTTTGAGAACCATAGTGGTTTCTTACATCGTTTTGTTTTATTTGCTTCACACAAAGGCTCGTTACCTCTGTGATGGCAGCTTTTATTATTCCCCATTGTTCTTCCACCCCTCCTTCCTGCCCATTTGCTAGTGCATTCCTTAGGCACTCACCCATTTTGGCGCAGTCAGCCCTCCTAAAGTCCAGTACTTTTGCCTTTGTATGGCTTGACTCTATTGCTGTGTTTATTGTGAACCATACTGTTTGATGGTCACTAGTTCCCAGATGGCTACCCACTTCTACATCTGTGATCCTCTCTCCATCTCCATTTGAGAGAACCAGGTCTAAGATTGCTCCCTCTCGAATGGGCTCTAATACTAGTTGTCTAAGGCATGCCCCCTGTAGGGCATCTAGAATAACCCCACTCTTCGAAGTGGCTGCTGCAACTGCACTCCAGTTAACATCTGGCATATTCAGATCACCCATCGGCAGTATCTCCCCTTTTTCTGCCATTCTAAGTATACTTTCTATCATTTCCTTGTCCATTTCCTCCCCCTGAGAAGGGGGTCTGTATACAACCCCTGTGCAGATTGTGATGCCATTGCCTGTCTCCAAATGTACCCACAGTGCTTCTTCTTCTCCCTGTTTACCCTTTTGTTCTGTTGCTTTGATTCCCTCCCTTATGTAAAGAGCTACTCCTCCTCCTATTTTACCCTCCCTGTCCCTCCTGTAGATAGTGTATCCTGGTATGTTTACGTCCCAGTCATGGTTTTGTGTGTACCATGTTTCTGTAACTGCCACGATATCCAGATGTTCCTCTTCCATCAAGGCCACTAATTCAGGAAGCTTGTTACCCAGACTACGGGCATTGGTACTCATTGCTCTCCATTTTTTGATGGCTTTACCTTCTGTTGCAGCATCCCCCACTGACCTTTCTACCTCGGTCTTTTTCTCATTTAGTACCCTGTTTTGTAGGGAGAGGCTGGGATTTTCCTGCCGCTTATCAGTGCCTCCCCCCTTGACTAGTTTAAAAGCTTGCCAATGAAGCATTTAAACCGATTGCTCAAAAGACTTGTTCCCTTCCTGGACAGATGCAGACCATCCTGCCAGTATAGGCTGGTGTCCTCCAGGTGGAACCTCAGTCCCCAGTGAAGCCAAACCCTGTGCTCCACACCATTTTTTCAACCATTCATTAAACTGCATGGTACAAGTACCCGCCTCCCCCATGCCATTGACAGGCAGCACCTCTGAGAAGGATACTGTGTGTGCTACTTGTCTTAGGCCCCTCCCCAACTCTACAAAGTCCTCCTGCACTGCTCTAATCTCATGATGAGCCAAGTCATTTGTCCCTAGGTGGACAATGATGTCCAGCTCAGACTCCTGTGCAGCTGTTCTTGTGATCCTGAGGATGCGCTTCCTGTCCCTCCAAGCCATGGCACCAGGCAGGCACCTTACTTCAGTTTTCCCTGCTCCCCCAAGTTCTGTCCCCCTAATAATTGAGTCCCCCACCAGGAGCTGCTTACTTTCCCTGTGGTGTCCTCTGCCTCCTTCCTGTGGGCCTCCCTTGTGACAGTTGTCCTCAGCCTCCTTAGTCTCCTCTGCGGGTGCATCCATAGGGGAGCTATGCTCCCCCAGAATGGTGTATGGATTGTGGAGTGGAACAACTGACTGGGTGTGCCTCTGTTCCACCCTCCCTGAGCCCACTGTGGTCCAACTGCTGTGCTTTCTTCGCAACCTCTGAGGTAGTGGTGGCGGCTCTGGTGCTCCCTGGATGGGGGAGGTTCCCTTCCTATTGTCCAGTGTGGCCTGGGGGAAGGTTCCCTTACTACTGTCCAGTGTGGCCTGAAGACGGGCAACTTCCTCCCTCAGGGCAGAGAGTTGTCTGCAAATAGGGCAGCATCTCAGCCTCCAGAAAGACTCCCGGAAGACTGCTTCCTCACAGCCATTACATTGCACTACTCCCCACATGTTTATCTACTTTTTTTGTTTGTTTGTTTTTGTGTGTGTGTGTGTGTGTGCATGTGTGATTGGTTTGTTATATAGAAATATATATATTATACAATGTGTATGCTTATATTGTCAGTGCAGTGTGCTAGAGAGGATATGACAGTGATATGCACCTTGCACTCTTGAGGAAATGATGTCAGAACCCCAGGTATAAAGGAACTATTTCCAGGGGTGGGTGGCATGAGGGGTGGGCAGGGGTTGAGCCTAAACTGTGCCCTCACAAAACAATCAGCTAAAAGCTCTGACCCACCGCTGCGATGAGTGCCTTCCTGTCAGCAAGATGCCCTACACAACAATTTGACAGAGAAAATACCCTGCTAATCAAACAGAAAAAAATCCAGACATCCAAATCAGACGCAGGTAAACCTCCCCAGCCCCAAAACAGATTGTTGAGATAAATTGTTTTTCTGGCATTTGATGACGAGAGCGGATGTGGTATATTGAGCTGTTCGAAAATCCACTCTGGCAAGACTGGATCCCCTTTTCCATTCCGCCTGCTTGTTCCCTCAGCTCCTCCAACTCTCTCAGAAACTCTGCCCCCCTCCCCCCAAAAAAACTCTCTCTCTCCTGCCCTAAGCCCTCTGCTGGCCAGGCTCACTTCTCCTATAGGCTGCCTGGGTCCAGTTTAACCTTCCCCATGCCATGTGCTCTTCTTCTTCCTCTTTGACCTGAAGTCCTTACTCTGTGAACACACTTTTCATGTTAGTACTTGCACCCCTCCATTGCCTTTTCTTTCTACATCCATTTCCTTCACCTCTCTGTTCGCAGTCTGTTTTCCTTCAGCGTATACTTTTGATGTAAGCACTCTGCCTCATTAAATCTAATATGTGTTTCTAGCTGCTCGTATTTTGAACTTCCATAGAGAAAGAAGTGGAAAAACACTCGCTCACCCCCTGATTAAAACATCCATCAGATACATTTGTGATGGTTGATTCCTGCTGAGGAACATAAGGTAACCTGAGTACCACTAACATTTTTGGTAGATGCTCTTTCCTCAGGATGGACAGGAACTGACAGTGTGCAGGAGTTTGCTTAGTGTAAGGAATAAAAACAGTCACAGATCGAACACTTCATTTTCAGTGCCTGCTGGATCTAAACCTTCTGATAGCTAGGCTCTTGTTATAATCACTGAAACATGTCTTTGGCTAGTCTTCAGCCTTTCTACTTTACCCCAAAATGACGGTTGATGCTTTGTTTTTTTACTTAACTGGAACAGACTTCCCCCCCCTCAAAATATTTTTTTCTATTTATTCTGTTTATTACTTGTCTGGGCCGGTGGGGGATCCAGCCAATTACTCTATTTTTTGTTTCCATATTTTGAACTTGTCTGCATACTTTCCCATTTACACAGTAAGAGGGTCCTCTGCTACTGACTCAGAATTTATGTTTACGCACAGTATACATTTTGCGCTTGATTCAGTGTATTCCTTCATCTGCATCCCAGTTATACTGTATGTTGTGTATTTCTGATTCCCTCTGCACCCTTTCTTCTGAAAACGCTAACAAAAAAAAAAAATTTGAAGTTCCCAGCTGTTACTGTTTGTATCTGAAGTAGTTTTCCTTTTTGCAAACTAGAAGTGCTTTCACCTGACAGTACTAGGTGGGTTGTATGGAGAAGTACTGTACCTGGAGGCTTACATAGGCTCTGGCTCGACTGGCACCTCTACTTTTCTGGACATGTGAACGCCAAGCGAGGTGCTCTGTACAGACACCTTGAATGCATCCTCTTACCAGCCTGCCGTGAAATTGTCCAGAAAATGATCCTCTCAATTTATGACTGTGGTGACATGGTCTACAGTGCAGCCCGTAAGTCCACCCTCACCAGATTAGACACCCTCTTCCACACCTTTTGTCGATTTGCTCTTGACTGCCTGCCCCGTACACACCATTGTGACCCTTATACCTCTTCCCCGCACCCCGGGGCCAGGCACCTTGCCTACTGTTCCTTCCTAGTTGGGAAGTACTGGCTCGGTTCCCCCCAGATCACCACCCTCTTCTCCACCTCTCCTACTCTCTCCATAACTCTCGTTACTGGACCCTTGCCCTCCCAGTCAGATCTTCCACTTCAGGCCCAGCTGCTTTCTCCTACCATTTCTGTAAACTCTGGAACTCCCTTCCCTTAGCTGTCTGCTCTGCCCTTTTCCCTCTTTCGTTAGCCTCTCTTCTTCGCAGCTTTATTTCGCCATCCTACAACTGTGCCTGACCCACTTCCCACATAGCCCCTCCCCGCCTCATTTCTCCCTCTAATCGGTGTCTTTCTACTCCTCGCTCTCCATTCCTAACCGGCCTGCACGTTAAGTTCAGGAACCGCGACACTGACTGGGTGTGTATCCAGCAGTGTCAGGCCCTTGTGGGCTTTGCACTCCAGAGGGTCAGAGGTTTGCCCCCCCCTCCCTATCTCTCTCCTTGCAGGCCTTGGAACCAGTGCTTGGTCTGGGTGTGCACCCTTCTGTCTGGCCCTTGTGGGGTGTGCATCCCAGAGGGACGAAGGGGTGTCCCCCCTTTCTCTACCCTCTGCTCCTTGTCCTTTCCCCTGTCACCCTAGTTCTGTACTCTTTCTCTTCACCTATTCTGTCTCTGCTAAGGGACAGGCCATCCGCTCCCTAGTTCTGAATGAGCAATATTTATTTCTTATTGGTTGTCTTTTCAACATATTACAACTATTCATATCTGTAATTGTATATGTAATACCGATATATGATGTGCTGTTTTATTGTATCTTGTTAACGTGTACACCAACTGTACTTACCCATTTCCCATCCCCCCAGGATGTATCTGGAAAATATCTTTTTCAGCTCAATATACCTTTCCTGGTGAAACTGTTCAAATAAATATCTAGTTTTATTCCCTTCGTGCCTCACCAGCATTGTTAACTCACTGATTACGATGTAATGACTGACCAAAAAGAGCCGCTCACTGTCTGCCAGATTAGTCACTATTGATGTTACAGTGAGTGAGGTCTTGATTCTTTTTTTTAACTTCAAAATATTTTATTGAGACAAATTTGCAACATCTTCACACAGAGCATAATAGTAAACACAAGTCCATTGTCTGGTATATTAAAGTATACCTCTTGACAGGCTAATAACACTGGTAATTATCCATGACAAAATGTCTCTTGATAGTGTTGTTAGTCCAATGTAAGGTCCAGTTGCCTAGATATACGACCCAAGAAAGTCTTTGTCTTATTGAGCAACTGGATATATAACTTCCGTCCTCTGTGGCAGGGCACTGAAAGAGGACCTTGGTATAGAGTCTTAGCTTGTTGTTACTGACCCAGGTCAGGGATTGGGCCTTTCATTGTGTGACATCTAACCATTATCATAGGGTTTTGGTTCCTGATGAGATTTTGCTTTGCTTCCGAAAGTTGAAGCGGGGGGATCCCAAGGACCTCTCTGGTCAAAGGACAGTCTTATCTATGGATCCGGACTAACAGAACAGCATAATTGTGTGAAGAAGATGTGCACCAGAAGCAAATACATTCTGCTTAATACAACAAGGTCTCAATTCTGATTAAAGTATGAAAGGGACTAGAACTTGAAATGTTAGCTACCAGGTACAGGCTGTGCAATTCCAGGTCACTGCCTGGACTAAAGTAAAAGATCCCATGGCATTAGTCACTGAAGGGTAGGAACATCAAAAAAAAGAAAATGTTCAAACAAATGGAAACAAATCATGAAAACTCCAGCTTAGAACATTGCCCATGGAAAATGTTTCCATCTGTTACACCACAGAATATGAGAGACATGTTTAGAATCCTGTTTACACAGGTGTTTTACAGAAGATCCAGTCATAGCAAAAAGAGCAGTCTGGTCCACATGAATCTGTTGCAGGATGTATTTACATCTCATTTGCCACATCATGAATTTAACATATGGCAGAAGGATCAGAATCATAGAACTGTCATATTTATAGGGCAAGGATGGAAGGTATATATAAGGATATCATATGTGATTCTGGACCAGAAGGGATCCGACCATTTAGTACGTAACAGGAGGGACCAGAAGGAGCGTATGCATGGGTACTCAAAAAGCAAATGATACGTTGTTTCAAGCTGGGCAATACAGCTGTTCCTGGGAAAGAATTGTTCTACAATACTTTTATGTTTCACATTATCTTAAACATGTAAACGGCCATGACAGCAGAGCTATACAGTATCCCAGTATTGTACGGGGATTCTTGCATCATATGTCCAGGCACTGTGTTTGATAGAAATAGTTATTCCAGGCAGTACGTCCACCTGTGCTGGAATAAAACTCTTCACAGTGCTGACTCTTTAACTGTGTCCCATGGGATCTTCCTGTTCTTAATAATCTTAATAAATGGTTCCAGAAAGGGCAGAAATATGGCGTTTTTCTGTAAAGTAGGTCTAAATCTCTGCTATTCTGATTTCAGTGAATCCATGCATGTACTGGCCCACTCCCTCCATGATTTAGTCCCAACAGAAAGCCAATGTTTGATATTATTGTGAGACAGAATAACTTGAAAAGAACAGGATGGACCATGCAGGGGGAGACGCAAGACTTTTCTTTTTATGGGGTTCAGTATGCTGCTCCAAACCCATTTGAAAAAATAAACTTAGCAGCCTTGTCTCAAATTGTTGAGGTGCTAAGAAAAATCACACTGACATATAGAATTAATGTAATTAGAAAGGTTTTAATTTAATCTGATTCCTTTTTTTTTTTTTTTTTGTGTTAAGAAAATTGCCAATTTTTCCACCTTGCTACTTTTGTGATTCCATATTCTAATGGTTAAAATTAGCCAAATTATTGGTCCAAAATTTTAACTGGGGAGGAAGAGTAGGGGAGTTTTCCCGATGTCATGGCAGGCGTTTCCCCCCCATCAATTAAAAAACAGGTCCATGTAACCCACCCCCAGGACACACGTTACAGCTTAGTGTGCCTTTCCTGACCAAAATCTGTAAATACATGAATAAAAATTCATGACACCTAGTATTAGTAGGCAAAAAAAGCTTCTCATTAATACACAGAACAAGAAACAAAAAATATTTCTGAAGTAAAAGGTAACTGCTGGCTACTTTAAAAAGGAATAACATTTTCTGTCTGGCTTTTTTGGCAGTACTAGCTCTTTAAGAAATATATCGAGACTCTCAGCAGCTCGCTGCTTTGCCACCACCCTCTAGTGGCCACATGCACCAGTTGCAGGCAGCCACTTGTTCATTTGGAGATACGAAATCCCGTCTGACAAAATGCTCCAGGATATGCTTATGCAAAGTTGGGAGCAAACTGGCTACTAAATATATTTTTATGGTCCAGGACAAAACCCAGGGTGGCAGGCAGAATATTTAATTGTCTCACACAGCATCACCAGAGCCATAAAATTTAATTGCCAGTCCTGTTTTATAGCATCAAATAAATCAGAATCTCTGGCCATTATACAGTTGGTGTCATTTTTACAGCTTAAAAATTGTATCATATTTATCAGCCTTGATGTTATGAAGTTTTAGGGCTGGTATGGCAGTGTTTGCAAAATCTGTTATCCACAGAACTCCACCAGATGCATTCAAAAAAAACAAACAGAATTTAAACACATTCCATTCTTTATTACAGTAGAATATAATTTATTTTTATGTAGCTCCTTTTATACGAAGGGATCACAGGTTGCTTTACAAGGAAATAACAGGAAGACAGCAGCAAAAGGAAGAACATTTTTTAAATTATGACTTTTACTGAGGTATTTTTTCAAGCATACACAAAAATTAAACAATAATAAAATAACTAAAGAAGAACATACATAATCTAATTCATAACATAAACATAACATTCTTTGGCTGGCCCGCTGGCACAGTGGTAAGGCTTCTGCCTTCAGTGCCAACACTCCGGGTTTGGGAACAGACCTGAGGAATCTGAGAGCTGGCCAGGGTGAGGAGGACTGAGTGTCCCAGGGACTGCTCTCCTCTGGGGGGAGGGTGGGTGACTGATCAGTGCTTGGCTGACCCCTGGCGGAGGACCGGGGGAGCAGTGACAGGAGCTGTACCACTGGGGAGGCATGCCTGACTGCAGCACTTAGGCATTCCACATCATTGCACGCCACACCTCCTGGGGTCTAAAGCATGGAAAAAAATACCGGCCCCCTCGATGACACCCTGCTTTCTGGTCCTGCTGCGCCTGCCGTGACACTCAGTGGTGACCAAGTTCAGTCCTTCATCGTGAATGGCCCGGCCCGGCCCTGCCCTGGGAGGGGTAAGCCAGGGAAGAGTACCACTTGGGTAAGTCCCGGGGGTGAGTGCGGATCGGGGTAGCGGGGGCTGTGCTACCGAGGGCTCCAGGCACAAAAAACAACAAAAAAACAGCATTCTTGAGGTCAAGTTCACTACATCAGTGTTTGACAGTTTCCTACTTTAGGTTATGTTACAGCTGTTAGGGGGAGGTAATATGGCTATAATTTCCTTCCAACTTCAACAGTTTTATGATATATATTCTGCACTAGGAAGAGGAAAATTAATTTGTAGGTAACTAGAATATGTTGTACTAAGACTCAGAACCCTTTCTGTTGTGCAGATATATTTAACATGGTGATGAGGAACTTCTGGTGACGTCACCAGCTGTGATGGTCAGCACTGCTTAGAGCTCTGTACTTACGACCCTCGAAGTACTTCTTATTTTTGGCAATAAACACTATTCCATAGGGGTACTGGATGCAGTGAGGTATGGGCAAATCTGGCTCGCAGAAACAAGCCACAGCTCTAGAGGATGGTGACCGGTATCAGAGCCCAGGTTCAGAAAGTGAGGCTTCTGCGGCCTCCAGCCTGCCTAGATTAAAACATGGCTCCCCAGCGAAATCCCTCAAAGCCACAAAGAAAGGGAAGAAACGTGATAACATTATGAGGGAAATCTGTGCCTTTTGTGCAGAAGTGGCAAATAAGCTTGACTCACTGCTGGGTAAAGTCACCAACTTAGAAAAATGGCTAGATGACGCAGATAAACAACCGAGTGCTATAGGTACCCTCACAGCCATGCTGAAGGAAACGGTAGTAAAACCAGCTGAATAGCAACACTAATTGATGGAGAAGCTGCTGGACCTTGGAAATCACCCTCATCAGAATAACATGTGTATCTTTGGTTTACTGGAGGGGACCGATGGATCAGACCTTGCGGTGCTTTTACATACCATGGTGCCACAAGTACTCCCCATATTATATGTTGGACATGCAACATATTCATCAGGCCTTCAGTCCGAAGCTGCTGTACCCTCTGTACCCCCCCCCAACCACTGTTCAATAATTCTATACCTTCTTTGATTCACTACCAAGCAAGATCTTCTCTACATGCATGGCAGCAAAAAGTAGTTAAATTTAATGAGGCTACCATTTATTTAGACAATGATTACCCACCTGTAATCCTGCAGGGATGCCAGGCGTATATCCCACTGCAGAAAGTCCTTCAGCAGCACCAGCTTAAGCTCTGCACACTGTAACCAGCCCAGTTATGGGTTCAGTTTCCAGATGTCCAAAAACTATTTGAATCTGAAGAGAAAGCAGCTCACAAGCTCTAGAAATGAGGACTTCATCCCTCGCCAACTACAGCTGAACCTCCTCCACCTTTTCCAAGACCACCACCTCACCAGCCCTGCTGGAAGAAGTTCCCATATAGAGCAGCATGCAAAAAGCAGACCCAGCTAACCCTGCAACAGCTAATTCTGCATCTGAAAACTGATGTATCTCCTACAGGCCAGGATGTAGTGCTTTCTTCCTCGGTTGTTTGAACTCCGTGTCTAATTCATAGACCGCAGGTATGCGTGGGGCTTCCATGGGAGGGCTTGGGTTGCGGCCAGCTTTGTAGCCAATATTTGCCTTTTACTTAGTTTATCTCTTTCTGTAAAATAATTGGATATTTGCTAAATTTTAATGCCCTCATAAAGAGCAGCTGAGATGAGTGGAATTGTTGCAGGTTGCTGCGGGTGTTTTTTTTTTTTGTCCCTCATAGACCCCGTGCTCTAAATGCTCGAACACCTGCCCTCATAATGGATTACGGACATACTAAATCATGCAAGTTGCCTCTGCTGTGCCTGCCTAGTTCATGAGTTTTGAGCCTAGCATAATAGCAACTGGGCCGGAAGAGAGGCAAGAAGAGCATTACCGTAACTGGTGCCGAGGAGCTGCTGGGAACATGAGGTCGCAGCTTGGTTTCAACTGGAGAAGGTGCTTTCTAAATACTGGCTCACAGCAGTTGTAGAAGTCATATTAGCCCTTCACTGCAGAGCTTGGGGGGAGTGATTAATCACTAGTGCATGTCCTTCCTAGAAAGTTATAGGAACGCACTTTTCAGACTGAGGAGCTGGGAAACTCAGGTGGTGGGCAACCCTGCGTGCAACGGGCTGGCATGTCTTACCCCATTTGTTTTTAGTTCATGCTTGGCTGCATGCTGGCGACATCCTGGGCTCATAGAAACATAGAAGTTGGCGGCAGATAAGGACCGCAAGGCCCATCCAGTCTGCCCATTTCTTTTTCTACCTTATAAATGTGCCATCGGCCTTTGCTCTGTCAGTGGCCTATCTATTCATAGTCATTTGTATTGCTCCCTTATGCCTATCCCATGCCTGTTTGAAGCCCTGCACTGTATTCATAGCCACCACTTCTTGTGGTAAGCTCATTTCCATGCATCCACCACCCTTTCTGTGAAAAGAATTTCCTCACATTCCCCTTAATCGGCCTCCTCTAATCTCATGTTGTGTCCTCTTGTCCTGCTATTATTCTTATATTTAAACATGTTAGACTCTTTCACCTTGTTTATGCCCTTAAGGTGTTTGAATGCCTCGATCATATCACCTCTCTCCTCCTTTGCTCAAGGGATACATATTGAGCTCCTTAATCTGTCCTCATATGTCTTCTGATGCAGTCCCTGCACCATTTTGGTTGCCCTTCTCTGGACTGCCTCAATTTGGTTAATGTCCTTGTGAAGGTGTGGCCTCCAGTACTGCACGCAGTACTCCAGATGGGGCCTAACCAGTGTCTTGTACAGAGGGATTATTACCTCCCTCTTACGACTTGTGATACTTCTCACAGCTATACTGGCTCACAGCAGTTGTAGAAGTCATATTAGCCCTTCACTGCAGAGCTTGGGGGGAGTGATTAATCACTAGTGCATGTCCTTCCTAGAGGACCCTCACAGTACCTGTCTCCGTAATAGTAAAATATTTCCGTTAATGCCATACTGAGTTCTGAGTTCTCCCTTTGACTCTTGTTTTTACAGTACATGGCGTATATGGCTTTATTACCCCACTGCGCCTGCCTGAAAACTCCTACAGAGACTTCTCAGTTCAAGATGCGAGTATTGGTACTTACAGGGGAAGGGGGCACAGTGATGTGTACCATGTCTCACCCCCACAAGGGACTTGTTTCACAAGTCCTCGGCTAACACTAATTTTCCCTGTGCTGGTATTATTTTATTATTGCTGTTTTTGACATTATCTTTCAAGAACTTTTGCCTGGAAGCACTAAGATGTGAGTGTTGGCGATCAGAATCTTCTTATAATTTTCTTGCATTTATATCTCCTGACTCTTCACCTGGCTGAATTTACAGGCATAGTCTTTGCAAAGCACAGGATTTTTTTGTGTGTGAGACTGACAGCATCTGTTGGGAGGGCGTAGGTTTGGGATGAGACTGTCCTAAACTGGTTCCGCTATTTACTCTTCTCTTTATTTTTTGGGGGTGGGGTGGGAGGAGATTTATGGCATTGCGTCTGTGGGCATTTAAATCAGCTGCCACGTCACACGGGCCTATCACCAATCCTGATTACCAAACTTGGGAGTCCTGCCGGAGCTTTGACTAGCACCCACCCTCCCCCTTGGAGGGTGGACTGTTTCCATATCAGCAGCACTCTTAAGTTGCAAGTGTCAGCTATAAAGCAGTGCTCCCAGATCTACAGGGATTCCTGTATTTTAAGGGAATTTTACTACAAAAATTGGATACGGGAAGGAAATCTTTTATTTTTAAAATATCAGGGGAAATGAACAAACACTATGGGAAAATGCCCACTATGAATCTCATGGCTGCCAAGATCCAGACAGAGCCCTCCAATTGGTGCTCAGTTTGCTGACTTTGCTACACTAAGCAATTCTGTTGGTCCATTTGCAGCCTGTGTTTCTCTGGGGTAGTAAGGTAATGTGTTGGCAGTGCATCTTTCTGAGGATGAATTCAGATCAAGAACCAGTGAGCTGCTGCATGGTCCAAACACCTACCATGTGACCCCACTCAAAACAGCAACACCGTTGAGTCAGCCGAGCTGCATCTCAAATGCCAGTGTTCTGGACTGGCAGAGAGCCTAAGCCACTGAAGGTAATCTAGCCTTCTTGTGGGCAGCCTCAGGTTAGTCTATTTTAAACTAATTTTAAGTACAAAATGAGTCAGACAAAAGACTGACCACTTGATGATGATATGCTTTGGGGGGGGGGTTCAAGAAAGAGTGTTTAAGTGTTGCTTGAGGGAAGCAGTGCCCCAAACCACTAAGGTGAACAAATTAACCATCTGCTTTGCAAATTTATCTATTTTAAACACATGAAGTGCAAAAAGCGAGCCCGACAAGAGACTCGATGGTGGGCTTTAAAGGGTGACGGGGACACAAAGAGTGCTTAAGTGCTACTTGACTCGTTTGGTGCACAGAGCAGAGTTGTGTTCTTAAAAACATCACTAAGGCAGCATTTCTGACCAGCCTAGAGGTTGAGATTATTTTAAAAAAAATTAGACAGTGTTTCTATTTAATTGTGAATCTGGGAAAGGTATGAGTGTGTCTTCATCAAGATAAGCAGGAGTTATGAATTATATGTGTGAGATCAGAAGGGACCCATAAACCCTGGTCTTGCCTAAGGTTAGTAAAATAAATGAAAAAAAAAGGGAGTATTTGTTTTTACCTCTGAGAATTCAGTGCACAAAGCTGTGTGTGTGTGTGTGTGTGGTGCTTAAGCATGCCAATGAAAAACACAATACACTGAAACAATGTTTATTAATGGAGCACTACAGGTACACAGAGCTATAGGCCCAAAGCATGACTGGTGTGCAGTGGCTATGCACGCATATCCGGGGCCAGTAGCTACTCCACACCCCCTGTGCCCCCCCGCATGACATTCATGAAGTGGGCACATGCAGACCCACTGCACCCGATCCCCCATGTCTGCAGACAGCTCCACGATGGGGACGTTCTGGGGGCGTGCCAGCAGTACGTGTATTCACTAACCCGCATAGTGCTGGCCTCAGGGGTGCAGAGGGTGGTGCAGGGTACACCAGGGAGACCCTGCCATAACCCACAGCATGTCCCCATGAACACAGGTATTCGGTCACTGGGGGACCAGGACAGTGCACACCGTGCTGCTCCCGACTGCTGGGCAGCAGGAGGCGGCAGGGGCAGCTGGATGGGTGAGCACCCAGAAAGTTTATGTGAGGCAGCACTGGGACTGTTATGCACAGCCCCAGACCCATGCCACCCTATGTGTGAGATCCACTATGGGTCCCAGGGGGGCACCCCAATGTATGTCTGCCTGGGACAACTCCTCCCTCGGCCACCCTGCAGAGTCCTGTGCATTGGGGGAGGAGCCGTGGACAGGTGGTCGGCATTGGTGAATGCCAATATGGGTGCACCTGTCCGCGGGGTGCAGGGGCAAGGGTCGGGTATGCGTATTTTGTGCATCCCTATGTCCCTTTCATGCATTGTGAGGAGAACACAAAATGTTCAGTCTGTGATTAAGGGGTAAATTTGAAGTTAAGGCATTTAATACTATAAATAGAATACTGTATAAGGGACTGTATTATTACGAGGTTATAATACCTTCAGGAGGTTCTGGAGAAGTGAACCTTGAGAACTGAGCTTTATATGTTCCAACATGTCCCCAGAACCTCAAGATGGCATTATATTGTTACATATAAAGTTCTTATAATTGTAGAGTTGTTATGTGATTCGTTGTAGGTGATTTTTTATATTTAAAATAAATAAGAACACATAAAACAGCCTGAACATTTGTCCTAGTGATTTTATTGATTGGCATAATGACACCAATTGCGTACTTACATTGATTTGTGCATACAGGAAAATCTACAGGAATTTCATCCCAGTTTTACAGGGAAAATACAGAGAAAATTAGGGTGCACTACAGGAAAATGCTTTGTCTGATGTGGGAGCACTGATAAAGCAGCCCAGCAGACCCCTACTTTGGAAACACTTGCATTTGTCATATAGTTCCACATCTCACAGTTTACTGTTGCAACAGATTTATTTTTATTTTATTTATTTATTTAGGGATTCGGATCATACCTTTGAGCTCAGAGCTCTTTTACAAAGGTTCCACGTCAAACAGTGACAATGACAGCAATAACAAACAGTTTACATACAATACTCGAATAGTAGGTAGCTAGTATACAGTAAGGATACAATGTCATTCATAGTACCAATAGTGATAGTACAGCGTCAAGAGCATTCAACTAGGGTAAAGGACAGTGTTTATATGTAGCTAAGGAGATAAACAGGTGTGACACCTAGTGTGAGAGTCCGAGGGGAGGGAGACGGGGGGTGGGCAGCCAGAAGAAGTGGCTTTGTCTAGGAGGTTGGGGAGGTAGTGGTAGTAGGTTGGTTTTAAGGTTGATCCAGTGGGGAAAAAAGGCACAGGGGGGAGAGGAAGACAGAGGGATAGGGCAATAGGGAAGAGTGGGTGTAAAAGGTAGGGGAAGGAGAGTGTGGGTGAGTGGGCATTATGGGTGTTAGAGTCCTAGTGACAGTCACAAACTGTCCTAGTAAGAAGGTGTTGCCTTAGGCCATTTTTGAATTGTGAGATGCTTTTTATGTTGCGAGATGATTTATGTTGTATTAGTTGGATGGTGCTTGCAGCCAAGTGTCTGGTTGCCTCAGATATGCTCTCTGATCTGGTTAGCTGATATGTGCCTATTTCGACTCACAGGGATACAGGATAGGAGGGTTAATAACAGGAGTCCTGCATCAGCCACTTTCTATGAAAGTGGGGTGGGGATACCTACAACTCTGAAACCAACGAATACTGTTTCAGAGTTTACCGTTATCTCTCGGAATATAGATGGGCTAACTAACCTGATTTAAATGAGCAGAGGTTCTTGCTAGTTTAAAAAAAAAAAAAAAAGGCAGAAGCCAGGCCTAGTACTCTTACAAGAAACCCACTTGTCATGAAACGAGCATGATAAATTCCAGACGTATGGTTTCAAGGCGGTAGTGGCATACACTTACCACAGTGGTAGGTGGAGGGAGTAGTTATGTTAGTGCCATGGAATGCCATGTAACATTTGTAGTGACAAAGTATTATGGTAAGGACACTGCAAGCTGAAACTTACACAATAATACATGCATACATGACAGAAGATAAAGGCCTTACGGTGTGTCTTGTTTGCTCGAGTGTGCAGATCCTCCTTGTGTCTGCAGTGAGACCTGCCCCCCCCCCTCCAAATCTCCCCGGACTACAACATTTATATAGCCCCCACACACACACACTTCAGATTCATCTACTGTTTAAACTGCTGTTTGATCAAATTCTTATACATCAAGTGGGTAGGCTAACCATGGCGATGAATCCTGCCACGCATACCACAGTGAGACAGAAAGGTAGAATCCTCCTGCACATAAATATTGTAAACCATTGTTGGGGAAGCTAGGGGTGCTAGATGCTTGGCATAGCCTCCGCCATTCTTTTCAGCAGTTTACCTTCCGTTCTCAAGTCCACAAGATACACTCCAGGCCAGATCATTTGTTCATGTCTGCTCCTCAATTGGTTAAAGAGCACTCAGTTGATATAGGCCAGATTTTGTTGTCAGATCATGCTCCTGTCTCTCTTCACTTGGAAATAGCACCTGACCCCAAGTAAACTGTGTGGTGCTTCAGTCTGGCTCTGCTCATTGACCCCCAATTTTGAGACTTCATCACAGAAAAATTACCTATAATTATCTGGAAGAATCCCCCTGTTGACGTTTTCACAGGCAGCTGTTTGAGATACTATAAAAACGGTATGGGGGGAGTAGTGACATGTGCCTCTTGGAAAAAGAGAAGAAGCCATATGTCTACTGATGGAGAAATTGGCTTTCCTGCGACAATGCCATCATCAACAGGGTGATAACAGTGTTTATCCACAGATAAAGCAAACCCAGGAGGCCATGCAAGCCATAATTACCACTAAAGCAGAGATAGCGCCGCTACCTGGAGTTCTGTCCATAACTTTACCAAGCATTATAGTTTGGACATTGCTTCTAGGCGGAGGTCTGGCTTTAGCCTAGCTGTCCTGCCGGGTCTATTGTCCTAGGCGGGGTCCTCTTCGGACCTCAGTCTTTTCCGTGGATTTTGTTTTTCTCCCTCCCTAGTTTCTCACAGTCTCTCCTTAAAGGGACTGCTTGGGACTGAGTCCTACTTGAGATGACCTACTGAAGGAACCCTTCGGTAGATAGTGTTAGTTACATAGTCTTCCATAACAGTAGATCTTTGAGAGAGGTTCCTTCAGTAGGTCATATTTTTCCCCTCCCTCCTTCCCCTCATTTTAATTTTTACAGGGTCTCCAATCCTGTTCGCTCCTGCTGTTAGGCCTCTTCCTGGCTCTGGCGGAAACTGGAGGCGGGCGGGGACTACCTACTATATACCGTCACGCTGACGTCGGTCACGTAACGTCGGGTGGGCGGTCCCCCCATCAGAGATTGCTAGAAAAGTCTGCCATGTGGCCTGATGTCGGGTGACTTCAGTCCTACTTGTGATGACCTACTGAAGGAACTTCTCTCGAAGATCTACTGTTACGGTAAGTTCCTACGTAACTGTACTCTATAAAGGGAGGAAGGCGGGCACTGGTCCTCTTTTGGTGGAGAGTCTTAAAGGGACAGACTAATTTGAAAGTGGATAAAGGAATGAGTCCAGGCGAGGTACGTCCTAGGGTGTTGAGGGAGCTCAGGGAGGTACTGTCTGCACCACTGATGTTCCTGTTTAACAGTTGATTAGTAACAGGAATGGTTCCAGAGGACTGGAGGAGGGCAGATGTAGTCCCACTTCACAAAAGTGGTAGCAGGCTGACAGTTCTAGGCCATACAGCTTGATGTCGGTGGTGGGAATGTTAATGGACTCACTGCTGAAAGAGAGGATAGAGGAATATCTTGATTCCAGTGAGTTACAACACCCAAGACAGCATAGATTCACGGGTGGGAGCTCATGTCAAATAAATCTGATAGATGTCTTTGATTGGGTAACCAAGGAGTAAGATCAGAGAGGAGCAGTGGATGTGGTCTGCCTAGATTTCAGTGAGGCTTTTGACACCATTTCACTTAGACCAGTAATGGGTCCAGAGCTGGTAGATTTGGTAAGAAATTGGTTAAGGGATAGATGACAAAGAGTGATAGTGAATGGTGGTTACTCTGAGGAGAGGAGGGTGACCAGCATGGGTGCCTCAGGGGCTAGTGCTGGGACATGTCCTCTTTAATGTCTTTATAAGTAACATTGCAGAGGAGCTGATGGGAAGGTCATCCTCTTTGCAGAAGACACCAAAATATTCAATAGGGTGGACAAGGGGGGGGGAGACAGAGACCTCAAGGCATGGTCAAAGGTATATCAGCTAGATTTCATTGTGGAAAGAAAAAGCACAATAATGCACTTGGGGTACAAAAATCCAGGGGCAGTAATGCACTTTGGGTACAGAAACCCAGTGGCAGAGTGCAGAATAGGGGGAGTGTTATTGATGACCACCAAGCAGAAGAGAGATCTGAGGGTAGTCACCTCTGATGACCTAAAGGTGGCCAGGCAGTACGGCAAGGCAGTTGGGAGAGCTAGTGACATGCTAGGGTGCCAAGGGAGAGGTATTACCAGGAGATCAGGAGAAAGGTGGTGTTACCTCTGGTAAGACCTTCCCTAGAATACTTTGCAGGGTTTTAAATAATTGATTAGCAGTTTTTTTCTTGGGACAATACTAACTATACAGAAAGTATTTATACAGGTTTTCTAGAAGTGTTATGTTTGTTAAACAAATTGAGGCAAGTGCTATGCATTTTCACAATGTTTTAACATTTTTATGAGCAAAACGCTAATCAATTTTTAGAGTTAAGTAAAACCCTGCTTTGTATTGTTCTGGAGGTCACACCTCTGAAAGGACATAGACAGAATGGAAGTTTTCCAGCAGAAGACAACTAAAATGCTGAGGAATCTGCATCAAAACCCTATAAGGAGAGACTAAAGGAACTGAATATGTACATTCTGGAAGGGGGGGGATATTACAGAGACCTTTAAAAAAACTCACAGGAGTAAATAATTTACAGGAGGAAAGTATATTTCAGAAGAAAAGGTGCTCAAGAACAAGGGTTCATGCTGTGAAGCTGGAGTGGGGTAAATTCAGCAGAGATGTGAGGAAGTACTTTTTCACAAGAGTGATGGCTCCGTGGAACAGCCTACCAGCTGAGGTGGTGGTGGTGAAAAGAGTTGTGGGGATCGAGTGTTTGGGATAACCACAAGGGAATCTTAGTGGAAAGGAATGGGGGGGAGGAAGAAAGAGCTGGAGAGCAAGTAGGGCCTGCGGTGATACTGTAGATTAGGGAAAAATGGGCAGACTGGGTGGGCCAGTATCTGCCGACATATTCTGTGCTTCTGTTAGCCAGATCATGTAGCTTCCTGTTAGCCATCTTCCCTGAAAAATAAACAAGTACACATTTTAAATAAATGTTGTTTTCTGTACTTAGTAATGGGTATAGGGAGTTTGGATATACATAACTTCCGTAAAATTATATCAAGGGTATAATATTGTACACTGGCCTTTTCTTGTGACTGAATATGCATGTCTAAGGAAACTGCAGTGCAAATTTAATCCACCTGATTTGTATGATATGTAATGCGACTGGATGTGTTGTACTGCCTACCTGTGAACATCTCTTTAAATAAAAATAAGGAAAAAAAAGGCGATGAAGCAAGGGTTGGACAAAAGATGTAAATATGTTCAGTGAATTGATCAATTACTGCAACACATGAACCTGACAAGCTATATTGTATATGGGTGTTTTAGTGATTTTATAAACATATATTTTGTAATACTTAATGTCAGTTGTGTGTAACTTGGTATGTTGTTTCTTGTGTTATTTTTTTTCTTTTTATTCTGTAACATTGTCCGGTATACAGAACCACCTTGTAAACAAGGCTTTTGCCATAATCATGTTATTTCCTGTTTTCAAAAAAATTAAAGATTTTACTGCTACTACTGTAGTACTAGAGTAGGAAGTACAGATGGCTTAGAGCTCAAAGGGAAGGAAAAAAAAGAGTACATACTATGACTGATGGTATGTGCATGCTACCAGAAGATTTTCTCTCTCTTAGTTTATTCACATCCAGAGCTTATTTAGAAGCTGAATGCCCTGCTTATATCACAGTCATTTCCAGAATGACAGACTGTGATGTCTCAACAGAGGGCTAGGAGTTCAGCTCCAGACTCTGACCCCGGTTTTAGTGGACTGTATGGGACAAAGATCCCATTTTCATGTGAATGTTCTTGCTAGTAAAGGAATTAATAGCTCAGAATTCAGACTTTTTCAGAATGTTTTGTAATGGAGTCCTGCCAATAGTAATGTTTGTTTTGTGTTTTTTTTATGCCATTGACTGGCGCCCTACTTCAGCGTAGGAGTGTGCTATTGTAATATTTATTTTCAAAATCAACTTGTATTCATTCTCTGTTTCACTCTAAAGCGTTTAAAAGCTTCTGACCCTCAGTTGGCTCCGTTGTCTAACCAACTGTCCCTTCCTTTGCTTTGAACAGATCACAGACGCCACATTAATTCAGCTCTCGATACACTGTCCACGGCTGCAGGTGCTGGTGAGTAGCAGTAACCATTAATCTTTGTTGACAGCATGCATCATTAATACAAACTGTGTGTCTAATGGGTGTGTTGAAGAACAGGTGTAACATTTCCGTGGTGGCAGTGTGATCTAGTGGTTAACACACTTACTTGGGGACTGGGACACCACAGGTTCAAACCCCACCAGAGCCAGATGCTCATTATGTGACCTTGAGCTAGTTACTTAACCTCTCAGAACTCCAGTCCTCCCAACTATGGAAATGTGCAAAAAGCAGTACCCCAGTGTATACAAGATGTTGCATCTTGCTGGGCTGTCCTGAGTAAATAAATTGTAAAAGGGACTCGTTAAATTTATTGTAGAACAGTAAACCTTGATCATCTAGTTACCTTATCCAGCTCTCGTCAGAGATTTTACTTTTTTTTTTTTACTCTCTTAACGTAGGTGTCTGGGGCCATCTCTGAAATATCTCTCATGGGTCTCACTGGGTTGTGAGGAGTATAACCATTCTAGTTTTGGCAAAATCCTAGCCCTGGTAGTAGCGGAAGTATTTTCACTTCCTCCACTCCCAGCAGTGAGTCCAGCACAGCATCACATTCCTCTTATTGAGGCCTTGAGCAGGACTCACTGCAACGTTCCTGACAACTTGTGTCATGATTTTATTGCAGTTATGCTACTAGCTGCAAACTGTTAGACCTTTTAAAACGTTGTCTAACATTATGTTGCAAGCGGCTTAAGTTGTCTGCAAAAAATGATGGATGTGAGCTGGCCTGGTGGCACTGAGGTTTGAGGCAATGGTCACCACACCTCGCACCACGCTGGCGACTCAGGTTCAGAAGTGGACTCAGGGTTTCCGGGGGGGGGGGAGAGAGACGAGGATTGACTGTCTGGAGGACTGCTTTCTTCTCCCAGGGACAGTGGGTGTTGCAGGCCCAGTCCTTGACTACCACCACCTGAAGGCCAGGTGGTAGTGCAGACCGGAGCGGCATGGAAGGGGAAGGCTGTGGTGATGCTTGCTTGCCTCCACACACATGCATCATGCTGGCTGTGGCAGGGGTGTGGGGGGGGAAGTAAGATGGAAATAAAAACTTTACTACATGAAGCCCTGCTTGCTCGCCGGATACCTCGACCCAATTGTATGACTACAGAGGGGTGGGGGGTGGTGGTGAGGATGGCCTCCAAAGTCCACCCTGCAATGGAGGGGTAATCCATGGGGACAGACTTGAGGTAAGTCCCAGGGAAGGCAGACACCAGTGGTGTCGGAGTGGGGCTGGGACTAAACAGCCGACAATACATTCGGGGTGGAACAAACAAAGAATGGGGGGAAAAATGACACATGCATCTTTAAGTAATTTTTTTTTTTTTTTTACCATAAAGCAGGTAAACTGTCACAAATGTTATTACCCATAGACATATTTAAAACTATGTGTATTACTTGTTTTGTAAAGAGACTTATGTCAATAAATAAGGCTGCCCCAGAAGTATTTAAAAATCTACTATTTTACTTTATACACTGAATTCATACAGCAGATGTCAGGGTGGAGTTAGTTCACATTTCCACTGGTAACTGGCATACATCACGACGCTTTTTGATCATGATGGACATGACAAGAGAGAAGCTCCTAAACACTACCCCCCCCCCCAAATCTTTCTTCAGGAATTAAATGAAATGGAAAGAAAAATGGGAATTCTGGGCTGCCTGATTGCTCAGTGAAAGAGCCATGTGCCTCTGTGCCAGCGACTCTGGCTTGGGAGAGGATTCATGGATCTGGCATTGTGGCTGAGCAGTCTGGGGAGTGCTGCTGCCGGCAGCCTAAGTCATCTCAGGGTGAGGATGGCAGGTGCCCTCTGAGGCATCAGCCCCTCGTGGTGGGTTGAGGAGCTTGCTCCCACGTGAGGGGTCTTGCATGCACTCAGACTGTGCTGCATCATCCGAAGTCACAGGATGGCTAGACCACGTCATGGGGTGAAGGAAGGAAAACCCCAGCTGCCATCTGAATGATGGTGAAGCAGCTTGAACAGTATATATCCCTGAGATAATAGCAGCTCGCCAGAGGGGGGGAAATCTGTGTAGGGAAAAACAAATGGGAATGCTGGTGTGTGTGTGTGTGTGTGTGTGTGTGTGTGTGTGTGTGTGTAAGACGCTGCAATGCTAACTTCCCACAATATTGGGAATGCTGATTTGGGAGGGGTATGCTGCGTGGGCACGCTTAACTTTCCATAATATCATCTTAAAAAAGAAAAGCATATTTTTGCCATACTGCTGCTTTTAAACTCGTCAGTTGGTTTTATAACTTGTTAGGGTGAGACATACCTTCCCCATCCCCCATTCCCCGGACCAGTAGTTGGGTTTTCCATACCCACACATTTTTGCTGACCAGGAGGGTGGAGGGAGTGGCAGCTGTCTCAACTAGTACCTGAGCCACTCCACGACAAGCAAGAAAACAAGGAAGGCAGGTGCTCGCGTATTGGGTAATCCATAGCACTCTTGACTTTGCCTCCCAGGTAACACATAACACGCCTACAACTATTTTTCTATTTTTTTATTTTTGTTTCTTTTTGAACCAAATATTAGTACTGCAGGGTTATGCGAGCACTGAAAATGCCAAAGAAATGTTACTAAACAGGGCTTTTTGGGGGATTAAAATTGTTGCATAACATCTCGTAAACAAAGCCGTAAACTATATATACTAGGGCGTCACAGTTGAGAAGCCTGTTTAATGTTAAACCTCAAATTTTGCACATTAATGTCTTTGGCTCTTTGATGGAATGAACTGAAATTTTGTATGTGTTGTCTAGTAGGCAAAATCTTGCTGTGTGGAAATTTTTGTGACGGCAACTTATGTGGTTTCTGAGATCTGCATGTGTCATTTTAAGAAAAAAACTACATTTTTTCCTATACTTGACATTGTTTTTTTTTTGCTCTCACCTACAGCCTACATGGAAAGGAATTGTTGCCCCAAACCTGCAGGGGACATGTGTCATGTCCCAAGATAGTGCCTTTGACGTGTCCGGTGAAAAAATTTCAAGGGGTTCCAGAGTTATTAAGCTTTAAATTTTAGTGTTTTTCGACCTGCGCATGCGCAGTACAGTTTATCAGATAGTGTTTTGTGGCTAAAGTAAAAAATTGATGGCACAAATGCCCATTTTGCTTTTGGGCCACTTGTTTAGCACGGCACCAAACATTTTTTTTGTGCCGTGACAACCGCCATCTTGTGTACCTTTTCCATGAACCAGCAAACATGGAAAAAACACAAAAATGCTGTGATTTTAATAAACAAGCATCAGAACCTAGCTAATTGGGACCCATTTTTTATGTTTGCTTGCACGCATGTGCAAGAAACATATTGCATCAGCTTGCTTGTAGTAGCGAGTTGTGGAGGTGCGGCAGTGTTGTAGCCAGTGCCAGCAGTCCACTGTTGGTCTGGTCTCTGTGGCGCCAATGGAGGAGCAGGCTGTCCATGACAGCAGTTCTGTAGCGTGTCACCAACTTGAAAGGAACTCAACGCTGCGATCAGGGAGTGCCCCGTCATTAACAATCAGCTGTTTTTATTTATTTATTTGCTTTTGTTAACCAGGTAAACACACTAGACAGCAAAGTGCCTGTTTTCAGGAGCTGCTGGGGTGGTCCCTGATTGCAGCAGCGAATTACAGCTTGCCTTGTCTGGTGTCCCCTTTTAATAAACATGGGGGTGGCTTTGCTGTCCGCCTCTCACAGTCCCCATGAAAGCCGACGGGGTGCCCAATCCCTCTGTCAGCATGCCCCCTCCCAGGTTCATTTGCCGATGCGGTAGCCCAATCCCCGTCGGCATAATGTCCCTGTATTTGTTTTTAATTTCACTTGATGGCAGCTATTGCCATCGGACTCTCACAGTCCCCATAAAAGCTGATGGGGGGTGCCCAATCCTCCTGTCGGCATGCCCCTCCTAAATTTAATTTGCCAGTGGTGGAGCCCAGTCCCCATCGACATAATTCCCCCCCCCCATTTGTTGTGTGCCGAGGGGGTGCCCAATCCCCCTCTGCTCATGCTCCTCCCCTCCTAGCACTCTGTATGTGCCGATGGGGGTGCTCAATCCCTATCGGCTACAGCCCCCCCCAAAAAAACACTCAGGTGGCACACTGGGAGCCCACCCCAGCGTACCAAACCACCTGTAAAATAAAAAAGTCCCTTGTTGAGTCCAGTGCCCCTCCCCAACCTGTACTCACCTTCTGCACCCCACCTCCCCACCCCCTCACCACGCATTGCCTCCAGAGCCTGGCGAGTATATTTTGCAGGCCGAACACGATGCACTCTTCAGAGCCGATCATGAATTGAAGAAATGCCGTAAACTGTATAATGGCATAAATGTGGTTTTTTTTTTCCAACTTATGTGGATATCTCAGCCATTTTCGACCACATTTTCAACATGGGTTCTTGGAACCCCATTTATAGTCAATGACTGTCATCTAGTTATTCGGTCCCGAAGGGGCGATTTCATGGTCCTGCGGCTGAATCACCTTCCGGGACAGATGCTAAAGCGACAATGTCACTGTTCATGAGGTGGGCTCCCAAAAAGCCTATATTGCAAATTTAGTGAAAAATTTCAAAAAAATGACTGATACGAGCGTGTGTTGCGCATTTTCCACGCACACTCGTAACTTCACGAATTTGTAATATTTTCACTTTAGATTTTCAACATTAACATTTTTTCACACCTCTGTATGAACAGTACAGCTGTCATTTTTCACATCCTGGCCAAAATGTGTTTTCGCACTTCCAGCACAGAATAGCGCTGTCGCTGTGGGAAATCAGTGTTAGGGACAGATTAAGAAAATCACAGTGACACTGTTAATGAGCAGAGGTCCTGAAATGCCTGTGTTAAAAATCTGGTGAGAAACGTCCATAAAATGACTATGTTACTAGCGTGCGTTGAGAAATTTCCACGCACATTCGTAACTATGAGAATTTGTAAGATTTTCATTCAAAATTGTCAACGTTGTCAGTTTTGCACACCTCCTTATGAACAGTACAGCTGTCATTTTTCACATCCTGCCCGATCTGTGTTTTTGCACATGTGACGCAGAATGGCGCGGTCACTGTGGGAAATCAACGTTCGGGACAAATTAACAAAATCACAGTGCCACTGTTCATGAGCAGAGGTCCCAAATGCTTTCATGAGATGGGGGTCACAAAAAGTCCATGTTGAAAATTTGTAGTGCAAATACCAACAAACGCCTGGGGTGTTAGGGTTTCTAACCATAACGTCCCACCCTGTACAGACTGACAGGTTAAGGGGTGTGCCTTTGGATTGCCGTCTGTAATGCTCACTCCATTCCACCCCCACCCTGAAGCCAGTGACAGGCATCGAGGTGTGCCTTGGACTCTTCGGCCCCAAAGTTCACCCCATTCTCCTATACTGCACCCATTTCAGCATGTGTCCTTATGAAATGGGGTGACTGTAAAGCCGAACACCCCAAGGCACACCTCAACACTTGTTGGTGTCTACAGAATAGGGTGAGGTAAAATGCCGTGAGCATTATGGGCGATGACCCAAAGGCACACCCCAATGCTTGTCCATCTCTGCAGGGTGGAGGTGGGGTTGGCATGAGTTAAATACTTCACTGCCATTCCTGTTCTGCATCTGTCTAACTCCTGCATGTCCAATGCTAATACAGTGCACTCTACTTATAATGGACACTGTTATAATGGACAATCAGTTACAGTGGACAAAAACTGATTTCCCAAACCAAATATATCAAATCCAATACATTTTCCTCTGGTTATAATGGACAGAAACATTGCTTATAACGGACACTTTGAAGCTTTTATAGGTATTTGTAGTGCATTTTTTTGGGGGGGGGGGTAGGCTGGTGAGGAAATTTGGAAAATGTAGAATTTAGATGGAGGAACTACAGAGACTAAATTTCTTATAAAATAATTGTCCATAAGCTACATAAAATTTTATTAGTTGATTCCACTAAAATGGAAGTTACTTTAATTTTTAATAAAACCCTTACAGTACAGTTGCTTTTGTTCTTACTGTCCTAGAACCCAAACATTCAGTCACTAGAGTTACTATGTTCTTACCTTCTGCAATAAACTTCATAAAAAAAAATAATTTCCCCCGACTGTTAAATAACTCTAAATCAACACACAAAGTACAGAAACATATATGCTAGGCAGGATTTTGAGAAATTTGTGAAGTTTTATAATAGTTTCTCATTCACTCTGAGCCCCTGCTCACACACATAGACACACCTAACACATAGGCTCCACCGCCTCTGGATATAATAGACACTGGATATAACGGACAAAAGTTGTGTGTACATATGTGTCCATTATAACAGGCTTGCACTGTATCAGCAAGCAAACATTCAGCATTGACAAATGCTTGTTTAATTTATTTTATGTATTGCGGTCTTGGATAACACCTGTGAGCGGATGCTGTTTTGTAGGTTCCACTTCAGTTGAACATAAAATAGCAGAGAACAACAATTTATACATTTACAGAGATGGTACAGTAAGTTACAGAAAAGTTCACACAAGTTGACACTGCGTGAGGGCATTGTACAGCGTATGCCTGCGTCTGTGAATTTGAACACCCTGGAGCAGATAGACACAAAGAAGGTAACAGACAAAGGTGACATAGTGGAGGGATAGGGGGGGAGGGAGGAGATGTGCCATGAGATATATTGGAGGTAGGGTGGGGTGGGGATCAGTGAAGTGCTGAGGTTGGGAGGTGCCCCAAAGTCAAGATGTGCATCTAAGTGCAGCAGGTGATTGCTAGTGGGGAGCAGCAGATGCAGTCACAAGTGTCCTTGATAATGAGGTGCTGATGAAGATTTCGCTTGTATGTGTGACACTCAGACAGCTGGTTCTGATTAATCTATGATTTTTGTAATATAAAAATGTGTTATTGAATGTCTCTCATGAGAGATGCTGACAGCCTGTGGAATGACACTCCCTCCCAGGTTTTAGCTACAACGTGTTACCTGGAAGAACAAGAGATAATTACAGGTTAGAAGAAACTTAGAAATAAGCATCTCCTGTTTGTGACTAATTGCAGCTTGCCAACTACCAAGATAGGTCATAATCTTTTATGATGTTCAGAGGAAACACAATATTCTCCCTCTCTACCCCTCCCTCCCAAATGGTTTCACCCATTTCCATCTAGCCTCCCCCACCTCACTGTCCCCCCACCCCGTTTCCTGTCTCGGCCCCTCCTCCCTCCCCGGCACTTACTTCTGTTTGCACTTATTCGTTCAGTTATGTATCCTGCTGCTCACTCCCAAGCCCACCAAATATGTCCCACAGTCGTCTTGTATGTTCCACAAGCATATGTATCATGTCCTAATCAACTCTAACAATGTCTTTCTTCCTTATTTATCCCAGGTTATGTCTGTTATTTTCTTGATTGCTAAATTTGCCTTATACTGTCAGTCGCCTATCCAATTCCTGTTAAGCTGTTTTTGCTCAACTGTATGTAACTGACTCCTTCACTGTTCTTGTATGCTTCTACCTTTGTAACCCTCCCGGGTCGCACCTGAAAATAGGCACTTGGCTGTCTAGTGTGCCTTACCCGGTTAACAAAAACAAACAAATAAATAAATAAATAATGTTCACATGGTGATACAAAGCATGTTGCACCTCCGTGAGATCTGGCAGAAAGACATAACAAGTCCTTTGATGTCCTGGAAAGAGGAAGCTGCTCATAAGATCAAATAAAGTCATATGAGAAACTGAGTTGTGATGAAGTCACAGAATTTAATACTTTGATAAGACATCCTGTTTTGCATAGATATATTTTTTTATTCAGTCGTGGCCAGAAATATTGGCGCCCTTGCACTTTTTCAAATAACTCACAATTTCCTCTAAACAGAAGCTGAAATTAACAACAGTACAGCATTTGGTCTCCGCAATTCTTTATTTCTCTGTTAATATTACAGAACCTTTGTTTTTGTTTCAGAATCTAATATATCCTTGAAATCAGAAAATGAAAAGAAATGGCATTGACAAAATTATTGACACCCTAGACTTAATATTTGGTAGCACAGCCTTTGGTCAAAATAACTGCAATCAACCGCTTCCTGTAGCCATGTATGAGCTTCCTGCACCTCTCTACTGGCAGTTTGGCCCACTCTTCTTGTGCAGACTGCTCCAGTTCTCCCAGATTTGAAGGGTGCCTTCTCCCAGCTGCTGTTTTCAGATCTCTCCACAGGTTTTCAATGGGGTTTAGATCTGGACTAATTGCTGGCCACTTCAGAACAGTCCAGCGTCTTGTCTTGAACCATTCCTGGATGCTTTTTGAAGTGTGTTTGGGGTTATTGTCCTGCTGGAAGACCCATGACCTTCGATGGAGACCCAGCTTTCTGACACTGGGTTCAACATTGCGCTCCAAAATGGCCTGGTAGTCTCCAGATTTCATGATGCCATGCACACGTTCAAGGCACCCAGTGCCAGAGGCAGCACAGCAACCCCAAAACATCACTGAACCTCCTCCATGTTTGACTGTAGGGAAGGTGTTCTTTTCTTTGAAGGCTTCATTTGTTTTCTGTAAACATAGAGATGTGCTTTACCAAAAAGTTCTAATTTGGTCTCATCTGTCCACAGGACATTCTCCCAGAAGGATTTTGGCTTGTTCAGGTGTGTTTTGGCAAACCCAGTCGGGCTTTCTTATGTCTCTCTCTCAGCAGTGGGGTCCTCCTGGGCCTCCTACCATATAACCCCCTTTCATTGAGTTGGCGACGGATGGTGCGAGTTGAAACTGTCATACCTTGTGTCTGAAGGTCAGCTTGAATCTGTTTGGCAGTTGATCGAGGTGCTTTCTCCACCATTCGAACAATCCTGCGCTGCAGTCTTCGATCAAGTTTTCTCTTGCGGCCACGTCCAGGGAGGTTGGCTACAGTGCCATGGGCCTTAAACATCCTGATAACATTACGTACGGTGGAAACAGGAACATCAAGGTCTCTGGAGATTGATTTGTAGCCTTGAGATTGTCCATGCTTGGCTACAATCTTCTGTCTGACCTCCTCAGACAGTTCTCTGGCTGTCTTTCTTTTCTCCATGCTCATTGTGGTACACACAGTGACCCAAAACAGGAGAATGAGTCCTTTTCTGTATTCAAACTGGTTGAATGAGTGATTTTTATATTGCAGGCACCTGCAACCCACCACAGCTGAGTTCAATTCCAAAGTGAAGGAGAATCACCTGCTTGAAATCTAATTATTTCTAACTACTTCTGAAAGGTGCCAATAATTTTGTCCGGGACATTTAAGGATTTCTGTGTGAAATAAGCTAAGACTTAGTAAATGTTTTCTGCTTTTTGTGTTTTATTCCACTGCAAACCAAAGAAATACATATGTGGATACCAAAATATTTTTTAATTTCAACAGTTTTCTGGAAGGAATGGTGCATTATTAGAAAAAACTGCAAGGGCGCCAATATTTTTGGCCACGACTGTATTATGACAGGGAGGAGCTAGGTGACCTCACGCAAAGAGGTTGGCAAAGCCAGTTTTTAAACAGTATTCTGTTTTCCATTTGGACACAAATGTTTGGACTCTGAAAAAGAAACATCTACAGCACTGTGAGATATGAATACCTTAGAACAGACAAGTCTAAGTGTATTAATGGTAGGAATCTGCACTTTTTAAAACCTTATTCTTTTAAGTGATTTGTATGTTTTGTGATATATGGTTCTGTATTTACATGTTACATTTTTTTTTATCTATTTTGAAGTAAATCTCTACTTTAGAGACTACTTGGTGTGCCTTTGAAATTCTTTTTCTTGACAAGTGCAGCATACATGGTTAAAGTTGACACGGTACAAAGCTTACTGGTTTTACCAAACTGGGAAAAGGTAAGAATTTATTCTCAGGTCTTTTTAATAGAGTTTTAAGGGTTCATTTTGTATGCCTGGTTAGGTGCCCGTAGGCAAAAGATATCTGCTCTCTCCGAAGAGCAGAATTATCTGAGCCTGTACATTGGGTATGCTAGCAAGAGGTTCACAGTTTGAATCCCTCCATGACTTGAGACCAAAGTTTGATTTGAACCCACGAAACAGACAGGAGGGTTACCCTGTTTCTGTTTCCTGTTCACAGGACTGTGCTCAGAGGTTGTCACTGTGGGAGCAGAGGGCCTGACCTGCTGAGTGGGTTTGTGACAGTATTCACCAAAAGTTAGATGAAGCAGTCACAGCTGTCCTCGGCAGTGAGGTGCTGACTAAGCTTACGCTTGAAGGCACCAATAGTTGCTACTCTGTAGATTGCAGGTGGTAGAGCATTGATCCAGTGGGGTGCACGGTAGGAGAATGCACGTTGTGCCAATGCAGTGTGGCATCTAGGTCCGTTAAAGATTTTACTGTTGGAGCTTCTGGTCAGTCTAGCACTCGCATGTCATGTGAGTAGGTTCTGAACTCCTGGTGGCAGCAGATTTAGTGAGGCTTTTTTGGCAAATAGGCAGGTTTGGTATTTAATTCTGTTCTTCATTTGGAACCAACCTGCCTGAGCATAGAGTTCACAGGTGTGCGTGAGTCTTGCAGCACCTGTGAAGAGGTGGTAGGCCTTATTTAGTGCCAAAGAGATGTGGCTGAGGGCAGTGTCCATTGCCGACCCGTATATGCCAGGCCATAGTCGATGAGGGAGACAGTTGAACTGTTGATGCCCAGGTTCAGGGCTTCAATTGTTAGGCTGTGTTTGTGACGGTAGAGTATCCCAATTCTGGAATTGATGGCCTTTGAGGTATTGTCTATGTGCTGTGCGTAGGACAGGGTGGAGTCAGTTCTGATACCCAGGTACTTAAAGTCCTGTACGAGGTCCAGTGTGTCACCACTGTCATTCTTGACAGACAGGGGGAAGGCCTTATGCTTACTAAGTAGATCATTGTCTTTGTTTTTTTTATAGTTGAGTACTAGTCTGCGTTCTTTAAACCAAGCTTCGGCAGAGGAGAAACCAAGTTGGAGGTCTGCTTGTAGGTGCCCGGGGTGAGGATTGCTAGTGAAAATGAACGCGTCATCTGCGTACAGGAGCATACGACTGGGGCAGGAGTCTGGGAGTTTGTTTAGGAAAATGCTGAACATTAGAGGCCCCAGGATTGACCCTTGTGGGACTCCTGAGTGGACTGGCCTGCTATCGGAGATGACGTCCCCAATCTTGACCCACTGTTAGCGATTGCAGAGATAGCTGTTGAACCATTGAACTGTATCTGGAGAGAGTCCGGTGTCGGTTAGCTGCTCAAGGAGGAGCGTATGATGCACCGTATCAAATGCTTTTGATAGGTCAATAAATGCAGCCCCCACCAGCAGGCCTTGGTCTAAAGCTTGGTGGATGAAGCCCGTAAATTCCAGCAAAGCCATAATGGTGCTGTGCCCCGCCCAGAACCCGTGGTGCTCCGGCCAAAGGAGTTGGTGCAGGCTCAGGTACTGTACAAGCTGATCTACCACAGTCCGTTCAAGCACTTTGGAAAGTGGCGGGAGTATGGAGATTGGCCTATAGTTGTTGAGCAATGCCCAGTCCCCACTTTTGTGGACTGGGGTTAAGTCACAGATTTCCATCACGGGGGGAATTGTGAGAGGCGGAGGGGACTGGTTAATTATTGAAGTCAAGGGACTCAGGACTTCTTCGAGGGTCAGGGCAACAAATTTAAGGTCCAGGATGTCCCCTCTGTGTCCTGATTTCCCCAGTACCATCTCCAGGTATTTTCTGGCCTCTGTTTTGGAAACTTCTTTAAAGTAAAATAACGGAAGGTTGCCCATTTAGCTAGATTCTGCTGTTTGTTTTGAAATATTGTGCCCGCATGTATGTTTTCTGGGCACCCCAAATCCTTGACTTCTTCAGCCACAGCTGGAACTCGTGCTGCCAGCTGCAGATTTAGCTCTGAGCCACCGTTTCCCTGGTGTCTAGTGGCACCTCACCCTCCGATCTCCATACTTCCATTTTTAATAACTCCTTGGTGTCTAGTGGCACCCCCCACCCTCCAGTCCCCATATTTCATGTTTCTTCATTGGTGGTTAGGGGCTCCCTCTTGTATTTTTCATTAACTCCTGAAAAAAGGAAACGGTCCCTCGTCGTCCCTGCTGTCCCCCTTCCCCATCCAGACCCTTCCACTGAGCACCAACCACCCCACTGTCCCCCCCTTAGCCTATATTTACCACTGGAGGTCGTAGGCTGTCATCTACTGTGGACAGAGACACGTCTGCACTCTTCAAAGCTGAACCGTGAACTGAGGAATAAAGTTAAGTGTCGCATAATGTATTTCAATGGCGTTTTGAACTAATGTTCATAACTTTGCCATTTTTTGGATTTTTTTCATCACATTTACAGCATGGCCTTATTGGGACCTCATAAATGCTGCAACTGTCAATTCGTTAATCGGACCTGGAAGGTGATTTTGCGGTCGCTGTGCGAAATTACCTTTCAGGACTGAATAAGTAAGCAATAAAACACGACAGGGTGTGTGCTGAACAGATATTACCACACGCCCAGGGGCATAGTAAGGCACGAGGCCCTGCCGAGTGCCTTCAGCCCCTGGAAGTGCGGTAGTATTTGTTCAACACACTCCTGGAGTGTTTTATTGCGCCTTATAAAATGGGGAAACTTTTTTAATTTTTCCTCACAAAATAGCACATCTGTAAGCAGCAAAGGCATTTTTATCAGAACTTCGATACAATAGTCCTTCCACCAGCAAGAAAATGACATCATGGTTTTGGCAGGTTGCGCCGCCTGCTATTTCACGGGCAGTCGTGTTATTGTGGCTATTTGTGTTTACCATTTGCCACTCCCATATAGTCACTGTTTAAACTGTATGGTTATCGCGACTATTTGGCAACTTAACAAGTAAGTGACACCTTGTGTGGTCAGGGGAGGGTTGGATAATGCTCTGCTCCAAGGGCAATCAAGGCAGCCCCCTCCATCTTCTTTCACTGCCGACCGGACTTCCAGAGCCTCGGTCCACACTTGCAGCTTCACCCGCTTACAGCACTGCTAACCGGACTTCTGTTGCCTTGGTTCGCAATGGCAGCTTCACCCACTGACAACATTGCCAACCGGACTTCCATTTTCTCGGTTTGCAATCGCAGCTTCACGGCACAACAGGACACGATGACAGTGCAGGTTCAGACTCTCTATCTCTCTCGGCTGCACTCACAGTTCTGTGCAGTATTCAGCTCGCGGACCAGACCAGATGCAAACAGGCATGCCACGAAGATAGTTTCAGCTTGCGGACAGGACAGAGCAACAAGGGCCCCCTTCCCCGCCGCCAACATTCACCCGCCAGGTGATCCACGGAGATAGTTTCACCCACCGAGCTAGACATCTATATAAGAGGTATGGCTCTCGCTAAGCATGAAAACAACATGGCTAACAAACTTTATGAACGTTCCATTTTTTTGTCAACATTCTATTTAGGGGGCATTGATTTGTTTGCCTGTCCTTTTTTTTTTTTTTTTTTTTTGTAATACATATATGGCACCGATTTTCTAGCCAATCAATACTCTTCTTTTGCTATGGCCATTTTATAATGAAATTTCACCACCAGTGTTCATGAGGTGGTGACCCAAAAAGGCCATTTTGAAAATTAGGTGAAAAAATTCCTAACAATGGCCGAGTTATGCGCGTTCATTGAAATTTTTCTACGTACACGCATAACTTTGGTAATTTTCATTATTTTGACTCCAAATTTTCAACATAGCCATTTTTTCACCCCACCTCATGATCAGTAAGTACAGCTGTCATTTTTTCACATCCTGTCTGAAATGTGTTTTTGCACTTGTGATGTAGACATTTTGGCTCAGATTTGAACATTTTCACCTACAGGGTTTATGAGGAGCGGTGATAAGAAGACTATGTTGAAAATTTGGGATTAGACTATGAAAAAATGCCCGAAGTTATGACCATTCACTGCAATTTCGCTACACCTGCTCGTAACTTTGGAAATTTGTAATATTTTGACCCTAGATTTTCAGCATAACCATCTTATTACCCCACCTCATGCATGTCGCAGCTGTCATTCTTCAAATCCTGGCCAAAATGTGTTTTCACTACTTTGGTGCGGAGTGGCATTGCAGTTGCATAGAATTACATTTTGGTGGGGATTTGAAAATTTGCTGTACTGGGTACATGAGGTGGGGTAATAAGACTGCTGTGCTAACAGTTTGGTCACTGTTGTCTTATAAGTGGAAGCGCAGGGCCTGGAGGGCCTTGTGCTTCCACAGCTACATACATATATGCATCTTTGGAGGGATGGAAATGCAGGGCCTGGAGGGCTGTCTCAAAAAATAAGGAAATAAATTGCAAAAAACTGCATTAATGCTCTAGTTTGGGATAAAGCCACAAAAGTAGGGAAATGTGGCATTAGAGTTTTCTTTTGTATGTTCTATTTATGCCCCCTTCCTTCCAACCCGGCCGCCTACTCCTTCGGGCGGCCAAGTCCTCACCCTCCGCCGCTCCCCTGTTCTGCCATCCATCTGCCCCATCGCCCAGCTGTCCTGAGTTATCCCTTGGGGGGTGGAATCCTCTACCCATGGGGAGGCATCTGGGAGGGGAGATCGAGGTACCCTTCAGCACCCCCTCACATCATAGTTGGGGGCATGGGTCGACTCAGAGGCTTCTCTGCTTTGCAGCTAGGGGAGGTGGGCCGCCATCATCCGTCTGGCACGGGTGCCCATTTTCCTTGTTCTGTTTCCCTGTCGCCTTAGTAGGCAAGCTGTAGTGTCCTTGTTTCTTGTGCATGCGGCACGTGGTCACCCATGCCGCAAACGCAAGGCCGAATCTAGCCATGAGGAGCCGCTGAAGGGTGGTGCCTACGTGATCCCCCCGGGAGGAGAGCATCCAAGGGATGTTCTTGAGTCCTCCCTGCTGACCTCCGCTTCTGACGCTCCAGGCTCCGGCACAAACCCAGGTCGCCAGCGTGCAAGGCGATCCCCCATCACCTGACTTGTTAGGGTTTTCAAAGCTAACACCCCACACCCACCCTGCACACACCAGCAGGCGTGGGAGTGTGTGCCTTGGGGTCGACAGCCCTAACACTCACCCCATTCCCCTGTACTGTACCCATCTCAGCTTATTTACTTATAGAATGGAGTGAGCGTTAGGCCGATGACCCTCAAGGCACACCCCTGACACCTGTTGGTGTGCGAGGGTGGGTGTGGTAGATTCGCTTTGAAAACCCTAAACATCACATTTCCTACTTTGTGGCTTTATCCCTAACTACAGCATTAACACAGTTTTTGCAATATATATATATATATATATATATATATATAGTGTTGCTTATATCAAAACATACTAATGATGGAGCAAACAAGGCTGGCTTTTTGGTAGCGCATTGGCGACCGGGATTCGAAAACGAGCCCAGATCATCAGGGGAGAGGGACTGAGCGTCCCACGGGGGAAGGTGGGTTCCTGTCTTCTGCTGCAGTACTGCCCCCGGATGACAACAGGTGGCAGTGCGGTTGGAGAACCAGTAGATGGCAGGGCTGCGTAGACGTCTGGACATCGCAGGGCTTGTTGCAACTGAACTTCTCTAGCAGTTATAGTACTGCAGAGCTCCCAGGGGTGACCAGAACAAGGAAAATTATTTATTTAGTTTTTGTTGACTGGGTAAGTGCACTAGACAAATTCTGCCTATTTTCAGGCATGACCCGAGGGAGGGGGATACAGATGAATGCCAGCTGACCTTGAACCAGATTAAGCTGTTGGTGGTATTTTTGTGAATGGGGAAAGTTTGGCTGGGGCACTGGGGAAATTCCTCTTCTCTTTTAGAGAAATGCCATGGGATCTTTTAACATCCACCTGAACTACCACCAGAACAGGCAGATTGGACCTTGGTTTAATGTCTCATCTGAAAGATGGAATGGCCCCAGTTCTAGAGGATAACAGACCTCGGTATATCCAGGGCACTGCTGTGCCAGCCATCCGCACGCCTCCTGAAATGCACATTGTGCTTGAGGGTACATCCCCCACCTGGACCCCATGGGGGAAGGGGAATCCGAGGCACAATAGAGTTGGTGGCACGCTGGTGCAGTGCTGGTGCACCACTGAGGTGCCTGGGGGATCTCGATGGAAAGTCAAGGACCACAGATGAGAAGAGGGCATAAAGACAAAATTGGGGGGGGGTTAGTGATTATGCAAACAGAAAAGACTTAAGATTTTAATTATTTTTTATTTTTTTTTAACATTTTTTAATTTGATTGATTTACCATAACAGGTAGGCTAGCTAGGACAAATACTTGATTTCTGCTATAACCTGGTGTAGGAAAAGGCAAATATTTACAACAGTAAATATTACTAAAATGCAATGGAATTAAATGAAGGGTTCTAATGCCAGGAGTTCTTGTAAGAGTAACTGCATTCTGCCACCTCTCTGGGGATTGTAGATGCAAATTGGCAAATTTTAGCCCCTTTAAATAAAATTGGTTAGGACCATCCTAGCTGGTTCTACCTCTGCTGTTCACTCCAGTGAGCTGAAACTCACTGGGATTGGCGAATTAAGTTCTAGCAGTCCCATGTTTGTTTTATCAGAGTTTAGTTTGTAGTTTATCGTAAGCAGAGGGAACAAAATCAGGGATGGCTCCCTTTTTATTGACTTTAACAACTCTTTCCCACACAGAGTTTATCGCACTGCGAATTGATCACAGATGATGGGATCCGTCACCTTGGAAATGGAGCCTGTGCCCACGACCGGCTGGAGGTGATCGAGCTGGACAACTGCCCCCTCATCACAGACGCCTCGCTGGAACATCTGAAAAGCTGCCACAGTCTGGAGAGGATAGAACTGTATGACTGTCAACAGATCACACGTGCTGGAATTAAAAGACTCAGAGTAAGACGAAAGTCAAAGTTACACCCCTTACTTTTCAAGGGCAAGCACTTGTCCTTCAGATCTGGGTTTGAAAAAAAGCATACCTCCCCCAACCTTCTGTGATTATTATGCATAATCTGTATTGCCCCCTGTTAAAACAAGCTAAATGAGACATGAAAAGCTTTTTTTTTTTTGTATTTGACATTTTCTTCCTTGGTCTCCAGACCTGGCTGCCTTCAAGCAGACAGAATCCCAGCCCTGTCTGCAGCTTCTGTGCCACTTACCTCTGGTGTAGCATAGCAGTTAAGAGCACTGAACAGCAAACCTGGAGAACTGGGTTTGAATCCCACAGCCACCATTTTCATAATGTGTGACCAGAAGCAAGTCACTTAACTTCCTTTGTGCTCCCACGATGCATCTGGAAACAAGCATGAGCTTTTAGTACGTGTTTCCATAAATTGCAAAAAATAAATGAATGAATAAAATGTCCATAGGACACACGGGGCTGCAGGCACATGTATGTAAATGTGTATATGCGGAGCCTGAGCTGACTTCCTTCTTCCTGTTGTATCTCAGCTGCACTGCTACCCGTGGTCTCCCAGGTAACTGTGTTGTAGTGGGGGAAGCAACCCCCCCGGAGTTGAACATCTTCTGGGATGCTCATCCCTTCTCTCCCTGCTTGTCTTCTGATATTCTTGATTGCAGGATGTAATCATAGGATACTGGCATTACAAGCTGCAGTGCTGCAGCTGTGCCAGCAGGTCATTGTGGAATGAAGTGCATTATTTTTCTGCTTGGTTTTCCACCGATTTGTTTCTGTTGTTTTAGTCTCCAGGTCCCTGCAGCATCGCAGCCCTGTCACAGACCTCCTTATGGACTTACGGTTATCCACCACTTATTCAGGACCGCTCGTGGTGGTGGGTGGCCCACCATGCCAGTCAGGGAGCGCCAGACTGGGCCAGGGCATTCTCCTCTGTTTTTTTTTTCCACAGGACATCGGCATGCAATGACACGCATGCACAGGCTGGTGATGCACATGTGCTTCAGCATCTGTCAGCAGCCCTTTCTGGATACCACCTGGCCTCCATCTGGTTGTAGTATTGCTACGAGAGGAAGAGTTCCCCCCTCTCCCTTAGGGAGGAGAGTAGTCCCTGGGATGCTATATCTTCCTCCCCTCAGCCAGCCCCCAGCGACTTGAGGACCAGAGCATATTTCCGAGCCCGGGTTGCCTGCAAGCTGTAGTTCTACCACAATGCTGAAAGGCTGGCTTATTGTTTGTCTTAGGTTTTTATCCCTTCTCCACAACTATCTCCCCACTGAGCTCCAAAAGGCAGTGTCTCACCCCTGACAGCCACGTCACAGCTATTGCTGTGGCATGGGGCCTGCGAGTACCAGCTGCCATTATTCGGTCAGTTATATATTTTTTTTTCATCTGCTTTCTCTCCACCCTAAATGCACCCCTGCAAAAAACTTCAGTCTGTAGCAGTTCCTGCCCCCCCTCCAAATAAAAAACGTGGAGAACCACCTCCTGGGCCTACCATAGGGTTCATTGCAAGAATCGAACTGAGGTGTCTCTCTTCCCCGGTTACCTTTGATCTGGGACACGTGACCGGGCTCACCCAGGTAGCGTGATGCAGTGGTGCAGCAGGTCATTTTGGGCCATTGGAGCAGACCCCCACAAAGTGAATTTTTAAAGGAATAAGTGATTAGAATTGTAGTGCTTAGCTTTAGTTTATGCCTTGGAATTCTTCATCAAATATGAGAGTCAAGAGATTAAGGCAGAATGGAGATAAATTGTGGTTTGAAATCAGAGCTACCCCACCAAAAAAATCAAGGACTGTTGAGAGGTTTGATGCACAGTTACCCCAGTGAATCTCAGTGGATGGCTGCAGATGGATCATTGAGAGTAGCTTTGGGGGCCGCAGTTAAACTGCTGGCTTAGCAGATGTTTCCTTCCATACAAAGAGCCTAAGCCTTGCCTTTGGAGCAGTGCAAGGTTCTGAATTTTGATGATGAATGGACCAAACCAGGTCTTAAACTCTCAGAACCTGGTCAGTTCTAAAATTTAAAACTAATAAGACCGTTCCCTTTATATAAAAAAAAAAGTTTTAAGTGGTTTGAAGTGAAAATAAATTATCATGTAATAAGCCTATGATTATTATGTAAATTCTTGCAAATTGCTGGGCTGGATATAAGGTATGAAAACGAGAATCTACTAGAAAAGAATAAAACTAGATTTTTATATAGTACATGTCATACACACTATATCCCAAAGTCAGTTTTTTGTGCACTTTATGCTGTTGTGGCCACCTTCAAGGACTGCTTCTTAGAGTAGCATCTCTAGCACATACTAGGTCTGAAGCTACCCTAGACCTTGTTCTCAGCTGTAAGAATGGGATCATCTCTAATGTGAACATAAAGTAACCAGTGGGAGGCAGTGACCACAACCAGGTTACCTTCTCCCTGGTGACCGGGAAGACTAGTCGGGCCTCTGCCACCAAGACCCAGAACTTAAGAAAGGAGTTCACTCCGAGGAGGGGAGGGTGACCAATGGGGTGCCTCGGGGATCAGTGCTGGGACCGGTCTTCTTTAAAGTCTTCATAGGTGACACTGCAGAAGAGCTGGGGGGAGGGTCTACTTTCTTGTGGATAACACCAGAATTTGCAGTAGGGTAGATACTCCAGGTGGTGTGGAAAGGATGAGAAGAGAACTGAGAAAACTCAAGGAATGGGCAAGAGCATGGCAGCTGAGTTTTAATACGATAAAATGCAAAATAATACACTTGTGGCATAGAAACCCAGCGGCGGAGTACAAAATGGGGGGAATGTTATTGAGAGCCACCAAGCTGGAGAGTCCTGGGTAATAATCTCTGAACTAAAGGTGGCTAGGCAGTGCAAAAAGTAGTTGGGAGGGCTAGTGGGATGCTGGGATGCCTAGGGACAGGTATCACCAGCAGAAAAAGGGGGTGGTGCTGCCCCTGTATAGATCGGACTAAGAATACTGTGTACAGTTCTGGAGGCCACATCTATGGAAGGACATAGAGTGGAGGCAGTCCAGAGGACGACAACCAAAATGGTGCAGGGTCTGCATTAAAAGCCCTATGAGGAGAGACTAAAGGACCTCAGTATTTACACCCTGGAACAGAGGAGAGAAAGGGGGGATATAATAGAGACCTTTAAATACCTCTCTGTGGTGAATAAGGTACAGGAGGAAAGTATGTTTCAGAAAAATAAGATGCACAAGAACAAGGGGGCATTCTGTGAAGCTGGGGGGGTTGGGAGATTCAGGAGAGATGTAAGGAAGTACTTCTTCACAGAAAGGGTGGTGGATTCGTGGAACAGTGTACCTGCTGAGGTGGTTGGTGTGAAAACAATGGTAGGGTTCAAGAATGCATGGGATAGGCATAAGGGAATCTTCATGGAAAATAATGAGGGAGGGAAGAAGATCTGGAGATCAAGTAGGGTTTCTGGTGATGCCGTATGTAGGGAAAAAATGGTTGGCCAAGCAGCGCTTATCTGCCGACAGATTCTATGTTTGGAGACGCTACATGAGGCTAGCAGTGCAGGGGTTTGTTGCAGGAGGTGCTTAAAGGAAATAGGAAGTTATTTCCTAGCATTCTTAGTGACTACTTAAATCATAAATGTAAAACAATGGCCTCTGTGTGCCTTTTTTATGGAATGATTAGTTAAAATTCTCATTTGTATGCTACTTTTCAATTTTTAATGAGGATCGGTTTGACAGTCTTTTTTTTGTTTTGTTTTTTTTAATCGGGAGTCAGGGCGTGTCAAATTTTGAAATGCCACATCAAAGACTCCTGAGTCAGCATGCAGTTACCAGTAGTACGTGGCTGCAGGAGACATTTCTGAAGAGGTCCTCTTTATGTCAGTAAACAGCCCCACGTTTCACAGTCACCCGTCCTTTGGCTACCAGCTCAGCTCCCCCTCCACTCACTCTGCTTCCAGTCACCTTACAGCCCAAGTACAGTCTCCTACTTATCACAAATAATTCATATCATGAAATAAATTAACGTGATTTTATTTCTCCAGTCTACAATGGGTCCCGGACTCCCTGCTCTATCGTCTTGCATGCTCCGCATTTTATCAGAATTGCTCAGACACTTAAGTACCCCGGTGAATGTTTGGCAACTAACACAGCCCTCCTCTCACATTGTTGATTGGCCGCCAACTGACAAATGCAAACCAGTAAGTGCGGTTTGCGTTTGTCAGTTGATGGCTGGCTAAGGAGGTGAGAGGAGGTCTGTGTCCATCATCAAACATTTATTAGAGCTGTCTGTCCCAAGTAAAAACAGGACTGAACATTGCTGAGGTGCTCCGACAGCGCCAGAGATAGCTGCTGATTGTGTGCTCCCCTCTCTGTTGACTGTTGAGTGGTTACTGAAGAATGGGACTGACTCACCGACTGTGATGGTAGGCATGATCAGTGCCGAGAAAAAAGTTGACTGCTCCTCATGTGTACTGGCCACCCCGCTGCTGTCCTGTTTGCGAATGCAGTGTGAGAAGTTTAAGCAGCTCACTGGCCACTTTGATACTTGAGGCACCAGAACTGATGATGTGTGCTCTGTTGTGTTTCTTGCCCCAGTGCTGCACTGTCACTAGGGGGAGAGGGAACGAAAAGTAAAGGCGGCTTGCCGACTGTGCTGAAGCAGGTGCATTCAGGCGCCACAAAAGTTTACTGAGCTTTTCCGACCCGGTGTAAGTCCAGGAAAGGGTAAGGAAAGCGCACATAACAGCAACTCTAAAAGACGAGAGCGTGGGGATTGGGGTGGTGGTGAACTAATGTTGGCATTGGGCACCAGGCAGGGGTTGGACGCGAGCCTCGAACATTGGGGGTTGGAGGAAGGGGTTACAGGAATGTGTCAGCAATTTTGCTAAAATGCGGAGCGAGTAAGATGATAGAGTAGGGATTCGGGACCCATTGTAGACCGGAGAAATAAAATAAGTCCCATGATAATTTATTTCATGATATGAATTATTTGTGATAAGTAGGAGACTGTACTTGGGCTGTAAGGTGACTGGGCAGCAGAGTGGGCGGAGGAGGGGCTGAGCCGGTAGTCAAAGGATGGGGCTGTTTACTGAGATAGAGAGGGCATCTTCAGAAATGTGTCCTGCAGCCAGACACCACTGGTAACTGCATGCTGAATTGGGAGTCTGTGACGTGGCATTTCAAAGTTTGACACACGCTGACTCCCGATTTAAAAAAAAAAAAAAAAACGTCCAGCCGATCTTCATTTAAAAATTGAAAAGTACCATACAAATGAGAATTTAAACTAATCATTCCATAAAAAAAGACACACAGAGGCTGTTATTTGATATTTAAGATTTATTTAGTCGCTAAGAATATTAGGAAATCATTTCCTATCTCCTTTAAAGCTGCTGTGGAGGTCTGCATCCCTATAAGCAGTAGGGAAGAAAAGACCTAGAAGTGTCCCCAACCCCCCATGGCTCCACAGGATCATATTGCAATTGATCCTACACAAGACAAGCATAATATAACTGCTTGAAAATGACAGGTTGTGTCCAGACAAGAGATGGGTGCTAAGCAACACTGAGGTCAAAAATAGAATTTAGGAAGCCAGAGAAGGTCTTGAAACCAGGATAGTAGTAGAAGCTGCAGACGACCCCAAAGCCATCTTCCAGAACATAAATGGAAAGTGAAACATAGACTTTGACAGCAGATAGGGACCACTTGGCCCATCTAGTCTGCCCATTTCCCTACCTACAGGATAGGCCGCAGATCCTAGTTAACCAACAGCCTATTTCTTCCTACCCCCCCCCACAAGAATTGCCTTATGTCTGTCCCATGCATTCTTGAATTCTCCCACAATTTTAGACCCCACAACCTCCTCAGGAAGGCTGTTCCATGCATCCACTACCCTCTCTGTGAAATAATACTTCCTCACATTGCCCCTGAACCGCCCCCCCCATCTTTAAACAGCGAGGGGGGGGGATTGGACCCCTGAAAACAAGACGGGGGGGAAGGGGAGACGTGCATGAGACACGGGTGATGACTGGGATGCTGAATAAGTATTTTGCTGTGGTGTTCACCAAAGTGTTTTTGGAGGGGGAAGGTTATGGCTCACCTTGCAGTCTCATGGAACAAGGGCAATCATGATGTAGCTTACAAAATTATACACTCAAGCTGGCCCTGTGGCATAGAGGCTAAGGCGCAGGCGCTTACCTCTCCCACACCGCAACCCAAGTTCGATGCGCACGGGGTGGGTGGGGATTTCAGTGTCTGACAGACTGTTCTCCTCTCCCAGGGATAGGGAGGGATGCTGTCTTGCTCCTTGGCTGCCATCTGGTGGAGTCTGGGTGGCAGTGCTGGAATTTGAGTGCCATCGAAAAAAGAATCCACAGTTCCATAGCGTGCTCGTGCCTCCAAGGCTAGGGGATAGGGGAGAAGACGGAAAAGGGAAGGCGCCAACTTTGCAAAGCCCTGCCTACATGCCCCCATCCCTTGTCGCCACCTGACCACCGCCCCAGGTTCTGGATGAGAATCATCGGGTGGGGGAGGAGGGCCCTCCCCTTCCTGGCCCCGCTGTGGGGGCAGTCTGTGGGGGAATTCTCAGGGGTGGTCAGTTGTGGGGAGTGGATGCCGGACAGAGGTGGCAGGGACAGGGCTGATAGCGTGCCGGAGCTGACCCACTGAAGAGAAAAAGCTCTATGGAAAAAAAAGGAAAATTGGATACTCACTGGAGGAAAGCTCACAAATGTGGGATGCCGGCAACTTGGCTAGTGCAAATTCATAAAGTTTATTTACTCACTTGTGTCATTGTCCAACTAGGTACCAGGTTTTCTTGCCTGTGAGCCTCATGGCTGAATCCAGGTATGCTGGATATCTATACGTTGTGTAATGTACCATGGCAGTAGCTTTGCTGTACCTAGTTGAATGACAATGAGTGAGTAAATAAACGTTCTGAATTTGCAATATCCAAGTGGTAGACCTCTTACTTTTGTGAGATTTCCTTCTGTGAGTGCCTGGTTTTTCTGAATTGCTTAACAGCTCAAGAGCAGGCTGCCCCGTATGGAGCACCGCACCCCCTTTTTGCCTGCACATCCTTTCTTTAGTATTGTAACCATGATGCAGCTGGCAGATATCAAGTCTACCCTAGTAGCTGACTTCCTACCCATAACATCAGAGGTAGCCAGAATGCAGCCATTGGACCTGCCCTTTTTTGTGCTGACTACCTGACAAAAGATTAAAGCATCATGTAAATCCCAAGGGCCGGTGTGATGCATTCCAGGATCATGGTGGAGCTGAAGGAATAATTGCTGGGCCTCTTGCACTAATCTGTAATGAGTTTGTACAGGTGTGGTGCTGGAGGACTGAAAGAGGCCAATCTTGTCCCCATCTTCAAGAATGGGGCAAGGTGGGACCTGGCCAACTACAGGCCGATCAGCCTGATCTTACTTCGAGAGGGTTCCTGCAGTAGGTCATAACATGTAGGACTGTGCCCTCTGGCGTCAGGACTGCACAGCAAACTTTTCCAGCAATACCTGGTGGGGGACCACCCACCCGAAGTCACGTGATGGATGTCAGCGTGACCCTATATAGTGGGCGGTCCCCATGCCTGCCTTCCAGTTCTTTCCCACTGTTGACCTGCACAGAGTTTCTTGCGGTAAACATTGCTCAGTCGGTCGCCATTTTCGCCTTATTTTCTTGCGATTTCTGCTCATATTTCATTTCTTTTTTGTCTTCACCACCAACAGCGAAGACAAAGAAGAAGTGCGGCACACAGATCCCTCACAAGGATGGTCACCGTCTCTGTCTCTTTTGCCCCATCCAAACCACGATATCGCGACTTGTCCTGACCATCAGCCCTTCAATCTGGCCACCTGAAAAAATGGAGACAGCAGGCCCTGGAGGTACATCTTTTGAAGACCAGAATGGCCTCCCTTGAAAAGGAGATGCAAAAGCTGAGGGACACCGCATCTTCCCCTTCTTCTGAGTCAAAGAAAAAGAAAGACAAGGAGAAACACCAAGAGTGGGAGTGTCTGGAGGATTGGGATCGAGCGAGTTCTAGTAAACCCTCGACCAGTAAGGCAGTTTCTAGGATTGTGGATATGTTTTTCATCCACAGTTACTGGCATGTCCCTTTCCCCTTTAAGAATCGTCGGAAGTCTTTAAGCTGGCTCCTCCCACCCATCCGGGTGGTATAACCCTCGGCTCCACCCCATGATGCCAGATCTTCCTTTCCGCTGGAAGATTCAGGTTGCCTTCTTCGTGCTCCTACATTTTGTAGGCCCTGGCTTCAAAACCTTCGGTTATTCCAAAAATTTATGTAGTTCGCATTAGCGATTGCGACTACTTATCTTTGATTATGGAAGACAAGTCTTACCCCGGATTTCACTGGTGTTCGTGCGACCAGAAAATGTTGTGCACCAATCCCCACTCCTTTCAAGGAAGGCAGCAGCAGCAGGCTCAAGCTTGGCACCCCCCGGCCCAAGCGCGGGCCCTCCCTGACCCGTAAAGGAGGCTGAGATTCAGGTCCTGGATCATCCTCCTCCAAGCCTGCTCAGTGATGGGGCAGGGGCTACCACCCCCTCTCCCGTCACGCCAGCTTTGGGTCCTCCCATGGGTGGCCGGCTCCGCCACTGGTTTTGGAAGTGGTTGGTCAGGGACTACCTCTTGAATTCAAGCAGCACCCTCCAAGCCGAGCCTGCGCCCCTCGGGAGGAAGGAGTATCCATTCATATTCAGTCGGCTCTCCAAGACAACATTGCTCAGCTCCTCCTCGAGGCAGTAGCTCCAGTGGCGGATTCTCCAGCAGACCCAGGCTTTGTCTCCAGGTACTTCCTGGTGCCCAAGCGGATGGAGGGCTGGTGCCTCATTCTCGATCTGCATGACCTGAGTCAATATCTCAGGTCATGCACCTTTCAGATGGTCACTCTGTCCCAGATCATACCATCCTTGGAGCAAAACGTGGTTTTGTTCGCTGGATCTGCAGGACGTGTTCTTTCACGTCCCAATCCGTCCGTCTCATTGGTGGTTCCTCCGCTTCAGAGCCGAAGGGACCCTATACGAGTTCCGAGCCATGCCGTTCTGCCTGTCATCGGCCCCACAGGTCTTCACTAAATGCATTGCAGTGGTGACAGCCCATCTTAGGTGTCGGCATGGTGGGTGGGTGTCAGAATTTACCCCTACCTCAACAATTGGCTCTTAGCAGGTCCCACCCAGAAGGAGGTGGAGAGGTCTAGGGATCTGGCCCTCCAGACCTGCTCCCAACTCGGCCTCTTGATCAACGAGGCCAAGTTGGAACTTGTGCCTTCTCAGGTGACGTGCTTCATTGGCGCAGAGCTAGACTCTCGTCAAACCAGAGCTCGGCTTCCGGTGGACAGGGCGTAGGTTCTCTCCTCCTTTGCCCAGTCATTTCTGGTTGGGCAATTGCGCTCTGCCTGGGACTTTCTGTGCCTTCTGGGTTACATGGTGGCATGCACCTCCATGGTCCGTTGGGCCCAGTAGCACATGCGCCCCCTCCAATGGGAGCTGGCCCCCAGTTGACTCAGTGTCACGGTCATTGCGACCAGCTGATCACTGTAACTCAGAAGATGTCAGACACTCTCCAGTGGTGGACTGCCCCAGACCAGATGCAGGAAGGGATCCCATTTGTCCGCCCAGAGCCAACGGGCGTCCTCACGACCGATGCCTCTCTCATGGGCTGGGGAGCCCACATGGGGGACAAAAGGGCCCATGTGTTCTGGACCCCCAAGGAGTCCCGATACCACATCAACCTGTTGGAGCTCAGAGCAGTCAGACTGACACTGTCAGCTTTTGCTCCTCAGCTCCAGGGGGCAAGTGGTTCAAGGCCAGATGGACAATACCACGACCTTGTACTACCTCAACAAACAGGGTGGCACGCACTCCCGTCTGCTTTGCAGGGAGGTGCTCCGCATCTGGACCCTCGTCAGCCATCTGGAGGTGGATCTCCTAGTCATTCATGTGGCAGGAGCCTCAAACCATCTGGCAGATGCTCTCAGCCGCTTAGTTTTTACCAGGTGCCTTGCAGTAGTGGCAGCAGCCTTGCACCGGTGGGGCATAGCAGTATTCCCCTACCCGGACGATTGGCTCTTGACAGCCCAGTCCAGGGACAGTCTCCTGAATGCCCTCTTGTGCACGTTGGACCTCTTCTCGTGACTGGGTCTCACAGTCAGCATTCCCAAGTCAACTCTTACCCCCTCTCAGAACCTACAGTTTATTGGGGTGATCCTAGACACGGTTCAGTGCAAAGCCTTCCTTCCTCTGGACCGGGTGGAGGCTGTTCGAGAGCAGGTTCACCTAGTGACCTCTTCCAGATTTCTTCTGTCCAGAGCATTGTTATGCCCCTTAGGCCTGATGGTGGCATCCATCTCCATGGTCCCATTCGCCAGGTTACATATGAGGTTCACCCAGTGGACCTTTTGTGTCCAATGGGATCAATGCTTGGACTACCTGGACCATCCGGTTCTAGTCTGCAGTGCGATCAAGAGGGATCTCCTTTGGTGGTTAGATCCTCCGAATCTGTCTCGGGGTCTTCACTTCAGAAGTTCCCCGCCTCTTTGGACCCTCACAGTAGACGCCTCCTGTCTGGGCTGTGGGGCTCACTTGGGGGACCATCTTACTCAGGGTTCGTGGTCCCAGTTGGAGATGTCTCTCCACATCAGTATTTTGGAGATGAGGGCAGTTCTTTATGCCTTTCAGTCCATCCTGTCAAGAGGAACACTGCTGGTACAGACAGACAATATGTCAGTAGTCTGGTACATCAAGCAAGCAGAGAGGCAATGTGGGTATGGAACTGGGCAGTTTAGCATGACCTGTTTATCAAAGAAGTGCATATTCCAGGTGTTTGCAACATCCTGGCGGACAGCCTCAGTCGGACGACATCCCTCGCTCACGAATGGGAACTAATTCAGGAAGTAGCAGACTCTCTCTTTCTGAGGTGGGGTCACCCAGCCATAGATCTGTTTGCCTCCCCATTCAACGCAAAGCTTCCCAGCTTCTGATCGCTCGTTCCAGAGCCTGGTGCTTTCTGGCATGCCACACTGTCACTATGTCAGACAGGGAGGTTTTTGTACACCTTCCCTGCCTTTCCCATTCTGCAGAGAGTGCTTTGAAAGCTCCAGGCAGAGGGATCCCGATGATCCTGATAGCTCCCCGCTGGCCCAGGCAAATTTGGTTTCCGCTCATGCAGCAGCTCTCAGAGGAACCCCAGTTCCTCTTCCTCTCTGACATGACCTGTTGACCTAGGATCAAGGCAAGCTGGTGCATCTGGGACTCGGGACCCTGCATCTTCATGCATGGCTCCTTCAGACATAATCAAGTCTTGTTTCGGGGTTTCCCACAAGGTCGCTCAGATCCTGGTGGAGGGGAGGAAACTATCCACCAGATCCACCTGTGCCATGAAATGGAAGTGCTTTTCCATTTGGGCATCGTCAAGAGGGTGGGACCCCTTTACGTGCTCAGCTCCTCAACTTATGGAGTACCTGTTGCACCTGTCTGACTCTAGTCTGTCTTATTCATCCCTTAAGTTCCACCTGTCGGCCATTTCAGCTTATCGTGTGTTCGTGGAGGGGAAACCCGTGGTACAGTTGGAGATCTCTAAACCCTTTCTGAAAGGGATTCTCCATCTTAAACCCACACCCGTAACCCCACCCCACATTGGGATTTCAGTTTTGTGTTAGAGAAGCTTACACTTCCTCCTTTTGAACCAGCGATGAGCTGTGATATGTGCTACATCTCTTGGAAGTCGATATTTTTGGTTGCCATTACTTCTGCTTGTAGAATTTCTGAGCTTCAGGCCCTGATGCATAAGGAGCTCTATTTGATTTGATTTTTCACAAGGACCGAGCGGTCTTGAGGACAAATCCTGAGTTTCTTCCCAAGGTGGTTTCAGAGTTCACCCTAAATAAGTCTTTTGAACTTCTAGTTTATTACCCTGTTCACTCGAACAAAGGTGAGGCTCTTCTTCATACACTGGACGTACACAGGATTCTCAGGTGTTACGTCCACCGAACCAAGGATTCCAGAAAGTCTGATCAGCGTTTCATCTCCTTTGCCCCTAGGTCCTTGGGATGTTTCTAAGCAGTGCCTATCCAAATGGCTTGCTAATTGTATTCGCTTCTGTTATCAGAAGTATGACGAACCTCTGCCAGGGGAGTTCAGAGGTTACTCTACTAGAGGCATGACTGCGTCTACGGCCTTCTTGAGAAGTGTTTCTGCACCGGAGATCTGTGCGGCAGCAACCTGGAGTTCAGTCCATACAGTCACCAAGCATTACAGTCTTGGCATTGCCCCTCTAGGCATAGGGACGGGTTTGGCCTAGCCATTCTGCTGGGCCTACTCTCTTAGGCCGGTCCTGATCTGTTTTTCAGTTGCTCCTCCTCCCATGATTCTCTCCCTCTCTCTCTCTGAGTGACTGCTTGGGATTCAGTCTTACATGTTATGACCTACTGCAGGAACCCTCTCGAAGTAAGATAGTACAGTTATGTAAGAACTTACCATAACAGTAGATCTTCGAGAGAGGTTCCTGCAGTAAGTCACCTTTTCCCTCCTTCCCCCAGTTTTTGCATTTCTTTCAGCCTGTTCTGAACTGGGCTTCAGGATTTCATCCTACTTGGATCTCTGGTTGGAGAACTTGAACACGGGCATGGGGACCGCCCACTATATAGGGTCATGCTGATGTCCGTCACGTGATGTCGGGTGGGCAGTCCCTGCCAGACATTGCTGGAAAAGCTTGCCGTGTGGTCCTGATGCCAGAGGGCGCAGTCTTACATGTTATAACCTACTGCAGGAACCTCTCTCAAAGATCTACTGTTACGGCAAGTTCTTACGTAACTACTAAATCAGTGCTGGACAAGGTCCTGAAAACCAGTATCAGGGACAGAATAATGGGTCACTTACTGGAGACTAGTGATCTCTCTCCCCCCCAAGTCACAACATGGCTTTACATAGGTCAAATCATGCCAAACCAACCTGATCACATCTTCGAGAAGGTGACTAGGAATGTGTACAGGGACAGGGCCGTAGATATAGTCCATCTGGACTTCAGCAAGGCCTTTGACACTGATACATGATGAGCTTCTGGTCAAAGTACCCCAGTGCGGTGTATACACAAGATGGACTGCTAACTGGCTTGGGGGCAGTAAACAGAGGGTTATAGGGTGCAGACCCTGTCTGGTCTCTGGTGAAACTCCCCCCTTTCTGCTTCTATTCTGAATACCCCTGTGTTTATCCCACTCATGCTTGAAGCCATCCACTGTTCTAGCCTCTACTACTTAGGCTGGTAGTCAGTTCTGTGCATCTGCCACCCTTTCAGTGAAGAAATATTTCCTCACATCCCTCCTAACCTCCCCCCCCACACACAACTTCTCTGCATGTCCCTAGTCCTGGAGCTCGTTCTCACTGGGAAATGGCTACGCTTCTGTGCCCTATTCACCCCTGGGAGGTACTTGTAACTGCTGATCATGTCGCCTTTCGCCCACCTCTCCTCCAGGGTGTACATGTTGAGATCCCTCAGTCTGTTCTCGTAGGACAGAGACAGTGGACATGAAGACAGTTGCAGGCCTTGAAACCAAGTGCATGGACAAGTTTTTGCTTACAACGGAAAGCACAGGATACCTTGGGTAAAGAAGGGGCTATGTAATCCCAGTAAATGAGTGCATGTTTGCACAGAATACTTACTCATCCCTATTTTCAAAACCGGGGAGGGGTCACATAATTGTCCTAAAGTCCTTTTGGACATTAAATTACTATGTTACTAGAATGGTTGCCCCACATCACACCACCACCTGACACATACTGTTACAGTGGGGAGTCATTTGAGAAAAAAGGTGTCAGATATTGATTTAAATAGTTCCCTCAAACTCTAAGGATGGTCCCTTCAGGTCAGGGCTGAGGGGGTACAGTGCCAGAGTAATAACGATAAGGCTGCCAGCCCACATTTTGTTTATCCTGTTATAGTGTTGTCAGTGTCTTAACGTTATGCAAGCACTGTTCATTGTGTATATATAAAGACACCAGCAATTTCATTTATTTCTGTTCATATCTTTTTTTCATCTTCTGAATACCACTTTATTTTTTTCCAGACTCACTTACCAAACATTAGAGTCCACGCTTACTTTGCTCCTGTGACACCTCCCCCTTCGGTCGGGGGCAGCAGACAGCGCTTCTGTAGATGTTGCATCATCCTATGACACTGGACCTGAGAACAATCAAAAATGAAATATTTAAGATACTGGTAGAATTGCAATGGACACAGGTATCTGTAATGATAGCGAGCGCCTGGTGTAATGGCAGAGAGCCTGTGAAGGGGTGGGGGGTGGCCTGAACCCATTCAGTCTGCCTCGGTGAAGCAACTGTGATTAACTGTTCAACTTATGGGCAGAGCATATGTTGGCTCTTTTACCAGCGGATTGTTGTAGTCCTGAACCATTCTCATTGGGCATGCTCAGAAAACTATTCCTGGGGTTAGTGTAACTAACGTGGCTGCGTTTTTTTGTTTTTTTTTAAACTTCTGAGCACTGATTGAAACAACAACGAACATTTCATCAAGGCCTGTAAAGTATGCCTGTTGTCTCGTTTTCCATTGTTACAATTTGCTTTGAAGAGTTTTATACCCAGTATAGCCAAAGGCTATAGGACCGTTTAAGCCAGCAGCCAGGGTACTAGTCCACTCTGATGTGTCAGTGCTTCCACCCTCATTGTCATGCTGATACTGAGCGTGCTCACTGTGCTGGTTCATTGGTTTTCTTCTGTGTCTGTAGGACTCAGCTCAGTGGCTCCCTGGAATATATTGTGATGATTTACTTTTTAACTCCGTCAGTTAAGGTTTGAAATTTTTTTTTATGTATTTTGGATTCTTGTTAAATTCTTCAGCTTCTAGATATTTATAAAGTAATGTCAGACACTTTATACTGTCTTGGGGCTCTTTAGACAGTCCGTTAAAAGAAAAAAAATCCCACCCACAGTAATTGACCCATTTACAGATATCTGTGTGTTCCTAGCATGCTGCTTTCCAAGAATGTAGCAGATTGCAGTTCAGCCTGGCATTCCAGATTAATAACGTTAGCTGCATTGAGGTTTTCAGCTTTTGGTTGCATGACACTGAAACACCTTGAACAGTCAAGAATTTTAACTCATTTTCACCTAGGCTGCCATTTTGTAGCAAGGTTATGCGATGGATGGAGTGGATGTCTATCGGAGCTATTGGAAGTAATGGGAGAACGTTACAAGGCTGCAAGGAAGGCCCTCTTGGTTTAGTGATGAAAGCACTGAACTGTGAAGTAAAGGAGATCTCCATGTTTCACCCCACCATAGCTGCTGGCCTGCGGTGTGACCTTGAACAAGTCATTTTGTCCTTCCAGCTGTAAAATCAGGCAGAAGCAATACCCCACTACAAATGAGATATCTGCAACTCAGCAGGACTGCCCTAACCCCCCAAAAAACTGGCATAAGAACAAGAAAGGTGTCAGTGTAGTGAAGAAGTCACAATTCTAAACACAGCTGTTTAGAACAATATTGGGGTGGGCCTGGACTAGATAACCCCGAATTCCCTGTGTTTCTGTAGGCTGGTATCTTGTTCCATCATTTCTGTAATGATGATAAAGCTGAGAAGCGGGATGATCTGCCAAATGCAGGCACGTGTGATACTTCCAACAGTGATGAGAATGCCACTGCACAGCAAACCATGCATAAGAAATATATTTGAAATGATGCTTTTGGGTTGGGGCATGTTCCTGTAGAAAGATCAAACTGGATGCCAGAATACCTTGAAGGTTTAAGTTAACCGCTCTATGAGATGGCCACTGTGCAACTTTGAAAAGGGAACAAGAACACACATTGTACCACTGTGGTGTCCAGACTTACTGTATTTTAGTGCCCCATTTCAAGCAGAATATCGTTCCCTTCTTTGCTACTGCTAACTTTTCTTTTGCTTTTCTCATTGACAGTCTATTTAGACCTTATTGAAAAAGTCAGTTCCATGATTTCACATTTCTGTTATGATGAGGGTTTGGACAGGGGATGCATCCATTATGCCTTCCCTTTCATTGTTTCAAGGCGGAAATGAGAATGGTGTTGAGCATCTCCAGTTTTTCACAACTCGCATCATAAAGAATTACATTGTTTTACTATCTTAGCAGTACACATATGGGGAAGAAAAGCCCTTCATGGACTGGGGTACTCAGTTTGCAAAGAAGCTGAATGACTCTGTACAGAATGAGCACAAACAAGGTGTGTTCACCTAGTCCTCATAAAATGGCACAAGAATCATCTTGGACTGCAAGTCAAGCGCCACTTCACGGAGCCGGTTTTAACTGACTCTCTAATAGAGGCAATTTCTGAGTGGTCTAATTAAGTATGGAGACCTGTTTTATTAACTGTCTCTCCCATTTCATTTAGTCCACTGGTCCCAGCTTAATTGCTGCATTTCCTCTGTCTACAATTGTGGGCAAAAGGCATTTACAAACTTTCAGCATGGGTGCTTATAAAGGTAGTTAATGTAATTATGATGACCCAAGGCATGGTAACTTTAGACCAGAGAAACCCACCTGTGAAGGTTCACTATACCTAAAATATTTCAAAGGCAAGTTGAAACATTTTTCAAGTTTTTTTTTTTTTTCTTCCTGGTTTGGTTTACCATTTAGTGTTTTCTATAAGAAGTACTTTAGTTTAGCCGGGAACCTTTCTTTGACTGCTGGTAACCCTGTCAGCATAGTAAACAATCCATCAGAGACTGGAGTATTTTTATGATTATTACTGTTTACTAGCTGACCGTCATTACCATCCTCTGCAACCTTCCAGCCCTAACTGCTTTGCCTGGCCTGTGCTCCTACAATTTTTCACAGTAGCAAGACCACTAGGGTCGCCTCCCCTACAGAGACCAAATGCAGTGTGGCGGGTGGGGTGGGGGGGACTCGAGCAGAGTGCCAGAGCCATCGTCCTACGGTCGGTAATATTTTTTTTCTTCCTTTTCTTCCCTGCCCCCAACCCTCAGACATGCCAGTGGTAATGGCTGCAAGTGCATGCACGCAGCCCACAACCCCTTTCCATGCAGTGAGCCACCACACTAGGTCTTCTCCCTGGACACCAACGGACAGATGAATAGCAGGGCAGCCTGCCTCCCTCCCTCCCCCCTGGAGGCATGAAGTGTCCGGTTGGACACTGTGTCAGCTTACTGCTGCCTACACCAGAGACCTAGACTCTAGAGCTCCAGCTGCTGTGCCATCAGTTCAGACCACACATGCCTTATATGGACCATATATGAAACGTACAATACTTTCTGTAGCGAGAATGTATAGTCCAGATAGTGTTCATATATATTTCATTTATGGAACATATACCAAAAGGGCCCATTTGTGGTATTTTTAAAATAAATGTTATGGTCTGACTCAAAATGTGCAATGTATCTTAAAGTGGCAGCAGAACGACGATTGAGTTATGAAAGTCCTGACCCCTCACAAGTGATGATAAACTGCCTGCTCTGTGTCAGGCCATTCTGTATTCAATATACTGTGTACAACAGCAGTTTATTAGTTGTAGCTTTTACATCTGCTCTTTGAAGATTTACTAATTTCTCTCTAATTTTAACAGCTGGCTTCAGTGCTGCACTGGACTTTGTGATGTCATCAGCATTGTGAAAGCTGTTCTCTGGTTTAGTGTTCCACTGTGACGACAGTAGCATTCACAGTATCCATTGTGACAACAGTAATAACTTATTTAGGATACATTGCTGATCTTATCTGTGTCAGTCTTCACCATTCATCACTGGTGGGTTCTGGCTGGAAGAACAGGACCCCGCAGGAGCTTTTTTTGTTTGTTTTGTTTGTTTTCTTGTTTTGTTACGAGGAGGAACCCGTCAAGACGGCGCCACCCTCGAGGCCGATGCATTCCATGGCGCTCGCGGGTTGGCTGGTAACTGGCGTTGACTCCTCCTCCTCAGTCCCAGTTCTGCTTCTTCTGCCATCAAGTCAACATGACCTCATGTGAAGTGAATTTTCTGCGTCAGCAGCCTAGTCTGTCGGATCTTGGTAGTTTTGCACAGCTGTGTTTCTCGGCACCGTTGACTGGTAAGACTTTTTATTTTCCGATGATGCCGAGTACTATTTTTGTCTGTTATTTTCCATCTGGTCATGTCTCGTTCGGGGGACAAGAAGAAACTTTCCAAGGTGTGCCGGCCTCCTATGCGGTGGTGTCCCTGCGGACGGCTTTTCTCCATCTCGGACCAGCATAACAGGTGCTTGACCTGCTTGGGCCCATACCATGATATGGATCATTGCAACGACTGTTTTTCCATGGACTGTCGCATTTTGGAAATGCGCGTGTTTAAAGTCAGACGTGCGCCGCCAACTTTTGGTGGACAGGCGCGCACCAGGGACACCAAGTGCAAGTCTCTTGACCCTCCCTCCGGGTTCCCTCCTGGTTCAATACGGCCCGTGGAGGAGGGGATTTCCACCTCTTCATGCCTCGCCGGAAACTCCTATTATGGTGCAGGTGGCCTGGTCTGATTCCCCCAGAAGTCAAGCGGGAGGCACCGTCCTTGCAGTCGCCTCCTTGGTAGTGAAGGCTCCCCCGGCATCATCGCCTAAGGTCTTAGGACCCAATGTCTTCCTCATCACCGCCTGTCAGTGCTGTCTCGGATCCTGGCACTGCTTGCGGCGCCGGAGATGGGGGCGACACTGTGGGCAGTATGGAGCTGTTCTCGTGCCGCTCTGATCCCGGCGCCATGAAAAGCCGGAGATCATGGCGGTGCCATGGGTAGTGCAGGGCCACCTCGCGGTGCCGGGAGCGGAGGAGTTCATAGGGTGATCTGGGTCCGTGCCACCTCAGATGAGGATGATGATTCGGAGGTGGACCTGGACTGGCTCCCAGATTCTTCAGAATCCTCAGACTCCTCTTTGTCCAGCACAATGACTCTGCTTCAACCCCTTCTTCAGAGTTGGCAGTTACTACCGGAAACCGGTTCAGTGGTCCCAGTCAGTCTTCTGGTGCTGGGAGTGGCACTGGAGGACATTCCAGAGCCAGTGGTTCTCCTTCTCTTCTAAGAGGTGTACTCCCTGCTATGGGTGCTCAAGCTGGGTCCATATCTGGGCCGGTTAGTGCACCTGGAGCAGGGGAGGGTGCTCTAATGGTGGCCATCTCTCAGGAGTCTGCTACTGTGATTGAGCTGCCTAGGTTGACTCTGAGGAAGAGGTCCCTCTTGGAGTCTGAGGGGTTGAGGGAACAGAATCAGGAGCAGCGTTCTTCCCTTGGAGCCCGCAAGGTCTCGGGTAGGAGTTGCAGCACTGGTCCTGTTTTTTTCCCCCCCTGAAGTCTACCGGGGAGGAATCTCATTTTTAGAGGTTAGGGGCCGCCCTTCTGGGCTCATGCGGCCCCGGTCACGTTGTAGGAGAGATTCTCTTTTAGGGCTCAGTCCTGACCATTCCAGTCCAGTTGAACGGCCTTCGACTGCTTTGGCCAACAGATCTTCTCCAGTTTTTGAGGTCTCCTGCTCAGTTCCCCCAGCCCTGGCAGAGGTCGCGCCCCTCATCAGAGGTGTTTAGTCCCCTTACCTCTCTCCCAGACCACTCCGGTCCTACGTGACCCCTGACCTGGGAATAGTTCAGATCCATGGCTGCGCTATTCCCTGCCTATTTTAGGTCCATGGATGAAGAGGTGTTCCACCATTCTCCTGCGCAGCCAGTGCCTGACTCACGGGACTCGTCGTCTTCCTCTTTTGAGGGAGAGGACTCCTCCGTCCACCTGTCCCCAGCTGCTGATTTCTCCAGTTATCAGTGCTTCCTTTTGGGGTTGGTCGATGAGCTCCATATTTCTGCACTAGGAAGTCGCAGTCCTGAGTGGATGACATGCGCCTTTTTAGGCGAGTTCAGCACGGCCAACCTGGTGGTTCCCGCCTGGCCCTCGCCCTTCAGGGAGCCATCGTACTTTGCCTGGAGAAGTCCTTCAAGCCTCTCACCAGCCTCGAGGGACTGCCAGCGCTGGTATTGTGCACCCCTAGGGTCTCCAGGAGCCTTAGCTCACACTCCGGGCATGATGCTCCTGGATACACCTTCTGGGCATAGACACCCAAGACGTGACCGACCCCCGGAGACAGACTCTGCTGAATTTGACTTTTGGGAGAGGAGAGGAGAGTATTCTCTCTGGCACCTCTCTCTCTCTCGCTCTCTATTTCAGCTTATCAGGCCCATCTTGCTGCCTATAACAGGCACTTATGTTCCTTACTAGGACAAATTCTAGTATCTCTGCCTGATTCGGAGGCAACCAGACAGGCCATTGCCCTCTCCACAGGGGGCCTGGAGCTTGTTAGGCACCAAGCAAGGGCATCGTATGATGCCGGTGCGGTGGCATCCAGGCTGGCGGGGACAGCGATCTGCATTAGGCGGACGGCATGGCTCCATCTATCCAGTTTTTCACCTGTGGCCCATCGAAGGGTGACTGCCTCCCATTTCTGGGGAACCCACCTTTTCTCCCGCAGAGTGAGGCAGGAACTTCAGGGGCGACTTCCTTCTCCTGGCCAAGGGAGAACCCCACCTCATCCAGACCAGTCTCAAACCTAATTAAGCCTGGAAAGATTCCCCCCTCCGGTGTCTCCCCCACAGGAGGCTGAGGGACTTCCTTCCCTCAAGGAGGTATCAGGTCCCTTTCTGGGGGCTTGGTAATCACCCACCAGTAATGAATGGTGAAGATTAACACAGATAAGATATGAAAATTATGTACCTACCATAATTCTTGATCTTTCTGTGCATCTTCACCATTCATCACTGCTTCCCGCCTTCCTTCCCCTCCTGGGGCTCAGCCTCTGGGTGATGCCTCCTCCCTGTTTATTTCTCCAAATTGTGACTCTGGTGGTACTTCTCTGATACCTGTTGGCTCTGCTCCTCTTCGGAGGGTGTCGGGAGTGTCTTGGGGAGACAAACAGGGAGGCAACCCTCTTTTAGATCTCCAGGGTTCCTTGTCATCTTGACGGGACCCTCCTCCTTGATTTGGAACCATTTGGATCTCCTCTCTGCTTTAACCTAAAACCCTAGGGGTTCTCTTTAAAGCAGAGTTGGTAGGGCCCCGGTGATCCTTCCTTCCATTCTACCGCTGCTTTAAGCGGTCTCCCCTTGTAGGGTTCCCCTCTGGGGGATCACTTTCACATTCCTTAAGGATAATCCTTCTCCTCATCATCTCTCCTTCAGCGGTGATGCTCCTCTAACACCTCTCAGGAGGCTTATTTTGTCAGGAGGACCCTGCTTCAGGGTGGGTCCTGTCCCCACTCCAGGTTATCCTTTAGTCAAGAGGGGGAGACATTAGCCTTCTACTCTTTAGTCTTCAGTGAGGACTCCTCGGAATTGGTGCACTGCCTTACCTCTCCTGGGCTTCAAGCCAGCCATCCTCTGGATAATCCTAGTCAGAGGGTTTTTTCACTCCTTCCTGGAGAAAAGAAGCTTGACGTAAGGCAGTAGTGCCCTTCAGCCCTTGGCCAGTCCTCTGGACCCCTGTGAGTGAGGTGCAGTGTCTCCCCTCTCACCTCTTTTCTCTCTTCTTTCTGTTCCACTTCTTCTCCCTCCCTTATTCTATCCCTCCCTTGCTTGCCCAGAGCTTGGGGCCCCCTGTCTCTGACCCCTAGGCTTCTTCTGTCCTCTTATCTGGCATTATTCCTTCCTTGGTCTTGTATCCTTTCCTTTTCCTATACCTCTGGCTCCCTTCCCCTGCCGTCTCTTTTTCTTAGTTGCTTTCCAGTGTGCAGAACTGGGACTGAGGAGGAGTCAGTGCCAGTTACTGGCCAACCCGCGAGTGCCATGCAATGCATTGGCCTCGAGGGTGGTGCCATCTTGACGTCAGCTCTTCAGAAAGATCAAGAATTATGGTAGGTACATAATTTTCATTTACTGATGTCACTAGCCAAGATATGTTTTTGTATCCTCTGATCTAACTCCCCATGTCATTCAGAGTTCCATGTGATCTTTAATTTCCCCTTTGGAGGCAGTATAGTGCAGTGGTTAAGGGCACTGAGCTGGAGACTGGGGTTTGAATCCCATCAGCCCCCACTTGCATACTGTATAACCCTGAGCAAGTCACTGAACTTCCTTGTGCTCCCAGGTTGCACCTGGAAACAAGCTCCAGCTTAGTGTGCCTTTCCCAGTTAAACAATTTCCCCTTTCCCTTTCCTTTAATTTCCACCTAGACAGCCCCCAGTGATGGGCAGAAGGGACCTCAGTTTAACATCTCATCCCCGGAATGGCACCTCCAGCAGTGCACCAACCCTTCCTTCCTCAGATGCATCACAGTAGTATCAGTGCTGGGGATTAACCGAAGTGCATGGTGTGGAAATTGAACCCCAGTCCTTACCATCCAGTGTTCCAGGTCCGAGGTGAGAGTGCTGCCAGCTGTGCCCTAGAAAACTTCAGTTTGTTTCACTTTGCTTCTGCCGTCCCTTGATGCAGGTTTCATCCTAATAATGTCAGAAGTAGAAATCTTTCCGAGCCGAGCAGCAAAACAGAAAAATGGGTTGATCCAGATGTTCCCGATTTTTAAAATGAAAGATTCTGCCAATTACAGAATAAATTAATGGTTCCCTCAATTGTGGATATGGAAAATGTACTCAACCATTTGTTCATTCAGTGAGCTCTGTGAAATGGTATTTGATGTCACCGTTTTCTCTCCTTTTTTCAGTCAGTGTTTTGTTATATATGTCCTGGTTCTAGGAACCTTTCTGACTTGGCTCTAACAAATGTTGGTCTTCTAAAGATGCAGTATCCCTTTCCTAATCACCCAGAGTTTTTATAGGAGCAGAGGCGTTGCCAGGGTAACAAAATATCCTGTGCCCAAGCCCTCAATGATTGGGGGTAGGCCACAGATATTTTTATAAAAGGATTGATTTCAGCAGCTCCATTGAGGAAAGGTGCAGGTCTCTATAAAAACATCCAGGGCTCAAGATGCTGAGACCCAGGTCTAGAAACACTCCCATTTGAAGTAACTTGGCAGAAGAGCTGTGAAGCAGCTGGTTTACAGGCCCAGTTTCCAAACTCCATGGCACAGTTCCATGTCATGCTGGGGCCGTGAATCCATGAACAGAAGCCATATGGACTCTTGGTGCATACTTGCATGTGTATCTAAGTGCTGTTCCTGGCATAAATCCCTTGGAAGTGCAGAATTTTTTTTTTTTAAAGCCGCAGAGGATATTGGTTTGGGGGTGTGGTTGTGAGTTGGAAAGCATTTGGTAGTTCTTCTGGGGTAGGTTTTACTGTTACGCATTCCTCTCTTTGAATGAGGATACTGTTTTCTAAATTGAAATATATTAGGAAATTATTTGAGCTCAACTAAGGCTTATAAAATATTTTTTTCATTTTAAGGAACTTTTGCAGCTGGGGGGGGGAGTTAGCGGCTAAGGTGTCATATTGTGTAATCCATCAGCGTGCACTTGTTGAGCACCTTCACTGCATTGTGAGGACCTGCTATGTCCCCTTTATCTTCTGAGGCCTTCTGCAGCTATGTAAGAGGTGGGTTTTCTGTGAAGCATTTGATGTGGCACTCACTTCATAGAGGAGACTAAAAGAAAAATTGGGGGCCTGTGCTGTGTGGACCAGCAGCCTGTTTGGCAAACAGGGTCCATCATTTGGGTGAATACTGTACCTTGTTTGCATGCAGGGCCATCTGTACAGATCAGTCACTCTAGGCAGAATCCGATAAATGCTCAATGCTTTCAGAAAGATTTATTAAAGACCAACAGTTTATTTTCCTTAACCCCCAACCCAGCAGCAGCCTACCTCTAAAGGACTCAAGAGGTCCACTTCTAAGAATTTTTAACTAAGGAGAAGGGATTGTAAATCCTCCGTTGGAGGAGCTTGCTGCCCGATCCCTCCCCCTTCCGGATCCCTGATTTAAGCAGGTGCCGCCCCCGCGCCTCACTTTCGTCGCGATGTATTAGTTTGGAGAGTGCGGACACACTGTATTGATAGTAAAGGGAACCGTCTTTTAAATACTAATTTTTATAGTTTAGAGGGCCACAGGAGTCAAGTCAAAGCCGCAGCTCAAGCTAACGAGGGTCTTGTTAGTTGAGCAGGGGCTTTGATTTGCTTCCTGTGGCCCTCTGAAATACAAAAAATAGCATTTAATAACTGGCTCCCATTACTAATACGCCACAAAACATGAGCGTGCAAGGAAAGCATCTACTCAAGTTGTGGACCAGGAAGGGGCAGGGCTGTGACTGGGCAGCAGCAGGCTCCTCTGACAGAGGATTTACAAATCCCTTCCTTTTAGTCACTGAGGCTATAAGAAATTCTGAGAAGGGGACTTCTGAAGTCCTTTAGAGATAAGCTGCTGCTGGGGGCTTCAAGAAATATTTAAAAATGAGCATGATTGGTGCTCCTTAAGGTTCGCTTTTTTCGGTTCAGGTGAAAGGGTACTGTCGCAGTAAACTTTGGCTGGTACCTCTGTATGTGTAAAACAAATGGCAGCTCAGTTCTGCCCCACAGGAAATTGTCAGCTTTCCGAGTTTTCTTTAGTATTATAAAATGGATAAAAGAAACCAAGCAAGCCGCACAGGTCAGGAATACTTAATTTTATGAACTACATTACTCAGTTTTTAAAATAAAAATCAGAAAAACTATTTTAAAATCACAATAAGACATTCCAAATTATGTGTAATAGTGGGATAACGTCCCTTCTGGTGTCTTAGGAACTCAGTGTTGCCTGGAGTCTCACTGCCTGATGCATGCCGTTATCCCCCAGTAACACACACCCAGCCATCGTGCCTTATTGCGTTAACAGTGATAGGTGTAGTAGCTTAAGGCCTACTGCGCATGTCCCTCTAACTGTAAAGGCTCCCAACTATCTTACCAATTGTTTTTTTGTCCTAGCTTGGCAAATGGTCAACAGTTTGATCCCTTAGTCCTTGAATTTTTCGGTCATAAACTGTGTCTAAAACATCTCTAGTATAGCTAGAATAGACAAACAAAAGAAAATATGAGTTGGATAACAAAATATTTTTTCTGAGGGGGTATATTTCTTGTTTTACCCATTTTCATTGTGGAAACCTACCCCTCCCCCAAAAAGAGAAACATAGAATTTGACGACAGATAAGGACCACTTGGCCCACTCAGTCTGCCCATTTTTCCCTACCTGCAGTATCACCACAGACCTTAATCAGTCTCCAGCTCCCTCAACCCCCCCATTGTTTCCACTAAGAGACCCTTGTACCCATCCCATACATTCTTCAACCCCATCACTGTCTTTGCCTCCACCTCTCTTTCTATGAAGAATTAACTTCCTCACATCTCTTTTTAATCTACCCTCTCCAGTTTCATAGCATATCCCCTTGTTCATGAGTTTCTTTTTCACTAAAAAATACTTCCCTCCAGTACGTTGTTTACCCTTGTGAGGTATTTAGAGGTCTCTATCCTGCCCTCCCTTTCAGGGTGTACATATTTGGGTTCTTTAACCTCTCCTCATAGGGCTTTTGGTGCTGGTCCTACACCATTTTAGTTGCCCTCCTCTGGACTGCCTCCACTATGTCTATATCCTTCCGGAGGTGTGGTCTCCAGAGGTGGACACAGTACTCAAACTAGGATCTTATCAGCGATCTATGCAGGAGCAACACCAACTCACTCTTTCTGCTGGTTATACCCTCCCTATGCACCCCAGCATCCCACTAGCCCTCCAGACTGTATTGTTGCACTGTCTGACCACCTTCAGGTCATCCAAAACAATTATCCCCAGGTCTCTTTCCTGCTTAGTGGTCGTAAGTACCTCTCCTCCCATTTTATACTCTGCTGCTGGGTTTCTGTGCCCTAAGTGCATTCAATTTGCACTTTTTTGCATTGACACCCAGCTGCCATACCCTTCACCAGTCCTCATGTTTTCTCAGGTCTCTGCTCATCCTTCCCCCTGGAGTGTCCACCCTGTTGCAGACTTTGGTGTCATTCACAAAGAAGCAGACCTTTCCCTTTCAGCTTCCTTGCAATGTCACAAAGACATTAAAAAGGACTTTTCCCAGTACTGATCCCGGAGGTACCCTGCTGGCCACCCTTCCATCCTCAGAGTGAACTCCATTTATCGTTACTCTCTGTCACATATCCGCTGACCAATTTCTTACCCAGTTTTACCACCCTTGGACCCACTCCTAAGCTACCCAGCTTGCTTATTAGTCTTCTATGTGGAAATATGTCAAAAGGCTTACAGAAATCTAGGTAGGCAACATCCACGTCTCCACCGTGATTGAATACATTGGTCACACAGTCAAAGAAACAGGACATAAAGGCCAAGGTAGTAGGGAATACTAACAAAGACTGACTGCACTGATAAAGGTTACTATGAAAACTGCAGACAGAGCCACAGGAAAAAGACATGAACGCCACCTTCTGACTGAAATAATAAATCAGCACTGTTTTTTTCATAAAATAACCCTACCTTTTCCAAAAACTGACCAAAAATGTACTTTAAATGTAGTTGTTCAACTTTTTTTCTTTGTTCTAAACAAACAACAGCACAGCACACGTGACGTGTGGTGCTGATCACTAGTGCTGGATGCACTCTGCCTGTGGCCTCGTGCCCAGCCACCCCAGGTGTAATGTTATCTCAGCACAACACACACCCTGTCATGCATTATTGCTTAATTAATCTACTCCACAGTTGAAATTTACCAGAGAATACAGTTTTATGGTTTTCTTTTTTCTTCTCTGGGGTCCGCAGTACATATTTGCCAGCATTTTCACTGAAGTCTGTATCAAGAGCTTGAACACTAGATGTATTTAGTTATGGCAGTGCATTTTCTTCCATAGCATCTTGTGATGTCATAGGCACATCAGTCTTGAGGTCTGTTGCTGACAGTCAAATGGTTTTGCAATACACAGATCAATAAAAAGTACCAGTTTACGTGCAGTGTTTTAAAATAACAGGGCAAAATCAAAAATCTATTAATCAATTACGTTAAATACATTTGTTGCAAAATGTAAAGGCATTTACACTTTATTGTTTTGGTAGCTAACCTGTTTTTAATCAGCTTCATGTTGATTGCTTATGGTAACCTAGTCCAGGGTTGTAACATTTGCTTATGTCCAGAAATGTTTTCCTTGAACTAAAGGTAAAGAGCATCAGGTATGTAAAGTAGTGTGAGGAACCATGGAAGAAAGTACCTTTCTTTTAATTTACACCACTGTGTTAAAAGCTGCAAATAAGGTTCCTCTTTAATGTAGGTCAACTCTGAAATTGTTTTAAGTTCTTTTTTATACTTGTTTGTAGAAAGAGTTAAAATCTTTGGTTAGCGTTATTCTCTCCCCAAAAAAAAATATCCATTGCCCCAAAACACTTGTTCTTCACCGTTCTTCATGCTTCCATCACCCACCACCACCCCCGTGGACATGTGACAGCCTTCATTGTCATAGCTGCTCTGTGATTGGCCTTAAGTGGGTGTGTGACTGGCAAAAGGCCCATACTGTTCCTCCTTGGGAACCATCCAGCTCACATCTGCCTCACATTTGGCCCTTACACCAAGGCTCGGTCTTTCAGATGGCAGTGAGTGGGCCCATCCACATCAGGGCATGGGACTGCAGATGTAAAGAGCCTGGCAGAGTAGCCTCTGTCAAAGCCAATTCCTGCTCGTGGAACTGGCTGTAGAGGATGCTGTTGACCTATTACCAGCATGAAGAGTCTGCTGTTACGAGGCATGAGCTTCGAAGGACCTAAAGTTGTTCCTGAGACTGTTACTCCCAGTGCTGCACCTCCAAGCCAGTGAGCCAATTTGCAGTTTATAGCTCTGAAGTTCTAATAGTGTGTTGTTTTTCAGTGAGAATTACTGGGAGGATTACAGATCCAGAAGCAAATGATTTGATACATTTTATTGGACCAACATAGATGTAACAAAAAGAACAAAGTGCTTTAGCTTTCAGACCAACAAGTCCTTCATCAGAAGCTTAATGACAGTTATTTAGAAAATCCCATACTTTTAACACCCAGATCATGCAGAAGAAAACAGAAAAAATCCCATTGGTTCAAAACCCTCATTTAAAAAAATACAGAAGAAAATGTTAGAGAACTTGAATAGTACCAGTTCACCTTTAGTTGAAAGGGTGTCAGGGTCAGATGTGCTTGGGGCATAACATGTAAGGAGTACACTGCACATAAATTAAAATGACTAGAGATACTTTCAGAATAAGATAACTACTCAAGCAGAGAGCTCTTAAACCTAATTGTGAGTGTCACAGTGTATATAAGAATGCATTAAATGAAAAGTAAAATCCACCCGGATTAAAGACATGCTAAAATTTTAAGTAAAAAATAAGCCCCACAAAATATAACTACAGAAAGTATCTATATGTGGCATACAAAGAGTAAACAGTAAAGTTTACCTAAAGTGAGCAATAGTTACACACTATGGGTGGGATAGTCAAACTGCGCCATTCATAGGCGCAAGCCCTTGCGCTGTGCAAAATAGTTGCGCAGGGCTGTGTCCAAGGCGATATTCAAAGGAGTTGCACCATTGAGCAACTTCTTTGAATATCACCCCCAACCACAGCCACTGTGCATGGCGCAGTGGAACTTGCGCCACCGCAAGTTGACAGAGTGGAGCATTCAACTGGCGGTGGCGCAAGTTCCATTATGCCATGCGCAGAATCCCGATATTCAAAAGGTGACATGCAAATGGGGCTATAATTCATGCAGGTGCGGGGGGGGGGCATTTGCATCTGATTATGGCCCCATTTGCATGTCATTAGCATGTAGGTGCGCCGATCCCTGAGGACTTGCGCCTGGCACCCTGCCAGGCAGCAGCCATCGGGACCGACGCCCCTGAGCCCGATCGGGGAATCAGTGTCAAACCCCACCACCACTCCCAGTGGCCTGATCGCGGCATATTATCCCCCACCAGCTCGATCGCGGGCAGTAAGTTTATAGTTCTCTCTCTATCATCCCGGTGGTCCAGTGACCACCAGGGATGACCTGGAGGAGGGGGTTTAGTAAACTTACTGCCCACGATCGGGCATTTCTCGTCCACTGGACCACCAGGATGACCGCGGAGGAGGGGTTTAGTAAACTTACTGCCCGCGATCGGGCATTTCGGTCCACTGGACCACCAGGGATGACTGCGAAGGAGGGATGGGTTTAGTGTTTACCGCCCGCGACCGGGCCAGTGGGGTGGTGGGATTTTACAGTCGGCTGCCCGCGATCGGGCTGCGGGGGGGCACAGGGAGTTGATTAGCCAGCCACAGGTGGCAGCTGCTGTGTTGCGCCTGGCAATGCAGCAGCTCACCTGTGGGTGGCCCTCAACTGCTCTTTTTTTTTTTTTTTTGGCTCAAAGTTGTGCAGGCGCAGGTTGTCACCCACAACCCGGCTGAATATCGGGCTGTGCAGTTTATGCATGGTTCCTCCCCCTCCAGTTCAGCATGCATTCATTTGCATTGCGCTGTTGCTCAGCCTGTTTTCAGTGGCGCAACTGCCTCCTGCTGAATATCGCAGAATGGCGCAATTTCGGACTTGCGCATGCGCAACCCTATTGCGCATGGCGCACCCCTTTTGAATATCCCACCCTATATGGAAAGTAAAACTTATGTGGAACGTATATATGGGAGGATTACAGAAATTACAGCCTGAGGCATGCAGCCTTTTCAGCTTTTCATCGGTTTATTTGGAGAAATTGTTATGCCATGGGCATAGTGCCGATCATGGAATGCAAACATGACATCATTCAAACGTACTCGCAGAAAGCTAGTTGGCAAAAATGAGCCATTGATGCCTGTTTAACAGAAGCGGGGAGGTTGCCAACTAGCAAAGGGATCAGACCCTTTTGAATGCCAGTTACGTCACTGTCATGATCGGCGATATTGGAAGGAGATACTGCATCTTCATATGCTGTGTGCCTCCATGTAGTCTTTGTTTTATTGTGTATTTTAACAGTAGTTGTTGACATCGTAGAGGCCTGAGAACATTGGTATTGTCTATGGAGAGGCAAGATTTGCTTAGAGGGTCCTTATTTTTCACTGTCACAAAATGGAAATTTAAACCCACTGTGATGCTTGGGCAACAGCATCGCCTGCAGGCAGGAAACTGTAAGTGTTGTGAAAGGTACATAGTTCTACCGTAATTTTTATTTTCAGATAATACTGAAATTCATCATAAAACAGAAAAAAGACTGAAAACAGAGAAATATAACTTTTTTTTTCTTTTAAGGTAACCTTATTCTTCATGGCTGGCCCATGTGTACTATTTTTGGGACGGTATATTTTAAGGGGGGGGTGGATGGGCAGGGATTGTGTGACAAGGTTTCATTACACGTGTCAAGTACACCTCTAACTAGTTAGCATAATCCACTGCTAGGACAGAACACATTCCTATGTTTAAGTGGAGGTGAAGATGTATTTATTGTTTTTTATGACCAGGCCATCATATTTAGATGAAAGAATCTAGAGTAACTTCATGGTGCTGGACCACTGGCCAAAGACTGGTAGAGTTTGTCTACCATTTTTGTAGCAAACAAGAGAATCCTGGATTTTCTCTTGCGACAGATTTTGTATTAAGCTAGTACAATTTTCCTTTAACTATCCCTGCTGGCTGCTATCAGAGAATGAGACATGACCAGTTGGGGCCAATGGAAAGGTCTGCAGGGCTACTGGATTTTCTCAGTCACTAGCTTTGCCAGCTGGTGGCTACAGAACTTAATTTCAACCCCTTAATGTGTCAGCAGTAAGGGGGAAGGGATCCCACAGAGCTGCGCCATATCCTCACAGAGTTCACTAGTGTTTTTGTTGAGGGCTAAGTGGGATGTATTGTAGACTTTATGTCACCAAGCAGGAAGTGGTGTGAAATCTGATGACATGTTTCATGCAAGATTCGTGGGATGTGTTGTGTGTAACTCCCAACAGGCACAAGTTTTCTCACGGGGGTGGGGGCTGGAGGTTTAATCGTCACCCCCATTTTATAGTTGCTTGGTGACTGCTGCCTCTAACCCTGTCTATGAGAGCCCTTTGAACATGCTCTAGAGATGCACAGGGCAGCCTCTGGCACCGGTTTTTATTACCCCACTGTCACTATTGCATCAGCACTTAATGACAGACTTGGAGTAAACCAAGTGGATTAGGGCAGCTTCGCTTACAGCTGGTAGCGCGTTGTTGCTATTATAGAACTGTGACATGATGGCCAGGGGAAACCATGTCAAGCAACTGCTGTGGCACTCTTTGTAAAGTTTAGCTTTAAAAAGGGAGAGAAAATGCACTTTCTAATTAAGATGTATTTGGCGGTCCTTGGAACCTTGTCATACCGAATGTTATGTACTGAGCTGTGTGATGTGCAGTATTCCAGTTATCATGAGCTGTGCTTTTCTTTTCCTGAACACTAAATGTGGACAGAATAATGCCAATATAGTTCAAGAAGAAAAAAAATATATATATTGCAAATGTGTGCCTCTTATGTTCATTGTAAAATTACACGTCATCCTAATTGTTAATGCTGCTGGTGTTGGGTGTTAAATATTTGTCTTCTGAAGTTATCATTCTTTTTTCTCTGTGTTAGTCAACACAGCAGCCATACAGACACAAAGCTACAGCAGACTATAGTATGATATTATTTCCATTAAAGGAGAACTGCACTGACCCTTTAAGTCGTTTTTCCAAGTAGAAGCTAGTATTTAAATACTGCTTCTAATTCTTTTATTGCTCTGGCTGTACAGTACTTTTAGTAAACTCTGTGAGCATTTCTGATTTACAGACTCTAGTGGTAAGCACCATTTTGGAACTGTTGATCTAGTTTGTCCCTTTCAGTGACATGGTTCTGTAGTAGAACACCGAAACATTATATGACTTGATTTAAGAGCTTTACAAGGATGTAAACTACATTGTACAGTTCTAAAATGGTACTTATCACCAAAGCATGTAGTAGAAGCATCCAGTGAGATAACTAAAAAACATGTGTAGATGGAAGAGTAACAGAACTAGAACCAGTGTTTAAAAGGCAGTTTCTGAAGGAAAAAGGGACTTGCAGGTTTAGAGCAGTTTGCCTTTAAAGCAGTAGGTGGTGCTAGCAGCAGAGGTAAGAAAAGCTGAACAGTCTGTATAGTTTATGGCCAGTCACTTTTCGCACAGGGAAATGGTGACATCACAGCCTTGTTATGCATCAGTGTGACAGCAAGATGCTGTTGCATCATCATTCTGATGTCAGCTCTGTAGTGCAACAGGATCCTGTCATCAGTCACGGTCACGCAAGCATTAGAAATTACAGTTTTTTAAACCACTTGCATCAACACAAAGTGAAAGAAAAGAAAAAGAAGTTTCAGTAAAAAAACAGACCTAGACTTCTATAAAAACAAACGTGGGCAAGAATGTATGAAAAAATTGCTTTCCCATCTGGGGGTAACCTTGTGACATTAGAGACCACTTGAGCGTTGCTCTCAGTTTACAGCATCATAAGTATCCCTCGCTGGGAACACATCCTTGTTATACAGCCTGTCCTGTCTTAAATTCTTGCTGTGTATCTGCTGCACGAGGGTCCTGTTCTTGTAGCAGAGCATGGATCAGTTTTTTGTATGTGACTAAATATATAATGTGTTTTCTTTAACTATGTCTGTTTCATATTAGAAGGCGTGCAAACTGCAACAACTTACATATAATACTATCCAGAATGTCCCACCACACTTAGTGTTGCAGACTTCTGTTTCCTGTAACTTGTAATACTAAGTGCTCAAGCTTTTGCACTTTTCTTGTCCATTTGGGGGGTGGTGGTAGTGGGTGAATTAATATCCATCATTCATTGGGGTAAGAAGAGTAACCTACATGGGACTGGACTAAATGATTCAGGAACCTCTGAGTTGTGTGGAATTAAACATACATAGGTTCATGTTCTGATTCAGAGGTGACAGATGTAGCTGGTGAGTGGATGCTGTTTTGGCTGAGCACAGACTGCATTGTGTGAGGGCACAGACATCTGCAGCATCAAGTGAGTGCTCTGAATTCCAGTCGAAGCTGCAAACCTCAGCACCGGATCTGCAAGGAGATGAGTGTCAGCACCCCGGAGATGGCAGAGATGGAACAGAAGAGAAACAGCAGATTACTTTGCACTCTGTAACTAGCAGTCTTCCACAGTAAAACCTGTTTTAACCATGGTTTGCCATCTTGATGGTGTCTTGATTGCCACTTTCTGAACAAAAGAGCCCCACATCCATGGATGTAGTTAGGAGAATCTGTGTGCAACAGAGCTCGCTTTGCTGCTGCCTCTCCCAGTTGTATACAAAGCCTTGTTTCTTGCCCTACCCCCTTGTGTACCCCATGATCTATGGTAGTAAGTGCATGTAAATTACACAACTTGGTTGTATGCAGTTCAGATAGACCTTTTATTCACAGTGGTGTAGTGTGCATAGATAAGGGAACACAGAAGAGAGAAGGAAATACATTTCTTCACTGGGATTTGAACTAAGACTGCTCAGAATACTAGTCTGCTGCAATACCAACAACCAAACCAAGGCAGGTAGAAACCTGGGACTCCCAGAAGCACCTTACTCTTCCTCGAATGCACAACCTGTGCTGCACAAATTACATTTTTATTCACAAGGGTGGGGTGTGTTCGGATAGAGCACAGCAATCATACTATAACATCAGCAGGGATGCGGAGGGGGCAGTTGGAGCAACAAAAATAAATGATCAGTGTTGAGAATGCCTGCCCCCCCCCAAAAAAAAAATCTTTTAAGCCATAGCATATGTGATCTTGGAGGATATCTCTTGCAGCAGGTCACAGCCTAGGAACTACAGTCGTCGGACACCAGGACCACACAAACATTTTTGCTAGCAGTCTATCGGGCCACCCATGGCGAGATCACCATGTCAGTGTCCCCCTATATAGCCGTGGGCATTCCCACGCCCTCATCAGTTGTTTTCCCGCCATACACCATTGCACTTCAGACTCCACAGAGCGTTGTCACTTCAGTTGACCACCATTTTTATCAAACTTTCCGCCTTTCATTTCTCACCATAGTTTTCAAGCACTTTATTCCCTATAGTGATTCCCCCCTTTTTCCTTTCATTTATGCCTGTATCTGATCATCTTTTCCGTCACCGCAGCTGCGGACAGAAGATCTGCGATAAAGATTTCCCCGAGGCCTGCGTCCATTGCCTCGGCGACGTCTGGGTCCGTGAGATCTGCCATGGCTTTAATGAAGCTACCCGGTATTGTCACCAGAAGAAGACAAAATCTTTCCTCATGGAACAGAAAGTCGTGACCTTGGAGAAGGAGCTTCAGGCTCGGAGTGCCTCTATTTCCCAGCCCCGTCCTCAGGCTCGGATTCAGTCAAGGCCTGGGACAAGTTGTCGTAGAAGCATCACCACCGGGAGACTGACTGGTCCTCCTGGGAGCTTTCTCGGTTTCCACGCCCAGCACTGACTGTTTCAGGGTTGTCTACCACACCAGCGATGACCTCTGCTGCCACCCACACTCTCTCTCTCTCTCGCCTATATGGTCAGCTTTGGTAGCCTTCTCAGCCCAGCGGTGGTTCATAGTCAGTGGGCCTTTCCCTTCTCCCGCTGATGATTCCCACTGCCTCCCTAATCCGGTCTACTATTGGGGGGACTTTGGCAGTGCGGCCCCTGTGCTCCGCAGAAGCTGGCCCTTGTCATTGCGGTTTCCTTCTTTACCCCTACCGACGCACTCGCGACTGCTGAACCCCCCTCCTGCCTCTTCGGGCTGCAGTCAGGGAGCAATGCTGGCCTGCTGTTGGCTGGTGTGTCAGGCATAAGGTGTCAACGCCTATGTCCATCCCAGCGACATTAGGGTTGAAGGTTCTCAACTGGTCCCTCAACCTGCCCCCATTTCATTGCTACTTCAGTCCTCCCTTCTGATGCCAGGGCCTCAATACCCCACCACTGCCGCAGGGCATTGTGCCATCAGTGGTGACCATTGACATCCAGGTTCTCTTCCCCATCCTGGAACTTGTGCAAAAGGTTGTCCTGCCTCAGAGCCCATTGCCGGTGGGGCCTTCTAGACCTTTGGCACCGTCGCATCGGGCATTGTTGAGACCTGCCCCGTCTTGCTCGTCAGTGTCCTAGATGCCTCCCTCTGAGCCAGGGGAAGATGACAGTTATCACCCTGACTTCCTCCTCCCAGATGAGGAGGATAAGGAAAACGAGGATGCTGGGACCCAGACTCCCTCTAGCACCTCCACAATCTCCTTGGTGGGGGAGGACTCCTTCAACTACATCCCGCATTCCCTTCGGATGACTCATCTTTCATCACTGTGATGCGGCAACTGCAGGACACCATGGGGTTCGATGCCACAGAGCAGGATGTTACCAGGCAGAACCTGGCACACTACTTAGGCCTGCCAGATTCTCATCCTCGTGTTATCCCTCTTATGATTGATGGATATGAGGATGCCACAGTGACCACTTGGTACAAGTCTAATCTGATTCCCCCCTATGCCCAGGAAGGCAGACAAGCTATACCAGGCCCCCTCTTGAAAGCCGGTTTTCACATGGCCCCCCCTCAGGTGGATTCAGTGGTCATTAATGTGGCTCATGAACAGTCCAGGAGATACCAACACCTGAGCTCCCTCCCTCTGGACAAGGAGTCCAGGCCTTATGGGCAAGAGGGTATTTGCCTCTTCCACTCTGGCGATAAGGGTCCCTAATTATGTAGTCCATATGCTCAAGTACCAGAATGACCTCTGGGAAATGGACAAGTCTGCCATCTGGTCCATCCCTGGGGTTCCCAGATGCAGGAGCTGCTCAGGACCCTCCAGTCTGGTGCTGATGTAGGCAGCCATCTCTTGAGGGTTGCTTATGATGCCTTGGATGCCTCAGCCAGGGCCTGTGTGGTGGGAATTTGCTTGAGGAGGTACTCTTGGCTCAGGGTGTCAGGCTTTGCTACTGATGTCCAACAGTCCATCCTGAATGTTCCCTTCAGGGGCTGCAGTCTCTCTGGGGGGAGATGTGCAGGACATTCTCAATGACCTGCAGGCCTCAGGAAGAACCATACGGTCTAGTCACTCCTTCTACCACACCCACCAGAATAGTGGACACTGGACAGAGGGTGCCCTTTTGACATGCCACCCATAGACCTAGGTCTGGCACCAAGCAGCCCAACAAGAAAAAGCTGCCATGGCCCTGCCTACCCCCTTTTCCACCACCGGGAAGTCCTCAAGAGGTGGTAGAATGGGCCCTGCCATAGGGTCAGCTGGACTCCTTGCCTGATCTCTCCCTCTGGTTCCCCAGGATGTGGTGGGGGGGGTCACTTCTCCCTCCATCTGGACAGGTGGCAGTTGATCACAACAGATGCCTGGGTGCTGCAGCTCATAGAACAAGGATATGCTCTAGAGTTTGAAGATTTTCCCCCAAGGCCTTCGACTTATACTCCAGGCCACATGCCCATGCTGCTAGAGGAGGTTGATACTCTGCTGCCAAAAAGGGCCATAGAACCTGTCCCTGAGAGTCAGTGGAACCTGGGGTTCTGCTCCCACTTCTTACTCATCCTCGGGGCAGAGATCAGATAATTGGCAGTATAATGTCTGATTCAAAACAGAGCAATTAAGTACTGGATAAAAACATACACTATGAAGGAAACTGGATTACCTAGAATCTGTCTGGAGGAATCTATTGACTGACTACCTTAAATTAAGTATGACATTTCCTGATATACAAATAGTTGAAAAGTACATTATAAACAACATAAATTTCTTGGATGTTTGACTGAGATATTCATCAAACCAAAAGAATTCATCTACAGTTAAATCAAAACCAGAATAAGGGAATTCTGCACTGAAAAATATTTAGGATTGTGTAAACAATTCAGGATGAGTCAATGGTTGGCAAAAAAAAAAAAATAAATGAAATGGAAAAATATTAATAATAAAAGACCCAAGAAGAAGAGAGCTTTTAACAAGATTCCGATTCGAATATTTTAGTAGCCAGAGATTACAGGACAGATTTGCAAATTAAAAAGAACCTCATAAAAGTAAATGCAGATGTAATAAAGGACCTGATGCTGTGGTGCACTTATTGATTCTTTGCCCATTATATGAGCCATATAGAAAGAAATTATTGTGAAAATATCTGATAACTCTTGAATTGGAACCCAAACATATAGTAACAAGTCCATTGAAATCACATTCAAGAGAGGTTTTAGAATCTGTAATATCATTTATGAGTATTACTGAAAAAATGAAATTACACATGAATGCTTCATAAGTTTAGATTGAATTACTAGAGTAAATTGTATTTTTGATATTTATATGAAAGATGAAGATTGTAAATGACTTGTCTTAAAGTTTATAATATACTATTAGGTATCGATGAGATTGTTTTAACATATGTAATAATGTACTGTACTTATTTGTAACAACAAAAATTGTCAAACAGTAAAATTTGAACTGAACTATTTATCCCCTAATCCACAGGGGACTTGAGGCCCATCCTGGACATAAGAAACCTGAACTACTTCATCCAGTACAAAAAGTTCAGGATGGTCACCCTTCTGAGCCTATTGCCTTTGCTCTGGAAGGGAGACTGTATCTGTTCCCTGGATATGCAGGATGCATATCTGCACATCAAGGTATGCCTTCCCCTACCTGGATGATTGGTTACTCAAAGCCCAGTCCCAGGAGCAGCTATGACCTTGGCACATACCTTGCAGTTGTTTATCAGTTTGGGAATCACGGTCAACTTCTCCAAGTCAGTGTTGACTCTTGTCCAGCATCTACAGTACATAAGAGCTATACTGGACATGGCCCAGGGCTTCACCTTTCTGCCCCCAGATGGGGCGGAGCGCCTGATAGTGCAGGCCCAGGAACTCTACAATAGCCGATATGTTATAGCCAAGATGCATCTCCGACTGCTGGGCCTGATGGCAGTGGCCATTGCCATGGTTCCTCTGGCCCAGCTGCATATGTGCATCCCTCAATGGACTCCTCCAGAGCAGGGGTTTTCAACCTTTTTGTGTGCAGGGACCCCCAAAGTGAATGTCAGTAGTAGCAGGCACCTGTAAAGGGAATGTATCTTCCAGTGTGCTTACCCGTTAAGCAAATAAACAGGGTACAGTGGGATCAGAGAACTAACAGCTTAGAGCAGAGGGTTCTGGTCTCATCATCAGTAAAGAAGGCTCTCTTATGTATGGAACCCAGCCATTTACTCAAGGGGGTTCCTTCTCATTCCCTCCCCTCATCAGATCCTCATAATGGATGCCTCGGGGTCAGGCTGGGACATGCATCTGGGTCCTTACCAGACTCAAGGGACATGGGCTCCATTTGAGACTTTTCTGCCTATCCATGTCCTCGAGGTGAGAGCTGCCCTGTATGGCCTGCAGGCCTTCTAGTGCCACCTGTCCATGGACCATCTGCTAGTGCAGACAGACATCACTGTGGTGCACTACATCAGCAAGCGGGGGGCACCCACTCTTACCCCCCTGTGCAGGGAGGCAATGAGGATTTGGTAATGGGCTCTGGACCACGGACTAGAGCTGTCGGCCACCCATGTTCCAGGTGTCCAAAACGCCTTGGCAGACAGGCTCAGCTGATCGCAGTCCCTAATGCACGAGTGGGTACTGCTGACCTTGATCATAGAAGACCTGTTTTAACAGGTGGGGGTGTCCAGAGTTAGACCTTTTTGCATTCCCACAGAATGGAAAACTGCTGTTTTTCTGCTTGCTCGATCCAGGGCCTGGAGTTTTCTGGGGAGATGCATTGCCCCGTTCTTGGAAAAGGAGATCCCTCTATGCCCCCCCCTCCCTTATTCAGAGGATGCTAATCAAGCTCCAGGTGAAGAGCCCCATTTGGATTCTGGTGGCTACCTTTAGGCCTCGTCATGGTTTGGTTTCCACTGTTGCAGCAGTTAGCAGTGGAGCCTCCAGTACTCTTTTTCCTGTGCCTGAGTTTGCTGTCACAGGTCCAGGGGAAGCATTGCTCCATACTTTAGATGTACAGTACATAGGATTCTTAGATATTATGTTCACCGCACGAGGGACTGCAAGAAGTCCTCACAGCTGTTTGCTTCTTTCACCCCTGGGAAAGGAGAGGGTACCAGTTTCTAAACAGTGTCTGCCAAATGGTTGGCCAACGGTATTATTTTCTGTTATAGGAAGTATGATCAAGAACTTCTGGGGCTGTGAAGGGCCACCGTACCAGAGGCGTGGCCACTTCTGTTGCCTGTTTCAAGGGGGTTTCCGCAACTCAGATCTGTGCTGCTGCCTCCTGGAGTACTGTCCACACTTTCACAAGGCACTGCAGTCTGGACATTGCCTCTAGAAGGCAAGGAGATTTTGACCTAGCTGTGTTACAGGGCCTGCTTTCATAGATTCCTGATCTTCGGGAGTATCTCGGTCATCAGGTCATACTGTAGGAACTTCACCATCGGTGAAGGGGAATCCACACAGAAGATTTTCAGCAGTACAATGGGGGTCACCCACACTGTCATGTGACAATGTCACCAACTCTGTAAAGGCATGAGTGGCCCCGCTTCCTCCTCAGTTCTTTCCCTCCATCAACTCTGTCTACTCTGGTCTCCACAGAAGCTCCAACACGATTTCGCACCTTTTTCGCCTACGGCTTTTTCTGTATACTTTACTTGGAATCTCTTTTTATTAGAGATTCCTTTATTTTGTTTATGTCGAGAACTACTACTTGCACCTCTCTCTTCCGTTGCTGCCGCTGTTGAAAGAAGATTGCCTCCACAAACGAACATTCTGTCTGTGTCTGCTGTCTTGGGCCTGGTCAGGAAGTTTGTGAGTGCAAGCTCTTCCAGAGGTTTAATCAGACAATCCTCAGGCGATGAAAGAAGGCTTTAAAAAATGTCCTAATGGAACAGCAAGTAGCCAGTTTCAGGCAGGCTGTCCTCGGGGATCCCAGCCTCTCAAACGCCAACAGGGTCATCGAGCTCCCAGGCCGCTAAGACCCGAGACAAGTCCTTGGGGTCATAAAAAAGACCGCAGTTGGGACCGCTCCCCCTGGCAGCAGTCCTGCTCCCTGATGGCTCCTTCATCATCTTCATCCAGGGGAACTTCGGCCGTCTATGCATAAATCTGCTGTCCAGGTGTCAGTGACTACCAGACCCATACTGACAGCTCCACCATGTGATTCCCAGGATGGCCAGTCATCGACCGACGAGTCATCTGCCCCTCCGATGACAGGCTCATCGTTGGCCATCCCGACGTGACCTGATCCTGATCCTGCTCCAGGCCCTCTGGCAACTGGTTCCTCGAGCCCCCAGGGTCCTGCCGATGAGGTGTCAATCCCAGCTCTGTTGACCCCCTTCATTGATGCGGGGCTTGATGCTAGTCTATTTCAATGAGATAGTGATTGTACACCAGATTGGTTCCTTCAGGCCTACCTCACCTGTGTCATTGACGGTGGCTTCGTCGTCAACACCCCCTCATTGACCACGGGCTGCTCCCTGTGGTTTGATGGGGCACAATATGTTGGACCTAGACCTGGAAGAGGTTGATGTCGAGGAGGAATATCACCGTGATCTCATTCTTCCTGATGAGGAAGAGCCCCTCCCTTCAGACAGGTCCACTGCTTCTTCTGTCAGTGAGGACTCTGTCAAACACATCCCTAGATCTCCAGAGCAGAGGTTTTCAACCTTTTTGTGTGCAAGAACCCCCAGAGACAACATCAGTAGTAACAGGGACCCCCTACCAGTGGTCCAGATAAGTTTTAGTAGTATTTACTACTACTTTTTTACACTTGGTAGTATTTTCATCCAAATGGTAGTACTGTCATCCTCTGACCCATCTCATATCCCCCACATCTAAACCAAGTCTCAATACCACTGGATGCCTGTGGTCACTGAGGGTCTAATACTGCTGTGGAGTCATACTGTGACCTTATTTTTTTTTTAATTATTGTATTTCTCCTCCTAGGCCTGCGTACATCCGTCCTCCTACAGCCACTGCTTTTACCTTTTGGCATCCTCGAGCCCTGTATCCCCCATGGGTTACCCCTATGGCGGGGTGGAAGGGAGGAGTGCTGTCTTCCTCCCGAGTACACGCATTAAGAGTGGGACAAGGAGTTCCTCGAGGCAGTGGTGCTGGAGTACTGGAGGGGCCTTATAGAGCCAGCAACCACATTGTCCTGTGTTTCTTTTCCCGCACCCCTTGCAGCCATGAACGCATGTGAGTGGAGGCATGCGTGTCACGAAGTCACGTTTACTTGTTTCCCTTAACTCTGATGCTACCCCTCCAGCCTCCACCGGGGGGCAGCCAAGGAGCAGGATGACTTGCCCACCCTTTCTTGGGAGAGGAGAGCAGTCGTCTGACGCTCGACCCTCTCCCTCCCTGCCAACCTTTGGTAGCCCGTGCTCATTCCTGAACACGAGTCGCTGGTGTGGCGTCCAGCAACTCAACCCTGAGCGCCACTGCGCTGCCTGTGTGACCTTATTTTTGACACTGTCATGTTGCAACAGTCCTTTTAACCAGCCAGTAAGCAACTCCTGTTCCTACCCCTGTGGATTATTGTGTAGTGCCATGGCTGCTAGCATCTCATGGTACTGTGTACAATATAGTGTAATTTGCAGGGTTGGGAAAAAACTTCCTAGAATCATAAAGTGGGAGTATTTCAGTTACATATGGTAGTAAAATGCTCCTTTACTCCCCTTATCTGTTCCCCTGCCCCCTACCTACAGTGGCAGACAGAGGATGCAGGGGGAGGTGGAGGTTAAGTTTCTTAGATAAATGGTGATGGGGTATGGAGTCTGAGCACAGAACGTCAGCCAAAGACCAGATTTGAATCCCATATCGACTATGTGACCCTGAGGAAATGGAGGTATGGGAGGTGGTAAGAATGGAGAGTTGTGAATAAAATATCCAGATCTGAATTCCACACAGATGATCCAAGATGGCCACTGGGAGGATGTACCACGTGCTCATCTGGACGGCTCTGCAGGTCAGGAATATTCCCCTTATGTGTAATTTGGTGGAACAAGTCTAGAGAATGTCTTTCTACATGGGTTAAATACATTTTTATGACACCTTTTATACCTGTAACTGAGTGAAGGAGAGAGAGAAATGTGGTGAAAGACACTGCTCTGCACACTGCTGATACATACTAGGTACTATGAGTGAAATGTGTCTCAAGTTAAAACAAATAACTGGTGTTCACTAGACTATTTTCTTTACAACTGCTTGCCGCCAAGTACTTATTTTACAAGAATGAGCATGAACGCAGTTAGGGCTGCTGCGGCACAGCATGGGAAGACTGTTCAAAACAGCTTTCTACAGTTTCATATTTAACTTTTTTTCTGCTCACTCTGAGGACCCCCTATGCCTTGCTCAGAGACCCCCAGGGGGGTCTAGGACCCCTGGTTAAAAAACCCTGCTCCAGAGGACCTCTCCTTCTTCAATGTCATGAAGCAGTTGTCCTCTGCCGTGGGATTTTCTACTGAGGAGGAAGATGTCACCAGGAAAGACGTGGTGTTCCTGGAGATCCCGGAGTCTCCTCCAAAGATCATTCCTCCCATTTTGCCTGCCTTGAGGAATGCTGTCACTGTGGCCTGGCACTGCCCTGACATGGTACCAGCCATACCCAGGAGGGCAGATAAGCTTTATCATGCTCCTCAGAAGTTTCTTCACTATGCCACTCAGCCTGAGACAGACTCGGTGGTCATCAAGGCTGCTCATGACCGGTCTAAGGTGCCCAAACACCTCAGTTCCCTCCCCCCAGTCTCGCAGATTTTACCTCTGGGGCAAGTGGAGTTAAGCCTCTTCCACCTTTGAGGATTGCAAATTGCCTGTCCCACATGGTGAAGTATCAGAACACCAACTGGAAGAAGGGCAAAGCTGCTGCCCAGGCTCTTCCAGAGGGCTCTCAGAAGCAGGAGCTTCTCCACTGCTTGCAGATGGCAGAAGATATCAGCAAGCACCTCCTGATGATGCTTTATGACTTGGTGTACACTGTTGCCAGGGCTGCTGCCACAGGCATCCGACTCTGTAGGCGCTCCTGGCTGGGCGTCTCTGGCTTTGTCATGGACGTCCAGCAGAAGGTGCTGAATGCCACTTTTAATGGAGCCAAACATTTTGGCCCAGTCGTTCAGGACATAATCAAAGACCTACAAGCCTCTGGCAGGGCCCTTAAGTCCATCCACTCACTGTACCACTCACAGCAGCAGAAGGGCAAATGATGCCCTCCCTTTTGTAGGGCACCCAAAAGGCAGAGAGCAGTCTCTTGGCCCCAAGGCAAGCAAAGTGCCTCTGCTGCCCTACCCACCCCCTCCAATGCTGATAGCTGCTGCCAAGCTCCCCAGAAGAGATGGATCAGCCCCCGTGGCTGGATCTGCCTCAGCTTGACTCCTTGCCAGATCCCCCCCCCCTTCTGGCTCTTGACCAAGAGGTGGTGGCTGGATGTGGATTCTCCCTCCATCTAAATCGATGGAGAACCATAACATCAGATGCTTGGATTCTACAGCTTATAGAAAAGGATCACACCTTGAAACTTGTAGATTACCCTCCAGAGAATCCTCCAGTGCCCTCTAGCTTTCCCCCAGTTCACTTGTCTGTGCTTTGGGAGGTAGCACAATCCCTCCTGCGCAAACAGGCCATAAAGTCCATGCTCCGGCATCACAGGAGCAAAGGGTTTTACTCCAGGTTCTCTCTGGTTCCCAAAAAGACCAGAGACTTGAGGCCTATTCTGAATCTAAATGACCTCAATCTGTATGTCCAATACAAAAAGTTCTGCATGGTAACTTTGGCCGGTCTTATGCCCCTGCTCAAGCAGGGCAACCAGCTGTGCTCTCTGGACATGCATGATGCCTACCTGCACATCTCGGTGTTCACTTCTCACAGGAGGTTTCTCCGGTTTCTTTTTCAGGGCAAACACTACCAGTTCAAGGTGCTGCCCTTTGGCTTGTCCTCTGTGCAGTGGGTCTTTACCAAGGGCTCAGCAGCACTATCTGCGGCCCTCAGATGGGAAGGGATGTCCATCTTCCCTTAACCGGACAGTTGGCTTTTAAAAGCCCTGTCCAGGGACCAGCTCCTGGATACCTTAAATAGGACTCTTCTGCTGTTCCTCTCCCTGGACATCACTGTCAGTATGCCCAAGTCAGTCCTGATTCCATCCCAAAGGCTGCAGTACATAGGGGCGGTTCTGGACTCAGCGCATGGGAAAGCTTTCCTGCCCCTAAACAGAGAGAGTGCCTCATGGCCCTGGAGGTGGTTCAGAGTTGGCATATTCCAGCCAGGCTGTATCTGAGGCTCTTGGGGCTAATGGCAGCCACCATTCCTACTTCCCCTGGCCAGACTCCACATGTGTACCCTTTAGTGGACAATCAGGGTGCAGTGGGGCCAGCGGGCGGATGACTTGGACCAGTTAGTTCTGGTCTCCTCTCCTGTTCACAAAGTGCTTCAGTGGTGGATGGGTCTCCAGAACTTCTTGCAGGGGTTTCCCTTGCAGCTCTCCTTCCCGTGGCAGATCCTCATTACAGATGCTTCTGGGTTGGGGGCCCATCTGGGTCCCTTTCAAACTCTGGGCTTTTGGTCCCAGATTGAGACCTCCCTGCATATCAATGTCCTGGAGATGTGAACGGATCCGTATGACATGCAGGCCTTTCAGAATCATCTTCTGGATCACTTTCCTACTTCAGTCAGACAACCTGTGTGTGCTGTACTGCATCAGTAAACAAGGAGGGACTCATTTGTACCTCTATGTAGGGAGGCCACGAGAGCATGGTATTGGGCTCTGGACCATGGTCTGACCCTCTCAGCAATCCACGTCCCAGGAGTTCTAAACACTCTGGCAGACAGCCTCAGTCCAGCATGCACGAGTGAGAGCTTCTCTCATCCATTGCAGATGATCTGTTTGACAGTTGGGGTCATCCAGAGTTGGACATTTTTGTGTCCCCACTCAATGCAAAACTGCCCAATTTCTGCTCACCCAATCCATGGCCTAGAGTTTTCTGTCGAGACGTGTTGTGCCTCTCTAGGAGTGGGAGGTTTCTTTGTCTTCCCTCCTTTTCCTCTGATTCAGAGTATGCTCATCAAGCTGCAGATGGAGGGGGCCACCATAATCCTGGTGAAACCATATCTGGCAAGGGCAGAATGGAGCCCTCTTTTTCAGCAGCTGGCAGAGGAACCTGTGGTCCCGCTCCCCCTCTGCACGAATCTGCTGACCCAGGTACATCCCAACCTCAAGTTCCTCCATCTGCATGCTTGGCTCATGAGGACGTAGCTATCGCCAGATTTGTGTTTTCTAAGAGTGGTGGAAGTCCTAGTGGCTGCCCGGAAGCCTTTCACCTGTGCCACTTATGTCATGAAGTGGAAGCGGTTTGCCAAGTAGGCTTGCAAGCATAATCAGGACTCCTTCATCTATCCAGTGAACCAGATCCTAGACTACCTGATCTCTGATTCAGGTCTCCAGTACTCCTCTCTTAAGGTACACCTTTTGGCTATTTCCACTTTCCATTAGCCTGTGTGTGACCATACCATAGCTCAGCTGGATGTCTCCTGTATTTGTATTATTTTTATTTTGAGGGGCACCCTGCATCTGAAATTTCCAATCCATTCTCCTGTCCTTGTTTGGAATTTGTTTTGGAGAAGTTGACCCTGTCTCTCTTTGAGCCAGTCCCAACTTGCGACCTGCACTTTCTTTTCTGGAAAGTGTTATTTTTAGTTGCTATTACTTCTGCTTGAAGAATTTGAGCTTCAAGACCTCTAATGTGAGGAGTCTGATTTTTTTTTTCTTCACAAAAACAGGGGTGTCTTCGCGCATGAATCCTAAGTTTCTTCCCAAGATGGTATCAGAGTTTACACTAAACCAATGTGCCCACCTTCCGGTTTATTTTCCAGAGTGTGCCAAGCCAGGGGAAGCGCTGCTCCATAAGCAAGATGTGCGCAGAACACTAAAGTAGTACCTGCTCTGAACTAAAGAAAGCAGAAAGTTGAAGCAATTGTTTTTCTTTTGCCACATGTAGAGTGGGTGCTTCAATTTCTAAGCAGTGTTTATCCAAATGGTTGGCAAGTTGCATAGTGTTGTGCTATAACAAGTGCGGCAAAGAATTGTGTGGTGCTTCCAAAGCTCTCTCCACCAGAGGCATGGCTATGAAAGTAGTCTCCTCTCTGCAGCACTGCTTGGAACTTGTTCCCACGGTATGACCTGCTGCAAGAGATATTCCCAAAGAAGATAGAACAGTTGCGTAAGAACTTACCGCAACAGTAGATCTTTGAGAAACACTCTTGTAGCAGGTCATGCTGTCCCTCCCCCTTGGCTCCGAGTTTCTCCTTTCCTGGATGGTAAACCTGCTGTTTCCCATACTCCTCCTGGCAGGTCTCTGGCTCTTCTTTCTGAGCACATCATTGCTGGATGGTCTCTGATGAGGAACTGAGGAGGGTGTGAGGCCACCCGTTGGCTATATAGGGAGATGCCAATGTGGTGACATCACCGTGGGCAGCCCCAGACAGACTGCTAGCAAAAATGTCTCCGGGTGGTCCTGAATGGCTGTAGTTCCTAAGCTGTGACCTGCTGCAAGAGATGAGATCTATTGTTACTGTAAGTTCTTACATCACTGTTGTTTACAAAACTCCTCATATCTTTGGGGGTTACAACTGTGTAAGCCTCAAGTATATTTCCCAGAACTTGGTGTCTCCCCCCCCCCCCCCAATCTATATCATATCTATATATAAAAAAATGCATGCTTAAGATGACAAATCTCATCTTGGTAGGTTGAGAAGCTGTATGCTGGTAACAAGTCATGGTTGGACTGGATTAGATTTTCAGCATCAACAGCTGGTTGAAGGCCCTTGGTAGATAGAATATAATAAAAAAAGGTATTTGGCCATTTGCAGCGCTGCCTGTATCTGTAACGGTTGACTCACGTCATACTTCCTTTAACAAAAAAAAAAAAAAGTTACTTATTCTTTATTATCCAATTACTTATTGTCTCACTTTGTATTTACGTACCATGTGCAACAGACTAAACACACTGGAGTTTGGCTTGCACCTCGACAGAGTATTCTAAAGTGCATCTGTGGATTCATGGTTTGAGCGGTCATGCGTGTGTCCTCTCCAAACTTTCAGCCCGTCACCTCTTCCCTCAGTTTTGTTTTTAATTCACAGTTTATTTACACTAGCTAGCTCAGCTGTAATATAGCATCTCTTGTTCAGTGGGTTCCACTGGTTGCCATAGCCAGAGGATTTGAGCACTGAGGTGGAACACCTTGCTCCAGGACACAGAGTATCTGGCTGTAGCAGGGTTTGAGCCAGTGACCTCCTGGTTTCCCAAGCTAGTGTCTTAACCACTGTCTCCTTGAATTTGATCCAAAAGTGAAAGATGACATTATTTGATAAGTGAATTATCTTTTATTTGTGTAGTCAGTTCGTGGGTTAGGACCATAGCCTGGGACAAGCGGTGCCTGAGTAAAAGTAAAAAAAAAAAAAAAATAATGCAGTAATACTTGGGACTGGCACCTGCTGAAAGGTACAAGTCGAAAAACAACTTGCTCCAAAGAAGATGAAATAGAGAACTTCAATATTTTCTTCAGTGCAAAAAAAAAAAAATAAATAAAATATATCAGTGTTATTTCCACAAAATGCTGACTGAATTCTTATCACTCACAAGCACGGCAGTGCACAAGATCCATAGAAGTCATTCAGTTTCTTTATTGGTGACATTGCTGAAGGACTAGAAGGGAAGATTTGCATATTTGCTGATGCCACTAAACTCTACAACAGGATGGACATGCCAGGGGAAGTGGATAAAATTAGGGGATCTTAAGATGGAGGATTGGTCAAGAGATTGGCAGAGTGTTTCAATGCAGAAAAGTGCAAGAATAATGCACATGGGGCACAAAAATCCAGGAGCAACATACCACCTGGGGGAGGAAATAGAATGCTCCAAGCAGGAAAGAGATGGTGGTGGTGGTGGTGTGTGTGTGTGTGTGTGTGTGTGTGTGTGTGTGTGTGTGTGTGTGAGAGAGATAGATAGATAGTGATCATCTTGAATGACTTCAAGGTGGGCAGGCAGTGTGACAAGGCTAGCAGGATGTTGGGGTGCATACGCAGGGGAATCGCCAGCAGAAAACGGGAGGTAGTAATTCCACTAAATAAAACATTGGTGAGGCCACACCTCGAATACAGTGCCCAGTTTTGCAGGCCCCATCTATGTAAGGACATTGATAGGCTGGAGGCAGTGCAGAGGAGGGGAACCAAAATGGTGCAGGGACTACATCACAAACCCTATGAGGCTAAGCTGAAGGAATTAAATATGTATTCCCTAGAGGAGAGGGGCAATATGATCAAAACATTTAAGTACCTCACAGGGAGAAATAAAGTACAGGAGAATACAGTTTTCCAGAGAAAAAGATGCTCAAGGATGAGGGGGCACAATATGAGACTGGAGTGAGGGAGGTTCAGGGGGAATGTGAGGAAGTACTTCACTGAGAGGGTGGTATACAAATGGAACAGCCTGCCAACAGAGGTTGTGGGGGCAGAAACGATTGCAGGTTTTAAAAATGCTTGGGATAAGCAAAAGGGGATACTGGTAGTCAGGGGAAGGGGCAACCTAATACCAGCAAAGCATAAAAAGGCACACTTGTTAGAGATAATGGGGCAGACTAGGTGGGGCAAAGGCCCTTATCTGCTGATAATTTCTATGTTTCTAAGTCCATATAGTCCCAGATGAACACTGGCTGGCATCCAAACACTCAGATTGAGAACACCACTCTCAGACTGATGCATTTTGCCCAATGAAAGGCCAACGTCATAAGATCCATGCTCCCCTTTTATACAAAAATTCTTATGAGTGACAGTACACATTCGTGTGTTGAGTTCAGCTCTCAGCAGTTAAAAATATACAAAAGTTGACATAAATCATAATTCAGTTCATCTATAACCCGCAACACGGGCACTGGACATGTAATAGTAATATGTTGCACCCAGTTAAAACAAAGTCAGCTTAAATAAACTGTTCTCATTGTAGAAACTATATAGTTAACTCACAGTTAAGTGTGGCAGTCAAAACTGCAAATCTGCAAGACAGACACACAGTTAATTAAAAACACATAGTGAACTAGTTAGTTCAAAATATATCAAACAATAAAATTCCACTTCCCACCAAACACTACCAGACAAATAAAATCTTAAGAAACACATGTTTTAAATCTCTCTAGCATATTTTATATATTCAGAAAGGAGCTGATTTCAATCCTCTCATTCAAGCCCTTGTTCTCCATAGCCCTGAGGGAGACAATTCAATATTGTTCTCTTCCAGGGAGTAAATAATCATAATTACACCCCCCCCCCCCCCGGCCAGGACAGATTTTTCAATACCAGAAAAGGTGAAGTCATGTTTGGGTTTATTCCTTGATTTCCAGACGTACTGCCAGGGAATTGGTAGAATCACCCTTTTCTATGGCACGAGCATGTTCCCCAATTCTGGTTTTAAATGCCCTCTTTGTTTTCCCCACATAAAAACACCCACACTTACATTCAGCCAGATATACAATAACCACATTTATGCAGTCTTTAAGGTTGTGTTGCAACTTCAACTCTTGCAGCAGCTGACCCATTAGCAAACCCACACAACTTACTGTGTAGTACTGTACTGTACAGGAGGGATACTCCAGAAGGGGTGGAGAAAATAAGGAAGGGCCTGGGGAAGCTTGAGAAATGGTCGGAGTGGCAACTGGAGTTTTAATTCAAAGAAGTGTAAAATTATGCACCTGGGGCATAGAAACCCTGGAGAGCTACAGGATTTTTTTTTTTGGGGCATTGCTGACAGTCCCCAAGGAAGAAAGGGACCAGGGGTTATTATTTCAGATGACCTGAAAATGTCAAAGCAGAGTACAAGGGTAGCAGGGAAGGCCAGTGGCATGCTGGGGTGCATAGGCAGGGGTGTCACTAGCAGAAGACGGGAGGTAGTGATGCCGTTATATAAAACCCTGGTCAGGCCTCACATGGAGTACTGTGCTGTTCTGGAGGCCGCACTGAAAGAACATTAACAGGCTGGAGAAGGTCCAGAGAAGGGCAACTAAGATGGTACAGGACCCCCTTTTTAATCTATTGTAAAGTGCCATATTTATTTTAGCATTATTATTGTATTATTTATGCTGTTTTTATCATGTTTTGTTTTAACTATTGTTAGGTGCCCAGAACCTCCGGGATTGGGCGCCCTACAAATAAAATTGCCTTGCACCACAGAACTTATGAGCAGAGATTAAGGGACCCCAATATGTACTTGCTGAAGAAGAGGAGGGAGACAGGGGGCCATGATAGAAACATTCAAGTACCTCTAGGGCATAAACAAGGTGCAGGGGGAGACATCTTCCAGTACAGGAGAAGTACAAGAACAAGGGGGCATGACATGAAATTGGAAGGTGGTAGGTTAAGAGGGAATGTGAGGAAGTTTTTCTTCACAGAGGGTGGTGGATGCATGGAATGGTTTGCACAAAAGGTGGTGGGAGCAAGCACTATGGTTGGATTTAAACATGCATGGGACAGGCACAGGGGAACCATAGAGGTAAAACGGAGGGTCAGAAGTCGTAATCAAGTACAGGGCATATGGGTATGGGCAGACTAGATGGACCTAGCGATCCTTATCTGCCGACAATTTCTATGATTAGGAAGGGACAGTTTCATCAAATGTTGGAAATCTGAAAGAATGGCACTTTTATTTGTCCAATGTGTTTTTAGTTTTCCTTCTCTGTGGTAAAAAGTCTTAGGGCTAATGGGCTCTTCCTGGATGGGGGGTGGGGGGGGCAGTTAATTAAGAAATATTTTATATAATTGCGGATTCTTCAGTCTTATATATGTTTATCCCCTTCCTGCCGTCACCCTGGGGTACACCCTGTTCAGGTGATTTATGCCATCATCCAGGTGGCAGGAGATTTTACTTTCCTTGGTGTCTCCCTTGATCCACCTCCACCCATTGGTGTGGTCTGTAGCCTAAAGCCTTGGTGACACAGTATCACCCCTGCAGAAGGAGCAAGATCCCTGGTGTGCCGGAATTCCTCACCAGCCCTCCCTGGCTAAGGCATGCTGCCTTTCGGCAGCTGCCTGCAGCCTGGCGTGCCCCTGAAGCAGTGAGTGATGTCTGCTGCTGAACACCAGTTGCTTGTATGGCACTGTGATGTGCTGCCACTACTGCCACTGGGATTGCTCTCTGATTTAGCAGTTGGGAAACATTCCAGGAAATTAAACTCATATTGCTCCCACCCCTGTTCTCTTTTTGTATACTGTGTGTGTTTCTTTTTTGTCTCCCTCTTCTTTTAAACCAACTCTGTACGTAGTCCCACTTTTGCACCATCATAGCCCGTGCTCAAACCAGTAACATTATTGGCTGCAATCAGTCTGTGTTTCCTGATGCTAACATTACTACTTGCAGTGGCTGCCTACTACCTTGATAAAAATTGGGCACGTTAAGGAGCTGCTCCATTTTTAAACAATAAGGCATGACTAGGGTTGCATTTGTTTATTTTTTTAACCAGGTGGTTACGCTAGGCAAGGAATTACCTGTTTTCAGTATTGACTCTGGATTAACAAAGCAAACAGTGATATGCAGATATATAAATAACAAAGGTGGTAACAGAATCAAAAAACACTCTACTGTTTATAGAAAGTAACACACACAGGAATGCAAGAGCTCAGTGACAAGTAAGATTGGATAGGTTATGGCAGTGCTTGAGAAGGGCTAGCTTAAAATGACTTAAGAGACTCTGAACACCTGACCATGATGGTGTCTTCTAAACGTGGATACAGTTCACTGTCCACACTCTGGCAGTTCTGCTGGGACAGCTGAGTCATCGGACGTCTTCAGGCTAAACTTCTGCCACCATCTGGATAGTATATCTTCCAGCTCTGCCCTGTGACATCAGATTTTGTTTTCCCATTGGAAGGGATAGGTTTTCTTTGCAGCTCTGCAGTGTTGAAGAATTGTTTTTGTTTTTTTTTAAATCACAATATTCTTTTCTCTCCTACCTCTGCGGAGTGGGCAGCAAGTCGTCCAGCTGCTGGCACCGCACCCCCGGACCCATTCTGGCCAGTGACACACTCTCCTCCATGCAGGCTAGCATGCAGAGTCCCTGCCTTGGGAGACCAGGATCCTGATACCTGGGGGGGGGGGCACGCACCTCTCATGTCTGGGGGTGTGGTGCATGGCCATCAGCTGCCCTGCAATATTCCACCTGGATTTTCTCCCCTGCTTGGAGCTGAACATGCAATGGTGTCCGTGCATAACGTGCTAATGCCTGCCGCGCTCCAACCTTCAACTGTGCCGCCACTAGCAGTGTCTCTGGTGTTTGCCAGTTGCCGCTGCAGAGCGACGTGGACCCCTTCCCTACCCCAGAGGGAGGAGAGCTGTCATGGGATGCTCAGTCCTCTCTCTCTCTCCCCTGCCGACCCCCGATGGCCCGAGTCCACTCCCGAACCTGGGTTGCTGGTGTGCCACGAGATGTAGCATCCAATGCCTCAACTCTCAGTGCCACTGGGCTGGCCAAGTGTTGAAGAATTTTGAGTTTGCAAAGTGCTCTTCAGGTAAATCTTTGACTGTTTCAGTCTGCATTCAACATGAAGGTTACTCCTTAGTCTTCTGGCTCCACTTTGCAATTGCACATAATTATGGAAGGCAAGAAATTGGGGTTTAAGCTCTGCACCTGGTACAAACACAAAATGTCTGCCACGGATCCGTACAATACATGCTTGTACTGCCTGGGTGATCAACATGACGTTGCAGGATAAAGCCTTTGCTGGGCCATGCTGCCTATATCCATCACAGACCGGAAGGCCAGACTGGCCCTAGGATGGTACAAGGACCAAAAAAAGGCCTCAGTGGCTGCTCAGCTTGCAGTCATGGAAGAAGTCAGCAGAGGTTGCAGTGAGTTCCTCACTGGTCTCTGTGCTGTTTCCAGCTGGGGTGTGAGCATCAGAGTGTCATGTCATTCTTGGATGATTTGAGACATGTGCATCACCCTCCAGACCTCCGAGGAGATTCATTCTCACCACAGAAAAAAATCAGTGCCTCTGACGGTCTTGGGACAAGGAAAGTTCTGTTCTGTTGACTCCCCCAGATCACTCAGCCTTGGTCAAGCTTTCTCCAGTTGAGAGGATGGTTGAGGGCTCCACGGTAACTCCATTGGGCTTGTCGGCCTTGACACTAGTCAAGCAGGAGATCGAGATTTTTCACGAGCCTGTCGACCGGTTGTCGGAGGCGATTGATGAGGAGTTGATCTCCCAGACTACAGTGCTGCCAGTCCTCATTCAGGAAAATGAGGCCCAGGCAGCTCCACTGACTGAGTTGCCTCAAGAGCTGCCCCCTCTGGTGGTTGGGCCTCCCCAAACCAGCATTGGTAATCCTGCTGAAGTAGGTAGTTCATACCAACCTTTCAGATGACTCCCATTGATGTCAACCTTTGGGTCGATGGTCACTGTTGAGGTTGAGCCATTTGCTTTCTCGCTCTCTCTCTGCCAGGAGACTTCTCAACCTCAGTTGAGGAGAGGCATTGTTGCAGGATGTGTCGACACAATGCAGAGCTCATCTGGCAAAAATGAATCGGCTGGGAGGGGTAGGGCTGAATTCCCTAGAGTTTGTCCCTTGGCCTTCGCTGGTAATTTCCACACTGGTCCATATGAATCAGCAGTCCCCTGTGTCTGCTTTTCCACCACTTTGAGTGGAGTCACATCTACCTCAGCCTCTGTTTTGGGTCCCGACTGAAGAGTCTTGCCCCACTGCTGGCTTGACAGACCAGCTTTTAGTGGAGATCACCCAGGGTGAAGATACCAGGGTGGTCCACGGTGGCGGTCAAGAGCTGTCTTTGAAGACTCATCGAACTCGGAAGGCAAGTCAGTGACCTCCACCAGGACTTGCATCTTTGACCAGAAAATCTTCCAAAGAGCTGTTTGCAGCCCATGGGCAAGTGTTATCTGGAGCCCTAGTCAGCTGATATCCATAATCCATGCAAATGCCCTGAGAACCATTCCAAAAATTTGCTAAATACCCATTATAAGGGCGTGATACAGTTCACTATCCACACTTTGACAGTTTCACTGGAACAGGCTGATCCATCAGATGTCTTCATGCTGATCTCATCCCACCACCTGGGCGATATCCCCTGGCTTTTCCCTGTGATCTCAGATCTTTCCACAAGAAGAGACAGGTCTCCTCCTTTGCAACTCTGTGGTATTAGAGGATTTTCTTGTAAGTTTAGTGCTTTTGGCAGTTAAAACTTTCTTTGATTACGATTTTCACATTCTTCCACTTGTTCTGGCTCTGCCTTCAACCTTGATCTCAGCAGTGGAAGAGAGGATGCAACGATGTGACTTCAGATTCTGTGTTCATTGCCAACAGAAAATATTGAACCCTGACCCCCATGTATCCTGCCTTTACTGTCTGGGAGCGCAACATGATGTGGAGGGTTGTAAACTTTGCCAGGCGAGGCTCCCAGTGTCCCTGGAAGATCTATGTACCAGACATATCCTCAGTTGACCCTCAGAACAGGACCCCAAGGATTGGCCTAAGATCTGCGAAAAGATCTCGGAGGCTGCCGGGTCAGCTTCCCAACTTGAGGCTCTTGAGAAGGAGGTGACTGCAGCTGTAGTGAGCTCCTTATCAGCCTCAGCACTGCTTCTGGCAATGGCCAGCATCAGAGGCTCTTGCACAGAGTACTTTAATGAAATGTATCTGGTTCTCCAGACCTTTGGAATAGCCCTTTTCAGTGGGGCACAAAATACAATGATCACCGGCGCAGGTCATGGGACTAGGAGAGATTGTGATCCTCCTGTTCCTTTGATTCCCCCCCGTCTGCTCATCGTTGGTCAAATGCTCAACTGCAGTCATGCAGCCTTTGGTTGAGGGCACAGCTGAGAGCTCCTCAATACACCCCATTGGGCTTGTCGATGTCAATGCCAGTTGAGTAGGCAGTAGAGATCTTTCTCAAGCCTGCCAACTGGCTGTCTGAGGAGCTTAATGAAGAGTCGATCTCCAGACCCCAGTGCTCCTAGTCCTCACTCGGGAGGATGTGGTTTGGTCAGTGTCCCTGACCAGGTCACTCTGGGACCAGCTTTAGCCAGCAGTTGTGCCTCCATAGCCTGGCACATGGTGTACCACAATGCTCCAGAGGCCTCTCCTCAATGTCAGTATCCAGGTCTGCAGTTGATTCGGAAGTCAAGATCAAGATGCTGTTATCGATCTCGCTTGACCAGGAAACACCACTGCTGTCTGCTTCTTGACCACCTCAGTCTCAGAGCTACGAGAAGCTCCTTTGGCAGCAGTGGACCATGACAAGGCAGGGTAGGGCTCTACCCTTGGGCCCTTCGGCCACCTGGCAACTGCTACTTATGCAACTACAACTTCTAAAGAAATCAGCCAGCTGCAAAAAAATCTTCTTTAAGCAATCTTCATTGATTTAGTTCAAATCACTTTACTTCAAGCGCTGACCATCCTGGCACAGATGCCATGTTTTCACCCTTTTGTTAGGGCTTCATCAAGGGAGAAGGGTGACCAACTTTGTTCTTCTGCTTTGAAATGTTATCAGTTCATTTTCTTACTTCATTCTGCTTAATTATCACTTCAACAAGATAACTCCTTATTTCCACATTATGAAAGTTAGTGACTTGCACTCTTTTTTGCTTTTCCCCCTAGAGGCCCCCTTCTGCCCAGCTCCCAGTCCCAGCCCTGTCACCCTGGTGTCTCCCAGGACTTTCATGGGTCACTCCTTTGTTCCCTCAGAACTTTCTCCATCTGGCAGGGATGATGGAGGCCCCCCCTTACTTGCTGTTGCAATCTTTATCTGGTTGGGGAAGGACCTGCTTGAGTAGCCAGGTGCAAGGCCTGCAGATTGGGTGGCTTCATTCAGCCAATGGGGAGTGTTTTCTGTGTTTGTCACCAAGTCTCCTGGAAAGTCATCAAAGGCGTGCCAAGCGTGTCCCCATGTGAACGTGTGGTACATGGTGCCTGCCAGTGTCTCCCCTCCCATTAGCTTCACTGCCATCTGTGGTCACCCAAGTGGCAGTAGAGCAGCAGAGCTGGCTGCCCTTCCTTCCTGGAGAAGGAGATAGCCTGTTGGGATGCTCGATCCTCCCCCCACAGCCAACCTCCTGCAACCTGAGTTTGTTCCTGAACTTGAACTGCTGGTGTGGGAGAAGTAAGGCACTAAGCGCCTCCGCCCTCTGTGTCACTGGGCTGGTTATGTGACTGCTGCATTCTAAATCACTGTGGCTTCTAGCTTACCACAGGTTAGGGAGCAGCATGTGCTGCTGGCACAGCTTGATGTTACTAGTGCTTGATGCCCATGCCATTCTATCTGTGGTATATGTCCCTGACTTCTGCTTCTCCACCCCGAGGGAGAACCTGCCACCACTACAGTCCTTGGTGGTAGCTCCCATGAAGGACTCCTTCTCTGCTGCTGACTTGCCAGGCCACCTGTTGGAGGTAATCATGCAGTCTGAGGACACCTGGATGGTTCATGGAGGCAAACAGCTGAGGGCCATTTTTCAAGGAGACCTTCAACTACTCTGAGGGGTCATACATGCTCTTGTTGAGGACCCACCAACCATGGGCTGGTGTCCTTTGGGGCTTTACTTCACCTCATATCAGAGTCCATGAGTATGCCCTTGAAGCCAGCTCAGAAGAGGGATTGATACCTGTCCACTGACGTTCTGGACAGGGATGATTCCGAGGGGTTGCCTTTCCCATGGTTGAGGCCATCTTGGGACCGACCCTGGAGCTTTGGCAGAGTCCAGCATCTTGCTCAGCACCCTCCACGTGTATGGCCCACAGGTATGTGGTCCCTACTAGGTCTCTTGTGGGAATCTCAGATCATCCTTCAGCTGAAGGGTTGTTATCAGACAGCCTTCTGGAAATCTTGTGGCCAAGTGTACATGGACAAGCCTTCGGACAGAGTCCAGAAAGATTAATTACCACAGCTGTAAAGATCTATGCTGCTGTGTTGTTGGGTCTGTGTTGGGCAGTCTACATCTAGATGAAGGCCAGCTTTGGTTGCTCCCTGTTGGGAGTGCTGGATGATGTCCTCCCTCACCTCCCAGCTAACCAACAGCTAATGGTGAAGTTGGTCAGAGACCAGGGTCAATAGCTGGCTAAACACCAGTTCCAGATGGCTCTGGATATAGGTAAGTCCTACACCCGTACCATGGCAACCACCATCACAATGTGCCCCAGGGACAGGCTGTGACTTTCCACCTTCATGACAAATATCCAGCACAGATTGGCCAATGTCCTTTTCCTGGGCACTGACCTCTTTGGCCCTGGGGTGGAGGGATATCTCACCAGGATTGAGAAGTCCAGTGCCACCCTAGATTCTGTGGCATCATCCCAGAAGGATCTGAAGGCACCGAAGCCATAAGAAAAAGACCTTTCAGTATAGGTCCTTTCAGCCACAACCAGTCACTACATTGGCACCCAAAGCCCAAGTTCAGTGGCCAGGGCCCAAAAAGTGGTGGGGGATGGGGAAGGCATGCCCCCTGGCCCTAGTGGCCAGTGTCCACTCCAAAGATGCCCAGTGATGGGTCGGGGTCTCATCCTCCTGCTTGTCCAGTCCTTGACCCAGCTCCAAGTGGGAGGTCGGCTATGCCATTTCTGACCATAGTAGTCTGTCATTACTATGAACAAGCGTATGTTAAAATAGAAGTGATTGGCAGAGGGTTGACCTGCAGAGACTTGGGCCTATTGGTCGACTCAGACAAGTCTAAACTGGCCCCCTCACAGGTGATCAAGTTCATTGGGGCAGAACTAGAATTTGTGCTTGCCAAAGCCCGTCTCCCTGTGGACTGGGCTCAGGAACTTACCTCCTTAGCCTGACCATTTCAGGTTGGGCTATCGTGCACTGCTTGGGCTTTCCTGAGGCTGCTGGGGTACATGACATCCATCACTAGTATGGTCCATTGGGCATGCTGGTGGATGCGCCACCTGCAGTGAGAACTGGGCCATCAGTGGTCTCAGCACCTAGGTCAACAGGACCAGCCAGTCCTTGTGACCCAGCCATTGTGGGATGCCATTCAGTGGTGGCTGAACCCTCAACATCTGGAGGAAGGAATCACATTTGTCCACTCAGCACTGACTGTAATGTCCACGACAGATATGACTCTGGTGAGGTGGGGAGTACACCTGGAGACCACAGATCCCACATGTTGTGGTCACCCCACGAGTCCCAACACCATTTCAGCTTGCTGGAGCTCCATACAGTGTGGCTGACTGTCACAGAATTTGCTTCTCTGGTCAGAGGTCAGGCCGTGCATTTTACCTGAACAGGCATGGTGGAACTCACTCCCTTCCCTTGTGTCAGGAGGCTCTCCACACCTCAACACTCGTGCAGCTCCATGCAGATCTCTTTGTGCTTCATGTCATGGGAGTTCACAGTCAGCTGGCAGACACTCTCAGCCAGGTAAAAGAAACAGCACACAAGTAGTCCCTGCATCAGGAGGTGGCAAGCCACATGTTTTCCCAATGGGGCACCCCTCTGGTGGACCTGTTTGCCTCCTGGAAGAACAAAAAGTTGAGGCTGTTTTGTGCCTGCCCCCACAGTCTGGGACACTGTTGGGGGATGTCTTCATGAGATTCTGAACCCCAGGCCTTGTGTACACTTTTCTTCCCTTCCCCTTGATCCACGAGATTGTCAAAGCCCAGAAAGACAAGGCACGGATGATCCTGATAGCTCCAGCATGGCCCAGGCAATTATAATATAAACATACAAAAGAGCCAGCAGAAGGCAGTCAAATTGGTCTATTGAGTCTGCATGTTAGTAATTAAGTGTCCCTGGCTTACGCCATTGAGCCTGCACCCCCCCAAACTCTGCTCCATAACTCCCCCCCCAAGTTCCCTTTATGCCTATCCTAGGCACTCTTAAATCCACCCATTTTCTGTGAGACTACCTCCAGCAATGCATTCCATGTATTCACCACCCTCTCCATAAAACAAATGTTTCCTAACATTCCTCCTAACCCCCCCCACCAACTTAAGACTGTGTCTCCTCATGGTTCTGTTGTCACTTAGCTTGAAGAGATCTTCCCTGTCCATTCTGTTTATTCCCTTCAGGTATTTAAAGGTCTCTATCATAACCCCAACCCTTTCCTCTCTTCCAGGGAGTACATTCTCAGGGCATCCAGTCTCTCTTCATTAGATTTCCCTTGCAGTCCCCTGATCATCTTGATTGCCCTCCTTTGTGCGCTTTCCACCATGCTGATTTCCTTCTTATGATATGGGCTCCAGACCCGTACCTGGATCTCCTCAGCAGCATTCCTCCATGGCGGTTGCCTTTTCAGCCAGACCTGCTGACCAGACAACAAGGAAAGGTCCTGCACCCAGACCTTCGGATCCTGCACCTCTAAAGCCTGGTTCCCGAGTAGCTAGAGTTCTAGGCCTTGTGCCTTTTGGAAGAGGTCTTCACATTGTGGAGGCCCCCAAAAGGAGTCAACTTGCAGATGCAATGCATTTAAGTGGAAGAAGTTCCCAATCTGGTGCCAGGACAAGTAGCTTGATTCCCTTACCTGCCCTGTGAGGAGAATCTTAGAGCACCTTTGGTCCTTTTCTGTCAGGCCTGTGAGCAGCGACTGTTAAGGTACATCTGGCAGTCATCTCTGCTTACTGGGCGCTGACTGGTAATCTGACAGTGGCCCAGCAGAAGGTGGTGGTGTGCCTTTTTTTTTTTAAAGGCTTTGACTACTTGCCCCCTGTGGTACGCAAGCCTCTGCAACTGTGGCACCTTCTGCTGGTGCTGGCTGTGATCATGGGCAAGCCATTTGAGCCTATGCACAGGTATGAGATGTCACACCTATTGTGGAAGATGGCCTTCTTGGTGGCTGTCACATCAGCTAGAAAAATATTAGTGAGCCCCATTAGCTCTCGGTGGAGTCTCCTTATCTGGTCTTCCACAAGGACAAGATCATCCTTCGCCCCCACCCGAAGTTCCTCCTGAAGGTAGTAAAGGAGTCTCACCTTAATCAGATACTAGTCTTCTTGCATACTTTAACAATCCATCTTTAGAGGCCAGCTGCAGGTTCTATACTCTAAACCTATGGAGAATGCAGGTGGGGGGGCTTGTTTGCTTGCCCACCCAGAAAGCAAACAAGCCCCTCTACCTGCCCTGGGCACTCTGCCCTCAGAGGAGCTCCCCAGCTGCCTTCCAGCAAGCAAAAAAAGCCCCCTACCTGCCCTTGGCATTCCATCCTCAGAGGAGTTCCCCAGCCACCCACCAGCAAGCAAATAAGGTACTGAGTCCAGGACCTGATCGGCAACTGTGCCCCTGCCTTGCTTTTTAAACTTGGCACCTTTTCTGCTCTCACGGCTTTCTGCCCCTAGAGCTCCTCAGTTAGGCACTGCTATTTCCCGGAGACTAATGATTAAGAAACAGTCTTTTGGGCTGTCTGAGACTTGGAGCTACTTTTTAACTTAGAAAAAAAAATAATATATGGATAAGTACTTTAGGGGTAGCAGATAGATAATAACAAGCAATAATGTGAGCACCAAGGATGAAAGTCTATATATAGCTCTGTATATCCTACGAATTCAAGTTTCAGTCTTTTGTAGCTTTTCTGTGATCCCCTTCTGCTCTCACAGCCTTGGAGCTTATACTTCATTAAGTTATAGTCTCTTCTCTGATGCTGAGCTTGTTCCCGCTGCCACTTTGCAGCATCTCCCCACCTACCCTCCCTGTCTGGACACTTACTTTTTTAGACATGCTGGTGTTCTCCCCACCCGCCCTATCTGGACACTTACTTTTATAGCCATGCTGGTATTCTCCCCACCCCCCTATCTGGACACTTGCTTTTATAGCCATGCTGGTCTTCTCCCCACCCGCCCTATCTGGACACTTACTTTTATAGCCATGCTGGTGGTCTCATCCAATCAACCCACTTTGCCATTGGCTCCTTATACATTTCAGCCACTAGAGGGACACCGTTCCTCAGCAAGACAAATCCAGATATGTCAAATGATCACGACCACAGCGGATAGAGAGTATCTCATCCTTTCTTAGTGGCGCACTATCCCTTCTATCAAACATTTCCTTTCGGTAAGTGAGCTTTTGCATTGAGTGTTTTTTAATGTAAGTACTCTTAATCCACATTTATCCTCTGCACCTAGCCCCTTCCACAGCATTAAGAGCACATTTAAACCCACTTGCCTGATATTTGTCCTGAATAATGCAGCATCTAGATTTGGTATTTGTCACATTATATACCCTTATATTTGTGTCCTGTGATGTGACCGCATCTCCTCCAGCACAATGAAGGCACAAAACTGCTACCACGACCAATGTTTCTGCAGCCCACCACAGCTCATACCATGTGAGCACCCTGCTGGACTGCTCATGCTTCCCTGCCTGACTAGAAAAGATGTAATCTGTCTTGGGTTCTGGCTACATAATCACCTATGTGTGCCCACTGAAAAAACTAGTAAAATCAAAAACATTGTCTACACCCGTTCCCGGCGTGTACTACTCCACTTACTCTATCGACTCCTACTAGCTGGAGATGTGGAGTCCAATCTATCCCACCACTGCCCCCTCCCCCGATAACTACATGCGTGAATACTAAGGGCCTCAAAATAACACACTTGACCTGCCAAAGCCTGTATCTTAAAATGCTGGAACTTAAAGCATGGGTCACTTCCACCAATCTGGCTGTACTCCAAGTTTCTGAAACCTCTGCTGAGGCTGCAAGAAAGGCTCATTCCACCAGACATTCCATTGCCATGGTTGCTGCTCCCAGGGATATCCCCCTTGCAGAGATATGCAAGGCTGTTGTCTCATGTAAAGCACAATCTTCTTTAAGGATATCTCTTTCATCAGGCCACACCTATGGAACTGTAAGCTGCCAGGTGCTAGGACCACATGGAATCTTTTTGCAAGCAGTCCACCAAGGGCTTCCCACGAAGACATCAGATTTCTGCTCTCCCACATAAATGTGGGTGGTCCCTTCCCTCGCCAGTTCTTTTTCCATCATCAGTTGTTGGACTGTGCATGGAAACAATGCTGTTATAGTCGTTGATTTCTTATATTTCTCATCATAGTCACGCTGTCACTTTCTCAAGTGATCTTCAACAGCATGTATGTCGACTAAAGAGCCATCAAAGCTGTTCCGTTGTTGTGAGTGTGGCAAGAAAATATATTCTGGAGACTCACTCAACATCTGCTTGTGCTGCCTAGGCCTGGACCACAACATTCAAGCATGTCAGATCTGCAAGGGATTCAGTACAGTCACCTGGCAATGCAGAAAAGGTGCTCTAGAAAAGCACCTATTAAAGCATAAGGTAGCCCAAATGGAAAAGGCACTCCAGCAAAAGAACTCTGCCATGTCACCAGCACATTCCTTGGGATCCAAATTCTTGAAATCCTGGGATAAAACATGTGGGTCACATAAGCACTGGGAGAGAGAGACAAAGCCTCTTCGGTTTGCTCTCCATTACCCCAACATGAGGTGCCGACCACCTCAGCATCATCAACCGCTTCAGCAGCGATGCCACCAGCTGCCCAAACATCAGGATAGGCTACAGGCATCACCAGATCTAGTATGGCATTGTCAGTGTCAGTGGCTCAGTAGGTAACACACTCACCTCTGAGGCCTGGAGATCAGAGGGCTGTGGGTTCAGTTCCCACATCTGGCACTTGGGTAAATATCACAGTACTGACACTGTAGTGCAGCATGAGAGGGGGTGCTGCACTTCTGAGGTGCCATCTTTCGGATGAGACGTTAAAACCGAGGTCCCATCTGCCTGGATTGGTGGTAGTTCAGGTGGATGTTAAAGATCCCATGGCACTTATCGAAAAGAGTAGGGGATTATTTTTTTTTATTGAAACCATAAATTATATACAATACAATATTACATCATATGTAAGCATAACGAAAAAGAAAATCCAATAACATTAAAAAAAAGTATTAAGTCATACAATAACTCAAAAAAAAAACTTTTTAACCCCCCCACACCCTACTACAAGAGTAGGGGAATTGAGTTCGAATTTAAAGAAATCCCAACAAAGTATACAAAATCAACAAAACATCTTGCATATTCCTATAAAGGACCATGAATAAGTATTAAAGCATATCAATCCACCCATCATACAAGAAAATGTACAACCCCACCATCCCCTCTTCTAGAAAAATCAGATTCCTAAACCTGGTACATGCCTAATTTCCCACAAATTCAAGGTTTTTCCACATTTTCTTCCACTGAATAAAAGTAAAATTCTCTCTTTCTTCCAATTTCCATTTGTTCAAATCTGCTTTAATAATAAGAAACAGCTCCCAAGCTGAAATAACCTGTTGTTGTAAAACCAATCTACAACGACCTATCCAAATCCAGTAAAGATAATGAGCATAAATAATCTGAAATGTTCCAGAATGTACTAGGGGAGGTAAAGATGGAATTATACCAAAATACAATAGACTAGATGTCGGTGGAACAGGACCTATCCCCTTCCATCTGTTTTTAACTATATCCCAAAACTGAATTATATACGGGCATTGAAAATACAGATGATCCATTGTTTCAATTTTCAAAATGCATGTCTCCCTAGGACAATACCATTCCGTTAAAGCCTTATGCTTGTGATTACCCTTCACATTAATTCGACCATGTAAACCTAGCCAAACAGTATCCCAAATACGGTCCGGGAGTCTAGGATCTGAAATATATCCTGAAATTTGATTTTGCTCTAACTGAGTAAAGTCTATAAACACTGGTTCATTAAAATACTTCGTAATAATCTGCTCATAAAGTGCTTTCCTAGAAAAATGGAGTGTATCATTCATCTGTATCCCCCATTTCTTAATTGCATCAATGACACCATCCCACCGTTTTGATAGGCGAGGTGTACGTTTATTTTTATGTAAAAATATATTGTTTGCCCATTCTGTAAATATGTTCGCTAATGCTGCTTTCCCCCACTTACTCCATAACTGTACCTGACCTTTAACTAAAGGAATAATGTTATTATAAAGGAAAATCGTAAAGAAAAACACCACTGGATGTACCATATTTAAACCCCCCAGATTTAATAGACTTATATAAAATATTTCGTTTTACCGGATTTAACCTGCTACCCCATACACAGGAAAAAAAACAACCCATCAAGGAAGCTTTTAAAAAAGATGGCAAGGAAAAAACGGAACTAATAAACAAAAATTCCGGTATTAAGAAAGTTTTTAATAAAAAGATCATCCTTTTTTTTTTGATAACTTCCACCTATTCCATAACTTAACTTTAGAATGACCTTTATCTAAAATTCTGTCCCAATTTGTATGTGCCATATCTTCTCCACCAAAGTATATACCTAAAATACGACAAGGTTCCTTTGAAATTGGAATCTCACATACAAACTCTTCTAAATCACTAAAACCCGTGACATCCAAACAACAGGATTTAGCTACATTCAACCGGGCACCCGTAATTTTACCCAGTTCTTGCAATAAATCACAAGCCAACCAAACAGAAGTATTATCGTGAACTAATAAACAAATGTCATCCGCATAAGCTATCACTTTATGTTGTAACTCTGTACCCATACCTAAAGCATGTACACTGGATGAATTTTGAATTATTCGAAGCAATGGATCTAACGTAAAAACATATAGAGTGGGACTTAGAGGACAACCTTGTCGTACCCCTTTCTGCATCAAAATTTTCTGTCCCATCCAACCATTCTCGTATGGTTTAACATATGCCAAGGCATAACACAATTTAATCCTCTGTATAAATTATTCCAGAAACCCATACGCATCTAAACAATTCCAAAGAAAAGAATGAGAAACCCCATCAAATGCTTTCGCCTGATCCAAACTTACTATATAACCTGCACCTCCTGACTCTTAAGGAATTTTTGCTTTCCAATATTTCCCTTAATAATAATAAAGCCTCTGTCATACAATGACCAGGAACTGAACAGAATTGTGTGGAAATAATAAGTTTTGCCATTACGGACGACATTCTGTTACTTATTAATTTAGCAAATATTTTAAAATCCACATTTAATAGAGTGATTGGTCGCCAATTCCGAATCTCATCCCATACACCAGATTTATACAAAAAAGTCATCAATCCTTCATACATAGAAGAAGGTAAAAAAAAATCATGCCAAATATAATTAAAAACCTCCAAAAATTCCTGTGGAATAATTTGCCAGACAATTTTATATAGTTCTTCAGTCAACCCATCTGAACCAGGTGCTTTGTCCCCTTTTAAGGACTTAATGACCGTATCTACTTCCAAATAAGAAAACAGTAAAAGTAAGTCAGCCTGCAAATCTGAAGAAAACTGGGGTAAAGCTGCAGAATTCAATATTTGATCTTGAAACCCTACATCTAGGTCTGGAATCCCAAACACTGATTTTATGTGGTCCTCTAAAGTCAACATAATACCCACATTATCAGTAACATAACTACCAGTCGATGTAGTCAAGCCATGAAACAATTTCTTCTCTGTTCTTTTTTTGCAATTAAGGAAAGGATTCCCTTGTTCCAATTTCCTTAAGGCATCAAAAAATTTGTTCCTGCTGTAAAGACAACATTCTATTATACTGATAAAATTCCATTTTAATCTTTACCTTTTGAATGTCTATGGACACATCTTCCTGTCCCAAATGGTGCTTTGTAAGTAATTCACCCAATTGTTTCCTTAGTTGTAAATATTTAGAATATTTTGAAATCTGCTGACCCCTGCCTACTTCCTTAAAATAACTTTGTAAACAGCTTTTCAAATCTTCCCACCATTCTCCCAAACTATCATACAAAAACCTGGTCGAACGTTTATCCTGAAGTATCTCAGACAAGGTTAACATAACTACAGGGTCCTTTAAAAGCGAAGCATTTAACCTCCAATATCCTGGACCTGCCATTCTCTGAGAGGGAGATTCAACATGTACCCCTATCAACACATGATCTGAAGATTCAATTGGTATTGAAAACATAGTACCCTGCGGTAATGATTTTTTAATAAAAATCATATCAATACATGAAGCGAGTCGCCCCCTATAATAAGTGGGTTTTACCAACTGCAAATTTCCTTCAGACACTTTTTTCAAATCGCATGGTTTACCATATTTCTTAAAATGCTCTATCACAGTAGACCTTCTGTAGATGAACCTTTTCATTACATTAATACTGAAATCCCCAGCAAAAAAATAAGTCTACTAGTATATAAATAGGGTTGTATTTTTTGCAGTAATGATATTCTAAGGGCTTTTGACTGGTGACCATAAATATTAATTAATCTGCACTAGATATCCTTTATTTCTATATCCAACAAAAAAGCATGTCCAGGTTCAATATCAACCATGTGAAAACATCGAACATCAGAAGTGAAACAAAACTCTACTCCACTACAAGTATCTACACCAGACGACCAAAAAGATAAACCTTCTTTCCATTCTTTTGTGATCTGATTTATATCACTAAGAGAATGTATTCTAGTATCTTGTAAAAAGAAAACATCATATGGTAGTTGTTGAAGGATCCCAAAAGTAACAAAACGCTTCTTCCTTGATAACACACTATTCACGTTTAAACTTGCGATCCGTAAACCCAATGGATTAGGGAGGAATAGCTGCCAGTTTACCACTAGATCTGGTCACCCTTTTTTGTGTAGTTTTAGGTTGACTTGCTTTTTTAGACGTAGAAGAGCTAGATGTTAGAGGAGGGAAGGGATCCGGGTCCATCCCTGCCATAGGCAAGTCTGAATCCGCCTGCTCACCCCCATGAAAAAACTGCAAATCTATTCGATAAAGGTGAAAGAGGAATCACTTCCTTTGTGATTGGGACTGGGATTTTAGAGGAAGCAAAAAGCCATCCTCAGTTGCAGTGATACCCGACTCATCCCTTACTTTCACCAAGGGAGGGGCTACGGTATCTGTCTCTGCTATTACTGAAGTTCCTGAAAAAGGCAAAACTGGAGTGATTGCTCGTTGGGTTGCTAGAAAGGCGTCTAATGTCACCGTTCTTACAGGAGAACTTTGTGGAGTGACATAAGGGGTCACATAATCAGTTTGCCTATTTTGTATCTGTACTTGTCTCTTAGAAGGCTTCGGGGGAAGTATCCCTGTATTATTTAAATCCATACTTGGAACAGAAGTGGAGTGATGCCCACCCCAAACTCCAGGTCCTGAGGTGCGGCCACATCCTCTACCACGGGTTGGAAAGGGACCCTCAGGAGTCTGCTCAGAAGATTGAGCAAAATGTTGTTTAGCTTTATTTAAAAAATAATCATGATCGGACTCCCCCTCCAGATTGTGGGCATCCCTGGGGCAATCCTGGAAAGAATGTTCTTCTTCTCCACATAGATTACAAAATGGGCGGGCAGTACACTGAGGAGCAGTATGACCCAACATCCCACAATGGAAACATCTGATCTGCTCGCAATCTATATTGAGATGATCCAGTGCCCCACATTTATAACAACTCTTGAGCTGCCCTGCATAAAACAGGACCCCCCGATCTCGACCCCAAAAAAAAGAGCTGGGTAAATGTGCAATCCCAATCTCAGTTTGATTCAATTGTACCCTAAATAACCAACCACCATTCCAAAATCCATTTTCATCTATAATGGGTTTGGGTGTTCCATAACAGTGCATTTCTTCTCTAACCAAAACACAATATCGTTAATACAGACCCCCTCATTCTGAAATAATATAGTAACTGTTTTAATAGTTGGTTTAGTCACTGGAATAGCTAAAAAGTTGTTCCAAACTCCCGAAGTGTGTAATACAATTTCCAAAATTTGTCCAGTGACTGCATAGTACAAAAGCTCAAGTCATATATTCGATCTCCAGGGGCATGTATAAATGCATACACCTCAGAAGGTGCAAAGCCCATAGAGTCCTTAATTAACGTCTTTCCTACCCAAATCCTATCCGGGACTATGGGTGCAGTCCCTGTATACTTGAGATGAACCAGAAAACGTCTTTCGCTGCTTCTGCAGGTTTACGAAACAGTCCTGCAAATGTTTTAGGTGGCTCCTTGTTCGGTGAAGCTCCCACATAACCCCCGTTATCGTTTTGGATAGAGTTTGAAATAATCCTACCTTGGTTCCCCAATGAAGCTTCATTTCCATTTGCAATGTTGGATTCTGAGCCTTCCAGCACACTAGACCCCTTGGGGCCTACAAGTCCATGTCCTTGTACCATATCCTGAGGAACAGGGAATACCTCTGCAGCCGCCTCAGGATCCTTTGCTGCTTCCTGCACAACCAGCGGCTGAAAGATGTCTTCGTGAACTTTTGGGGAAAAACCAACTTCAGAGGCTATAGAACCCGGTAGCAGAGCACTCGGGTCTAGAGTCCATCGATCACTGTCCGGAATCCAGCCGGCATTCTGTAAAGCCAGCCCGGGGGTCCATACAGTATCTGGATTAGGCGTCTCAGACGTAACATCATCAACCTGATCCCGGGCCTCTGCAGAAGACAACTCTGACAAAAAAGGGGATTGTACCACATCAGACTCCAAAGGCAGCCATTTACTCCCTCCAGGTAATGGACTCACCATTGATCTTTTCCGTTTCCTTTCATCTAATGATAATTTACTTGCCAGGTATTCTTGTTCTGCCACAGAAATTAAGTCCAACAGTTGTTTTTTTTTCATATCCAAATCCCTTTGAAGAGACTCTTCTTCCAAAATGTGCACGTCATTAAACTGCTCCATCGATGTAGAGGGCTCCTTAGATTGAAAATCTGCCCCCAAAACTTGGCACTTCATGCCGGTTGTGGCTCGAATTCTGTCCACCTCCTCCAGTTGTTCCGCATCATGTCCTTCCCCTTCCATATCCGAAGGCATACTAGACTCCATTGGACTCTCCTACAGCGCGACTGCGCGATGTGCAGCAAAAGTAGGGGAATTTCCCCGGTGTCCTGGCCAAATTTCCCTCATTCACCAAAAATACCACCAACAGCTTAACCTGGTTCAAGGTCAGTTGGCATTCATCTGTAACCCCTCCCCTGGGTTGTGCCTGAAAATAGGCAGGATTTGTCTAGTGCACTTACCCGGTCAATAAAAAATAAATAAATTACCATTGACAAAGGGGACATTGTGTCCCCCATTGGCCTCTGGCACTCCCATCGAATACACAGGCGCTGATGTACATACCATCCTGTCCTTTATGGACATCCTCAAATGGCTTTTGCCTCTCCCTCCTACACCAGGAGATTCATTGATGGGGTCCATCATTCAAATCCCTCACTGACACCTACTGGGGTTATACCTCCTCAAGCGATGACAGCTTTGCCAGTGCGCTGTCTTCATCCTGTTGAGCAAACGGATGATGACATGGAATACAATCCAGACCTTATGGTACAGGATGAGGAGGAGGAAGCCAGAGACTATGTGGAAAGTCCCTATGAGAGGTCTAGTTCCACAGTTTCCACCTACAGTGAGGACTCTGTGGTTTACACCCCTCAGTCCCCTCTTGAAGACCCATCTTTCATAACCATGATGCAGCAACTTCAAACTGCTATGGGATTTGATTTGGAGGAGCAGAACACAACCAAGCAGAACCTGATAGACGTCTTGGAGCTACCTGATTCCCCTCTCCCCATTATAATTCCACCCCTCCTCCCAGCCCTGGAGGATGTCACCTTTGCTGCCTGGCATAGGCCTAATGTAATTCCTGCCATACCTAGAAATGCAGACAAAATGTATATGACCCCTCAGGTAGGCTTTTCTTTGCAGGTCAACCTGAAGCTGACTCTGTGGTCATTAAAACTGCCCATGACAGATCAAAGGCACCAAAACATCTTAGTTCTTTTCCTCCTGGCAAGGAATCCAGGAGACTAGAAGTGATGGGCAAAAGGACCTATGCCTTTGCCCCTTTGTGCCTAAGAATTGCAAACCATCAAGCCCATATGGTAAAATACCATAACACACTCAGGAAGAAAGCTAAAGCAACTGTCCAAGCTCTTCCAGAAGGTGCACCAGTGCAAGAGTTCCTTAAGGCCTTAACAACTGGAGCTGACATAGGTAAACAGCTCCTACGTACAGCCCATGACATTTTCAATTCTTCAGCCAGGGCAGCAGCCTCAGCAATATGTTTGAGAAGGTATTCCTGGCTAAGGGTGGTGGGCTTTGCAAATGATGTCCAACAGTCAATTCTAAATGCTCCTTTCAGAGGATATAAATTATTGGGTCCAGATGTGTAATATATCCTCTCCAATCTGCAGGCCTCAGGCAGAACCCTCAAATCAGTCCATTCCCTCTATCACAGCTAGCCAAGGAGCACACTGAGGGTGCCTTTTCATCTGGCAGGTGCGAGACACCATACCACCACCAGACAATCGGGTAAAGGTAGAGGAGCAGGAGCCCTGCCTACTCCAGCATGTTTCTATTCTTGGTACTTCCTGGTTCCAAAATGGACAGGGGATCCAAGACCTGTTTTGGATTTCAGGGACCTGAACGTTTTCATAGAATACAAAAAGGTCAGGATGGTCACTCTGCAAGGCCTGTTGCCACTACTGCAAGTAAGGGATTGGATCTGTTTCGTCAGCATGAAGCATGCCTATCTTCATATCAAAATCTGAAAACCTCACAGGAAATATTTAAGGTTCCTGTTTCAGGGGGAACTCTTTCAGTTCAGAATATTGCCCTTTGGCTTGTCATCTGCACTGCGGATCTCTACTAGATGCTTGGCTGGTGGTAGCAGCCCTTCGCAGTGAAGACCTTTATGTATTGCTTTACCTGGATAACTGGCTTTTGAAAGCTCACTCCAGGGAGCAACTCACACACAGTCTAGCTTGAACCAGACAACTGTTCAATGCTCTGGGAATCACTGTCATATGGCAAAGTTTATTCTGACCCCTTGCTAGCATCTGCAGTATGTAGGAACTGTCTTGGATATGGCCGTAGGCTCAGCATTTCTGCCTCTGGGCTGGGCCGAGCTCTGATGGCACAGGCCCAACTAGTTTACAACAATTGATGTTACAGTCAGAACATTTCTTCGGCTTCTGGGCCTAATGGCAGTGGCCGTAGTTACAGTACCTCTGGCCAGGCTCCATATGAAGGTCCCCCAGTGGACCTTGAGAGTCCAGTGGGATTAACTTACAGATGCTCTGGAACATAAGAAACATAGAAACACAGAAGTTGATGGCATATAAGAACCGCCAGACACATCCAGTCTGCCCATTTGAATGTGCCATAGGCCTATACTCTGTCAATGGCCTATTCAGTCATACTCGTCTGTATTGCTCCCTTATGCCTATCCCATGCCTGTTTGAAGCCCTGCACTGTATTCATATCCACCACTTCCTGAGGTAGGCCATTTCATGCATCCACCACCCTTTCTGTGAAAAAGAACTTCCTCACATTACCCCTTAATCGGCCTCCCCCTAATCTCATGCTGTGTCTTCTTGTCCTGCTATTTTTCTTATATTGAAACATTAGACTCTTTCACCTTGTTAATACACTTAGATGTTTGAATGTTTCGATCATATCACCTCTCTTCCTCCTTTGCTCTAGGGTATACATATTGCCCTTCTCTGGACTGCTTCCATTTTGTTAATGTCCTTGTGCAGGTGCGGCTTTCAGTATTGCACGTAGTACTCCAGATGGGGCATATCCAGTGTCTTGTAAAGAGGGATTATTACCTCTCTCTTATGACTTGTGATACCCCTACTAATACACCCCAACATCCCTCTAGCCTTACCTACTGCTTTAGTGGTCTGCTTGGATGATTTCAGGTCATCTGTGATGATGATGCCCAAGTCTCTTTCTTCCCTTGTGATTGCCAACAACTCCCCTCCCAACCTATAGGTAGCTTCAGGGTTTCTCTTCCCTATGTGCATGATCTTGCACTTCTTTGCATTAAACCCCAGTTGCCACTCTTCAGACCATTTTGCCAGTTTTTCCAGATCTCTTCTAATTCTACCCTCCCCATTTGGATCATCTACTCTGTTGCAGATCTTGATGTCATCTGCAAACAGACAAACCTTACCTTCCAGTCCATCTGCAATGTCACTGATAGAGATATTGAAGAAGACTGGCTCCAAGACTGATCCCTGAGGTACCCCACTTGTGACTTGCATCTCTTCTGACTGTATATCGTTTACCACCACTCTGTTTTCTGCCTGCCAACCAGTTTGCCACCTGGTTGACCAACTTCTGACCGACCCAGAGCCTATCCAGCTTATTAATCAATCTTCTATGTGGAGCAGTATCGAAAGCTTTGCTGAAGTCAAGGTAGGTGACATCAACTGCACCCCCTTGGTCCACCACTCTGGTTACCCAGTCAAAGAAATCTATGAGATTAGTTTGACAGGACCTTCCTGTTGTAAACCCACGCTGTCTTGGATCCTGTGCTCCTGTGGATTCCAGGTATTGCACTATCCTTTCCTTAAGGAGTGCCTCCATAATCTTGCCCAATGCTGAGGTAAGACTGACTAGTCTGTAGTTCCCTCCCTCCTCCCTGCTGCCACTCTTGTGGAGCAGTATCACATGAGCCCTTCTCCAGTCTTCTGGGACCTCTCTTGTGCTCAGAGACTCACTAAACAGTTCTGATAATGGCTCTGCTAGTTCCATCCTTAGCTCCTTTATTACCCTGAGATGTATGCCATCAGGTCCTATTGCCTTAGTGCAAGCAGACATCCCTGCTTCATGCCTTTTCTTGATCGTAAAAGGAGCAGAACAATTTCCATCATTCAATACTTTCACAACAGCTGTTGTACCTGAATGTAGTGCTGTCAATATAGTTAATCATTTGGGAATATTTAAATCCTTTAGTATATTACAGAGAACATTGTGATTTACATTATCAAATGCAGCCTTGATATCAAGAAGGCCAAGTATATGAAACCCCTTCTTGTTACCTTTAACAATTTAAAATGTAAATTTGAAATTATGCTGTGAACTCCCACCCACCCTCTTCGCACCCTCTCTCTACCCTCCACCTCCCTCCCACTCCCTCAGATCTGCTGATACTCGTACCTTGCTTGTCCCCCACTGTTCCACTCTCATCGGTCAGACCAGTTTCTCCCATCGCTTCCCTAAACTCTGAAACTCTGTGCCCCCACGTAACTCTTCCTCCTCCTCCTACACCCTTGCGTCTGCCTTACACAATCATCTCTCCTGTAGCTGCTCCTGCTTTAATCCTCCTTAAGCTCCTTCCTGAGCTGTTCCCAACTTCATGCCCACCCTCCCACCCATAATAGCCCCAGCCTATAACCTGCCTCTCCCACCTCCCCATGTCTCCTCTTACCAACTTGCTTGCCTGTGCTCTGCTCCCGTGTAGGGTTCTCAATGTCCTGGAAGGGCTAGCTCTAGCATGACCTTTCCTTGCTTTCTCCCCCATATCTACCCATTTTCCCTACCTACAATGCCCCTGCAATATCACCTGTCCTCCCACCCCCTTCCTTCTCGTCTAAACTGTCTTTGCCTGGCTCTGCCCCTGGCAGGGTTCCCAGCATTCTGGAGAGGCTAGATCTAGGCAAGACTCACTCTTCCCTTATTTCCTCTCTATTCCTTCTGAACTTAACTCAACCTACATGTTATCACCTGGTTCTGCCCCTGGCAGGGTTCTGTGCATCCTGGAGGGGTTGGAGCTAGGCATGTATTCCCTCCTCTCCCTAACCTCCCCTTCCCTCTCCTCTCCCCTTCCCCTCATCCCACCTCTGTACCTAATGCACTTATTCTAGCTTCCCATGTCCCTATAGGTCCTGTGCTAAATTATTGTCTGCCAGAGCTTCTACCTCAGCTCTCCCTTAACCAGCTCCGAAATGCCTAAGTCAGTTGGGCCTAGTACCTGTTATTGTTATTAGCCCTGGCCCTCTCCATTTCCTTGCTTCTCCTTCCCCTAGTCAGCCACCTCTTCCCTCTTCCTTTTGCTAGCACTTTAATTGATTGTTTAATAGTTTAAATGTACTGTTTATCTGTTCTTAATTGTAACGCCAACACCTGTGTTTTGGCAATATTGGAGTTCTGCCCTTTGTATCATACCTGCCATGCATGTTAACTGTAACTGTATGTATATTCTCTGTTACCATCCACTTGTACCCCCCCACCCCGGTCGCACTGGGAGATGAGCAACTTGTTGTTTAGTGTGCCTTCCTGGTGAAACATTTCAATAAATAAATATTTTTCAATAATGCATAGTAATGTGAACAGATGATGAACTGTACCACACTGCTTCCTAAATCCAACCTGGAATGGAGGCAGCAAATCATTTTCTTTAACCCAGCTCTCTAAAATCGTTAGTGTAAGTCTTGAGTAACTCTTCATACCACTACATAATATATTGGACGATAACATCTAGGATTGGTTCTATCACCCTTTTTAAACACAGGGACAACTATGACACTGTTCTATAGAGTAGGCAAAATTAGCTTCTTGTTGATTACCAAAAAAAGTGGTGCGAACACTTCCCTCCAGTCTGGAGTTGCCAAAAAAAAAAACCCTGCCTTTACCCCATTCTGCCAGGGCTTGTTGGTTTTGACTAAGAATCAAGGCTATAACTAGATTTTTGCTCACTGGAGGCTAATATTCTACCCCCTCCAAATACTGATTCAATCTACCTGAATTGTATGATAATCCATAAACACCTGCCATGTATTCTTTAATATCATAGAAGTCTGTATAATTAGCCAGTCCTGCATGGCTATAGGTGGGTTAAAGTATTTTGGTCTATTATCTGTACCATACACCCCCATTTCCCAAAACCTCATTGAATCTTTATTTAAAATTGCTTCTTGCAATTCTACCCACTGGTCAATGTGTGTGTATATATATATATATATATATATATATATATATATATATTGTATTTCTTATTAATTGCCTATATTCTTTTTTTAGCTCTCGAACTGTTCTCATTATAACCATATGGGCGGGATTTTAAAAGGGCCCTTAGATCCACGCAAGCTGCATCAAACAGCCATCTTGTATCACATCTAGGTGTGCCAGATACTGTGCACCATATTTTGCAAGAAAGGCATTCTCTGTCACAAAGTCCCCCAAACTGATGCAAGAGGTTCCTGCATCAACAAAATGTCGCAAGCTGCACCAAAATAAATAATGTAGATTGAGTCAAAAAAGGTGCAAGTTGAGTAAAAAAAATGACTATAGGAAGGAAAATGATGCAAGCTGAGTCAGAAAAATGGTGCAAATTGAGTAAAAAATAACTCAAAGGACAAGAATGACTCAAGCTAAAGCAAAAAATATGGCAGATGAAATGGTCAAGACTAAGCCCCCAAAATGTTCTAAAGTAGTCCTGCAGGAGAATACTGGCCCTTAATAGTAGCATAATCAGGTCTGACCACCTGCTGTGGGCTTCTTTATATGCTGTAGTGTCCCTTAGACTAGTTCTGGCTGGTCTAACAGTGACATGCATCTTTAGTAGAAGGACAGGACTCGCATTTCTTTAAAATCCCAAATAAGGGGATGGTGCATCATTTTAGTGATGCAGGCATCCCTTCTGACATGGCACAGGTATTTTTTTTTGTGCAAGCATGGCGCAAGCCACTCTGGTGCATGCAGGCTTATTTTTGATGCAAGCACCATTTGAAAATTGGAACTGGTGCAAGATTTGATGCATCCTGCTCTTTGCGTCTGTTGTTTTTGATGCAAGCACAGCTGCATCATTCTCTGGCCTTTGAAAATCTGCTCAACTGTCTTGAAATCCTGGACAGTTTGCCAGTTTTATATGTGGCTTTCTTCATTTCTGCACATTCTTTATCAAACAAAGCATTCTTCGCTTTCATCCTTGTGAGTTTAATGAATCCACCCAAAATACTTAAAGAAGACGTAACATTTTCTATCATATTTTCATGGCTTCACAGATCTCCCTACCTCCTACAATATTAGAACATGTAGGTTCTATCACATCAAGAAGTTTCTGTTTAAAATCCCTGGCAATATCACTATTTAGTGCATAATTCACGTCATTCATACATACTATACTCCATTTAATGTTTTTAACATTTGGTGCGGTATCAACAAATTCTGTACTGCCATATTATGGGAGGCAGATACACTGGAGTAAATCTTAGTTTTAGACCACTGTAAAGTCTTCCACCCAACATCTGCTATTAGCAATAATGGGAAATGGTCACTCTCCCATAGTTGTATTATTTCCATACTCGTAATGTGATGAAAATGATATATATCAATACATAAAATATAAGGGGTAGTGCCCCCCGTTATTGTCAGGAATGTTATTCCCCCTTATAATCATCACATACTCACCCATTTTTTATTCTGATATTAGTACTTTAGGCCATACTCAAGATTTTCCTCCCTCTATCATTAACTTCAGTATCAATTTCATTTCTAATTGGGATCTGAAATACACCATCGATACTGCAAAAGTTGTTTTTAGTTTCTTGTTCTCTTCCCAAATGAGCATTCACATCACCCCCTATAATAATAAGCACTTCTGGATATTAATTTAGAATCTGAATTATAAGATCTTCTATATATTTAACAAATATGTTTTCTTGAGCTTTGGGTAGTTTAGGTGGGAAGTAGGTATTCAGAAGAACCATGACTGGACCGCGTCGCTGCACCGTTTCAGCAAATGGAACCCCCCCGCCTCCTCCATACTTCCGGGTTCCCGAGTTTTAAAAATATAAATAAGTTGCGGCGCATGAAAATCCCGCTCTTGCTGGTCAGCGCTAAACCAGAGGGTAAGCTGTCCGAGGGAGGGAGCCCACGTTTTGGGCTGCTTTCCTTTAAGTCTGTGGCATTCAAGGGTCATAAGGTGCTCAACATTAAACAACTCTCAAGAAAAAGCACTCTTAGAAGAAGAAGAGCAGGAATTCAAGCAGATTTGTCTTGGTTGGTGTCCAAATCAACGCTCCCCACCCAAAGAAAAGCCACATCATTTGTAATTAACCTGCTCTGTTCCCTGTATTAAAGCCTCTGACATTAAACAGGTAATTATTCAGTAGCTTTGCTGGTTGTCACTTCAAACCTTTACTCAACCTTCTCGCATTGAGACTTCAACAGTGGCCCTCAGAGACAGTGTATTGGGGTAGTCGGAGCCGCCATGTCCAAGCTGTTTTAAAGTATTTTTGCAGCTAACCTCTGCCTGCTTTTATTTTCAGTCCTCAGCACTGCCTTTCTTATGTGGTGGTTCTGTGAAAATGAATGCATTTAAGTTTGTTCATTGTTTTGTAGATGATTAATTCTCCTGGGCTGGTGATCAAGGATGTACACTTATCTGTAACTTCTAGAACCCACCCCCAGCCCCATCAACCCTCCTTCCCAGTGACTTATTGCTGCTTACCCCCACCCCTCACATGGTGGGTCCCCTCATAGAGATGGAGGCCTAATCTCAAGGGGAGGGACCGAGATGCTAATATGGCAGTGGCCTATCCCAGCTCAGCAGGTGTGGGGCCTGTGAGAATTGGGACATCACAGTGTACAGCCAAGACATTTATCTTAGTAGTTGCTCCCTGTCCTCAAGGCTGATGCTGTATATGGTGGCCATGGCAGCAATTCACACAGAGCTTGAGTGTACGCTGCAGTGACTGGTTCTAGACTCTCTCACCCACAGTAGAGGCCCCTCCCTCTAGCTTGCACCGCCATTTGTGGTAACCCAGGTGATGGAGTGCACAAATCCCCCCCAACCACCACCACCTAATGTGGAAGAGAGCAGCTGTACCACTGCCCTGATGGACCTGCTCTTTCATATATATATATGTTTTTTTTTTACTTATGAAAGGTGTCAGATTGACAGCACTGGAGGCTGGAGCCGTCTGTTTATCCATGCCAGACAAAATAGGTGGGGACAGCAGTGCAAGCTTCCTGACACTGCTCTGCCATTTTGCCTCAACCCCTTCATGGGGGTCCACCATGCTGATGAAAGGGTAGTTAAGACTCCACACCTGTTCAGTCCTTGGTCCTTCATTTGAGACTGCCAGCATGAGTGACAGCTGTGCTGGTGGTCCGGTGATGTGAACAGCTGTGACTGGGAACTGGACTGAAATCCCAAACAACTCATACAAACACAATTTGTCAGCAGATAAGGACCGCTTGATCCACTCAGTCTGCCCATTTTGTCCCAGCCTGTACTGTCACCACAGACCCTATCTGATCTCTTCCCCCCACCACTGCTTTCCTACTAAGATTCCTTTATGCCTATCCCATGCATGATTCTAACCCAGGAATCCCTCACTTATGGTTTCACTCTGTGCATCAATCTCTATAGAGACAGATGCCCCAGAGACAGACAAGAATAGAACTTAGAATTTACAATAGGTGTCCGAAAAACTCCGCAGCCACCTTCCTCCCTGGCAGTTGTCAGATATGTTTCTCTGTCTGGAGAGAAAGGTCACCCCGAGTATAGCTCCAGTGCTGCTGGGTCCCCAGTTATTTTATTATTTTAAAACAAATAGTAATTTTAAGTGTTTAACTCATTTTATTACTACTCTTCAGTAGTTAGGGTATTTTTGTCTAAAACACTGGTCCCGCTGGCTCCCATTTTGATTCCTGGGAATCGAAGACCTGCTTTTGACTACTCAGGCTAATTTTGCCACTTACTTAATTTTTTTGAGTAAGTGGTCCTATTTGTTGAGCCACCCTTGTCATAAATGGAAGAGCTTTTACTTTCCATTTCAGTCTGTGCTCTTTCACCCTAATTAAACACTTTCTGTTCAGGAAGAGAGACATTTTACTACTGGGCTGCTACTTTTCGGCATTTTTTTTTTTTTTTAATTGTTTTTCTTTTATTACTAGGAGCTCTTTAAATTGGCATAGCGGAGATTCCTAGGAGATTTACAGGCTAGAAAATTTTTATAATGCCCTTTTAGCTCCTGGCAGAGGCAGACTGCCAAGTGCTCAATTTAAACTGTCTGTGATCAGATCACAACTTCATTTTTTTTTGTCAGTTCTGCATTGCTTTGCCCAAAACCTGTAAACTGAAAGGGCAAATAAATTAGAAGTCACTGTGTCTTCTCAATCTGCCTCCTTGTCACCAAAAAATTAATACAAAAAATGGCTCTGAGGGAGTTCCCAGTGATGGTGGAAAGCATGCATTATAAGGTTCTATTGCCACATGTGCAGTAGCAGCATCCAAAAAATGTAAAGGGTGACAACAAAAAATGAAAGCAGCCCAGCCATCTGAAAGGCACGGTAAAGATGGCTCAGATATTAGGGTGCCCAAAAGAGGGAACCCCGAGTCCACTGATGCAAAAATAAAAATAAAAGGTCCTCTGAGCAGACACTGGAAATGATGCCTTCTAAAAAGAAATTTAAGGAAAATAATGTCACTTCCACTCCTCCTGAATGGAGAAAGGAGCAGGCAGATGATAGAAAACGCCCTTATCAGGGACCATATCAAAAATGTGGCAATGTATCCAAGCTATGGGAAATTTTTATAATATGAATACCCCCCCAGGCTTCAGGCTGTCTGTCAGTGGAGGAGGCAGAAGAAGAGTGGTATGTGCATGAGGAGGAAGGGGATCCATGGAATCAGAGGGTGCACCTGAGCATGATTTTGGCTCTCCTTCAGGGCATAATGAGGACTATACTTCATTTTCCTTAATTGTGAGACATATGCTTGATACTTTAAACAGCCACCCTCAGGAAACTGAGGAAGATGAAGAGGATGCTGAATTTATGGACATGATGTGTATGACTCACTCAAGGAAGCTGCTAGTCCCCAGACACAAGTCCCACCTACTGTACTTCTGATCTGGGGCTACGCAGCTGTGGATGGACTGCCATGTGGCCCTGGGGCTGATGTTTGCCAGGATTATCTGGTGTACCCTTTCAAAGGGTTGTTTCACCTCATCTCTTAAAAAATGCTGTGGTGAGATCCCTTCTGAAGATACCATCAGTGGACCTGGATTTGCTGGCTAATTACATGTCTGTTTTGAACCTTTTTTTTTTTTGGAAGGTTATTGAGAAGGTGGTGGCAGCACAGCTGGAGGCTTACCTTGAAAAGTATGACATATGTTAGCCATTCCAGTCAGGTTTTAGGCTACAGAGACCATGCTCATCGAGGTGCTTCATGAACTGCTCTTGGCAAGGGACGGGGGAACATTCTATTTTCATTCTCCTGGAGCTATCCTCAGCATTTGACAGTTGACCATGGGGTTTTGATAGAGCATCTTGGGGGAATATGGGGGACTCACCAGGACAACCTTACTCTGGCAGCTCACAGTGGGTTGTGATTGGTACTTACTTGTCGTAGCTGACTGTGGTTTGTTGTGGGGCTCTTCAGGGTTCAATTCTGTCTGCATGTTGTTCGCAGTGTATGTGCTGCCTCTAGGAATGGGACATCAGATGGTATGGTGTGAGTTTTCACTGCTGTGCAGATGATACGCAGCTGTACCTGTCTTTTACATCAGATGGGTGGGATATGGTCCCTGTGCTTGAGCAACGCCTTAAAGAAATTTCTGACTTGATGACCTCCAGCTACCTGAGTCTCAGTCTATCCAAGAGTGAGTTGGTGCTGGTGGAACTAGGTCCTTGAGGGTCAGCTGGAAGTTTGGGTGCAGTCAGTTTACCATCTCTAAATGGCACCCTTCTGATGGCTGTGGATATGGTGAAGAATCTAGGAGTCATTGTGGACTCTAGAGTGCCACTTAGAATATCAAGTGTGAGCCGTGGTTTGCAATGGATTTTTCCAGCTAAGGAATATCTCCTGGATTAAACCCTATCTTGGGCAAGAGGATCTGGCCACCCTGGTACATGCTTTCATGACCTCAGTGCTGGACTGCTGTAATCCCCTTTACCTAGGGCTATCTGGAGGGTAGGTGCGTTGCATACAGCTGGTTCAGAATACCGCCGCCAGGTTGATATTGTAGGTGTCATACAGGAATCCATTCTCCCCCATGCTGCGGCAGCTGTGTTGGATTCCAGTTTGGTGGTGCACAGCTTCAAGATTGCGTTGTTAACATACAGAGCCTGGCATGGATTGTGCCCTGCCTGTCTGAAAGTCCGCTTGGTTTGGTATACTTCCGGCTGCTCTCTTCCCACTCCACTGAGGAATTATTGTTGGTCATCCTGAGGTCTTGCCTGAAGCAGTCAGGAGATAGAGCATTCTCTTTTTGACCAAGCCTTTTGGTACTGATACCTGATTTTATTTAGTAGTATCTTTGTTTTTAAACTTATTGCTAATTGCATTTATGTTTAGTATTACTTATTTTCTGGTATTATCGTATAATAGTGTAAACCCCCCACCCCCAAATGGTGGGCTTACCTCAGGTCATCTCCTTGGACACTGCAGTATTCCATGCCTGGAAGTGTCTCAGTTAGTGCTCTGCAAAGAACCTGCCAGGTATCCAGTGATGTAAATACAAGTCCAGGAGTAAAGTATTGCTGTGTTCCTGGTTCCTGCATGGGTGCACGAATTAATGCTGCTGCACTGTGACTTTAAGAGGTTTAGCCCTGCCTTTGCAATGTATGGCCTATGCTGGGTCTGGTACGAACGAAGTTCGTGACCGGCTGGGCAGCAACCTGATAAGTTTCATTGTACAACCGCTTACTGGTATAGATGCAACCCTATTGAATGCTGTAACTGTTTGTTTCTAAATCTAAACTGTTACATCTAAAATGAACTTTAAAGTTTGGGACTACTTACATTTTGCTCAGCCAGCTACCATGATGATACTTTGACCCTGCTGTTGAGTCAATTGAAACTCAAGAGGTCCTAATGAGTCTTTTTGCTATGAAGCTGGGAGAAACTGTGAATTGTATGCTTAGCACCCATTTTAACCAGTCAGGATGCTGACGTCAGTGGTCTCCCTAATACCCTAAGCGATCATTCCCCTATACTCCTCCCATGGTCCTGTCTTCTTCCCAAGCCTGTACCCAAGGTGGTTTTCCAATGATGTCTCCACCCTGGTAGCCTCAATAAACTCAGGCAGCACCCCTCCCTCTGGGGCTGGTCACCTATAAGCCTTGCTCCGAGCGTCGATGATGCACGTGACTACTTCTCGCGCTCCTTTAATATGACCTGCAACATCTTTGTCCCCATCTCCAAGACCCAAACCAAAAAACATAATGCAGTCTGGATTACCACATCCCTCCTCCAACAACTGAAGCACAGAGATATCCTGTGGCACACAGCCATTGACTCTGGTAAACTGGCAGACAGACCGGCATATAATGCTATGCGCAACAGGTGTACCTGGGCTGTTCGCAAGGCCAAAGCAGAATACTACTGATCAACTCTTACCTCATCTTGGGGATCCACCTGCAAGTTCTGGGCCAATGTAAAGGAGTTGACTGGAAAGTCACGTGCCCCCCCCATCCCAGCTTAACAAATGGCAACACCTCCATTGACCCCCTTAGTATCATTAACTGTCTCAACACTGCCTTCTCCGACCTCAGTTCAGTCCTCCCCAGAAATTTCTTCGACCAGATCCCTCCCTCACACCCTCCCTCTCCTGCCGTTCTACCTCCGGATTGTCACCCCACAGGAAGCCAGACCATGTCTGGTGAAAGCCCTTAATGGCACCAGCCCCTGCAATGACTCAATGGATACAAGGCTCCTTCGCTAGGTCCTGTATGCTGTGCTCATCCCTCTCACTGACCTACTCAGTTGTCTCTATGTCTTGGGCAGTTTCCCCTCACCTGGAAAACGGTGATCATTACTCCCATTCACAAGGGTGGAGACAGCTCCTCACCCTGGGTATTACTGGTCAATTTCTATCCTCCCCCCACACTCCAAAGCCCTGGAAAAAATAGCGGCTATCCAGCTTACCGACTAACTGGCTACTCATGACCTGCTGTGAAGGGAGCAACATGGCTTCCACTCAGGCCACAGCACCACTATGGCACTCCTGGAGTTTTCCAACTTCTTACATTCTGCCCTGGACAAAGGCCACCTTGCTGGAGGGGTCTTCATCGACCTCTCCAAGACCTTTGATATGGTCAGCCACTCCCTGCTCCTTGACTCTCTCCTGCACCTTGGTTTCTCACAAGAGCCCCTCTCCCAGTTCACCAGCTACCTTTCCTCCAGATCACAGTGCAACAAAATACACAGCACCCTCTCCAGCACCCACCCTGTATGCTCAGGAGTCCCTCAGGGCTCCATCCTGGGACCCCTTCTGTTTAGCCTGTATCTCAACACACTACCCAGCTCCTGCACTGGCAAGCTTCTTCTCTATGCTGACGATGCTGTCAATTTTGATTCACACCCAAGCCCTACCGTCCTTCAGACCTCACTCCAGCACTCCTTCAACCAGGCTGAGTGCTGGTTTATGGACCGTAGACTGATCATTAACCTAAAAAAAACTAAAACAATGCTATTTGCCCACCATCAAAGCAAGTCCAGAGACTCCCCCTGCAAATACTATCCTTTTCCCTCCACCCCCTTGAGCAAGTCTCTTCCTACAAATACCTTGGCATCACCATTGATCCTGCTCTCACCTTTCCCTCCCACATCAATGCCCTCTCATCTGCCACCAGTACTTGGATTGGTCTGCTTTACCGCCACAAGAACTGCTTGACGCCTGAAGCCCTACAGCTAGCCATCACCTCCTCAGTCCTGCCACTTGTTGACTATGGCCTTGCGGTCTACGCAGCTGCAGACAACACTGCTCGCAATAAGATACAGATGACAATCAACAAGGCCTGCAAGCTCCTGACCGGGGCCGACAGGCTCACTCACACCTGCAAGCTCTACTCCTTTGCTAATGTGCTCAACTTGGAGGAGAGACTCCAATATCAAACCTGCCTCCTGGCCAAAAAGACACTTGTTGGTCTCTCCCTCCCAGGGGTGACCTCATCTCTCCACCCAGCTACCCCAACTGCCTCCACTCGCAATGCCACCAAGTCCACACTCATAACCCCTAGGGTTAGGACCTCGCTTGCCCAAAGAGCCTTTTGTTATAGGGCCCCATCCTGGCTTAACTCCCTTCCCTCTACCATTACCAGACTCCAAAAAAGTGGCCCTTTCAAAGTAGCCCTAAGGAACCACATTTTTTCCACCCGCAGTTGTATGTGCCCCCAACGAAGATCATAAGACCGCACAGTGCCTCCTACCACCGGTTTGGCTCTATTTTAGCTACTCATCCTGGGACAAAGTCTCATTTGAAACTGCATCTTTCCCAGCATAACCAAGCACTGCTGTTACTGTGTGTAATTACTTAGCTACCACAATGTATAGGCCTTCAACTGGAACTGTGCTTACTTTTATCTGTTAGTACTATGCCAACCTCTGACTGTACCTAGATGTTGTGTTCAACCTGTACTTATGTATCTATCTGTGTATATTACATGCTGGTACAATTCTTTGTAACCTGACGAGGAGCCTTTGGAAACGAGTCCCTGAATCAAAGGGTTGTATTCCGATGTAACAATAAAATAAATAAAAAAATAAATAAATAAATAAACTGTGACTGACAGCCTGAGCAGCTAACCAGATTATGGGATTCCATTTTCCTTCAGTTGAGGGAAACGGCTGAACAGTCAGTCTGGCGCGAGTCTCTGTACTTTTAGGAGGCTCTGTTCTCATCTCGGGGAATTTGGGGAGAGGCCTTCTTTACCTCTTCCCGGCCTGAACTTCTGTATGAATTGTTTGGGACTGTCAATTGCTGCAGCCTCATCTGAACGTCTCCAAAAAAAAAGGTGGAGGGTAGTGTTTTCCTCTGAGCTAAACATCCAGACTGAAAGGGGGTCAGAGTGTCTGAAGGATTCCCACGCTGTGTGCTGGTGAGAGGCCCGGTTGTACCAAAGATTGTGGCTTAGGATTGAAGCTTGGGGACATTAGAATTGTCTCTGGCCTGGGTGCTAAAAGAGGGAGACCTGGAGTGCTACCATGCCAGCTTACATTTCAAGGACTGCAGTTTGCAAGCGGGTAAGCTGAGTGGCCTATCTGAGACTGTACCAGAATTAAAACTTGTGAGGCCAAACGGCTTTGCTGAGAGACTGTTGCTGCCTATCCTACCAAAACTACTGAGAGACTGGTTTGGGGAGTCAGCTCCTGCGGAGAAGGTCATCGTGGGTTGCGGCCACCCTTGGGGAAAAAGCCTTGATGTAGGGGTGAGTCGTGCAAGCCCTGGTCCCTGTATCCTGGTCCTTGTTCAGAAAGAAGAGACCTGCAGTCTGCAGCCAACAACCAGAGAGCCATTGCTCGAGAGGAACTAGCCTGGAATTCATCCCAGATCCTGAGGTCCTGGTGTAGCGAGTACAACATGATTTTTAACCCTGTGACACAAAATAAAAAGTGTTTGTCATCTGATTTGTTTCTCAAGTTCACGTTGTGGTTTAAAGTGTTTTTGCTGCCATCGGGCCTGAAGATTACAATTCCTTGGGTAATAAGTATTTATGAATGTTGCAACAGCCAAGGGTGAAAGAGATGATAAGCATTTATTTGTTTAACAGCCCCAACCTTCTGCAGCGCCAGCCATCCCGCTTCAATGCTCAGGCCTGCGACAACTTATATCCTGGGTACCCAGAGTGCAGTGACTGAACCTAGTCAGGGGTTAAATGTATGTGAATGTTTCTCAACACCAAAGCCTAATAATTACTTTAAGATAAACACTGATTTTCATCCCCCTTCCTTGTTCAAATCCTCAAATAAATCAGTTTGTTGTTTGAGTGTTAAACTGATTTTTGAGCATATTATTACTGAGTGCTGGGTTAATAGAAATGCTGAGAGGTGTCTTATTGCTACTGCAAATCTTGTTTTACAGGTGCACGGGTGTAGCCAGGAAGTTCTGATCCTGTTGGTAAGAGTGGTAACCGTAAGCATATTATTAGCACTCACCAATAATTGCAACATTGACTGTCAAGTAAAGTGTTTTGCTCAAATCCATGTGTGGGACCACTGGCTGGGGCTGTGGGTAGGTATAACTTCCCAGAGGGTTGTGCTAGTTCAACGTCAAACCCACTTAAAGAACACTCTGGATGGAGGCACTGCGCAAATAGCATTCTTGTTGGTAAAAAAAGGCCCTGTTATTAGACCAGAACCCAGGCCCCTCAACGTGCATTTAGGGCAACAGGCAGGGGTAGTAGTCCATTGGGAGGCGGCACCCCGGTTACAATTATTATTATTTGATTTGTGTATGTGACACACCCTGAGACTTTTGTATAGGGTGCTGTATAAATACAAAATTGCTTGCTTTACCCTTAAGAAGGCCATATCAGAAGTCATGTCTGTACCTACTTCAGCAGCAGCCATTCACAAAATGAAAAAGTACCAGGTGAACAGATAGAGGGTAGAATACCTGTATGCCCACCTTGATCACCATGGTGTAATCCAGGCTGCTGCTTGTGAGAGAGCAAAAATCACACTTTTTGTACAGCGTCTAGAAAAGGACTCAAAAATTCAGATGCTATGGCCAAGAAAGTTTATTTGACAGCTTCTCTGCTCATCAGGCAGGCACCTTATTTAGCATATGTGGAACAGTACCAGAGAGCATTATGGAACACAATTCTGGCACTTGCTGATAGAACAGACAGTGATCTGCCACAGGACGTGGTGGCTACTGCATGATCAGCCCTGGACACCACTAAATACCATTTCTAGGGGTGTGGATCTGGTGCATTAGCCACACTCCTTTGGTGCGCTATCCACACTCCTGCAGTCTTCCTTTCCCCTTTAAATCTCACTGGATGTCTTTAAGCTAAACTCCTTCCACCCAACCAGATTGTATACCTTTTGGCTCTACCCCATGATGTCAGATCTTCCTTGACACTGGAGGAGTCAGGTCTCATCCTTCGCAACTCCATGCGCGGTGTAGGCCTAGTCTAAGTTCGCCATTGGCAGACTTGCTTTCTGTTACTTCGTGAGCATATTTCTCTGTTCCGCTTCATCGCTGACACTACTGTGAAATAAGAAGAATCCAAAACAGGTTTGAGATTTATGCATGCAGTGCAGTAAAAAAATGTCTGGGACGGACCCACACACCTCATACATTTACTGCCTCTGGGCAGAGCAGAACATCACTCTCTAAGACCTTGCTACCATTGTCCCTTGAAGACCACTATGCCAATCTTCTTCTCGGCCAGCCAAATGAGACCCTCCAATTTACTCCAAGGATGCCTGCAAGGTGAACTCTGTGGCTGCAGGATCTGCGGCCCAGCTTGTGACGATCGAAGAGGCAGCAGCAAACGCTGCAGTATGGGTCTCCTTGGCCTCAGTGCTGCTCTCAGCTAGGGCCAGTGTTGGGGTATTGTTCTCCTTGATGTTCTGGGATATGTGTAGGTCCCTTCAGACCTTCAAGGAGGGCCCCTCCCACCACAGTGGCAAGAAGAAAACCAAAGAAGTCCTGCCGTCAGTCGTGGGACTTGGAAAAAGTACATTCTTCCCTCTCCTGTGATTCTCTCAACTGCTCAACAACTGTCGAGTGCTGAGCATAGGCTGAACCTGTTTTAGTTGAGGCTCAGGCCACTAGCTCCACGGTACCCCATTGGGTTTGTTTGGCCTTGACGCAGGCTGACTAGATGACTGAGATTTTTCTCAGCCTGGTCGACACTTTGTTGGAAGGGGTCAAGAACGACTCAATCTCTAGGACCCCAGTCCTTTTGACACTGTCTCTCTCAGGAGGGTCCAGAGTGGTTGGCTGACCTGGCTGTATCTTCTCAGGAACTGCCTCCTTCTGGGGTCATGCAACAGGAGCCAGTCCGTGTACTCTACAATGCCCCTCAGCCTGCTTCTCCTCACCGTTGGTGACAGAGTCATTAGTCGAGGTTTTGGTCTCTTCCTCCTCGTCGACCAATGAAGAGAGCCCCTTCACAGGTTGTGACAGTGCTATGAAGACATGCCGTGACAACAGTGGGCTGTGTTTTGGCAGGGTAGGGCCCTACCCTTGACCCCGGTGATTCCTTTGTTGCCTCCATTCCAGCCTGTTCTGATCCTACTGAGACAAGTGTCAATGATAACTATCTCTCCCCCGAACAGGGTGGAAGTGTCACCACGGCAGGCTGGTTGTCTGTGGAGATTTCCCACTTGGACGAATCCTGAGTGGTGCACAGCGAGAAACAGTCGAGGGCCGTGTTTGAAGAGTCCTCCTATGACTCTGATGGGTCTAACATGCAACCCTCAAGGTCCTGTGGGTTCGACTGTGAACTGGCCAAAGAACTGACATCTGACCATGGGCCGGTGTCTTTTGGGACTATGCTCAGACTAATCTCTGAGTCCATGGAAATCCCTCTGGAACCATTTCAAAAGAGGGTTAAATACCCCCTCACTGAAATTCTGGACAGGGATGAATCCTCGGGGGTCACCTTCCCAATGGCCGAGGCCATCCTGGGACCAGCTCTGAAGCTTTGGCAGCATCCAGCCTCCTATGGGTCACCCTCTGCCTGTATGGTTTGCAAGTATGTGATCCCCACCAGCACCTTGTCCAGTTCCTTGGACCATCCCTCTGCTGAGGGTTTGGTGGCTGACTCTCTTCTGGAAAACTGGCAATGTTGGGGATGTGGACAAGCCCCCTGAAAGGAGTCCAGAACGCTTGATGACGCAACAAAGAAGATGTGTGCTGCATCCTCCCTGGGTCTCCATCAGGCAAGCTACACCCTGATGATGGCCAACTTTAGTCACTCCCTGATCGGAGTCCTTGACCATCTCCTCCCTTGCTTCCCTGCCGAATTGCAGACAGCAGTTAAGATGGTGAGAGACCAGGGTCAAGCACTGGCTAAGCACTAGCTCCAGACTGCCTTGGACATTGATAATTCTTGTGTCTATTCCATGGCAGCGGCTGTCGCAATGCGTCACATGGCCTGGCTGCAGATCTCCACCTTCATGGTAGACACCCAGCACAGACTGGCTGATGTCCCCATCTTGGGCACCAACCTCTTTGGCCCAGGGATGGAGGGGCATCTCACTAGGATTGAAAAGTCCAGTGCCACCCTGGATTCTGTGACTTCCTCACAGAAGGACCAGAAAGGGCCGAAGGTAGAAAAGAAGCCCTTTCAGTTTCAGCCCTTTCACATACAATAGCCCAGGCAGCAGCAACCCCAGCAGGGACACTCTCATACCCAATGCCCCAAACCCAAGTTCATTGGTCAGAGCTCCAAGAAGGGGGGGGTAGGGGTGGTGCTGCCCCTCCAGCAGCGGGTGCCAGTGCCCCAGCCAAAGCTGCCTAGTGATGGGTCTGGGGGTGTCTGCCTCCCATCTGCCACCTCTCAGCCTCAGCTCCCCTTGGGGGGTCGATTTCACCATTTCTGGCACACCTGGTACATTATTACCTCAGGCAAATGGGTGCTGGACATGGTGGACAGTGGGTTGCCTTTCGATTTCGAGGCTCTCTCACCATACTGACCCCATGCTCCAAGGGAGTCCATAGTGTCACAAGATATGCTGTCCACTCTCAAGGAGGATGTTGCTCAACTCCTCAAGAAAGGAGTCATAGCCTGTGTCCAGGACACCATCGCAGGGCAGGGTTTCATGTCTAGATATTTCCTGGTTCTGAAATGAATTGGGGGGGGGGCTGGCACCCCATACTGTATCTTCACACTTCATAATCTAAACCAGTTCCTGAGGAAGTACAAGTTCAGGATGGTCACTCTGAACCAGATAATATCATCTTTGGAGCCAGGCATGTGGTTGTGCTCCCTGGACCTCCAGGACACCCTCTTCCATATTCCGATCTGTTTGTCCCACTGGCAGTACCTTTGGCTCTACGCTTAAGGGCTTCTATATGAGTTCCAGGTCATGCCTTTTGGCCTCTCTCTGGTGCCCAGGGTCTTTACCAAATGCATGACAGTGGTGGTTGCCTTCCTGAGATGCCATGGGGCCAGAGTCTACCCCTACCTGGATGACTGGCCGATTGCTGTGCCATCCAAGGAGGCTGTGGAGTGATCCACTGACCTGGCCATGGGCCTTCTGGTCAACCTGGCCTAGAATGAACTCAGTCTCTTGCAGGTGATTCACTTCATTGGGGCAGAGCTAGACTCCCTGCAGGCAAGGCCCAACTCCCTGCAGACAGGGCATTGGATCTTTTCTCCTTTGCCCAATCATTTCAAGTTGAGTACTCTGCCCTGCCTGGGACTTCCTGCAGCTGCTGGGGTATTTGGCATCCTGCATCAATGTGGTCAGATGGGCCAGCTGATGGATGCACCATCTGCAGTGGGAGCTGGGCCACTAGTGTTCTCAGCACCTAGGTCACCTGGACCAGGTTACAGTGACCTAGCCAATGTGGGATGCCATCCAGTGGTGGCTCATTACAGAGCATTTGGAGGAAGGAAGTCCCATTTATTGATGCGTCTTTGGTGGGATGAGGAGCACACCTGGGGAACCACAGGACCCATTAGTTCTGGATTCCCACAGAGTCCTTTCACCATAGCAACCTACTGGAGCGCCATGCAGTGCACCTTGCTCTGATGGAATTCACTCCATATGTCCGGGGTCAGGTTTTGCAGGTCCAGACGGACAATACCATGAGCATGTACTACCTGAACAAGCAGTGTGGCATGCACTCTCTTCATCTATGTCAGGAGGCTTTCCACACCTGGCCCCTTGTATACAGCCTGGATGCGGATCTCTTTGCCAACCATACAGCAGGATCCTCCAACCAGCTAGTGGCTACCCTCAGCCGGGTGGGCAAAGTGTCACCTGAGTGGTATCTGCATCAGAAGGTGGTGAGCCACCTGTTCTTCCTGTGGAGCACTCCTCTGGTTGACCTGTTTGTCTCCTGAGATTACACAACTGAAGCTGTTCTGCGCCTGCCCCCCATAGTACGGGACACTGATGGGGGATGCCTTTGTAAGGCCTTGGACCCCAGGCCTTTTCTATGCCTTCACTCTCTTTCCCCTGATCCACAAGGTGTTGGTCAAGGTGCAAAGGCTCTGTCTCAGCAGCAGGACTCCATGGCAGTTACCTTTGTGCCCAAATCTGCTCTCTTGTCACAAGGGAAAGATTCTGCACCCGGATCTTCAGTCCCTGCACTTCACAGTCTGGTTCCTGAGTGGCTAGAGTTCCAGGCTTTGGGTCTTTAAGAATATCTGCTTCACATTATGGAGGCTTCCCAAAAAGAGCTGATCTATCAATGCTATTTCTTCATATGGAAGAGATTTTACATTTAGTGCTAGGGTAGGGAACTCGATCCCCTTTGGCTAGTATTCTGGACTATGTGCGATCCCTTTCTCAGTCAGGACTGAGGTTGACTACCCTCAAGGTACACCAGGCAGCCATCTCTGCATACCGGGTGTGGATTGGTATGCCAACAGTGGCACAGGAAAAGGTGGTCAGGCACTTCTTCAAAGGCTTGGACCATCTGTCCCAACCGGTGTGAAAGCCACCACCATCTTGGGACTTGTTGGTATTGGCAGTGCTCATGGGCAAGCCATTTGAACCGATGCACAGGTGTACGATGTCACACCTGTCATGGAAGACCACCTTCTTGGTGGCTATCACCTCTGCCAGAAGGAACAGTGAGCTCCAGACACTCGGAGTCTTTGTACCTGGTGTTCCACAAGTACAAGGTTGTCCTTCATCCCCACCTGAACTTCCTCCTGAAGGTCGTGTAGGAGTTTCACCTTAATCAAGTGATTAGCCTCCTGGTGTACTTTACTAATCTGACCTTGGAAGCCAAGCACAGGCTCCACTGGGACCTGAGACATCACTCGCTTATTATAAGTAGTGCAAGGCTGGAGTTCAAAGAGAGGTTTGCCAGCTCTTTGCCACATATGCTGAGACTGCACCATGCAGACCAGCAGCTAAGCAGATGATTGGCAGGTGGATAGTCTCCTGCATCAACCTTTGCTATAAGTTGGCTGGTAGGGAGCCTCCCATAGGGCTTATTCCACCAGACATACAGCTGCCTTGGTGGCTGCTTCCAGGGATGTCCCTATCCAGGAAATCTGCAGGGCTGCTACCTGGAAGTCAGCACACACCTCCATTTCCCATTACAGCATCGACCTTGAGTCATGGCGGGATGCTGCTTTTGGGACCTCAGTTCTTCAGTCTGTTTGCCAAGTAGGGGTGTGAGCCTTGTTTCTCCTCCCAGAGAACTGCTAGGAGTCTGCCAGAGTGTGGATAGTGCACTATATCCATGTCCCTAGAAATGAGGGTTACTCACCTGTAACTGTAGTTCTAGGAGTAATATACAGTGCACATCCACACAACTTACCCGACCTCCACTGGCAAGTGGCACATGGATCCCTGCTTCCAGCGTGCAAGATCTAACATCATAGGGCAGATTCCAGGAGTATACCACCCGTGGGTGGAAGGAGCTTAACTTGAAGACATCTGGTGAGATTTAAAGGGGAAAGGAAGACTGCCAGAGTGTGGACATACACCATATACCACTCCTAGAACTACGGTTACAGATGGGTGACCCTCATTTCCACACTGCTGTGGACACAAATGACATGGTAGCTAAAGTTCTAGCTCATGCAGTGTCCTAAAGAAGATTCACCTGGTTAAGGACTACCATTCTTTCCCAGGATACCCAAAGCAAAGCCATGAATGTATCCTTTGAAGGAAACTCACTTTTTGTTGACAAAACTGAGGCATGTATGAAACCGTGGATGAATATAAAGCCACTTACACAAGTAACAATGAGAAAGGGAAGCCTTTTACCTCCTGTAGGCCCTATGGAAGGGGAAGCAGAGGCAGATGTTACTTTCCAAGAGTCTATACTCCATACGCCCCTTTGAGTATCGGCCACAAGTGTACACTGTATTGATACCCGGCGATGACGTGTACACTGTGGTTGATATCTTCATGGTGTACACGTCACAATCTGGTTATCACACTGTGGTTGTGATAACAATTTTTATGTGATGCCATATCACTTCACCCCTATTGTATAAAGAGAAATTCATGATGGTCACACTGAGAACAGTAATACCATCTCTGCAGTCAGTACACTGGCTGGGATCACTGGAACAGAAAGCTGACCATTTTCATATCTCAGCCAGGCTATCACACAGAACATATCTCAGGTTCAAGCTAGGAAACTGCCAGTACCAGTTCACAGCTCTTCCTCTTGGCCTAACCTCAGCATCAAGGGTATTCAAAAAGAGCTTGGTGGTGGTGGTGGCATCACATCTGAGAAGATAAGGTTTGATAGTCTCTCGGATTCCTTATAAACCTGTAGAAGTCCCAACTAGAACCTGTTCAAGTGCTGGACTTCACAGGAGCAGAGCTCCTCCTGCAGACCAGAGTTTCAGCTCTGATAGCAGCAGCAGAGTCTTTCACAACAGGTTAGCCAAGACCTGCAAGGGACTTCTGGCAATTACTATGACACATGACCCCATCCATCTGTAGCTTGCAAAATCTTACCTTGAGTACTGTGTCCAGTTCTGGAGACCACATCTCAGGAAGGACACAGAAAGAGTGGAGGTGGTCCAGAGGAGGGCTATGAAAATGGTGCAGGGTCGGCATCAAAAGACCTATGAGCAGAGGCTAAAGGAATTAAAAATGTACAACCTGGAGGAGAGGCGGGAGAGAGGGACATGATAGAGACCTTTAAATTCTTCACAGGGTTTAATAAAGTACAGGAGGGGTATTTTTCAGAGAAAAAGGTGCTCTAGAACAAGGGGGCATGCTATGAAGCTGGGGGGGGGGATTTAGGAGGGAAGTGAGGAAGTACTTCTTCACAGAAAGGGTGATGGATGCCTGGAACAGCCTTCCAGCAGAGGTAGTGGGGGTGAAAACAGTGGTGGGGTTCAAAAATGCCTGAGATAGGCACAGGGGAATCGTAGGGGAAAGGATAGCAGGGGAAGAGATGGGCACTGTAGATCAACTAAAGGTCTGCAGAAAAAAATGAAGGTTAGAAGAATAAGGGCAGACTAGATGTGTCTGGCGGCCTTTATCTGCCATCACATTCTATGTTCCATGGGCAAGGTTCCAAATGACAGATATCCAGTACCACTTAAGAGCCAACTGGTCTCAAAGGTAGGATCCACTCTCATAACTAATGCCAGTGACAAAAGTGCTGGTAAAATCACTACAGTAGTCGAAGGAAAAAAGCAACCTTAGAGAGGACATTCCCTTCCTTCAATGAACCCCAAGTATCCTTACTACAGATGCTTCACTCCTGTGGTGGAGCAGCCATCTACAGGACCTCACAGCAAGTGGCACAAGGAGCCCACAGGAGTCACAGGAACACTTCAGCCTTTTGGAGCTCAGGGCATTGCTGCTAGCAATGATATTTTGTTTCCTTCCAGCTACAGGGTCAGTCTGTCCAAATCAGAACAGACAACACCACAACGAAGAAGAAGAAGAATCAGCATTTATGTAGTGCTTTTCATACACAGTATATCCCAAACCACTTTTACAAGCAATGCCAGACTGGTGGTGAAGTGACTGAATGTGTTGTGGCAGCCATATTGCACATCAACACCCACACACAGCCTGGACAATTGCATGAACTAGTTTATGGGAAGAGAAATGTTGGCCAGGACACCGGGAATGTCCCTACTCTTTGCGAAGAGTGCCCTGCGTTCTTTTACTTCCACCTGGACACCCACCAGGGCAGCACCAGGATGGGTAGAAAGGACCTCGGTGTAACATCTCATCTGAAGGACAGCACCCCCCAATACTGCATTTGGATGCCAGCATTTTAGGTGCAAGTCCAATCCCAGCGTGGAATGAGAACCCACAACCTTCTGGACCAGAGATGGATGTGCTATCAACTGAGCCACACTGTTCTTTATGTAACAATGTATTACAGAAAGAAGCAGGGAGCGACAAAATCCTCAAAGCTGTGTACAGTAGCAATGAGGATCGGGAACCTGGCATACATCTTAAAAGCAGACATTCATGCGGTGCACTTGCTAGGTAAAGACAATGTCCTGCCAGATTCTTTAAGCAGAATCAGTCGTGGAAATCACAAATGGGCCTTAAACAGACAGGTTTTGGCCACAGTGTTCAGAAGGTGGGGCACTCTCAAGACAGACCTGTTTGCTTCTTGGGAAGACAGCTTCCGCATTTTTGTTGCAGACCACAAGCCAGAGGGACAGTCCCAGAGGACACCCTGGTCTTGGACTGGGTAGGGAAGTTCCTCTATGCCTTCCCACCATTTCCACCCATCCAGAAAAATCTTCCTGAAGCGGAGTCTGCAACAATGATTCTAATAAATAGCTCCAGACTGGGACAGACAGTCCTGATACTGCTGACCCTGTCCAGCAAACCTCTAGTGAGCCTGCCATTGAGTTACAATCTGCTGACCCTATCTGAGGGCAGGATAGCATATCTAAACCTCAAAACACTTTGCCCTAAGGGCATGGTTCTTGAGGAGCTAGAATATTCTGATTTAAATCTGTCAGAGGAAATTCTGAAGGTGCTTAGAGTTTCAAAGGAAACTAGCAACCAGGAGAACATACTCCTCAAAATAGAAGATATTTTCTTACTGGTGTACCCCAAAAAGATTAATTGCAGTAGAGGCAGGGTTGCCTACAGGCTTGGAATACTAGGTACTAGGTAAAGACCCATCTGTTTAACCTAACCTAGCCTGCAAATGCTTTTTAATCTGTTTTACACAATATTTTTTACATAATTGTATTTGCTGTTAAGTGTTTTAAATGTGTTTGTTTAATAACCCTGTAAAGTCTGCTTTTACTGTACGGTGCCCAGAGCCCCTGGGATTGGGCACCTAACTAAATAAAAATTGTTACTTACTTACACCTGTAGTCATTAGGCCTAAGGCCATCGACACTGGAGGTGCACTTAGCAGCAGTGTCAGCCTACATATCAGCAGTCAAGGGAAAGTCACTGGCCTCTCAACTCATTTTCAGAAGGATTTTTAAATGCCTCAGTCACTTGTACCCACCAGTAAAGGACCCATTCCCACTTTAGGATCTCAATATGTGCTTTGCCCAGTTCATGGGGGGGCTACATTCATAGAAATGTAGAGTTTAACAAGTTTGACAGCAGATAAGGACCGCTTGGTCCACCTAGTCTTCCCATTTTCCCTACCTACTGTAAGACTGCAGACCCTACTTGATCTCTGGATTCCCCTTCCTTACCAATGAGGTTCCCCTATGCCAATCCCATGCCTTCTTGAATCTCATTACAGTTTTTGCCCCCACCACCTCCACTGTGTGGCTGTTCTAGGCATCCACCACCCTTTCTGTGAAGAAGTACTTTCTCACATCTCCCCTAAGTCTACCCCTCTCCAGCTTCATAGCATGATCTCTGTTCTGGAGCATCTTTTTCTCTTAAAAGGGCTACCTTCTTGAACGTTATTTATACCCGTGAGGTATTTAAAAGTCTCAGCCATATCTACCTTTTCCCTCCTTTCCTCCAGGGTGTACGTATTGAGGTCCTTCAGTGTCTCCTTAAAGGGCTTTTGATGCAGACCCTGCACCATTTTAGTTGCCCTCCTCTTGACCGCCTCTAGTCTGTCTATGTCCTTCACAGATGAACTGGTCACAGTACTCCAGGTGAGGTCTCACTAGTGATTTATACAGCGGTATCACCGTCTCCCTCTTTCTGCTGGTGATATCACTCCCTATGCACCCTAGCATCCTCACTGCTTTGTCACACTGTTCGGCCACCTTTAGGTCATCAGATATGATTACTCCCAGGTCTCTTTCCTGTTTGGTGGTCACCAGTACTACTCGCCCCATTTTGTACTCTGCCCTTGTGTGTTTCTGTGCCCCAGGTTCATGATTTTGCACCTTCTCGCATTAAAACTTGTTGTCACACCTTGAGCACCCTCAGGCGTTCTTAGATTCCCCGTTCACCGCCCCCCCCCCGGAGTGTTTGCCCTATTTCAGATCTTAGCGTCATCTGCAAAAAGGCATACCTTCCCTTCTAGCCCCTCTGCAATGCCACTAATAAAGACATTAAAGAGGACCGGTCTGATCCCTGTGGCACCCCACTGGTCACCTTTCCTTCCTTCCTCAGAGCAGACTCCCATTTACCACTGTACCCTCTGTCGCCTATCGCCCAGCCAATTTCTTACCCAGTTCACCACCTTTGGCCCCACTGCTAGGGTACCCAGCTTGTTTACGAGTTTCCTATGTGGAACGGAGTTGACGGCCTTACTGAAATCTAGGTAGGACATTCACTGCTCCACCATGATGTAACTCTCTTGTTACCCAGTCAAAGAAATCTCAGATTTGTTTGACATGACCTCCCCGCAGTGAATCTGCGCTGCCTCGATTCTTGCAAGCCACTGGATTCAAGATATTCCACAATCCTTTCCTTCAGTAGTGATTCCATTACTTTTCCCACCACTGAAGTCAGGCTGATTGGCCTGTAATTGCTAACCTCCCCTCTCTACTACCACTTTTGTGAAGTGGGACTACATCTGCCCTCCTTCAGTCCTCTGGGACCACTCCCATCTCCAGTGAGTCTCAATTTTTTGCCTGCCCCCCACCCCAAGATTAAAGGCTATCATTTTTCCACACTGATGGAAACAGAAGATGAAGTTGGGGGGAGCATAATTATTTTATTGGTCCCACTTGTGCTCCCAGTAGCTCACGTCTTCTGGCTTTCCTAGGCATCTGTGCCCATTGTGACACTCTGCAGGCCCGTGGGAGCCTTTCCAGACTCCAAAGTCTACACAACATCAGCAGGCCTCCAGTTTATATGGGGGGGGGGGACTACTGCCACCAGAAGGAAGCAGGTTGTGTGACATGACATGATTGGAGGTTCCAGCAGGGCTGTGGCTTGCAACACCAGAAACATGGGTTTGGGAATAAGCTTGGGTTAGTGGGGGGATGGTGAAGGGGAAGGAGGATCAAGCATCCCACAGGACACTGTCTTGGGAAGGAGGATCACTGGCCCATCTGCAGCACAGCGACCTGGATGACCATGGTGTGGGGGGAGCAATGCAGCTGAGGGATAGGAGAGAAGAGGACATTGACTGAGCTTCGATTCTGCACTGTTTGCTGTGTAGCACAGGGAGGTTTTCTTGAGCAGATGACCTGTAGCGACAGGAGTAAAAGCAAAGAACACCTCCAGTGAGGTGGGATGATGTCTGCTCTTTCAAGATCCACTGCAGACTGCTCACCACCCACCAGGCAGACTCTTAACAGTCAATACCCCTCCAGGTAGTAACTGTGACTGGAGGGCCCCATCTTGGGAAGAGGGATATGCCAGGGGTGTGGGCAAGTGGTAAGAGTGAGAGATGTGAGAGAATGGGGGTGGCAGTAGCAAGGCTAAAGGGGCAAAGCTGGCAAAGAATGGCTCATAAACAACAAATAAAAAAAAACAAAGTAATCAGAGGTTATATGATGTGTGGTGGTGCAGGTGACTGGCAGGTGTCATTCAACACACCAAGCTGCCATTTTTCCTATTCTTCACTTGAACCCTGCTCACCTTCCCATAGCCAGAAGTCCTTTAGGTGGGGCCCAGCCAATGGTAGGTGGTCCTTCATGCAGTCATTTCATTAAGTCGGCCTCTGTATGTGCCACTGTTACAGCTAGCATGTCAATTCTTATCTGTTGTCTATTTTCTCTGACAAATGCCGCTGGCTGCCTTGCTTACAATGCTACCATTGAATTGCATTAATCTGTACTCTGTTTGCAATGTCCACATTGTTGTAATGTCTGTCTTGATGTTCCCCATAATTTGTATTTCTCTGACGTGGAACCTTTATAAAAGAGCCTTGGCTCAAAGGTATTTGTAATCCTAGACTTGATAAATAAATAAAAATTCCCTCCCAGTAGTCTGAATGCATTATCTGTGCTTCATGTCCAAGATTCCACCAGCCTGTAGCAAGGTGTCACTTCAGCAATTGGAACCCAGGTCCCCTGCTTAGTAATGCAACACACTCAGCTGGTACTACCTGGCCAGTTAGAAGGTGAAAACTGACCAGAATTTCCTGCCTGAATAACATTTTTATTTATAAAGACTGTGCAAAAATGACACAATGTATAACTAAACAAAAACTGTTAGTCTTCAGTATACAAATCTTTTTTTTTTATTAAATTGTAAGAAAATTACTTATGTATGTACAAAATTGTAAGGCAACATTAAAGTTCATAACCTTTTCAAAATATTGGCAGATCAGTTCTGTATAACTGCTAATGTACAAAATTGTAGGGCAGTGTTCATAACCTTTTCAAAGTATTAGTAGAACAGTACTATATAATTGCTACACTTTTTACCTTTTTAAAAAGATTTCACTTGTGCAGATAAATGTACTGTAACCAATATTTTATAAAGTTCAAAGTGAAGTACAGGGAAGATAAAACATGCCTCTCACTAATCAATGCATGTTCGCCAGCCCCTCTGATACTTCAGAGCTAGAGAGTTTACAGTTGAAATCTTTTGTCTCGGTCTTCCCCTGCTTTGGATTCAGGCTGTCCGTAGCCTCACTCAAATGCTTTTCTGCTGCATTTCTCTCTGTTTTCCTTTTGACGATCTGCTTCTGTGATAGTCGGGTATATTTTCTTGCCCCAGGTATGTTTGGGTTTCTTCACTTCAGTGCCACTCCTCACCCCCAAAGTGTATATTACATAGAGCTTTGCACATCATTCACACTTGGTCCCTATCGCAGAATCAGGTGGTAGCCTTCTGTGTGTTCTGCTGTTAAACAGAAAACAATCTGGTTACCCTTGTTGCATGTAGCAGACAAAATCGAGAGAACAGAAGGTTTATAGGTGGTACTTTCTGGGGAATGGGTCACGTTGCCTCTTCTGTCACTAAAAACTACTCGCCACTTTAAGGAGAACTCTGTTGAACTTGAATGGTAGTTTTTCTTGTAGAAGCTGTTTTTAAATAGCACTTGCTGTCACAAAGAATGCAAGCCCCTGGCATTTTTGTTTTACACAAATAGCTTGTATTTAAGTCTTCTTTTACAAATAGTCCTACTAACGCCAGCCCCCTTGACCAAGGTATGAATTTTGTACAGCTACTGTTTGTTTTTTCATGTGTTCCTGTGTTACGTATGTTCACCCTGTAAATAGTATTTTATTTTCCTGCATTGATTGTTTAATTTTTGACTCTTAGTTTTGTTTGTCATTTATCTATATTACTCACTTGTCCCCTTCTCTGGGGGAGAGGGGCAACTTGCAGCTTAGCATGCTTTTCTGGTTAAAAAAAAAAATATTTCAATAAATACATTTCAGAAACAATATACTTTTGAAATGAATATATTATTCTAAAATAGTTCATATTCTATATATTCTGTATTTAAACTTGACTTTCATTATAATTATACTTATTAACAGTGATGTGATGTCACAATCAAACATTTGTGATGTCAAGTGTAGTCCAACAGCCAGAGCATATAGTGTGACGGAGTAGTGGTGTGGTTTCTTGTTAATATACATCATTATAAAGAACAAGGGAAAGCTGAATATAGAAAATATATGAAGGATAATCTCATATTTTTTATTATCTTTTCATTAAGATAAAGAGCATAGATTCACTTAAAGCAGTAAATTTAAGCAATAAGGCACGACAAGGTGTGTGTTATCTTGTAATAATGTCACTCCTGGGGTGGGTTGAAGCACTGAGGCAATGCCGAGTGCTTCCACCACCCCAGGAGTGACGTTATTACACAATAACACACACCTTGGAATGCCTTATTGCAATTATACAATGGCTTGTTGTACAAAATAAAAAAAGTTTAAAAAATGTTTTTAGTAGATTTTTAGTGTGGCAATATATCTTTGTTTCTTAAGAGAAAAGTTAAATAAGGTATAGCTAATCAATGACATTGATGTTATACTGAGATATCATCACTGTCTCAGGCACACACTGACCAATCAGAGTCCAGGATTCTTTCTTGCCATTGTATAATACTGGTACAGCACATATTATCGAAGTTCATTTGTACAGTGTAATAATACATAACTTTCCAAACCCCTTCCTGCTAGATACAAATCTTACATTTACCCCTACGTTTGTCTTATATATATATTGATTTGACAGTTCAGTATAACAACAGACTAATCCTAGTTTGCACCCCAGAACTATGCACACTCCCTATGGAATGGAATAATTGTTTTGAGGAATAATGTGTTACCCAGCTCTATATTCGAGCATGAAATTGAGCTGTCTGCCATGCAAATATGCTGTTATTAATTCCATTCTAAATATTTTATTAAGGATTGACTACCATAAGCCCACTGTATGTGGTTGCACCTGCATCCAGTTCCTTGTAATCGCCTTTTCTTGTGGCTAAAATATACAGGGAAACCATGGAATGAGGGGCGAGGTGCAAGCCAGTGGGCGGAATCTACATTAAAACCATAGTAGGACAAATCAGTCCTCTAGATAATGTCAGTTTATCAGCTTGAGAGACTATAGGCTCCCAGAATGGTGTAATAAGTGAACAGCTGGAGTATTTTTAAAACTTTCCTAAGAGCTAGGCCACCCAATGACCCAACGGAAGCACTTTGTGCCTTTATACTGATGACTAGAATTTGGGAACAAGCTCGTCAAGGCTGGGAGATCATGCTGCCGATAACGAGGAAGGCAGCATGTTCTGGCACCGAACCAACTCCTGCTGGAGGGCTGGGGAGCTTCCTCTCCCAGCAGAAAAATGCTGCATGCACGCGAGGCTCCCCCGATGCTGCATATGCCACCTGGGGATGGGGAAAAAAAATACTACGCTAACTAGCTGGCCTAAACAGCTGTGGTTTTTCTATGTCACCAGCTCCTTGGAAATCAATGTGTTCTGCTGCGCTTCATTAAGTGTGTGCTGCTTCCCTTCAGTCCCAAACAGCACTCACAGCTCTTTTGTCCTACAGTGGCAAGTTTTTTTTTCCATATTCTATTTATTCACCTTTCTCCCCGGCTACCCCCTTCTGACCAACCTCCCCAACCCCATCACCTGGCTCATCCGGGACTTACCTTTCGCCGATGTCCTCTGCCACAGGACTGTGGTGTGTGCCCTGCCACCAGTGCGGGGCCTGCAAGGGGTCAGTCATCATCCTGTCTCCTGAGTGTTTTTCCTCCATTACTTCCCGAGACCTCAGCAAACACGGTTGCACATGTTCGTGGAGGCTCACATGCATGCCGGGACCGACGATGGCCCCAATCCACCCACCAGGTCTAGTGCCACCCGGTGGCAGGCAAGAGCCGGGAAGGCCTACCTTTCCAATCTGGGAGAGAAATGGCCTGATGGCCTCTCTGTCTACTCCCAGCCCTCCCTCCCCAGCCGACCCCCGGCAACCCGTGCTCATTCCCTAATACAGGTCACTAGTGTGGTGAGAGGTAAGGTGTCCAGCACCTCAGCCCTCTACACTACTGAGCCGGCCTACAGTGGCAAGTTATGTCCGGCATCTATCTTGGATGTCTTCTGCCTTGGGAAGGGCATATCCTTCCATTGCACAATTGCCCCTTGGTAGCCCGTGGGTGGAGTGGGAGTGTAGTGCAGGAAGGAACGTGGTGCTTCCTTTCAGAGTGGCCTTACATTGGTGTGAACCCACTCACCTAGCATGTGATGATGAAGCATCACATGCGCAGAGCAACACCAGCAGGGAAGTTCCAGAGGAGAGGTGTGGCTCATCCACTGTTTCAATGGCCTTGACAGGCTTAATGCTGGGCCGCCCTACAGTAGTACATCCTGTGGTTGGGCTATGAGTTGAGGCTATGCAGCAGAAATAGCGTTGCAGTCCTGGTTAACCGTTTTAATAAATCATCATCTGTAAAACAGAAGAACATTTATTTATTAAAAAAGTTAACCAGGATTGCCAAAAATAGTGGGTGGACTTGAGATAGATGAAATCACCTCATCCTAAGATGCCCACCTGGGCTGTCTCTCGCTGGCTCTTCTCTCTGGTCTCCCATGTATTTGAGTCCAGAGTGCTTTCGGAGACTGGTCCCCCTCTGAAGTCCCAACTGTGGGGGGCAAGCCACGGGCTACTTGTTCAGGGGCTGGAGTTAGAAGTGAGTGAAGACGTTAAAGGAGTGTTGGCCCCCACGGGATTCCAAGGGTGGGAAAATGGACCTTCAGGGAGATGGAAGGAGGTTCCCAGGTTAGGTATGAAGTATTAGAAACAGAAACTAAACTTACAGCGTGTGTGTGTGCGCGTGTGTGTGTGTGTGTGTGTATGTGTGTGTGTGTGTGTGTGTGATCGTAACATAGCAGTATGCTGCCTGGGGGAATGTTTTTTAGTATATTACAGTAATTTTAGCGTGGTTCTGCTTAATTTCAAATAGTATTTTTTTTCAAATGGCTACAGTGAGTCTAATGTCATTTTGATTTAATTGTACACTGCTTTAGAAGGGGCCTTGTAGAGATGTAATTGTGCAAGATTTTATATATTTGTTAAATAATTAAAGGGGTTTGTTCCATTATGTGCTCCGTATCCCTTAATTACTAGACAGACATGATAGCTGCCTAAGCCTTCCACAAAGCATTATCGAGGTTAAGTTTGGGGGTGAAGTAACAGGCGTTTTTTGTAGCAGCTTAAAACCCATTCCTGTACTCATTAAGATAACAACTTCGCACAGTTCAGAGAAGCTGTATGGTTGTAAAAATGTTATGGGAGTGCATACCTTTTTTTGCAGTTACTACAAAACAGGATTCATCTAGCAAGTTCCGGATCATCTATAAAACAAAAGCACATTTATTTATTCATTAAAGTTTAACCAGGATTGCCAACATAAGTTCAAGTAACTCCTTTGCAGAAGAGTCCTGAGTGAGACTGGATCTGTTAACACAGTACACTTCACATACATTCATTCCCATTTCATATGCTATGTGTTCCCCTTGTCTGGCCTTCTACTTAAAGGAGCTGCAGTATACCGAGTCCTTCATTACAGCAGAGGTGTGAGAATGCCAGGTTTCCAGCGTCTTTGTCCGAGGAATTGAATGCCTCATGTCTTTGCCCGAGGAACTGAATGCCTCATGTCTCACGTTACAACCCCATTCCCCAACTCATGGTAGGAATCCTAAATCTGTACACAGGAAGAGCACACTTCTACAGCCCCCCTCCCAGACTGTTAATGATTGGTACTTAAGAAAATGAGGGTTATTCACCTGTAACCATAATTCTAGGAGTGGTATATGGTGCACATCCACACTTCTGGCAGTTTTTCCTTTTCCTTTAAAACTTGCCGGAAAGTCTTCAAGCTAGGCTTCTCCCACCCACCTGGGTGGTATCCTCCTTGGCACCACCCCATGATGTCAGATCTTACATGCTGGAAACAAGGATTCATGTGCCACTTGCCAGGGGAGGTTGAGTGGGTTGTGTGGATGTGCACCATATACCACTCCTAGAACTACGGTTACAGGTAAGTAACCCTCATTTCTAGGGACGTGGATATGGTGTACTATCCACACTTCTGGCAGACTCCTAGCAGTTCTCGGGGAAGAGGGGGCAAGGTGCACACCACTACTTGGGAAAGAGAGACTTGAGAACCATGGCCCCAGAACCAGCATCCTGGCATGATACAAGGTCGATGTGGCAATGGGAGATGAAGATGTGTGCAAACTTTCGGGTAGCAGCCCTGCAAATTTCCTGGATGGGGACATCCCTGGAAGCCACCACCAAGGCAGTGGTGTCTGGTGGAATGAGCCCTAAGCAGAATGGGAGGCTCCCTACCAGCCAACCTATAGCAGAGGTCAATGCAGGAGACTGGCAGGTGAATCATGCACTTAACTGCTGGTCTGCCAGGTGTGGCTTCAACATAGGTGACAAAGAGCAGGCAAACCTCTCCCCAAACTCCAGCCATGCGCTCCTTATAGTAAGTGAGTGTATGTCTCGGGTCCAAAGAATGGAGCCTGTGCTCAGCCTCCGAGGTTGGGTTAGTGAAGTACACCGTTAGGTTAATCACCTGGTTAAGGTGAAACGCCAAAACAACTTTTGGAAGGAACCTTGGGATGGAGCAGAGGACAACCCTGTCCTTGTGGAAAATCAAATAAGGAGGCTCCACCGAGAATACCTGTAGCTCGCTGATCCTGCTGGTGGAGGTGATAGCCACCAAGAATGCGGTCTTCCACAACAGGTGGGAGATGTGACACCTGTGCATAGGTTTGAATGGCTTGCCAATGAGCATTGTCAGTACCAGCAACAAGTCCCAAGGTGGTGGTGGTTCATGCACTGGTGGGGATAAGTTGTCAAGACCCTTAAAAAAGTTCTCAATCTCCTTCTTCTGCACCACTGTTAGCATATCAGACCTCACCTGGCATGCAGAGATGGCTGCCAGGTGCTTCTTGAGTGTCGTTGATCTCAGGCCCGACTGAGAGAGGGACCACAAGTAATCCAGGGTGCTCGCCACTGGGCAGGACAGGGTGTCTAGCTCTCTGCCCTGACACCAAATGGAAAATCTCTTCCAGCTGAAGGCGTAGCACTGGCAGGTCAACTCCTTCCAAGAGGCCTCAACAACATGGAGGACCTCGGTCAGAGAGGCCCAAAGTGTGGAACTCTAGCCACTCAGGAACCAGGCTGTCAGGTGCAGGGACTGAAGGTCCAGGTGAAGGACCTGCCCCACTGTGAGCAAGAGAGCAGATCTGGGTGCAGAGGCAAACACCATGGAGACCTGCTGCTGAGGCTGAGGAGATTGGGATGCCAACTGGAGTGGCCACTCCAGAGCCATCAAGATCATCTCTGCCTTGTCCCTTCAAACCTTGAGCAACCCCTTGTGGATCAGGGGGAATGGGAGGGAAGGCATACAGGAGGCCCAGGGTCCAGGGCCTCACAAAGGCATCCCCCAGCAGTGTCCTGCACTGAGGGGGGGGGTCGGGCACAAAACAGCCTCAGGTTCCTGTTCTCCCGGGAGTCAAACAGGTCAACCTAGGGAGTGCCCCACTGGGAGAACAGGCAATCGACTACCTGCTGGTGAAGAGACCACTTGTGAGATGCCTCGCACACTCTGCTCAGGGCATCCGCCAGCTGGTTGGAGGCACTGGCCACATGGATCGCCAGAAGATCAGCATCCAGATGGCGTAAAAGGGACCAGGTATGGCGAACTTTCCATCACAATGGGAGGGAATGCATCCTGCCTTGCTTATTGAGGTAGTATATGGTCTGACCAACTGGTAAATGAAGTGAAGAAAAGCTTTATTCATGTGTTCAAAAGGTAAAATGGAAGGCTCACCTACATCTCATGCAGTTTCAAAGGCATCATGGCAAGTGTTGCGCTGATGGCTTAAGTCCGTTTTACAGCTATGTGCCAGAACTAGATACGAGAATTACTGCTCACAATATTAACTTACACATGAAGTTGGATGTAAGAGCTTAAATACACACTAGTAAATGGCATCCAAAGGCTAAGAACACAATAAAAACAGTTGCCCACATGTCGTGCCTGCTGAAACACAACTTCATGATCCTCTATACATGCTTACATATTAACCTTTACATCATCTTCGGAATGTGATATATAAGCGCATGTGTAAGTTAATATTCTGAGAAGTCATTTTTGTACCTAGTTCTGGCACATATCTGTGAAACAGACTTTAGCCATCAGCACAACGCTTGCCGTGAAGCCTTTGAAACTACATGAGATGTGGGTGAGCCTTCCATTTTACCTTCACCTGTGAATAAAGCTTTTCTTCATCTTATTGACCAGTTGGTCTGAGTTTTTGTGGTACTGACCTTAACCCCATTAGTATGGGAGTCCTTGTGCCTTTCAGACATTTCACTTTAAGGTATGTGCACAATTTATATAGCTTTAGTGTGAGCCCCCGGTTGCTTGACTGTTGCTAGGTAGTACATGGTTGTATTGTCTGCCTGGACCTCAATGACCTGCCCTCACACAACTAGAGCGAAGACTATCAGAGCAAGATGCACTGCATGGAGCTCCAGCAGGTTGATGTGACATCGGGACTTCTTGGGGGTCCAGAGCCCAAGTGCCCTGTGGGCCCCCCAGGTGGCCTCCCCATCCCATCAGAGATGAATCAGTCATGAGAGTGACCATCGGCTCTGGGTGGACAAATGGGACTCCTTTCTGCAGATGTTCTGGGACGAGCCACCACTGGATGGCATCCCACAGTGGCTATGTCACTGTAACTGGCTGGTTGAGGTGACTGAGGCATTATGACCACTGATGGACCAGCTTCTACTGCAGGGGGCACATCTGCCAGTGGGCCCATTGGACCATGCTGGTGCAGTACACCATGTATCCCAGCAGCCGCATGACGTTCCAAGCAGGGTGCGATTGCCCAACCTGAAATGATCAGACAAAGTAGGTAAGATCCACTTCCCTGTCCATGGGGAGTTGGGCTGTGGCCTGAAGTGAGTCGAAGTCTACCACCATGAAGTGAATCTCCTGTGAGTGACTGAGCTCTGACTTGACTGGGTTGACCAGAAGGCCCAAGGCTGAGCAGGTCTGGAAGGCCAGATCCCTGGACCACTCCACCTCCTCCCTGGAGGAAACTGTAATCAGCCAGTCATCCAGATAAAGGTATACCTGGACCCCTCAGTGCTCAAGAATGCTGCCACCACTGCTATGCACTTGGTGAAGACCCTGAGGGCCAAGGAAAGGCTGAATGGCATGACCCAGAACTCGAAAAGTATCCCTTTCAAATGGAACAGAAGGAACTGCCAATGGGATGGACAGATCAGGATGTGGAAGAAGGCATCCTGAAGATCCAGAGCGCAGAACCACATGTCCCACTCTAGGGATGGTATGATCTGGTTCAGCGTGACCATCTGGAACTTGCACTTCTTCAAATACTGATTGAGATTGTGAAGATCCAGTATGGAGCACCATCCCCCCAATCTGTTTTGGAACCAGAAAATATCTGGAGACAAACCCCAGACCCGCTGTGGAGTCCAGGACATGGGACACAGCTTCCTTTTGAAGAAGCTGGGCGATGTCCTCCCAAAGGGTGAACAACATGTCCACGGACCCCACTTCTTCCCATGGGACATGGGCTTGGCTGGGCAGGAGAGCCTTGAATTCCAGAGGCAAGTCGTGACCCACCACTTCGAACACCCATTTGTCCGATGTGATGATGGACCAGACATGTGTGAAATGGCAGAGCCGGCTCCCCACAGGAGGCCCTGGGCAGGACAGGATTGGTGGGAGAATGACATCCCTGACCCGTCACTGTGCAGGCATGGTGGCAGCTCTGGAGCTGGCTGCCAAGGGAGCCCCGGCCTCCAGATTTCTTGGGGCCAGTGGAGGCTGGCTTAGGTTTGGGCTGCCAACCCTGATGTTGCCCCTCTGGGGGGTGCAGTGGTCTGGATGGAGGTGCCAAGTAGTGTCAAAACTGAAAGGGTTTCTTCTCTTGTTTCTGGCCCTTAACGTCCTTCTGTGAAGACGTAACGTAGTCCAGGGTGGCATTGGACTTCTCGATGTGGGTGAGATAACCACCAACACCTGGCACAAACAGGTCAGTAACCTAGAGGGGGACATCTGCCAGCTTGTGTTGGGTATCAGCCATAAAGGTTGAGATCCTCAACCACACCTGGGGCCACATGGCAACCGCTGCTGCCATTGACCTGGCACAAGAATTGCCATTGTCCAGTGCCATTTGGAGCTGTTGCTTGGCCACTGCACATCCCTGGTCCCAGATCATCTTAACCACAAGCTGCAAATCTGCAGGAAGGCAGGGAATAATTTGGTCTAAAGTTCCCAATAGGGCATAGGAAAAGTTGGCCATTATGATGGCTGAACTGGTCTGCCAAAGGCCCAGGGATGAAGTGGCATAGACCTTATTTGACGCATGGTCTAGTTTTTTGACTCCTTGTCCAGAGGCTAGTCAATGTCCCCGACATTGCCATGCTCCAGAACACTGAACCAGCAACCAAACATTTGGCCGAAGGATGGTCAGTGAACCTGGGAAGAGACCCTGTGGGGACCACATACTTGCAGACCATATGGGTCGATGTTGCCGGAAAGGAGGCAGGGTGCTGCCACAACTCCAGGGCAGGACCAAGAATGGTTTCTGTGACAGGAAAGGTAACCTCAGGGGAGTCATCCCTGTCCAGTATCTTGGTCAAGGGGTACCTGGCCCACTTCTGTACCAGTTCTCGTGGGATCACCATAGAATATGAAATCAAACGGAGCAGGGCCCCAAAAGAAGCCAGCCTGTGCTCCGTAGAGAGCTCCTCCAAGGACTCCTGATCAAAAGCCGGAGTTCGAAGGGAGTGCATAGAGCAGTCCTACGAGTCCAAGGACTCCTCAAATGCCATCCATGACCCCAGCTCCACATGGACAATCCACGGCTCATCTGAGTGTGAGATCTGCACTGAGATCCTGCTGGGAAGCCTGGAAGTGGGATGAGCAGCCTTGGATGGGGTTCTGTGCAAGGGCTGCAGAGGTCATGGCTCCACCCGAATGAGTGAGGAAGCAGGCATCTGCTCGGTCAGGAGAACCGGCACCAGCCAGGGCAAGAATGACCAGAGGAGCACCAGGGGCTGCTGTGGAGCATGGCTATGGCCGAGAATCCACTGTTGCCAGACAAGCTCCTCATAACATCACCTCAATTTATGGCAGAACGGTCAAGATCGGGAATGTCGGGAGTCTTGAGATCTTGACTGAGAGCCTGATTGGGACTTGGAATGGGAACTCAACTGGCAATGGCCAGGTCTTAGGGAGGAGGCACAGGGGAAGGTGTAGTATGCCGAGGAACTCCTGAAGGGCTGATTTCCTGAGGGGAGATGGACGAATCATCTAGTTTATCCAGTTGCTCCTGTGACAGGGCCATAATGGCCACAGTCCTCAAAAGGGAGTCACCCCCACCATGCTCCGACAATCGGTCGACCAGGTCGAGAAAGATCTCGGCTGGCTGGTCCATCCACATCTTGGCTGGCAAGTCTGATGAGGATACTGTGGGGTCAGCAGCCTGGACTTGAAATACAGAGGTATCGGCTGAAACCAGTGGCTTGACGGCCATCAAGCCATAAGCAGAATCGCAGCTGTGGGATGAGCGAGCCCACTCCCAATTCCATGACCTGTGATGGGACCTGTTAGGCTTAGAGGCCTGGGAAGATTTAGACCCTTGGGAAGGGCCCTCCCTCAGAGTAAGTAGGGACTGGCACAGATCCCAGAATGTTCCGGTAAATGAACCACCCAAGCCCACTGGTAGCAAGATGGCTGAAGCTGTGCCTGAAGCCTCCTGGGCCATGGCCTCCTTGAAGGTGACGAACTGTGCAGCTGATCCAGCTGCTGCAGAAACCACTCTGCAGGCATCCTTGGACCAAATGGGTGCATCCCATTCATCAAGGCAACCTAAGAGGAGGTGGGCATAGCAGTCCTGCAACGGGGAACACTGAAGGGTCCGGCACAGGTTGCAAGCCTGGGTGTCATGCTGGGCCCCTCTGGCAATAGACACATGAGGCGTGCGGATCGGTGCAGGAAATTTTCTGGGAACAAGCAGGACACCACTTGAACCTGGGACCCAATTTGTGGTCATCCCGATCCATGAAAGTAACAGAAAAAAGGGTTGTAAACCCAAAAGTAAAAACAATTGCAACAGCTCGAAGACCGGAGAAAAGTAGACCTACACCAAATGCAGAGTTGTGAAGGAGGGAACCTGATGCTTCCAGTGACAAGGAAGACCTGACATCATGGGGCGGTGTTAAGGAGGATACCACCCAGGTGGGTAGGAGGATCCGACTGAAGACCTGGCAAGTTTTAAAGGGAAAGGAAGAACTGCCAGAAGTGTGGATAGTGCACCATATCCACATCCCAGGAAATAATATATAAATAATGCAAGATAAATATACAATAAAAAAAATTAAAAGCACTCCGCATGAACGGGTTATTTTGTGTTGCATTATTTACCTTGGACCCAAGGTGCGTAACTCCTTCAGGCCCCTTGTTGTGCTCCAGCTGCCCACTGGACTCACTCCTGTGCAGCTGCACCATGCTGCCACACTCCCTCGGGTGTACACAGTCTGAGACCCCCATTCTCTGCCACCAGAGGGGCAGGAAATAGCACCTAGACTAAAGACCATAGCTGGGGTAGCATGTTGAGGGTGGACTGATGTGGAGAATTTATTTATTTTATTTAGTCTTTGGTAACCGGGTAAGGCCCACTAGGCACAAATACCTGTTTTCAGGGGCAACCCGCAAGCACTGGGGAGGTTAAGTGACTTGTTCAGAGTCACACAGCATGCAAGTGGAGGGTGTGGGAATCAAACCCAGTCTGCTGAATGTACCAAGCTCATTCACAGCTTGTTACTCTAACCAGTGCTGCCAATCCAGTTGGCATTTTTTCCATATAGATTTTTATTGTCCTGGACACAGCTGTCCCCTTTGGATCTCTGCTGACAAGCTTTCAGCCCTGAAAGCCACTTACTTCATGACCAGCATCTGCTAAGACTTACCCCCAGAAGAGTGGGGTTGCTCAGGTGACCTCAGTCTAGATAGGGATCCAGTGTGGCTGGGGAATGCAGCAGGGCATTAGAGTTGTTAGGGACATCTTTCTATGGCCAGCCACTTTTTTTTCCCTCCTGGGTTTTAGAAACCTCACCCCTGGGGACACTGGCAGCAGGGTCTTTAATGCACACGACGGAGTACCTTCTCCCTGCAGTATGGTGTCACACTTTCACTACTTGCCTGGTGACAGCCAGCCTCCCTCCACTGGGCAATGATAATGTCCAAGTTGATGGCTCTCAAGCTTCCTGTCAGCCAGAAACTTAGACTTACGCACCAGCCTGGGGTCATTGGCATGCAGCTCTCCATTTCCCAGCTGCACCACACATTTATTCTAACATTTTAATTTATCCCCTTGCATTGAATTGTTGTGCTCCTGAAAGATGTCCGATAGCATTAGATACCAAAATCCTGTTTTTCTCGCTGTGGTGTAGCACAGACAGCTGCAGGGTAAGCTTCTTAGCACTGCCCTCCCTGGACCTCCACCCTGTCCAGGAGAGACTACCTCTAGCAGGTAAGCTGGCAGTTCTTAACACAAGTCAGGATGGAAGGAGACTGTGCCTATAGAGGTTGCCTACCAGCTGAATGAGTTTAAGTATTGATACCCATTTTATGGAATTATCCAATCCTCTTTTGAACTCCAGTCTGTTACACTAGTTCAGACTCTGTGACCCATTGAATCTTTGGCCTCTCTTCCAACTGAGAGCAAGGGGGTCAGTTGTGAGGATGGTTTTGTGGTGTGAAGGCCTGTCCACTAGCAACTGGATAGAGAACCACCACAGCCCAGGGGTTATGTAAGCAATAACACACAACAGGGTGTATGGTAATGCATGACCTATGTGGGTTGTGAGGCATGACTCACAAGGCAATGCCGAGTGCCTACAACCACCTGGGAAGTGCTGTAATTTATGGCATTACCACATACCCTGGAGTGCATTATTGTGTTTATACAATGGTTTAAAAGTTAAAAAAGAAAGGTGAAAGTAAAATTTATGCCAAGTAGTAATCTGAAATTAATGCAGGACCATGTGATCAGTTTGAACTGTCAGATTGCTTGTTGGATTCAAGCCATTTTAGAATATGAAGTAATGCATGATAGGGCTTCAGGACAGACTTGATGGACTTCTGGTCTGTTTCAGTCCTCCTTCTTCTAGGTTTCTGTCTCTGCCCAGTAGGTACGCACAGAGCTCAGAGGGCCCCGTCTCCTCACACGTTGCACGCAGTCTCTGGTAGTTGGAAAGCTGCTCAGCCCACCAGGAAATGGTTCTTCCCTAGGAGTTTGAGGGAGGCTGGCAGTGAGTGACTCTAAAACTGCAATCCCTCTGCAGGTGGTGCACCAGGCATAGGTCATGGAGAGCAAACCACTCCAGATAAGGACCACAAATAGTAACTAAAACTGCTGTATTCCTAATATTGCCCTACATGGTAGTTGGTGGGTCAGCATCTCTGGAGGAGGGTAAGGGATGGAGCACACTGAAATTTGTTTTGCAAGGAGACTACATCTAAAAAAAAATGTTTTTCAGGGGCCCAAAAAATTCTCATCACAGCCCTGCACCCAGGAAGCTGAATGGTTCCCCTCCACACTATATCGGGTAGCTGTTTCCCACTAAGGCAGAATACTGGTGCGCTATTCAAAATGCTTCTCAACACATATATTCCCACTATTCCCATACTCCTATAATCCTATCAGAGACAGCTCACTAGTGTTGACTGTAATGCTACAGAAATGCAAACTCAGAATCTCCTACCAGATCGTTGACGACAATGTGGATTCCTGTTGGCCCTTGCCGGTAGGTGTGGTGAACCTGATTGGGGGAAATATTGAACAAAGGTGCCAGTTTGCTGGTCATCTCAGCTGTTGTTAGTTCTTCCAAGTGCATTTCCTGATAGACCACTGAGAAAATAAAGCAGAGGATAAGATTGTTTAGTTTTGCATGTGGGGGGAAGGGGTATTGACGTGAAAGGAATGTAAAATGCGCAGATATCCTTAAGAATTAGAAATAAGATGCTGCCCGATTGGGACTTGGGGTCTACAACCTATGTCTTACTATTGGGTCTTCTGCTCTTGACCACTCAGCACCGTCTGATGCTCCCCCATGTCCTAGCAATGGGGAGCCACACGGAGCAGGACCCCGAGGGTGTTGCTGACTGTCATTTAGACAGATCAAGGCATGCAGGTGGTTTTCTTCCCAGGTTTCTCCCCCCTGTCCCGATCAGTGCTGAGGCTTAGTCCCTCCAGACCTCACACACGCAGCACCACCCAGTGGAGGAGGCAAGCTTCCTGCCCCACCAGAAGGAGTCACTGTGGTGGAGGAAACTTGGCACCATTCCTCCTTGGCTGGGAGCACTGCTGCACAGCAGTGCCACCCCCCTCACCCTCTTGGCTGCCCAACCCAGCTCCCAGGTCTGCTCCCAAGTCTGGGTTTCCAGTGTGGGGGCAGGATGCACTACCCACAGGGTAATTACAAAGCCTGTCTAGCATGAATTTTGTGTTGTACATGTCTATGTTGATAATGCCGCTGGAACCATTTTTACACAGCAGGGATGCCTTAAGGGTTTGCCTTGCACGGATTTTTTAAAAAAAATTTTATTTTGCTGTTTCTCTCCATGGGTCAGCTCTGTCAGGCTCTCAGTCCTGTCTCTGCCAGCCCCACCTGGCATCCACCCCCCCGACCGACCACCCTCGAGGAGTCCCCCATGGATTGTCCCCCCGTGGCAGGGCTGGTAAGGGGAGGGCCATCCTTCTCCCACCCAGTGACTCACATCCAGAATTGGGGGCGGTGGTCAGGTGGCAACAAGGGAGCAGGAGCAGGCAGGCAGGGCTTCACAAAGCTGGCCCTTTCCCTTTTCCGGTTTTCTCCTTTGTCCCCTAGCCGCGGCAGCACGTAAGCATGCACGCGTGGAGGTGCACGCATGCTACAGAACCACGGCCCCTCCATTCTACGGTGCTCAACTCAGACGGTGCCACCCAGCCTCCACCAGATGGTAGCAAAGGAGTGAGGTGGCATTCCTCCCCATCCCCATGAGAGAAGAGCAGTCATCTGATGCTCAATCCTCTCCCCCAGAGCCCTGCGCCCGAGCTTGCTCCCAAACTTGGGACGCCAGTAGGAGAGAGGTAAGGCACATAGCGTCTTAGCTCTCTATGCCACTGGACCAGTCCTTGCACGGATTTAAGGATTGAATTGGTTACCAAGATCATATTTGATATTCAGGAACATATTTCATTGCTTATTTGGTAAGACACTGCACAGTAGCAAAATGCACTCACCACTGTCTGTATCATCACTGCTCTCACTTTTTTTCTGTTGGGGTCCTGTAGAAATGTAGAGTGTCAGGCGTGGGAGGACAGACCTAAGACAAATGACATAATTGGCAAATTATACTTGGTCCACTTTTGATTGGGCCCCGTGGGCTTTTAGCTCTCGGCCATGTGCAGTAGTACAGGAGTTTCATGCTGTGATGGTCTGCCTCAGCCAATGGATGTGCAGCTGAAGCACCATTGGACTCGCCACTGTATTCATCCACAGCTTACGACTGTGCATGGATATTGCCTTGAAATATAAAGAGAGAGGCAGTGCAGGATATAATCTTTGCCATTAGGTGTGCACAGTGAGGTTAACAAATGAAATGCAGAGAAAAGGGATAATCAACTTGCTCAAGGTCACACAATGAATAATTGCTTCTGGTGGGATTCAAACTTAAGTCTGTGGGACAGCCCACTGGTGCGCTGGAGCTGGGAAATGCAGGCAACACAGGTTTGTGTCAGAGGCAACTTCAGAAACACACAGGACAGAAGGACATGGGAATTGAACTATATTAAACAATTTAAATCTAACATTTCTGGACTGAATCTGAACATCGGTTTCATGGCACATTATGGTAAACTGTAATTCTTTTTTATTGTATACTAAAGTATGTCATTATTTTTCACACTTTGGTTCTGTATTTCTCGTATTATTTTTTTTTTCTCTCTGAGTTCTGCCTGATCTGCTTTTTTTAACTTAATCTCACATCCTCCCTGCCTCTCCTACTAACTATTTAGCTCAGTCCCACCCCCTTCCTCTTGTTTTCACTCCTCTGTTTATATTACTGTACCTTACACTCTGTATGTCTAGGCCTTTGTTCTTTTGTTTCTGCTAATTTCTTGATTTACTTGCATCTCCTGTCTATTCTACCCTTACAGCCAGCCTCTGATCTCAGATCCTATCTGTGTTTATCTGGGCCTTTGTTCTTTTGTTTCTCCTAATTTCTTGATTTACTTGCATCTCCTGTCTATTCTACCCTTACAGCCAGCCTCTGATCTCAGATCCTAGCTGCGTGCTTTTGTCTTCCCTTTAGCTTCCTTTCATCTCCTTCTGACCTGTTCCTACTTAGCCCCCCTTCCCATTTCTTCTCATGTTTTTATTTTGCATCTTAGACTTTCATCTCTAGTCCCCTTTGTCACCTTCCTACTTCACTTCCTGATTTTTAATTGCTCCACAGTGGATATAAATAATGCTTATGTTGCTCAGTTTTGCTATTCACCTGAAGAAGGGACCTGTGTGGCCCTGAAAGCTTGTGTATAATTCCATCCTTGTACAAGACATTTGTTGGTCCAATACAAGGTATCACCTTCCATCTTCCCCTGTCTTGAATCCAGAATGACAACAGAGCTAGCAGGAGGAAGACCAAATTATCTCCAGGGATGTTCGCTGTTGTCTTGCACAGGCTTGCTGCCGTCTGGGTGACTACAGGTGGCACTACAGCCAGGGAGCACACAGTGGGGAAGACACATATGGGATGCATTGCATGTCTGAATCCTTGGGGGGGAAGGGGACTGGGGGAAATGGCTCAAAAGGTTTTCTCCTGGCAGATGACACTACTACACCCAAGATGCCCACTGGCTGCCCAGTGTGGACCCCCAGACCCTGAGCTCCTCCTTTTCCTCCCCTAATCCAGACTCCTTCCTAAAGGGTGTGTCAAGTAGCCAACCCTGGAGGAGGTGCCTCTGATTGAGGATTGGAAACCTTACCTGGGTGGGGCCACACCTGGGGGTATGAAGGGAAGGAGGAGACATGTCTTGCGACTAGTGTCAACCAACTCCAGAGGTACAGCTGGCTAGGACCATTGCAGACCACCTGAAAAAGGTCAGGAAGGGGATTTCAAGGGTACTGCTAGAAAAACAGAAACCCCCCCCAAAAAACCCTAGGTCTGCTCTGTAACCATCAGGCTACGCTGCCTCTGTAAGTTGTGAATGGAAGTCTTGCACACTCTTCAGGATTACATTGCTGGCCCAAGATGACTGCATCATCTTCTTGGTAACCATTTGCAAAACAAACTGGGAAGCTTGACAGATTCTATGATTCTATGATGATATCCTGTGCACAGGGGAATGCATGGACAATAGGAATGTATGTCCTCCTCACAGTTGTAAGAATTGCTGTTAATCACACAGACCAGGACAGGATGGGTATTAGAGGTAATACATTATAACCTTACCTGGCTTTAAGTGCATTGAAGAGCCTGATTCCATCGGCTGGGCCACAGATTTGAATTACATCGTCTCTGGAGAGCTTCAGTAGGTCAGCGCCTGGGGGATTGCAGAAAAAAAATTGGTATGGCCTTGATGTCAAGGTTATTGGAAAGAAGCCCTTTGTGTTTCTTTAACATGATAATTACATGTTTTTGGTGTAGTATTATTTATTTGAATCTAGGATTACAAGTACCTTTGAACCAAAGCTCTTTTATAAAGGTTCCATGTCAGTTGAGGTACAATTCAAACAATACATTGAATAACAGTATAACAGTGAGTTACAGGCAGTTACATACAGTTTTATACATTCAATACAGTGGCAAAAATGCCAGGAGGAGGTCTGGTAACAGGGTTGACATAGTATGGAGGAGAGACACACTAGTGGGGAGCGGCCATAGGCACTTGTCAAATATCAATTAAAGTGCTACAGGGGAGTAGGGAAGGAGGGTGGGAGGAAGACGGGAGGATGAATGGGTGTATGGGAGAGGGAGTTGAGGGGGTGAGGGTTAAGTGCTAGGTGGAAAAAGCAAAGAGGAGAGGGGAGAACAATTAGGAATGACAGTTACAGGAGCTAGATGCAGACAGGATGTGATGGAGACTGGATTTGAATGGATCAAGCTTTGGCACTGAGACGATGTCAATGTTGAGACCATTGAATCAGCTGGGAGCTCTGTGCGCAAATGATCTTTGCCCTTGTGTGGTGCGGAAACGCGGGATATGCAGAAGCTGGGATTCAGAGGCCCTGGTGATGCAAGTAGTCTGCACTGGGTAGAGGAGAGCTTGGACACCTCGGGGAGCCAGGCCTAGTGTTATTTTCTCTGTCATAAGGCAGGTTTGGTACTTGATCTGGTTTGAAAGTTGAAACCACCCAGTCTGTGCCTAGAGATCACATGTGTGGGTGAGGCGATGGGTGCCGGTTATGAGACGGCAGGCTTTGCTTAGTGCAATGGATATGAGCCTGAGGGTGGTGGCAGAGGCAGAGCTGTAGATGATCAGGCTGTAGTCAATTATTGAGATTACTGCAATCCTTAAGGCATCTGAGGTAAGGTATTGCCTCTGCCTGAAGAGTAGGCCAGTGCGAGTGTTGGCAGCCTTGGCAATGTAGTCAATGTGTGTAGCATATGGTAGGTTACAATCGATGGTAATACCTAGATATTTAAAGGATTGAACCTGTTCGAGGGTTGCATCAAGGCAGTTTTTTATCATGATGGGACTGAGCCTGTGTTTGTTGTGTGGACTGCAGAAGAGCAAGGACTTTTTTTTTTTTGTAGTCGAGAACCAATTTATGTGTACTAAAACAAGTTTCAGTTGAGGTGAAGGCAAGCTGTAGATTCTTTTGAAGGTGGCCTGGATCCTTGTGAGTGGAGAGGATGACGGTGTTGTCAGCATGGAGGAGGATTTGTGCTGGACATGATTGTGGAAGATCATTCAGAAAGGGGCTAAAAAGAAGTGGCCCAAGAATGGAGCCTTGAAGAACTCCTGAGTGAACAGGACATGCATCTGAGAGAACATCAGCTATTTTCACTCTTTGGGAGCAGTTCTCCAAATAGCTGTTGAACCAGGTAGTGGACTCAGGTGAGAGCCCAAAGGAACGTAGCTGTGTGATTAATAGATTATGATGTACAGTGTCAAAAGCCTTGGTCAGGTCAGTGAAGACCGACCTGGTTAGGAGGCTGTTGCTCAGTGAGCTGTGGATAGCACCGGTGAATTCAAGTGTAACCCCCCTACAAATGGGGGTTTCCAAAAAGTCTTCCTTGAGCTTGCCTAAATGCTCACTACCAGGCTGGTGTCCTGCGTTCTAGCAGTTTAAATGTGATTACCAGAGCTTGTATAGCCTCTGTGTACTGTCTCTTTAAGAGCTGCCTAATTGCCGCTTAAGTAATCTGAGAGGGAGCTCTGTTGAAAGATGTAACTATTTACTGAAAACCATTTAGAATGATAATGATAATGTAGTTTGTCTAACCATCTTTCTTTGTAGCAAGGGCTGTTTTGTTTGTCTCCACTATCTTGGTCCTGGACTGCTAATTGGAACAATCAGTTCTGGTGCGAACTAAAATTTAGTCGGACTACAGGAGCTGTCTGAATTCAAAATCTATAGAAACATACAGTAGAAACATATAATTTGACGGCAGATAAGGACCGCTTGGCCCACCCAGTCTGCCCATTTCCCTACCTATGGATAAGCTGCAGATTCTAGTTAATCAACAGCTTATTTCCTTCTGCCCCCCACTAGAATTGCCTTATGACTGTCCCATGCATTCTTGAATTCTCCCACTGCTCCTGACTCCACAACCTCCTCAGGAAGGCTGTTCCATGCATCCACAACTCTCTCTGTGAAAAAATACTTTCTAACATTACCTCTGAGCCGTCCCCCCTCTATCTTCAAATTGTGCCCCCTTGTTCTTGCACATCTCTTCTTCTGAAAGATACTACCCTCTTGTACCTTGTTAATTCCCTTGAAATACTTTAAAGTTTCTATCATGTCCCCCCTCTCCCTCCTTTCCTCAAGGGTATACATATTAAAGGAAAACTACACCCAAAACTTGAAAAAATATATGCTGTGCAGGGTGTTTTAATTTGTATGTGAAGTTCTAGTGTTTCCTTCCCTCTGACTGGTATTAAGAGTTTTTGCTAAATTAGTCTGCTAGCTTTAGGGTAGTTTTACGACCCCTGGAGATCTCCATATCAAATAGGTTTATTGCATTTCTTTGTCCTACAATGCACCTTGTTTCATGTAATGGTGATGTAGCAGAGCCCATAAATCCAGCAGAAAGCATTGCATTACAATCAGTTCACAACAATAGAGATGGCTATATTTTAAAATCTGTAGAATTCAGCTTGGTGACCACCCCTCATCCTAAATGTTTTACTGTCCTGAAAAACTTTGCTGGTTGGTAAATTTTGTGCAGCTTGTAAAGCTTCCAAGATATTTAGTTTGTTTGGCATGTGTGTCTGAATGTTGGGTCTCTCTTACATCACAGTCACGTGAGACAAGATGCACTGTGGGAACAAGAAATACAATTACACTATCAGGTATGAAGATCCCCAGGGTCGAACTAGCATAAAGCTAGCAAGCTAATTTTGGAAAAACTCCTATTACCAGTCAGAGGGAAGGAAACACTAGAACTTCACTTACAAATTAAAACACTCTGCACAACATATATTTTTTCAAGTTTTGGGTGTAGTTTTCCTTTAAGCTGCTTTAGTCTCTCCTCTTATGTCTTCTGGTGCAGACCTTGCACCATTTTGGTTGCCCTCCTCTGAACAGCCTCCACTCTGTCTGTATCTTTGCGGAGATGGGGTCTCCAGAATTGCACGCAGTACTCCAGATGGGTTCTCACTAACTGTCTGTAGAGAGGGATAACAACTTCCTGTTTTCTACTGTTGACGCCTCTCCCTATGCATCCCAGTATCCCCCCAGCCCTCCTTACTGCCTTCTCACATTACTTGCCCACCTTTAGGTCATCTGATATAATTACTCCTAGGTCTCTTTCGATTTTTGTTGTTGTTTTTAACTCACCCCCCATTGTGTACACCTCCCCTGGGTTTTTGTTTCCCAGATCCATTACCTTGCACTTCTTTGCATTGAATCTGACCTGCCACGTATTTGACCATTCCTCCAACCTTGCCAAGTCCCCTTTCATTCTTTCCACCCCACCTTGTGTATCAACCCTGTTGCAGATCTTTGTGTCATCTGCAAAGAGGCATACCTTTTCTTCCAGGTGCTCTCCAATGTCACTTATAAAGATATTAAAGAGGACCGTCCCAGTACTCAACCTCATGTATCCCACTAGTTACTCTCCTTTCTTCACTGTGGACTCCGTTTACTATTACCCTTTGCATCCTGTTGTCCAGCCAGTTTTTTATCCAGGCTACCACCTTGGGACCCACTCCAAGGCTGGCTAACTTGTATATTAGTCTTTTGTGTGAGACTCTGTCGAATGCCTCGCTAAAATCTAGGTAGGCCATATCCACAGTCATAGGTGCCGGAACAGGGGGGGCCACTAGGGCCATGGCCCTACCACTTTCTTAAGTGGCCCTATCACTTTTTGCTATCATGGTAATATATTTAATAGGGGAAAATGTACCCATTACATCCTTGGCCCTACCACTTTTCAAACCGTTCTGGCACCACTGTCCACAGCCCCTTCCTGGTCTACTACTTTGGTCACCCAGTCAAAGAAATCTATTAGGTTCGTCTGACATGACCTTCCTGCTGAGAAACCATGCTGTCTTGGGTCCTCTGCCCCACTGGCCTCTAGGTACTCAACAGTTCTTTCCTTAAGAAGTGATTCCATCATTTTCCCTACCAATGAAGTCAAACTAACTGGTCTGTAGTTTCCTGCCTCTGCCCTGCTCCCACTTTTGTGAAGTGAAATCACATTTGTGCTCCTCCAGTCCTCAGGTACCACTCTATCCTCCCATGATTTGTTAAAGAGAGTAGTCGGTGGTGTTACTAGTTCTACCCTTAATTCTTTTATATAGGAACTGTGGTTTGAGTTTTTGCGCCTTTTTTGCAACTGAAGGGGGAGCTCTTGCTTTGACTGACGGCCAAATCAGCCAACCAAATCTTTTGGATTTTGGGGAAGTCCTGGGCTGCTTGCAGTTTTCAGTTAGAACTAAGCTGGAAGCTGAGCAAGAAAGATTCTGAAGTGATTCTGAGAGCAACCCTGAGTGGATTCGCATGGGAGAAGTATGAAAAGGCTGAGAGTTTGGCCTCCATGTCTGCCTGTTGGCTGAGAGTTTGGCCTCCATGTCTGCCTGTTGCTCCTGAGAGGGAGAGAAGAGAATTATTTTGGACTAAATCCAAGTTTGTGTGACTAAAGTAAGCTACTGAAGTGGGCCAGGCTCAACCTAAGAAGACCGAAGATTTTGCTGAATGTGATCGGCCTGTCAGGAGTTCCAGCTGCCCCTAAGCTCCCGGGGGGGTGTGCAGAGACTTTGCAATTGTGCCTGGGGAGCGCTTTGCCTGGTACAGTAGAATTCCCATACATGTAAATGTGCTATGAGCTGCTAGTGGGTTGTGAATTAGTTCCCCACTGTGTAAACTGTTTTCTGCTTGCTGGAAGCTGTATCCAGCCCAAAACAGACTGCATCTGAACTTGTCTCCATGCTGTCTGGGCTTTGCCAGACTGGCCCAGCCAGACTACCTACTGCACAGAGAAGCCATCGACGAGAGACCTGCCTGGAATCAGTCCCCCTGCTCCACGCTTGAACAGAAATGACGCCTCTGCAACTTGTGTGGGCCCTGCTTCTCCAGGCATTCCAGATCAACCACCTGCAGTCTCGATTTTCGTCCAGCCTGTGTCCAGTCTTGGGTATCGTGAGTAAATACCAGGGTAGCTCCCTACAACAACAGCTTAATCTGAGTGTGTCATCTGATTTTCTTGTTGTTTCGTTTCCTTTACGAACTGAGCCCTCTGGCTCCGGATTGCAAATATTGTGTACTGTGCATGTTGTGTTTTCCATCACAGGGCCCCAGCCAGCTGCAACCCCAGGCAACTGTCCTGGCTAGCCCATCTCTTCTCTACCTGGGTACCCAGAGGTGGACTGTGTGGGGGGACTCAAAGCGCATGCATAACTGCTTGACTGATATAACCTTTAAGCTAATTAACCTGATTTTGCTCCTCCATTGTTCAAGTCCCCTGAATAAATCAGATCTAACTTTTTCTGCATGTAGTCTGACTGTGGTTCCAGTTTGTGCTCACAGTACTGTACTGTTGCTATTTGCTGTGCTTAACCTTGTTTTACAGGGGGTCCCCAGGGTCGAGCCAGAAGAACCAGCCCTGGTGGTAAGTGCAAACAGTGTGGGTACTTGTGTGGTGTACCAGAGGTATTGTAAAAGTGATTATTGTACAGTGTTCAGGCCACTAGAGGGGAAAGAGGGGTGTTACAGCATCCCAGAGGGCTGTGCCCAGGTTAGCTTGACTACTACCAACCCTGACCTCCGGGTGGAGGCACCCGTTTCAGAACTCAGGCTCCTTAACCTGCTACTAGCTAAGCAGGCAGGGGTAGTAGCCCTTGGGATAGCGCTACCTAGGGGTTACACAAGGAGGGCCGATGTAGTACTGTGACCTGTACAGAAACCATGTTGTTGGGGGCAGAGGATCTTGTGTTTGTCCAGGTATTCCATTAGCTGGTCAGATACCATACGTTCAGTTGCCTTAGAGAAGGGGGGGGGGGGAGTATGGAGATAGGCCGGTAGTTCACATGCAGATCCTTGTCCCCACTTTTGTGGACCGGAGTTACTGTGGCTGATTTCCATCTGTTGGGGAACTGGCTGAGGGTGGGGGAGAGGTTGAAAATTTTTGTTAGTGGAAATAGCACTTCATCAAGGGTGAGGGACTCCAGCTTGAGGTCGAGTGAGTCCCCACTGGTTCTGGATTTGGCGATTACATTAGAGACGTATTTCCGGACCTCATGCACCCTGACTTCCTTAAAGTAGAATGGTGGGTGGTTGGAGGGAGGGTTTTGTGGGCTGGGAGTAGGAGAAGGAAGGTGGTCATCATTAAAGAAGTCTGAAAGGAAAACACTACTGAGGTCAGGGAATGCAGTATTGAAAGTATTTGCAATTGTGGTAGGGTCGAGAGTTTTGCCACCATCAATGACCAACATAGTAGGTGAAGTTTTTGGCTGCTTCCCAGTTACTTCTTTAAGATTGTCCCAGAAGGATTTTCCCTTACCCCAGGTGTTCATGGGGGTATCTCTGTAGTATGCATTTTTCTTCTGGTGGATTGATTTATTGCAGTTGTTTTGCGCCCGTTTGTAGTTCTGAATATTGGCTTGATTGCCAGTGGCCCATGCCTGAAGCCAGAGGAGGTCCCTTGCTTTCAGATCCTTGAGTAGTTCAGTGGAGCACCAAGGATTGCAAAGACCTTTGATTTTACGTCTTTTGAAAGGGGCATAGGTGTCACAGGCAGCATTGAAGGAGTTGATGAAAAAATCCAAGGCTGAGTTGACATCAGAAGCATTGAATATGGGAGACCAGTCAAGCTGTTGGAGGTGGGTTTTGAGGTGTTTCAACTGACCACGTGGGAGGGCTCTACTATTGATTAATTTAGGGGGGGGACTTGCAGAATTTATTTGACCATTCGCAGATGACTGGGAAATGGTCATTTAGTGTATCTGGAAGGATGGAAACATCCGAGATCTAGGAGGGATGGCTGGTCAGTATCCAGTCCAGGAGAGTGCTTGCACCAGTTTTATAATTATGTCTGGTGGGGGAGACTACCAGCTGTGCCAGGTTGGCTGCTGAGATGGCATCCTTGAGGGCCCCTGTGTCAGTGGCTAGCCAACTGATGTTAAAATCACCCATTAGGATTAACTCTGAGTGAGGGGGTTGGGCACAGATGAGGTCCAAGACTGAGTTGAGGCCTTTAGCTTGTTCTTTTGGAGGAATGTAAACAGCAGCAACAGTTAGTGCTTTGTTGTGAGCCCCCAGCAGAATTTTAATAGGTAGGATCTTCATAGAAGAATCCGAGAAAGGAGAAGGTAAGCGGTGACCCAGGAGAGTGTCTTTGAGATATAAAGCACAGCCTCCCCCTCTTTTTGTACTCCTGTCAAGTCTGAAGACATTATACCCTGGCATAGCAATAGCCGTGTCTGAAATTTTGGGTGATAGCCAGGTTTCAAAGAATGCAAGGATATACGAACATACGAAATTTGCCAACAGATAAAGGTCTAGAGGTCTATCAAGTCTGCGTGAATGTGCAGCTAGCACCCCTTATTCTGCAGCTGCCCCTCCCTTCCACCCTTCCCCTCCATTGACCATCCCCCTTGTTCTGTCCCATTCTCTTTTGAAGCAGCCCACTGTTCTAGTGGATACCACTTCTGCAGGTAACGCATTCCACCCAGCTACCACCCTTTCTGTAAAAAAGTGTCTCCTCATCTCCCTCCTGAACCTTCCTCCCTCCAGTCTCATGTCATGGCCCCTGGTGTCCCTCCCCTCCCTTACTTTGAACAGCCCCTCTGTACCTGTCTTGTTTGTTCCTTTCATGTACTTAAAAGGTTTCAATCATGTCCCCCCGTCCCTCCTCCCCTCCAGCGAGTGCATGTTCAACTCCCTCAGCCTCCTCTTGCATGATGAGCTCCCCAGCCCCTTGATCATCTTTGTCGCCCTGCGCTGCACCCCCTCCAGTAACTTAATGTCCCTCTTGAGATACGGGCGCCAGTACTGCATGCAGTACTCCAGGTGCGGTCTAACTAATGACCTATACAGTGGCAGAATCACCTCCTCTCTCCTCAAGGATATACTCATTGCAATGCAACCCAGCATTTTGTTGGCCTTTGCAGCTGCCTTCCTACATTGTGCCGAGTTGTTCATTGACCCTGTAATGAGCACCCCCAGATCCTTCTCCTCCTCTGTCTGTGCTAGCTACACTCTTTCCAGCTGGTAACTCCTCCTTGGGTTCTTCATGCCAAAATGCAGTACCTTGCACTTTTTGGCATTAAACCCCAGTTGCCAGGTGTCTGACCAGGTTTCAAGCTTTGCAAGATCATCCTGCAACCCCTACCATCCCCCTAGGTCATCCACCACCGCTCCCATCTTGGTATCATCAGCAAACTGACTGACCTTGTTCTCGATGTCCAGTGATATGTCTGCAATGAATATCCCAAACAACACTGGTCCCAACACTGAGCCCTGTGGAACACTGCTCGTCACTACCTTTGGGTGTGAGAGCTCCCCACCCACCACCACCCTTTGTTGCCTTCCCTGAAGCCAGTTCCCTACCCATCTCACCAGCTTTGCACCCGCCCCGTGCCTTCTAACTTACTTCCCAGCCTCCCATGCAGCACCACGTCAAATGCCTTACTGAAGTCCAGATACAGGACATCCACTGCATGGCCCGCTTTTTTTTGGCTCCTACCCTGTGGAATTCTCTACCTCATCGCATAAGGGGGTTCCTGACTGTGGAGAGATTCCAATCTGCACTTAAAACATTTTTATTCTCTTTTGCCTATCCTGAGAATTAGTTATGGATGTCTGTCATTTTTATTGGTTTTAAATATTTACTGTTTTAGTGTTTAATTCTGTAAAAGTGCTTTGGTATTTGTTTGAATTGTGCTTAAAACAAATAAAGCTTTTTATTATTATTGTTATCATCTTCATCATCACAGCACAAGCTTTCACCCAACCCACTTTATGCTTCTCATGTTAGTACATGATGCTGAGTGTAACCATTTGTTTTGGTTCAATCCATTGGACCAAGGACTCCAGAAATAACGTTTAGCTTTGCTCTGATTTGGTAATAGTTCAAGGTCTTGGCTGCAATAGTCATCTTTGACTAAATCTAGTTTTATTAATTGTTATTTTTAGGTACACCCCTCCTATGTTGTAACATGGGGTGATAAATATTGTATCCTTTGTATGTCACATCCTGTGAAACTTACTATGCATTAGAACCAAGGAATCTCACTAGATTTGCTCTGATCACCTGAGGAGCAAATAGTATTTGTGATGGCAGCAAAAGCAAGTACCAGAGAGCCTGCTTGGCAGAGTATGCAGGGTGGGATTATAACGGTTACAGCTAGGCGGCATTACTATAGAAGCAGCATTGCAGAAGTAATTTCACTTGGTGGGGAACTGCCCCCCCCCAATAAAAAGTATCCAGTTAGTGTATGGTAAATGAAGTGACCCTCAAGTGGAAAGGGACATTACCTGTGAAATTAGCAAACATCCGGCAGTAATTGGAAAACCGATTTTTTAAAAGCCACTGTTGGGTTTCGTGGATTGTTGCAGCGCAGTGAAGAGCCTGAAATGGACAAGGCAAAGTTTGTGATCGTGAGACACATACAAAAACTGAAAATAAAAAAAGATTGTTGTGCCATTGAGTTCTTTCCCCCTACCGACTAGTTGAACAAAACAATTGACGCCTTTCTTCCTCTGGGTACATCTCACCTTAATTTGAAGCCATAAACTGTTCAGCCAATATTACTTAAAAAAAAAAAAAAACAACCCCCCCCCCCCAAAAAATAAACTGTTGCAGCTGTTTTAAAAAGGCAAAGGGGCGTGGAGATTTTGAAAAATGACTATGGGAAAGGTACAAGGGACTGCAGCCACCACCAAATCAAGCATTGCATTTGACTTCAACAGAACTCAAATGTACAGCTTTCCAAACAATTTTGAAATTAAAACCATTCCATTACTAAGGTAATTTGCTTGAAGTCAAGTTCTTTGCCTTGGAATTCACCCGCCTTTGATGCTTTGGAGTAAACAAACATGTAGCCTCTATGTGAGTATAGAGCTATGACTGTGTGTGCATTTCTCTCTTATAAATATGTGATATACAGGCGTGAGCAGTGTGATAACCTGATTAATCTATATAATTGCTGTTTGACCTCAGGTAACTTCAAGAATAACATAAACACAACACCAATATAGCTAATTCTACAATGGGCAAAAAAAAAAATCCCTGAGTTCTGATTGGTCCATGTGTGCTTGGAACAGTGATGTTATCAACCTTATTTACTAATATTGTGGGGACTGGCATATTTGTCATGACAAAAATATTTCATAGTTAGGCAGAGAACAAGTGTCAGAACATCTCCTTTGTACTGTGGGAACATCTGTTTTACAATATTAGTTTTACAGTTTTAATTTTTTATGAGGAAACACACCACATGTGAATGCACTGCATCATGGGTATACAAATGCCTAATGCATAACACACTACAGTGATACCAGACAATTGTTTATTTGCATACCCATGATGCAGTGGCAGTGCTTTCACATGGGGAGTGTTTCCTCAACAATAAAAAAACAAACAAAAAAAAATGTTAAACTAATGCTATAAAAAAGATGTTCCCACAGTATAAAGAAGATGTAACACTTGTTCTCTGCCGAACTATGAAATGTTTTAGCCATGTAACATGTGCTCATTTTTTCCCCACAATATTAATAAATAAGAGCCATTGTATAATACCAATAATGCCGGCCTAGTGGGGGTGTGTCATGCTGGGATAACATCACTTATAACATGGGGGATATATGGAGTGGATAGTTAATTGGTCAAGTTCTAAACTTGACTGTGCATTAATACATGATAGACTGAATGTTGATGTGAGAAGGTATCACTTCTGGTTTTTGCTCTGATAGAGCGAATGTAAAAACAGCCATGTTTTTTTGTTAACTGTTAGTGAGCAGCTGTCTGGTACAACCTACCTGGCAAATGGATTGTGTACTCTGCTCACGCACTTGTTCTGTGGGTAATATACTGACATCTTGACAGCCACTGAAGTATGTGTGTCAGAGTTGTCTGGGAGCACGACGATCCACAGTGCCAGTTGAGCAAAATAATAGTGTCCCCTATCTCCAATCCTGCAGAAAGAGGGAGATGCCCCCCCCAGCAGAGGTTGGACTACTGTCCTCCATTCTCGTTGGATCCCCCCCCTTCCAACAGTACAGGTATGCAGCGAGAGGGAGATCGTAACCAGAGAGAGAGAAACTGAGAGAGTGAGAGAAGAGAGAAAGAGAGAGAGACAGATGTGAAAGACAGTGGTCCTGTACCAGATGCCCATAGCTCTTTTCTCTCTCTCTCTCTCTCTCTCTCTCTCTGCTGGTGTGTCCCCCATTTAAATTTTCTCTCTGGCTTCGAGGTATGCTGGCATACTTGTGGTTTCTGTTACCTGCCCCTGTACCGAAATGAAGATCTCAGGTCCCCGCGCTACTTTGCAGAGGGATAGATCGCATCTTGTAATTGACGCGGGGACTGAGTTGCACTGTTCTAGCAATGTCTACAGCCACAGAGGACATCGAGAGAAACAGACCTCAGACAGCGAGAGAGAGAGATAGATACAGAGTGAGAGAGGCAGACAGTATGCTCCTTCATCAGATGGCAGTAGTTCTTTAGTCTCTCTGCTGCTGTTTCCTGTTTGATTTTCTCTCTCTGTCACTCTCTCGGAGGACTGCTAGCATAGTTGTGCTCCATACCCCACCCCCCGGTGATCTGCGGTACTAGTGCCACCTTACAGGGAAAAAGAGAGCATCTTACAGTTGGAGTGAGCTGCACTATTCTGGCAGCGTCTACAGTGACACAGTGCAGGAGGCACAGATCGAGGATACACTGTTTGCAGCCACACCGAGTGCGCTCTGGTAGGTGTGACAGTGTTTCAATCAAACTTTGAGATGGAGATCAGGAATGGCACTGGTGAAATTCTGCTGAGTTGTGTGTGTGTCTGTCCATCTCCCTCTCTGTATCCTTGGCTTCCTGCATTTTTTCATTGGGGGGGCCCACACAGTACAGGATTTAGCCAATACCAGAATGTCTTTTCAGCACAACAAATGTCAGAAATCCTGTCACTACTGGATTTCTGATATTTGTGTGTATGGAAAAACAGTGACATATGCATTATTTTTTAGGGACTACTTTTCTTGGTGGCAGGATACAGCCACTTTTTTGTCTTTGAAATAGGGAGAAACGACCTTTATGTTGTTTTTTTCCTTCATTTTGAGTAAACCCCATGTTATAAGTGCAATAACCCACTCCAGGGTGTGCAGGTATTGGGGATTAATCAACACTCTGGGTGCTGTGAGAGCACTCAGGCTGTGCCCTTGTGCCTCACAATGTACCCGGGTGTTGATTAATCCCCAATACCCGCACACCCTGGAGTGGGTTATTGCTTACTTCTCAGGAGTTGGATACACTTGGCCTGTGGCCTCATGCCCAACCATATGAGGTGTGATGTTATCCCAGCATGACACACACCCTGTTGGGCATTATTGCTTAAATCAGGCATCACGCAAGCTCCCTTCTGCATGATGCTTTTATGCAATAAGAGCTATTAAAGGGACACTGTCAACCTGTTTTTATCATATAATTTCTAGTTAAAAACTCACATTTTATGATTGCTTACCTTCTCTAAAATTCATTGATGTTGCTGTTTGTTTTGTCTGTCTCCTTGTTTAGTATAACTGAAATGCATGCTAATGTATATTTATAAACAACCTTGTATTTGTTTACAATCCTGGATCTGTTCTTACTGCATAATTTCTGAGCATTAGAAACACCCCCCAAATAGTGCAGTCACTCATGAGACAGTAGTCTCCTAAACTCCCACTGCATTACAAGTGGATAGATTGTGTTGTGCGTGTCCCCAGGTCCAGGAAAGATGCAGCGGGAGCTGATAAAGGAATGTAAACAAACCTGTGCTTGTTTGGTAACACCAGGATGGTGGGCAGTCTGTTTTTCACTTTTACTAAGATAGAAAGAGCCAGAATCAAACTGCAAGCTACATCAGCAATCCTTATGTCTCCTCCAAATATGTTGGCGATCATAAAATGTGTTTTTCAAACTAAGGACACTTTGAGACCTAAGGGGGTTGACAGTGTCCCTTTAATGACAGTGAAATGATATGTTGTTAAATTTTTTTTTAAATAAAGTGTAAAGGACTTTATGTGTAGTAACTAATGTGCCTCCGATTTATTGTGTGGTAGCTACGTGATTTCTAAGGACAAAGCAGCACCCCAACATTCCTGAGACCTGCAGCATGTTCCAGGATTGGTGCTAGCTGCATTTATGAATAATTATCTGGGGAAAACGGCAGTGCCTTTTAGCGAGAGCGCAAGATGCCTACACTCCAAGCATATGAAATGGTTGTATTTTACTTTTGAAAAATACTGCTGTATTCATTTTGTAGCCCCCTTTTAGTTAAAAAATGTATTCAGAGTTCCTTTTTAAGGAGTGAATGGGGCCAGGAGCTAGCGGAAATGGAGCGGCTAAGCGCACTGCAGTTGAGTGCAGAGCCATAGTTAGAGGAGGCGAGCTGGAGGGAGGAAGTAAAAGGAAATAAAGAGAAATGTTTTTTGGCATTTCAGTTTGGTTTCAGAATGGTTTCTGGACTTTGAAACGAAGTGGAAATTATCAAAAGGATTGGTGCGGCTGAGTGAGTGCAAGCTCACAGCAAGGCAGGCAGCAGGTGGCAGGGAAGCCAAAGTAGTTTTTTTCTGATCAGGCTGCACTTTGAATTTGAAGGGATAAAAAGCTGTATCAAGACAGAAATGGCATTTGTTAATTTGTATGGGACAGTTGGAAACTGCTTCGAGGAGATGCTTTTTTTTTTTACTGTGTATTTCAGTCTGGGATGTTATTATGGAGCTGTGTAAAACACGTGTGCTTAGTTTTGAAATTCATATGGAAATGAAAATGGAACAAGTAGTGCCAGCCGTCAGGGTGTACGTCCTATTGATAATGAGTTTACTGTATGTATAAATGTAAGATTTTACATTTATACACATAGTTGCGCAGATAAACAGATTTATGCATCCCCCTATATACCCCTCAATGGCCATCTGGCACTACTTATTACGCTTTAATTTCCATTTGAATTGCCAGCTAAGCACACATGTTCCACACAGCTCCATTATAACCTCCCAGACTGAAATACAAAGTAAAAAAAAACAATCTCCTCTAAGCAGTTTCCGACTGTCCTACACAAATTAAAATATGTTATTTCTGTCTTGATAAAACTTTTTTTATCCCTTCAAATTCAGACCACAACCTGATCAGAAAAACTTACTTTCGCTTTTCCTGCCACCCACCTGCCTGCCTTGCTGCGAGTTTGTGCTCTCTCACTCAGCCGCATCATTTCTTTTGATAACTTCCACTCAGTTTCAAAGAAACCATTTGAAACACCAAAATGCCTTTCTTTTTATTTCATTTTACTTGATCCCTCCAGCTCACCTCCTCTCTAACTGCGGCTCCGCTTCCCACCGCTGACGGAGTGGGCGATGATGAGTTTAAAGTGTCACCTGATGGCTGCAGCCATGACCTAGATCTCATCGGGGGGGCGGGGAACTTATCTTTGTCCCTCTGCTTAGGCTTGCAGCTGCTCAATGATGACTTTTCTTTGGATTTCGATGGCAGCGATTTGGTCAACAGGCAAGCGATGCAGATCTTTCATGCATTTGTTCTTTCATTGCTGCCAAGCTTTTCTTTAAAAGAAACTTTTCCGGCGCTCCTTTCCTATGTCACCTGGTAGAGGAGTTGAATCCCTTGCAAACCTCACAAGCTTTCACATTGTGAGCGAGGACCCAGGCAACAGTCACACACACACACACTTCTCATCCTTGTAAATCTCTCTCAGCACTCAGAGTACCAAAACAACTTTGACGGCTCCTTTAGTGGCATACAGAGGCACCAAAATCACTAACCTAGTGATTATTTCTGAGTTAGAAAATAATAAAAGACAGCGACAAGTGGTCGACGTTTTCATGGCAGGTCAGATGAGTATGATCAGCAGTGGGAAAAGAACTGAGGAGAGATGGGGCCACCCACATTTATGTAGACGCTGGTGCATGACATCATTGTGGGTGGTCCCTGGCTTGAAGAAGTTTCTGTGTGGTCCTAGCGCTGATGCGGGATGTAGTTCCAAAGGTGCGGCCTGATGAAAGAGATTCTCTTGAAGATCTACTGTTACACTAAGTACGTATCTGCTCTTTTTTTAAACAAAATGGGGGCTATAAAATTAATACAGCAGCACTTTTCAAATGTAAACTAAAACCATGTCATATATATATATATATATATACACATATACATATATATTGATCACAGATGGTTTGTGCTCTTGCTAAGAGGTGCACTGTTTTTTCCCAGATAATTATTCTTAAATACAACTAAGCACCAATTGCACAACGCAGAGCAGGCGTCAGGAATGTCAGGATGCTGTGTTGCCCTTAGCAACCACGTAGCTACCACACAATAAAGTGAAGGTACACTAGTTACTTCACCTAAAGTCCCGTACAATTTATTTATCAATTTTTTTTTTTCATATTTCGTTATGCCCCTGCACCCAGCACCCTTCTGTCTGGTCCCCGCAGCCCCATCACCCCAGCATCCACTGGACTTGCCTCTCTCACACTAGTGAGGTGCCAGCTAGCTTTGTGTGGAGCCTGTGAGGGGTCAGTTTCATCCTGCCGGACGACATTTCTCCTCCATTTTCCCGTTCCCAGAGTGCGGCACAGCAGTGTGCAATCATGCCAATGGCCAAGCCGTGCATGCTTCCATACACAGCATGCCAGGCATCTGCCCCCTATGTGTGGACCCACTGTGCCAGCCCCCGGCCACTGCTAGGGATCAAGCAGGCAGCAGACTCCTTCCCCACCCCTTCCCAGAAGAGGAGAGGAGAGGAGAGCTGTCCTTCAGATGCTCGATCCTTTCCCTCTCCAGCCAACCCCCGGTGGCCCGCTTGCACTGCAAACTCGGGTCACTTGCATGGTAGGAAGTAAGGCATGATGCCTCAGCCCTCCACGCCACTGGGCCGTCCTGTCCCGCACAATTAAAAAAAAAATTGCATTTTAAAACAATGTATGATTTCAGTGTCATTCATAGCTCCTACACCTTAAGTGAAACATGCAGGCGGGAGCTTGTGCGATACCTGATTTATCTATACTCATGCTGTTTGACCTCAGACACCTCACGTGTTGCTTACACCACTTGTGATGTTACCCAAGGTCAAACTGTACATGTATGGATAAATCAGGTATCGCACCGCTCCTCCCTGAATATCCCATTCATATGGATATATATATATATATATACACTGTATATATATATATGTATATATATACACTGTATATATATATACATATATATATATATATATAGACAAGAAAACAAGGTGCTGCATCAGTGTGTGGTCTGAAAACAAAACAAAATGGTAATATTAAATGGCATTGCTGAAAACAGAAAATACAGCTAGAATCAAAGTTTTGACCATAGGTCTTCTTCAATAAGAATCTAAAACAGAAAACCTTTGCCTTTTTTCTCTTTTAGACCCCAGAAGCACTGGCAGTGGCCATCCAAAGCTCCATTGTCAGCATCATAGACTATGGTCTTATCATATATGGGTCTGCAACTACCTCTGCTCTCAAACGTATCGCAACCTCCCTGAATAAGGCCTGTTGTCTCATCACTGGCTCACATCGCCGCACCCACACTTGTGACCTTTATTCCCAATCTGGATGGCTTCAACTGGACAAATGCATAAAATACCAAACCTGCATCACGGCCAAGAAAATTATAATGGGTCTGGCCCCACCTGGTGTCTGTGCCCTCCTTAAGCCTAGACATAGGAACGTCACTACAAGGAGATCCAATTCCCATCTACTACATATCCCACGATGTTGGATGACCCAAGGACAAAGATCATTTGCCTATCGAGCATCCAACTGGCTCAACTCTCTTGGCAGTGACATAGCGACCGCTCCAACACTTGGCCTCTTCAAGTACAAGCTGTGCCTCTCACTGCTTGTATCCTGTGATTGCCCATCTTAACATTTCCACCATTCCAGCTGCAAATGCCCCAGCACCCAGCACTTACAATTAGTCTTTGCACCCCTAGCACCTTACCTGTCATATTCCCTCGACAAGGCCCCTGGCTGCACTGTCTCCCACCTAAGTCCCACCTCCCCTTATCTCCACTCCTGCCCCGCCCCAACCACCTCCTGTACTCCCCTCACCCCTGCACCTCCTTCTCCCTTGATCTCCCACCGCCTTCCCCACCCACCCCCTTGTCTTGCTCATACCTCATGTCTTTGTACTGGTTATTACATGTCTGTAAGTCAATGACTATATGTTTGTAACTAAAATGATGACTGTTGCACGCTGATGTGGAACCTTTGTAAAAGAGCCTTGGCTCAAAGGTATTGTAATCCTAGATTGAAATAAATGAAAAAAAAAAAATAGATAATTCCTGCAGAAGATCTATGGTCGAAAGGTTGATTCTATTTTCTATTTCCAGCATGTATTTAATACTGTATCACCGTTTTGTTTTTTTCTCTTTTTCTGTGAGCTCTGACCCCAGATCCCAAAGCAGCCCTGCCATTGGTTGATGCTTTTAAATTTGAAGGATAGGCCCAGCAGAGGGAGAAACAGATAAACAGAAGGTGACTTCATTTTTTGAGCTCACCTGTAATTATCTTCCTGCAAAAATGAAAAAGTGAAAATAATACAGCAGTTTAACAATACTACTAGCATCATTAAAGCATCAGTATTTGTTAGCTGGCAACAAATGTCATCCTATAGTGTTTTTAGTCATAATGCATATTTGGGCAAAATGTAAATATTGTGTGGCCTGCCGGTGCAATGGTAGCGCTACCGCCGGTGACACTGATGACCCAGGCTCAGGAATGAGCCCAAGGAGTCGGAAGGGTGGCCGGGGGAGAGGAGGCTGAGCATCCCTGTGACCGCTCGCCTTCTCTGGGGGGGGGGTAGAGGCTCGGCACCTCACTGGCCTCAGGTGGAGGCCTGAGGTACAGCAAGCACCTAGCCAGTCGCAGGGGGAGGGATGTGATGGACATTGGTGGTTATGCCTTGACATTAGGGCACATGTCACATCCATGAAAAAAGGAAAATAGCTCTCCAGGCGTCGAGAAGATGGAGCGCTTGGGCAGACCCCACAAGCTCACACCTGCCTGTCCTAGCCAGACCCAATGAGACTTGAATAGTTTGTGGTGTAGAAGCCCCACCTCGTCCCCGCCTGGTGGGAAGAACCATCGCTCCATGGGGGTACTGGAGGGCTCCAGGTAAGGTGCAAGAAGCAGAGGCAGACACCATAGGCGACTCCTGATGGTGCATGGCTTGAAGAAGCTAGGGAGGAGGAATAAACTAATATTTAAAAAAAAAATTAGCTATCCCAATTTTTAGGGTAGGTTAAGCACACCAAAGATGTGTGACTCAAAAAAAAAGTGAGTGGGTGGGCTACTCAGTACACCAGAGACTTTCATTTTAGTTCCAAGCACATTGCAGAATATTAAACATTTCAGTATCATAACATAGATCCACACGTACACAGATACATAGACGTTGTTGGCAGATAAGGGACTTTGGCCCACCTAGTCTGCCCATTACTACAATTTACTGTGCTTGTTCAAGCTTCTCTGGAACTAGGTTATCCCTTTCCCCCTGACTACCAGGATCCCCTTATGCCTATCCCATGCATTCTTAAATCCTGTAATCATTTCTTCCCCCCACCCACCTCTTCTGGCAGGCTATTCCATTTGTCCACCCTCTCTGTGAAAAAGCGCTTCTTCATGTTTCCTCTGAACCTCTCTTCCTCCAGTTTCCTCCCATGTCCACTAGTCCTGGAGCATCTATTTCTTTGACAAACTTTGTTTTCCTGCACCTTGTTTTTCCCTGTGAGGTATTTTTATGTCTCAATCATGTCCCTTCTCTCCCTCTCCTCCAGGGAGTACATATTTAAGTCTTTCAGCCTGCCCTTGTAGGGTTTGTGATGTAATCCTTGCACCATCTTAGTTGCCTTCCCTTGAACTACCTCCACCCTGTCTATGTTCTTCCGTAGATAAGGTCTCCAGAACTGGACACTGTACTGGAGGTGTGGCCTCACTAATGTCCTGTATAGTGGAATTATGACCTCTCTTTTCCTGCTGGTGATACCCCTGCCTATGCATCCCAGCATCCTGTTTGCTGTTCCTGCTGTCTTGTCGCACTGACTCCCTACCTTGAGGTCATCAGAGATAATGACCCCTAGGTCCCTTTCCTGCTTGGAGCATTCTATGACCTTCCCCCAGCTGATAAGTTGTTCTGGGGTTTTTGTTCCCCATGTGCTTTATCTTGCACTTTTTTTGTGTTAAATCTCAACTGCCAGTCCCTTGACCAGTCCTCAAGCTTCTGCCAATCTCTCCTCATTCTCTCCATACCCTCCGGCGTGTCTACCCTGTTGCAGAGCTTTGAATCATCAGTGAACAGGCACAGTTTCCCTTCTAGGTCCTCTGAAATGTCACTGATAAAGATATTGAAGAGGACTAGTCCCATAACAAAGTTAAAAACTTGGAAAGAATTGCAACCTTTGCCAACTCCTTGTCAGCAAGGTTTATGAATACCAAAGATGAGAGCAGCAGCGTGTCGGGGAACGGAGCTCACGTTGGAGTGTGTGGCTAATAAACTGTGTCCTCCAACTGGATTACAGATACCCCACAAAGATCAACAAACTGAAGCAGTTTTACTTCCAAACAGCCATGCTTTAGGAGCTTGTCAAAAACAGTCTCAGAATTTAAACTTGGGAAAGTTTTTTAAAGCAAACTTGACACTCTCACCTTTGGTTTTCATAAACTGTGCTGACAAAGGGTTGGTAAGGGTTGCAGGTCTTTCCAAGTTTCTTAATGTTGTTATGCTACTGCAGTGTTAAATAATAAACTGCAATGTGTTTGGAACTAAAATGAAAGTCTCTGGTGTATAGAGTAGCCGACCCAGTCACCCTTAGTTTAGAGGGACATATCTTTATGATCTCTGATGTGCTTAACTAGCCTTTGTCTATCCCAGGTGGTGCACCGTAGCACTTGTGAGCACCTCAGCATCATGTTTCATTGTTATTTTGTTTCTTAATTTTTTTTTAGTTTTATTTAATTCCTAAACTGAAATATGTGGTTTTGAAAATGTTTAAAGTTAAGTTCTTGCCCTCTTGCCATGCCCACCATAAAAAAAAAAAATAAACATCTTGGTGCGGTGATGTGCTGTTTGGCATCAGAAACGCGTGCGAACACCATCCAGTTCAGCCACAGTATAAACCTAGTTTGAACAATCAAAGGTACCTCAACAGAAGCATTTTATTAAAGATTGCTTGTAGAAGCCATATTTATTGCCTCCAGTCATTAACTGCAAAACCGGTAACGAAAGTTGCTTTGAAAATGGCCGAGGACATCAAAAATATGCTGAAGATGATTCTGACAGAAATACCTAATTGCAAAAAAAAGAAAAAAGGAAGAGGGCTAACAAATACTACCGCTTTAAAGGGACACTATCGACCCCCCTTAGGCCTCAGACTGACCCTAGTTCAAAGTACACATGTTATGATTGTTCACATTCTGTAGCATGTGCTGATGTAGCTTGTAGTTTGATTCTGATCCTTTTTTTTCCTTTTAAACATGAAAAACAAAATTGCCCACCGTACTGGTGTTACGACACCAAAATGTGTTTGTTTACATTTATTAATCTACTCCCAGTGCATCTTTCCTGGACTTTGGAACACCCTCAACACAGTCTAGCCACTCAGAATGCAGTGAGAGGGGACTACTGCATCATGAGTGACTGCCCTACTTAGGGGTGTTCCTAATGTTCAGGAAGTATGCAATAAAAGTCGATCAAGGATTTGAAACAAAACAAGGCTGAGTATAATGACACCATTAGCATGCACTTCAGGTCTTACTATGAAGAGAGGCTGATTAAGTAACCAGCAACACCAGTGAATTTTAGAGCAGGTAAGCAATCATAAAATGTGAGTTTTCGACTAGAAATAGTATGATCAAAAAGGGTTGAAAGTGTCCCTTTAAATACTGCTGATTTATATTCTCTGAGCAGAGCTGTAATGTAAAACTGATTAAGCAGGATAGCCTGCTGCCTCAAAAAGTGTTTTTTATAAAAAAGGGGAAGGCCCTAGGGGATTCCCTTAGGGACAAATATTTAAAACATTTACATATGCGTGTTGGTTGTTCATGTCAGTTTTTGAAAATACCTGTTATGTTTTGGTAGAAGACACTCCTTCCCAGAACTTCTAGTGACATCACTAGAACATACAGCAGCTATTTATATATGTTATGGTGGCACCCCTGGAGACCCCATGACAGTCATTATTCTGACGGTGTTTTAGAATGTGCATAGGCAAGCAAATTGCACAGGTAAATGTTTTGCATATATGGCCCTAGGCCTTTCTGTGTGGCTGGCGTTACAAGATTGGGAGGCAAGATAGAATGTCCAGCTGAGTGATGAACAAGGCTGAGTCCTTGTGGAAGTATAGGAGTTGGTGGTGGTGGTGGTGGTGGGGGGGGGGAGGGCTGAGCAGTGAGGAATGCTACTTAAGGCCCTCAAGCTGTGTGACATACAACTGCCAATTTCAAACATTTTAAAACTTCAAAAGAAAAAAAAAAACTTACACAAAACTGCCCACATGGGATGGAATTAAGCAATGGGCATATGGTGTTTAATTCTGCTAGACCAGCCTACTCCTTGTCTGTTACAGTTGCTATTTCTGCTTCATTTTCACATACGCATCATGGGAGGGAGAGCGAGACAGACGCTCAGACCTCATGTGGCATAATTTCCCCAAAACCTTTTATGCACTCTTCATATATTTTTGGTGCATTGCAGAAGCATGCGAGAACAGGTTAGAGGGGGTGGTTGAAAAACAAAACAAAAAAAAAAACACATATTGATATTTAGAAGTCTTAATTCTCTTTTTGTTAGTAGTTAGTGATTTAAAAAAAAACAACTCTTTAATCAAATAACGTGTTTGTTAGAATGCAAATTAAAGCAGCAGCATTTTTTGTCCGAAAAACATGTCATCGTGTTTTGGGCAAACAGTGTATTTCTTGACATTCTTAGATTCATCCTCAGTGAATCTGTAATTTTCTCAGGTATTTTAGAAAAGGTTTTACAGCTGAATGTGTTAATTAATGACTTAAGTCATTAAAGATGGCAGCCAGTCGCAATTTTTAAGAATCTCTTCCATTGAGGTTACCTGCTGAATGAACATTCATATTATGGATGTATTTGGACGGTGCTATCACACATTGCTAAGGGCAAATAGCACTGTCGCAAGGTATTTCATTTTTTTCATGGTGGGCACAGCACAGGACAACAGTGGGAACTTTAGAAAAAAAAACAACTTAAAAATCCCATATTTTAGTTCAGGATTGAAAAAATTAAAATGGGTATACTGATGTTTTTGTCAGAAAGATATTATTGCTGAAGAAAATCTACATGGTGGCTAACAAATATTGCTGCCTTAAAAACTGATTGGCTCTTAAAGGGGCCTAAGAAGCACTGAAGCACTACCCATCGACATTTACATCCCCCTGGCCTTTTTCTATATATCTCTCTGCTTTTTTTTCTGCTGTATCCCTGAGGCCCGATTCACAAACAGCAGTGCAGGGCTTGCATCAAGTCCTGCATCAGACTGATATCTATTAGGGAGACTGAAACTCAGAATCTGGAAACTGATAGGACCGAGTTCAGTCTCCCAACACCCACATGCCCAACAGGAAGAAAGTCGATGCCGACAGGGATAAGGAAGCAGATGTGGCAAACTGCTACACTGCCCCTAGCCAGGCACAAGGGACTAAAAAATGTGGAAGCTGGCCGAGCTGCTCCCATGACGTGGAGGTCTACGCCATTAGCAGCTCAGCCAGCATAGTCTGGTAGACCTGGGTTCTGTTCCTTGTCACCAGAAATTTTGTTGGCACACTGTTTCAACCCCCCATAACGTTTTTTTTACTCTGAGGTCCACTCCCCCTTGGAGTTGGTTCTTTAAGTTATGGGGAGGTGTGGGGGCAGAACCCCACATGCAGGGAGGTGTGGGGGAAGAGTCCCCTGCATTGCATGTAAGTTCCTTGCGGGATACCAAAATTCAGTCTCCCAAACTCGGTCTTGTAGAGTTCAGGATACTGAATTTTGGTCTTTCAAAATATATCCATCAGACCCATTTTCTGGTGCAGCTGCATCAAACACTTCACAGCAAAATATGCCTGATTCAAGATCAGGTGCATTTGCGACACTTTTCCCTGATTTATGTCAGCTTGTGCCGAATCTTTGGTGCAAGCCCCATTAAATGAGTACCCAAGATTGTTGCAAGTTAGATGAGAAAAAGCTGGTCTAACTTGCATCAATCAGTGCATGGGATTGAGAATCCCGATCGCTGGCTGCGGAATGCCACAAGCCCAACGCACCGTATGTTCGCACCTGGGACTTGCAGCATTCCCAGAATGTTTGTGAATCAGGTCCCTGTTGTTTAAACCAGCTCTGTAGGTAGCTCCTGTACTGTGCTATCATAAATGCTCTAACTAGTGACATCATCTGTTGATATCAGTCAGTTGCTCCAGCAGCTGATACCCAAGGCCATTGAGTTGCATGGTTAATATTGCTTGGATAATATGCAACAGAATTGGTATCACCAATTTTCTCTGATACCAGATGGTGTCAGATATCTTGGTTATCCAGTTACTGAGTCCTATCACCTAGTATCCAATTGGATACCAACTGTTCGACATGACTCACTGAGATCCAAGGTAGACACCTGACCTCGGATACTACTATCCAGCCTCTGATCTGAAATCCCACTGGGTCTGATAGGATCTCAGATCCAGAGTCAGATAGATGAACTATCCATTAGATCCCATTAGAATAGGGAAAAGCATTATCTGAGTGTCACTATGTGTGTTGAAGTAATCAGATGCCACGTTTCAAGATTGAAAATTCCCTGATTTTAGCTGTGGTTGCTAGTCTAATTGTTGGATTATACTGGGATTTTACAAATCACATATATATATGTAATAGATAACCCACTGTAAGGTGTGCAGTCGCACTCTGATATACGCACACCTTGGTGTGCGTTGTGATACACGAGGCCACAGGCTGAGTGCGTTCAGCCACCCAAGGTGTGCGTATATCAGACTGCGAATGCACAGCCTACAGGGGGTTATCTATCTTATAAAATTGCTAAAATGGTTTTGGAAGGGGATGAAAGTGCAGGTGTGTGGTTGAGCTCTGATATACACACGGTCATGTAATGTGTTTCAGCCAACTAGCAGAGAGTATTTTCCCCTACCCATTTTATAAATATATATATATTCAGAATTGAATAAATCTAAATATTTAGCAAATTAAATAAAGCAACATAAAAATAATACAGGAGATAAAATATAGAAAAATCCATGTTCTGTAAATTTACTGCTGTGGTATAAAATGCCAAATTCAGTGAACTTCTTTGTGTCTACCAGTGTACAGACAGTCCAAATTCTGGAATTTTAAGCATTGCTGTGCCACAGACTAATATCTCTGCAGATTTCCTATATGTTCTAATTCTGTCGGCAGTCTAAGACTTAAAAAAAATCCCCTCCCCCGCTTCCCCTGTGAAATAATTCAGTGGCTTGCTGATACTGCTACTTGTATGAGTTGCTGTTTCTTTTTCTTTTTTTTGTTAATTCAGCTTTGTGGCACCCAGCTCCCACCTACACTTGATATCAGGCCTTCCTCCAGCTTCCCAGTTGCATTTGCCACTCCCCTGCCCCCGTGGTCACACCAACCAAGATCCACATGGAGTGGGACCCGAGAGTGCTGGTGTGGTGCGGTCATACATGATGGCTGGTGCGAAGAGTTTTTTTTTTTTTCTGTTTTTCATGACTCCGCTCACCACCCTCACAGTGTTGTGCAGCACATCTTTAGGCCATGGTAACATGTAGTGTGCCTCTGCGGAGGAGGCAAGCTCCCTGGTACATTGCAGGGGTTGCTGGTGCAGCAGAACGCAATGCTTTCTGTCTCCTGACTGGGAGTTTTTCCATGTGCCCCCCCCGGACTGCCCGTCTGGCTCCCGAGTCTGCTTCTGAACTTGAGTTGCCAGTGTGAGAGCATGACATGCTCTCCACTGGGCCACTGGCAGCCCTTTGAGTTACCATTTCAGTGAACATTGAGGATCTGCTCCACTTTTATGGCTGCAGGGTGGAGCCTTGTATGCCATCTTGCTATCACAGAGGGAGAAGGCAGGTGACACTCCGAACTAAATACACAAAATGTAGGAGCTGAAGAACAATTCCTCCGCTAGTTGAAGCACTCCGCTGTTTCCAGTACTCCCCTCTGCGAGCCCACTGGCCTCCCCCCTCCATGGGCACACTATTTTCTGTCCACCTGGCACTAAAAGAAGAGCCTGCTGTTCCTAAGGTGGATGCCGTGATCTCACTGCGCATGCGCAAGTATGTAATTGATAATCGTGCATGAGCACTATGGTCACCGCAGCCATCTTGGGCATGGTGGGCTCTTTCTCGTACATGTGCAATTATTGGTCACTGTGCATGTGTGAGTACCATGCAAGTACAGCATCAGCTGTGGTGGGAGCTCTGAGTACTGTTTGACTTGGGCTCACTACTGCAGCCGTGTTGACTCTGACCAGAGTTTGTTATTAATGTAGCAGCCAGTGCAGGCAGCATTATCAGCAGCAGGAGTCACTGCCTGGTTACACCTGTTGATGTCACTGGTTAGGGCAATTAAAAGATGATACATGGTGCAAAGGTAAAGGTAGGAGGGATTCAGAACTCAGTACAGAGGAGCAGGAGACTGCTGCTCACGGTTGCTGGTAAAATCGCGTTTGCTTCAGTTTCATAAAAAACAGGACATGGCTCAGTGCGACATGGGAGTGAGCCCACAGGAGCCCCAGCATGTTACACCTCCGCTCTCTAGTGCTTTGTGAAGGCGAGCAGCAGTCATCTTCTCTGTGTTGAATGCTGCATTCCTCGTACCTTTGCAGTGCTTCAATGGGGGATCTGCAAGCACAATGCCTGAAGCAGCAGCCTCTTCACTTGCAGATGATACACTCACAGAAGGGGAAGCCCTACAAGGAAAAGCCTCAACATGTGCACCTTAGAGAACAAGAGAGCCAGGGGAGACATGACTGAGACCTTTAAATACCTCCAGTGGGTAACAGGGTGGAGCATGGGGAGCTTTTTAGGTTGAGCACAAATGTGGTTACAAGAGGGAACACAATGAAGTTAGTGGAGAGGAGTTTCAAGAAGGAGGTGAGGAAGCATTTGTTCACTGAAAGGGTGGTGGATAGGTGGACTAGGCTGCCTGGAGAGGTGGTGGGGGAAGAGACAATGACAGGATTCAAGCATGTGTTAGGCAGGCACATGGGTATCATTAAAAAATAATAATAACACCTCTGTCCCAGAGCAAAGTTTCTTCACAAACACTGAGCTACATGACTACTGGGGAGCAAAAATGCTTTAGGCATCTTGAGTCTTGGTGTACGTGCTTTCCAGCCACCTGTAGTGTCTCCTGTTATAAATACTCAGCAGGCTTTTTATCTTCAATGCATCACACTGGTGGGCTTAGCACTGTCTCTTGGAAGTGCTGCATCAAAAGCATATGTGGAGGAGCCCAATCCCAGGAAGCTCATGCATAGGGACGGGCACACTGTAGAGCTGATGTGCACAGCTCCTGGCCAGTAAAAGCACAGCCCCATCCAGCCAAACACAGCAAGGCCTCAGCCAGTCATTGTGGGGCCTTGGCAAATGCCAGTCATTCACTCACCGTTCTGGCTTGAAGGGGACAACAGCTGTTTGTTGGGGTCTAGAACAGGGGATCCAGGGAAAAAAATGAGAATAAGATAATTATTGAAAAAAAAAAAAGCAGGCTGCCTCAATGGTTGAGTGGCAGTGTGTTGTGCTGCTGTGCAGAGGACCTCAGTTTGGAGAGAACTTGAGTTGCTGTGTCAGAAGCCTGGCCAGGCTGGGGCCGCTGCTGCACAGCAGTGGGCCTCAGCCGGAGAGATCGGCAGTGAGCTCTGGTGCCACAGTGCCCCCACCGTGTCTGGGGCAAGGAGCATGGTCATGCTGTAGGGAATGCTGGGACGAGGAGCTTCCTCCTGCTGCAGGGGATGCTGGGTCGAGGAGCTTCCTCCTGCTGCAGGGGATGCTGGGTCAAGGAGCTTCCTCCTGCTGCAGGGGATGCTGGGTCAAGGAGTTTGCTTCTGCTACAGTGTCTGCTGGGTCAGGGAACTTGCTTCTGCTGTAGGGATTCTGGGTCAAGGAGCTTGCTCCTGCTGCAGGGGATGCTGGGTCAAGGAACTTGCTTCTGCTGCAGGAGATGCTGGATCAAGGAGCTTGCTCCTGCTACGGGGGATGCTGGGTCAAGGATCTTGCTTCTGCTGCAGGGGTGCTGGGTCAAGGAACTTGCTTCTGCTGCAGGGAATGCTGGGACAAGGAGCTTGCTCCTGCTGCAGGGGATACTGAGTCAAAGAGCTTGCTTCTGCTACAGGGGATGCTGGGTCAAGGAACTTGCATCTGCTGTAGGAGATGCTGGATCAAGGAGCTTGCTCCTGTTACAGGGGATGCTGGGTCAAGGAACTTGCTTCTGCTGCAGGAGATGCTGGATCAAGGAGCTTGCTCCTGCTACAGGGGATGCTGGGTCAAGGATCTTGCTTCTGCTGCAGGGGTGCTGGGACGAGAAGCTTGCTCCTGCTGCAGGGGATGCTGGGTCAAAGAGCTTGCTCCTGCTGCAGGGGATGCTGGGTCAGGGAACCTGCTTCTGCTGTGGGGATACTGGGTCAAGGAACTTGCTCCTGCTGCAGAGGATGCCGGATCAAGGAGCTTGCTCCTGCTGCAGGGATGCTGGGTCAAGGAGCATGCTCATGCTCCAGTGGATGTACTGTGTGCATAAGGGACCATCAGGAAAGCCACACTCATTTTGGGGGAGGAGGTAGGCAGGGGCCTACAAGGGAGAGAAATCTAAGGCCGTCTAAATGATGGTCTAGGCTGCCAAGATCCCCTAGGCCCTAGTACCTGCCAGCACTGGTGTATTGTAGTCCACACAGAGGACTTCCTCTAGACCCATGTCAGGGAGGAGGGAGGATGGCCCTCTCCTCAGAGCCCCTGCCACAAAGAGAAAGCCATAGGGTAACCAGTGGGTCACTGGGGGAGATTGAAGGATGTGGCACTGAACAGGGCATATCTTTGGATTACTCATGTGACAAGGGTGAAAAAACCTTTATGGGGTAAAAAAGCAAGGCTACACTGGTGACCCAGGTTCGGGAACATGTCCAGGAAGTTGGAGGGCTGGCCAGGGAGAGGAGATTTGAGCGTCCAAGGACTGCTCGGCTTCTCCAGGGAGGGAGGGGGGATGAGGCTCGGTGCTTGACTGGCCTCTAGCGGAGGCCAGAGGTACAGCAAGCACCAAGTCATGTTTAGGGGAAAAGGCACGATGGACATTGGTGAGTACGCCTTGATGTCAGGGCACATGTCACATCCCCACAGAACACAGAAAAATGACTCCCTGCATGCCAGGAAGATGGAGCGCTGGCACAGACCCCCAACTCCCCTACCTGTCCCGAAGATGTCCTGATGAAACTCAGAAGCTTGGAGTGTATGGGCCCCACCTTGTTCCTGCCTGGGGGAAGAAACCAGGCTACATGCGGGATCACTCATGGTCTCAGATATGGGGGAGATGCCTATACCCAATGGGGCAGTGTGCAGGGGTATGGGAAGCATAAATAGGAAAGTAAAAAAAAAGAAAAGCAAGGCTAAGCCTGAAAACGAGTGCAAATGGTGTAATAGTCCCTGGCATACCTCTCAGCTGTCCCTGATTATGAGGGACATCCCTCATTTTACTCCTCAAAATGGTTCTGTCCCTCACCTGTCCCTTGTGAATAAGGTACTGCCCACACAGAGAAGGTGCTATCAAAGTCAAGATTTAAAGCAGAAATTCATAATATTATAAGAAGCTAAATGAAAAATAAACTTTGTACAAGTACAGGCAATCATTTCCACAGTGTTATGGGTTTTTATCTCCAGGTTTGAGCATGTTTCCCTCATTATGAGGGTCAGTGTCCCTCATTGTCCATCATTTGACGTGTCTGAGTCCCTCATTTCAGGGACAAATGGTTGAGAGGTGATTGCCAACCTGTAGATGATGGTTTTATGTTTGTAGTGTTGTAACAACTGCAAAGAGTATGTACATTAGGGCTGGTGACAATCATAGCATTGTTATCCATTGTTGTTTATTTATTTAATTAATTTATTTATTTATTGAAGTCTAGGAATTAACAACCCTTTGAGACAGGGACTCTTTTCCAAAGGCTCCACATCAGTACAAAGTGTGACAGGCATGTATTACAGACATCATTACAATTACAGTAATTATGCACAAAGACAAATTATACAATAAAGTGTTATACAACAATGAAGCAATACAATAAGCAGTGTTAAATGACATAGGGATAACCAAATTTGTCGAACTAAGGCCGTGAAAAATAAATGATGTTGTGATGTCTTGTTGCAAAGTGCTCTAACCTTAGTAAACTATACTTGAAAAAAAGGGTTGCGAGGTATGCACCCTGATAATTGAAACCACACACTATAGCTGCTGAGCTTAAATGCTCCTTGTGCCTCCACCGCTCTCCCCTGTTGAAGGGGTTTATTCTAATTCTCTCCTCATGAAATTTAGGTCTACATGTTGTTGGGTCATATCTCATGTAGTGTTTTCCAGCAAGTGAAGCAGAGCCTGCATCAACAAACTCATTTCACTAATATCCTCAGCTAAGGCTCAGACCTGTTGTGCTGCCATGGAGAAGGGTTTTAGTCCACCAAACGATACACTGCACCTGTATCTCCGTTTCCTTTTTGTACTGGCAACAGTTCACATTTTGAACACTAGAGGGCAGCCTCATTTAATGTTGTTTTTGGGGAGGTGAAAAAGAAAGAGTGAGATTAAATGGAAAAAAATATTTAAAAAAAAAACACTTACATCCCCTGGGGTTTGTGCTGAGGCATTTGATGGATGAGTTGGTGACGAGCACACTCTAGATTAATAAATCAGATTGGCCTTTATTATTAACAAAGAACAAAAAAAAATACAGATTCAACACACGTGAATCACTGAAACAAAGATATACAGGTAGGCGATGCGGGAATACGAACACTAACACCATTTCCCTTCTTCTAGTTTCCAAGTGATTAAAAAACTTTTAAAGGTACAGTGCCAGAAATCTTGCAATAGCACCAGAAGGAAATTTGAAGGGTGCTACAGCTTACATTTTCCCTATGGTAAGAGAATTATTCTGGCTGTAAAGTAGCAGTGCATGATACCAGCGAACATTTTGACCTATAACTTTTTATTCTATTTTAGATTGCCTCTTATCTCATGACTTGTATGATAACCTCCTTTCCAAATTTTGAGTCCGCGTTAGAATTTTTTGTTCACATATGAAATAATAAAAGGAGCGCTCCTTGTAACGCAGCTTGAATCAGGTTTTCAGCAGCATTCTCAGCTGTTTCTGCACATCTGTGGTCCCATAAGGTCAGGAAGCAGTGTCTGCTACATGCTAGTTCATTATAGTCAAAGTGATCTTAAGCAATGGGTGTTCAAAACCCACAGACATTTCTGATGAAAACCTGGTCCGAGACATATTAAAAGAAGTGTTCCTTTTCTTATTTAAAATGTGCAAAAAAAAGTGGCAAAACAGACTCAAAATCTAGAACAAAGGGTATCATGCAAGATGGGAGATATAGGTCAAAATGTTCACCTCTGTCATGCACTGCTGCTTTAAAAGCCAGTCTCTCATGAATGTGCTGCAGAACTTTTAGTGCTAAATTTTTTTTAATGACCATTACTATCTTTCTAAGTACATGCAAGGAATAAATATTATATATAGTAATATTTCCTTTAACTTGGAAAATCCATAGGAGATGAGGAGGAGTGTGGGTTAAAGGGGAGAGATTCAAATAAACAGTTTTGGGGGGGGGGCCATGAAGGTATGCAGTGGGCAACATTTTGCTTTGCTACAAAAGAGCACTGTTCATTAAACACCAATATTTTCAGTGCTCCAGTTCTTCCGTCTTAAAGATTTTTTTATTTACTAACATACTAACATACTATTTGCCAGCAGATTAGGCCTTACGCTCTATCGAGTCTGCTCGAACCTTCTTTTGCGAAACATCAGCACATCCTTTGCACTTATGAGAAAAATAACTTTAGCTTATTGTTCATGTAGGGTCTCCAAAGATGCACAAACATGTGGGACAAAACAGAGAAAGTAGTTGTCTGTACTGATAAAACAGTTGCTTGAACACTATCTCTCAGGCAGATGCTGCTGCTGCCATGCTCAACCCACACAGTTACAGCATCCATTTCAATTTATTTAAGGTTAACAACTGCAAGTGACCTCTAATATACAATTGTGACCTTGTAAAGTGAACAGTAAATGAAGATGTAAAATATTACCACACTATAAATACATGTGTTAATACACTGGCTCGTATGTACTGTATCTTCAAATGCCCCAGCTGATACAGTTAAAGGAGCAGCTGACGCCTCTGGGAGAAGTTTAGAAAACATTTAACTTTGACAGAATTCTGCTTATATTTCATATCTTCTACAGATTTCTCCTCTCCATCATTTATTACATAGAAACATAGACTTTGACGGCAGATAAGGACCGCTTGGCCCACCTAGTCTGCCCATTTCCCTACCTACAGGATAAGCTGCAGATCCTATTTAACCAACAGCCTATTTCTTCCTACCCCCCCACAAAAATTGACTTATGTCTGTCCCATGCATTCTTGAATTCTCCCAGGTTTAGACCCCACAACCTCCTCAGGAAGGCTGTTCCATGCGTCCACCACCCTCTCTGTGAAAAAATACTTCCTTACATTGCCCCTGAGCCATCCCCCCCCTCTATCTTCAAATTGTGTCCCCTTGTTCTTGCACACCTCTTTTTCTGAAAGATGCTACCCTCTTGGACTTTGTTGATTCCACTGAGGTACTTAAAAGTTTCTATCATGTCCCCCCATCTCATTACTATTACATTATTACTGAAGACATTCCCACAAAAACAAGATCTTTATCCCTTGGAGTTCGTCTGCCCCTATGGTTTATTGCCCACTTGAACTATTTTAATGTTGTGTTGTGACATCACAGTCTGCTGCCATGGCAAATATCTGTGATGTCACAAGCAGAGTATTATGACATCAGGTTGTGAAGAAGCAACAGGTGTTGATCAATGCTCAAGGAACAGCTCTCCTGTTTTCATGCATATGACCTCCGTAATAAATAATGGGGATATGAAATACAGAGCTAATGAGAAATACAAGCTGCTTTGTGTCCAAATGTTTTTCAAAGTTCTTCTCGAGGTGTCACTGTTAAGCATCATAATAGTCAGTCCTTTTTATAAAGACCCGAAGACCTCTGGATCACCCTCAATCTCTTGCTAGTAGAGAGAAAATGTCACTTAACTGGTTCTGCCTGGAGTGGTAAAATGAACCAGTTCAGTAGGTGTTAGATTTATGGCCCTTTTGCACACAGTGGTCTGTATCGGAATGACCGGTACAGACTCACTGTAAGGTTACCTGTTTCTGCCTGTACAGTCAATCCGCATACAACTTAGTGAGCGCTACTTAAACGGGTTCCTGTTTTTCTTGGTTCTGCTGGCTTCTGTATGGCTAGTAACCTGGCATGTAATCGCGCCATGTGTGTCATTTTGGCACACTATTCTATTTTTACCACAGTTATCCCGTTTGTTGTTTCTGTGCCGGTATGCAGTGAGAGGGAGATGGCAACGAAACATGAACTGCGTATAAACGGGAATGAGGAACGCTACACTTGCAGTGGAATGACTGCGTGCCAGAACAAAATTTAAAAGTAAGCACTGTGTAAAAGCGGCTTAAGGGCTTAAGATGAACTGGAGGACGGCCTGACTGATTTGGGATGGAGGAATAAAATGGGCAGTGAAATAAAAGAGAACATTGTACTAGAAAATTAGGGATAGGATATCTGCTGAAAAACAGGAGGAGCAGTTTCATCGCCCTTCACAGGAAATTTATTTTTCCAGAAGTCGAAAGGGAAAAAGTTTTTCTTCTCAATGCAGGCCTTGTAAAAATCCACTCACCTGTTCTCTAAACAATAAAACCCTTGCAAACACTGTGTGTAAAGGACTTAAAATAGCCGTGCTTACATTTTTCTCTGGATGTCAAGGAAGGGCTGGGGGAGGATGTCAGGTCAGGTGGGAAACTGGGAGAACTGGTTATTCCAGTTGAGTAAAGTTTATGGAAATTAATGTTTAGACACCATTTCATGTTAAATGGGGTGAAGGAGCAACATGCTTTGTGTTACTGAATGCAGGGAGAGCAGCCATTGAACATGGGCAGACATACTTGTGCGTGTATGGAGTTTGCTGACTTTGGATTGGTGGGATAAAGAAACATAAATTTTTAAAATGAAAATTAACACTCCCTTGAGCCTTAAGGGTGCCTGACTTCCAAGAAATTCCAGGAGTCATGACAAACTGTTATTTCTGTTGCTTTCTCTGAATATATTATTTTGAGAGCAACCTACCTTTCTGGGGTTGGCATGTTAAAAGAGTTGGTCTGAGCTGAAAGTCCTGGTGTACTTGGAGGGCTGGAGCCGTTGTAGGAGATGTCTGGCCAAGGGGCACACTGGGGAGAAATCAAGACAAGGCATTAGATATTGTAGAACAGATTAGCAAATTAGTCTTTCAAAGGTTGTAAGACAAAGGAAATATTAGAAGGGACAGTGGGGGTGGCATACTTCTCAACTGTCCCCGATTATGAGGGGACATCTCTCATTTTATCCCTCAAAATTGCTCTGTCTTCATCTGTCCCTCATGGAAAAGGTGCTGCCACACAGAGAATGTACTACAAATTCAGACTTTAAAGCAGAAATTCAGAATATTCTAAGGTGCTGCTAAATCAAAAAGAAACTTTGTACTAGTAAACACAATGGTTTCCACAGTATTCTGAGCTTGTATTTCCATGTTTGAAGATGCATCCCTCATTATCCCTTATTTTGAGCATCTGTGTCCCTCATTTCAGTGATAAAAGGTTGAGAGGCATGGGGGGGTTGGTGGTTGGGATACCACTGCTGAGTCGCGACACTTGCACAACTAGGTATACAATGAAGCAACATTCGTTATTATGCTGTGTCAGGCCATATATGTTATGTAACTGATAATACAAAAAAGGGTGTGCGATCTAAGGGAAAATTCATGCCTCTGGGGGTTATTAGGTACAAGGTGTAGCCAAATGCCTCATCTTCCTGAGAAAGGCATTATTCCTTAAGACTGCAAACTCTAGAGTGTTATCCTACTTATAAAATGGTCTTTTATTTGTTAAAATATATATGTCGTTTAAGTGAGGTTGTCAGTACATAATCAATGGTCATGTGACATGTTTTGACCAATGAGGTTACAGGATTTCATGCCCCATATTATAACCTTTTTCGTTTTGTTTTGTTTTAACCACTTTATGGACCTGTTCTCGCTGAAGATCGGGGTGACCATGCTTGTCAGGCAGGTGAGCAGCTGTCTTCATGCCAGATACCAGTGCAGTTCTTTTGTCAAATATATGAATGTTCAGCATCATGCAGACTCCCTCCTCAAGAGCCTGAGCACCCAACCTGTGTAGTATGACCCCCAAATTGGTGCCATTGTGTAGGATTCTGGGGCTTGACATGTGAGCCCTTGTCTCTCAGGTGCCAGTCTGCAGGGCCATACCAACCTAAGTTTGCTTGCCTGGTGGCTACTGTCTGTTCCATCCTCTGTATACTGTACCACTAAACCCAACAACTCCTACCCCCCCCCCAGTAAACATGCTTATCTATTTAAATCAGCTGTTCCTAGTGCGTGTACAAAAAAAAAAAACAGTGCCATGTTGGATTCAGTAAGGGAATAATGGTGGAAGCCAAAAGAAACCCACCAAGCTCAAAATAGTTTATTTTTTCCTTAATTGTCTGAGGATCCAAAGAAAAGATGGGGCTGATCTGCTTACACTGATTCCAGACCAATCACGAGAGATGCATCTTTAAAACATCTACCATGACTAGTCTTGAGTCTGTGGGGGTGGGCCAACATCATCTTTGTCTTGGATCTGAAGAAAATCACTAAGGTAGAAAATGAAACTGTTTTGCCTTAGTTATTTTGAGCTTTCATAAGCCATATTGGTTAGTGATCCTGGTCGCTCCTTTACTGAATTGAAAACGTCACTTCCATTTTTTGTAATGAGTAGCATTAACTGCTTTATTTATTTATTTAATTTTATTTTCTTTGAAAATTGGTGACTGAGAGAGGCACACTGAGCCAAGGCTCATTTTCAGGTGCAACCCGGGGAGGGAGGGGAGAGTATGATTGCAAAGAAATACAATCAGGTTGATAATGAAATTACAAGAACAATGACAAAAGTGCTGGCCCAGTGGTGCAGAAGGTTGAGGCACTGGACGCCTTTACTGCAGTATGCCAGTGACCCGTCTGGACAACCTTGACTGTCAAGGCTAAAGTGGGGGTGTCACAGGATTGAGCATGCAGCCTCCTCTCCAGAGGGTGCTGAGGGTGGGTTGGTGCCCCTCTCATAGTTCTGCTCCCACTGAGTGGAGGTCCAGTGGGTAGCGTAGGCAGAGAGGGGGTGGCAAAAAGCATTGGGAGGTGGAAGGGGCTGAGCTGGCATCACGGGGTGCGATGTGTGCCTCCACACACTTGCACGGCCATGTGCTGGGGCTTCGAGGGGGGCAGAGAAGAAAAATCCTAGAATACATATGTGTTCCTGTCGCCAGTCAGTGGGAGGAGGTGACATGGACCAAAAAGCTTGATAAAAAAAAAAAATGCATAAGTCTAGTGCAGTAGCGAGAGTAATGCCAAAACACTGCAAATGGATGCCAAATAAAGAGCGTACAAATCAAAGGCAATAGTGCAAATATGGTAAATTCAAAAAAGTGCATGGAATCCAAATACTGGGATGCTGAAACCAGTGCTGAGTGGTGGGGTCAGACGAGGTAAGGAAGAGGGTTGGCAGGAACAAGCAGGAGGAGGGAGAAGTTTTAGTTGATGTCTGAGGGGGAGAGAGGGATGGAGGGGAGAAGCTGATTCCAGAAGGAGGGGAGAGATGGTATGAGAAAGCAGATTTTCCAGCTTAGGACTGAGGGTGGGGAGGAAAAAAGTGTGTAGGCCCCTGGAGCACAAGGAGTAGGAGGAGGAGGAGGAGGGGATGGGAGAGAGAGAAAGGATAAGTAGGAGGGGGAGTGACCCAGATCAGGATTTAGAGATGTGGTAAGAACAGTGGAACTGGTGACATGTGGGGACTGGGGGGGAAGGACAAGTAGGAGTAAAGAGAGCAGTGGTGTGGAGTGCGAGAAGGTGAATTTGTCATAAAGTGGCAGAAGGCATTTCAGAGCATGTCCAATCTGGCCAGGAAAGTGGACAGGGTGGTGCCACAGACCACATCCATATAGTCAAAGATCGGGAGAACCATTTTGGTGACTAACTCCCAATGGACCAGCGGGGAGAGGCATTCCTTGTTGCGGTACAGAGCACTGAGTTTGGGTTGGAGATCGGCATGGATGGTTTTGATGTGGGAAGAAAAGTCAAGCCTGCTATCTAAGCTCACACCAAGGCACTTAAAAATTGGAACAACCTTGAGCAGAGAGACATCTGGCATGGAGAAAATGGGGAGGGAGGTGAGCCTGGCCAATTTCTGACTGGTACCAAAGTTTAGAGACACAGGGTTGTTTTTTAGTGTGTGTCGACCCATAGCTGGTTGGCCTGGAACCAGTGCAGAACATTGTGAAAGTCATGCTGGAGTGACACTTCCACAGAGGCAGTTGAGGAACCTGAGGCATAGAGGACTGCTCATCCGCATACATGTGAATATGCGAGTTGGCACAGGCAGAGGGGAGGTCACTGACGGAGATTAAGAATAGGATTGGACCAGAATGTAGCCCTGTAGGGCTCCAGGCTGGATAGAGAGTGGTGGGGAAAGGGAGCCTTCCTGTGTTTAAAAATTGTGTTTACTTTTTTCTTTACAGAATATTCATGAAGAATTATGGTTGAACCATTGATTTTGATCTTTTCATTGTGGAAGTAATATATCTATTCAGTTTTATTTGCAGTACACACACACACACACACACACACATACACACTTTCTCTGACGCAGCACTTCTGTTGCTCCTTCTGTTTTACGTTTTATGCCAATCTACCGTACCCTAAATGCATACCAACTACAAATACCACTGTTTGTTTTGGGAACATTGTAGAACATGTGGTTCACGCCCTTCTGTTTTTGTTTAGGTTTCTAGCTGCAGTGATAGCCCGCAGCTCAATAGCTGTGATGTGCGTCAAACTGCCAAGGTAAAGGTAGTGTTGGTGGCGATTCTCGTTTTACATTGGATTCTCTTTGTTTATAAAAACTATTCACCACAAACCACCAAGCTTCTTTTTTTTTTTTCCCTCTGGTCACGGCCTGCGGAGCCTCTCTCAGGCATTCTGCCTGTTTCTGCCCCGCCTGAGGTCCTCTCGCCCCGAAGCCTCCTCTCCCCCCATCTGCAGCCAGTACTCCCAACTTAACCCCTCTGGGGTGGGGTCGCACCTCCTCTTGGGTGCACTTCAAGTCAGACCCTGACTGCAGTGGTGGGGCCTGGGTGGAGGAACTGAGAGGCTGGATGAGTTGGATCTGGCAGCGGGCATGGGGGTCAGGTGCCGTCGCCTATCCCACGGAGCCGTGTTTTTTCCGTGTTCTCCCTGTTGCTTCTCCCCGTTCCCCCCCTTGCGTGGGCATCCCTGACGTCAAGCGCACGGCAACCCTGCCAACGTCAGCCATGCCGATTTGTGCTGTCTGAGTACTGCAGCACCCCTAATCTCCACCGGGAGCCGCTGGTATGCCAGACAATCCCCAGCCCTCCACCCGGGAGAAGAGAGCTGTCCATGAGATGCTCAATCCTCTCCCTCCCCTGCCAACCCCGTCCCGGGCTCGTTCCTGAACCCAGGTCGCCAGCATGGCACGAGATGTGGCATCCAACGCCTCAACCCTCAGCACCACCGGGCCGGCTCACCAAGCTTCTTAACACTGATGTAAGAGTTAATCTTTCAGCCACTATAGTCTGAGATCCCAACCTTTTAACAAATGCTGTGATCCCAGAGGTTAGTAGTGCATTTGTTTATGTAAATATTTATTTAAAATACATACATACACAGAATTTGTCAGCAGATAAGGACCGCCTGATCCATCTAGTCTGCCCATGACTTGACCTTAGCTGGTCCCTCTGCACAGCGGTAGAGTTACTGCTCAAAATGTTGGTGACCAGGATTTGGGAAGGAGCTGAGGGACAGTGGGGGGAACAGAACTGCGCATATTCAAATATGCTGTCCTCCTCCTCTGGGGAGAGAGGGTCAGGCAGCTTGCTACAGTACTGCCAACTGGGTGACTGCAGCCGCATGGGGTAGGGGTGAGCATGTGCGGCAGTGCGGCAGGCATGCTGACACCAGACAATGTTGCCTGCTGTCAGTGGGAGGGATGAGAAAGGAAGAAAAGTCTGTGCCTCTTGGGTAGATGAAACCCCTCCTGCCCTCCTGAACCACTTCAGGATACATCCTCTCGGATCTGTGGGATGACCTGCCCTGTAGTGACCAGATTTGAGAAGGTTTTTCTGCTGTGAGAAGAACACAAGCAGAAGCACTTGGTCAGGAAAAAAAAACAAAAGCCAGTGAACTGTAGATAAAACTCACAGGTTTATTCAGCTTAATGTGGAGACACTGTGGCTTGAAACCCCAATGCTTGAGGATGGTAGCGGATGCCTTTGTCAGGGTGCATGATGACATCATGAAGGAATCTGCTGCTGGGTCATCAGTGAGGATGTTCAGCTGATTGGGGATTCTGCAGCTGTCAGTACTGTTGTTTATTTAAGCAATAAGGCATTAGAGAGGGTGCATTATGGTGGCATAATGACCTGCCTCGGGTGGGTTGAAGCACAAGGTGAAGCAGAGTGCTTCCTTCACCTGAGAAGGGCTGTTAGCCCACAATAATGCACCCCCAGAGTGCCTTATTGTGATTATGAAATAGGTCCTTTTTAGTGTAAGCCCCCCGAAATGGGGTTTACCTGTAGGGCTATCGCCCCACCACTCCCCACAGGCATCCTGCAGTGGTTCCTGGTGGGAGTTGAGCCTGGCACCTTCCGTGGCCCCCGCTGCTGCCAATTTTCTGGTTCCTCGGCTCTGGTTCCAAAAAGGGCCGAGGTCTGGGTTATGTTTCAGTGCCTCTGGGTACATGAGGGATCTGCCACACCACTGATTATTTTACCCCTTCCTTCCGCCTGTTATTTATTTATTTTCCCTTTTCTCTTCGTTCCTCCTCCTCCACCACGCATTTACCCCTCTCCCTTTTTCTTAATTAGTTTTGTCCATCACCCCCCTTTCCTTAGTTCAGTCCATTCCTCGAACATCCTGATAGTTCCAATTGTTCTACTCCTACTCCACCGGCCGTCCTCCATCCTGACCCTGCACCTCCTGTGACCGGAGAGCGGGTAGACACACAACCCAGTCCATAGTGTATTCAGCCACACTTAGTATGGTGGAAACAGAGAAACACCCAGCCCCCAGCCCACCGCATTGCTCAGATCCCTCCCTTTCGTTATTGCCCTGCATGTCCATCAGACAAAGCCTCCCTTCATATTTATTCACCAACCCCCCCTCCACCTAGTTTCAGTCCATATGCCATCCATCCAGACAGTTTTCAGCTCTTTCTTCCCTTCCAACCTCTATCCTGACCCTGCACCTCCTGCGACCGGAGAGCGGGAGATGAACAGCCAGTTCATTTCATGTTATTACAGCATGGTATGATAAGATAAGTGCTCAACCCCCAAGCAACTGCATTGCTCCATTCCATTACCTTCACTGTGTCCCTTTGCGCCCAGAAAATCATATCTCCCCTTATAAATATTTGTAAAGCAATATTCGAGTGCACAGCACCATATGAGCCTACGAGCATCATATTCAGATGGAATGTCAGGTTACAGACCCATTTTCCTTTCAACTGGCTTCCTGGCTTCACCCCATCTTCTGGCGCAAACTTTCCACAAATTTTGCCACCTTGTCCGCTTCCCAAAAGGAATAGGTGGCTCCTTCATGCTTCACCTTGAGAGTCGCAGGGTACAATAGGAAATTCTCCACTTTTAGGGACCGAAGCAAGGCCATGGACTCATTGAAATTTTTACGTTTAGTTAACAGTCTCAAAGAGTAATCTTGGGATAAGAAGATTCGGTGCCCCTCATATGAAACCTGCCCTTTTTCTCTGAAGGCCTTTAACACTCTCTCCCGATCTTGAAAATTATGGAAGTGCATAATTGTTTGGTGGGGTGGCTGCCCCGCTGAAGGCCTAGGAACCACGGCTCGATGCGCTCGCTGTAGCTTGTACCTACCTTGTTTCAATTCAATTCAATTCCCAGGAGCTTTGGGTAAGCCTCCACACAGAAATCCAGAGCATTTCCCCCCTCCTGTCCCTCTGGCAGACCCCTCAGGTGCAGATTGAGGTGGCGGTGGTAATTTTCCTGATAATAAACAGCTTACTTCATTTCCTCCAGTTCTTTTCGCAGGCTCAGAATTTGTTCAGGCACCCCTTGCATTTCATTCTCCACCCGTGACACTCGTTCCTCTACCTCAGTAATCCTCAATCCTTGAGCTGCCTGCTGTGTGAGAACCTTTTGCAGCCGATCGTTGATTTGTGTCTCCAACTTACGAAGTCAGGGCTCCAGCGCTGCCAATGCCTGCCCCATTAACTTGCATCCTAGAGCGCTCACCTCTGTGGTGGACAATGACACAATCTGCTGGCTCTCCACTGGTGCACAGGCCGTTCCCTTCTTAGGAGTTTTCCCAGTCGCACGTTGACTTCTACCGGGAGCCGACGACAAATATTCATCCATGATGATTTAGTGTACTTCCCAAAACAAGAGCAACCATATTTTAAGGCAATTTACTATTTTTTCCACTTGATTTCCACTCGGGGATGAAGAGCAGGCAGAAACACATCTTTCACTTTAGATGCTCATTGCTCGAAACCCCTTTGATCATCAAAACTGTAAGTACCTCTGGAATGTGGCTCAGAGGGTTGTACAGTTTGTTTTTTGTTGTTTTTTTCTTTATTTATTTATTCCCTCCTCAGCTGGGGGGGTGTTGCCTATGGTTTCCCCCCATCCATCTGGACCTGTGGCCCTGCGCCACTCCCAGTACCTGTGCTCGACCCCCTCCTCCATTCCTCTCACTGGCTGCTTCACGGTGGGTACATACTCCACCACTGCAGAAGCCATGGGTCCGGATCCAGAAGGGGCATCTCGAGTTGGAGTGGTGCGGCGCCGAGGGGCCGGACTTCATCTTGTGCACCAGAGGATTTTTCCCAATGTCCCCATCCCATGGCATAGACATGCTAAGGTGTCAATGATGCTGCCACGTGTGCTTCTGCGCACTGCATGTCTGACGCTGTCATGCCATCCCCACACGCGCTGCTGCTTGCACCGACCCCCAGCCACCACGTGGAACCAGCACAGCTGCAGTTGTCCCACCCTACCCACCCCAGAGGAGGAGAGCAGTCCCTGGGATGCTCAGTCCTTCCCTCCCCACCCTCTGACACCCTATGTTGCTCCCGACCCCGGGTTGTCGGTGTGGCATCCAGCACCTCAGCCCTCAGTGCGACCGGGCTGGCTTGGGTTGCATAGTTTGTATTTAGTTAAATGTGATGTGATGTGAATTATGTTATTATTTTCTAATGTATTTTATATTTTATAGTAACTGATTTGAAACATACACAGGACTGTCTTGTAAACAGGGAATATTTCCCTAATGACATGTTTATTCCTGTATAAAAATAAAGATTTTTTGGCCAGGTGGCGCAGAGGGCTGAGGCGCTGGATGCCACACCTCGAACCACGCTGCGACCCGGGTTCGGGAATGGACTCGGGTCGTCGGGGGTTGGCCGGGGAAGGAGAGGATTGAGCGTCCAGAGGACGGCTCTCCTCTCCTGGAGTGGGTTGGGTGGGAAGCCCCACTCTTGTAGCGGCCCCCGGTGGAGACCAGGGGCACTACTACACAGAAGCGCAGGAGGGACAACCAGGAAAGCCAGAAAACAACTTCGTTGCCTGCCGGATGACAGCCTCCACATTCTCCACACCTCCGGAACCTCTGGGAGCCTGCTCCTCCACAGCAGCACCCCCATGTCAGTAGAAACTATAGAGTGCTGGGGTTCCTCCCTGCCGCGGTGCCTTCCCCCTCAGAGGAGGGGGGACCTGCCCGGAGATAGGGTTACTCTGGGATGACTTGGAGGACTGGCTGCGATATGTTGTATGAGGGCAGTGCTCGGGAAGAGGATGGCCAGGGAGTGGAGACGCTAGGAGGGCCCGAAGGAGAGGCGGATACCGGAGCATTGTAGGAGGTAAAAAAGATAATACAAAAAAAAAAGATTTTTGCATGCCCGGTGATGCAGAGGGTTGAGGTTCTGGGTGCCACACCTCACGCCACGCCAGTGACCGGGTACAGGAACAAGCTTGGATCGTTGGGGGTTGGCAGGGGGGAGGGAGCGGACGTGAGTAGCTGCTGGCTGCCAACTTTTCTCCTTGGGAGGGTTCAGGAGGACTTCTCGGTGCTTGGCTGTCCCCCAGTGGAGGCTGGGTGGCAGTGCCATATCCGAGAGCCCAGTGCTAGACCAGAGGAGGGCAGAAGGGGCTGTTGACTGGAGCTGTGCCATGCATGCGTGCCTCCACATGCATGCATCACCGCTTCCGGGGTCCCGGGTAACTAAGGGTAGAAAATCTATCTATCTTATCTATCTATCTATCTATCTATCTATCTATCTATCTATCTATCTATCTATCTATCTATCTATCTATCTATCTATCTATCTATCTATCTATCTCTATACCACACATGTGCTCTGTATGAACAAACTAAATGGCTTAACCTGGATGACAGAATAAAGTTCCAGATATGCCTCTGTGGAAAAAAAGCATTGCTAGACCTCTCACGCCCCCCTGCATTCTAAATATTCTCCAAGCAGCACACTCCCAGTACATCACAAGGGGTAAAGCTCATTGTAGACTCTGTGTCCCCTGTAGAAGAACATCTATTGGACAACGCTCTTTCGCATACAGGGCCCCCTCTGGCTGAATGAGGTCCCGCTTGTAATACATAATGCCGTGAACCTTCCTACCTATAAGCTTGAATTGAAGCGACACCCTAGCCAATACCAGCACATGTGAATGTAGGTGAGTAACCTGATCTCCCACTTTCTGCTCATAGTCACTCACCCACACCTGTTTAATCCCTGGATCATGAGAGTAAACTTCTAACCTGCTATCTCCTTTTGATTTACATCTTCCTCTAGGTTATGTACTTATACCCCCTAACATTCTCCCCCAATGGCCTTTTACTCCTTGCACTCACTCCCGCCCCTTTTTAACAACAGGCTCTTACTTTTCTCTTCCCTTACCTCTCTTGCTCTTTTCCACTAACCTACTCCCCTCCCCCTGACAGCCCCTCACCTTATCAAGGTACTCCTTCAACCCCCCCAATTAGCTATAGTAAGGCCCCCCTTCCCCCCATTCTCTCTCTTCCTCCTTATACTCGGCTAGAACATTAGCAATTGACAGTGCCTACTTACTTGGCTGCTTATGATTTAGTCCTGTTTTGAAATTTATCTCTCATCTCATTTTTACCTACAATATAGCTAATGACAGTGTAGTATTATCTGTGGCTTGTGTCATTTTGAGGCAACGTCTATTGTGACTTGTACCAATGTAACTGTCTTGTGCTACTGATGTGGAACCTTTGTAAATGAGCACCATGCCCAAAGGTTGTTTCCGAAGAATTAAATTAATTTCTTTCTTTCTTTCTTTCTTTCTTTCTTTCTTTCTTTCTTTCTTTCTTTCTTTCTTTCTTTCTTTCTTTCTTTCTCTGTCTATCTATCTATCTATCTATCTATCTATCTATCTATCTATCTATCTATCTATCTATCTTATTAGCTAGTTAGCTAGTTAGGATCTAGGGGGTTAGGCTCTGGGCAGGACTTTGCAAACCAGCTATGCCGAGATCTGAAGTTTCATTGTTTCTACTGTTTCAAGTTATTTGGGCCCCAACAAAAGCTCCCCAGTGTTGAAATTAGAACTGCGATATGGTGCCCACCTTTAAGGGACTAAAAGACTTGACAGATGCAAGTTGGGAAGTCGGGTGCATCCGCAAGTGGGAGGTGGAGATAGTGTGTAGGGTAACTTTGTGAAGCCAGTTATTAACGTTGTTGTGCTATTTTCCTACCTTTTCTCCCTTTCCCCCCAAAATAAATACTGTTAATTGTTCATGTTATATTCTGGTACTGTAAATTATTGCAAGGGGGGGAATTGTTATTGTGTGTCTTTGAGGGCAGCTATTGTATATTTCCTGGGGGGTTGTAACCTGCAATCTGGTCACAGATATCCCCTGCCGTTACCCCAGGTGGAGACACCGCACCATTTCCTCTCTCCACTCCAGAACCCAGGCTAGCCTCCTCAGAGGTATATGCATTGTGGACCTTGAGAGCCCTGGAACAGCCAAGGTGAGTCAAAGGGCTGTTACACTAATAAATTGGATGTATTTTTTAAACATATTTTTGTTGAGCTACTTTTACCTAGAGCGTTGTGCTGGGATAACAGACCAGCTGAAAATATATCTTGGCCAATCAGGAGCCAGCATTCTTTCTACCCATTTCATAATGTCTTAATATATAATAGCATGCTGTAAAGTTCTTTGGAAAACAGAACAGTCAAGCTTCGCAGCATAGTTTTCTTACCCTAAGGGCTCAAAAAAGATGCAGCTTTCTTTGTTGCCAGGCAACACCCACCGAACAGAGGAGACAAGAAGGCATTTTTCAGTGCGGTCAAGGAGATGTCATTGGCAATGAGCATAAAAGTATTTCGTACGTGCTTTAAAAAATATGGGCTCTTTTCTTTCTCATTCCTAAGTTACCTGGGTAATTTTAAATTTTATAAAACTGATATTTTGAGTTCTTTTAGATCTCTATTTTATCCTAAAACATCTAGGTTACTTATGATTAATCACAATTATTACTGAATATTATCAGTTATTTGCTTACCTAATTGTTTGTTTCCAGAATATTTTTACTTACCTCCAAATAGTAAGTTAATGTTATTTATGGTGGGATTAACCCATGACAGGGTATGGGTTTACTAAGCATTAATCCATGCCTGGGGGTTGGAGCCATGAGGTGAAGCCGAGTGACTTCACCCAGGCGTGGATTAATGCTCAGTAAATCCATACCCTGTCGTCGGTTAATCCTCTTATAACACGGGCAATGTTATGTTAGAGGTTTACCTAAAGAAACAGTACAATAAAGCCCTGTGAACATGCAACTGTGGGTATATCACCTATCAGGGATTAATCAATGGTCATGTGACCTGACTGGATGAATCAGAAGATGGTATTTCCAGAACCCATGTTATAATATGGTTAATTTACAGTTGCATGAATTTTGTTTACATTTATTGACTTATGTTCTGCACTATTTTTAAAAATAAAAATTGTATTGAAAAAAAATATGGGGGGGGGCAGCACAGTGTGGCAGCACAGCTTTGTGATACCTCCACTAGGTAACCACTTTCTTGTTTGTCCTATGGCGGGAACTGGGAAGTGTTTGGGGAGTCGTGGCCCCATGTGCCTAATTATTTCTGTTCTAAATCCTGTCTTCGCTGGCAGAAATCCTCAGAGTATTTGTCACCTTGATTTGGCTTTTAACTGCTGGCTGGCTTGCCCCACTATTCAGTGCCATTTCATTGCTCTATGTTATGCAGACCAACGCACAGGCCCACTTATTACTACTCTGTTTACTGACCTATGTGCAGGTCCACAGCCTCAGCATGCCCTGGAATTGCATGCTGAGGCCAGCTGGTAATGGAGGGCATTGTGCAAGTGAGGATCTCAGCTCCCCGGGAGGGAGGGAATGCATGAAGAACCCAGTATTTGTATACCCCCTGCAGGCCAACCAAGGAACTACACTGGCATTGATTGTGAAGGCAGCCTCTGAACTGTCCTTCTGGATGGAGCATGGATGAAACCGTGGTTTCCCCAGTTGTTGCGGTACCATGGTAATTCATTGTTGTTTTCATTTTATTATTTTGTATTATTTCTTTTAATTTGTACGTACTTTTGTAAAAAGAGACTGCAGTTGTATAAAATTCCGCTATACAAGACACTAGTGAGGCCCCACCTGGAGTACAGTGTACAGTTCTGGAGACCATACCTACATAAGGACATAGACAGGGTAGAGAAAGTTCAGAGGAGGGCAACAAAGATGGTGCATGGATTACATCACAAGTCCTATGAAGACAGGTTGAAGGAACTGAACATGTACAGTGGTGTGAAAAAGTATTTGCCCCCTTCCTGATTTTCTCTATTATTGCATATTTGTCACACTAGATGTTTTCAGGTCTTTAGACAAAATGTAATATTAGATAAAGGGAACCTGAGTGAACAAATAACACTTGTTTTTTTTTTTATTTCACTTATTTAATGAAAAAAAGTTAACCAACACCAATTGGCACTGTGTGAAAAAGTAATTGCCCCCTTACACTTAATAACTGGTTACGCCACATTTAGCTGCAATGACTGCAACCAAACACTTCCTATAATTCAATATCAGTCTTTCACATCGCTGTGGAGGAATTTTAACCCACTCTTCCTCGCAGAACTGCTTTAATTCAGTAACATTTGGTAGGTTTTCGAGCACGAACTGCTCGTTTCAGGTCCTGCCACAGCATCTCTATTGGGTTTAGTCTGGACTTTGACTAGGCCACTCCAAAACTTTAATTTTACTTCTTTTTCGCCATTCTGATGTGGACTTGCTTTTGTGTTTTGGATCATTGTCTTGCTGTATGACCCAACTAAGCTTCAGCTTCAGCTGACGGAAGGATGACTGGACATTCTCCTTAAGAATTTTCTGGTACAGAGCAGAATCATGGTTCCTTTAATTATGGCAAGTCATCCAGGTCCTTAGGAGTAAGCATCCTCACACCATCACACTACCACCACCATGTTTGACTGTTGGTATGGTGTTCTTACTGTGGAATGCTGTGTTTGCTTTACGTGAGACATTATGGGATCCATGTTGTCCAAAAGTTCCACTTTGGACTCATCTGTCCATAGAACATTTTCCCAAAAGGCTTGTGGATCATCCAGGTGCTTTTGGCAAATGAGATACGAAGCATTTATGTTCTTCTTGGTTAGCAGTGGTTTCCTCCGCTACTCTCACATGAAGCCCATTTTGCCCAGTCTCTTTCTGATTGTGGAGTCATGAACACTGACCTTAGCTGAGGCAAGAGAAGCCTGCAGTTCTTTGGATGTTGTTTTAGGATCCTTTGAGACTTCTTGGATGATTTTACACTGCGCCCTTGGAGTAATTTTGGCAGGCCGCCCACTCCTGGGAAGGTTCACTACTGTTCCAAGTGTTCTCCATTTGGAGATTATGGCTCTCACTGTGGTTCGATGGAGTCCCAGAGCCTTAGAAATAGCTTTGTAACCCTTTTCAGACTGATAGAGGGCAACAAAATGTTTTTTTGATCTTTTCAGGAACTTCCTTTGATCATGGCATAATGTGCTTGTTGAATCTTTGTGCTGGCAATGTGACTCTGATGGTAAGGGCCAAAATAAGTGAGGTTTATATTGAGCAGGGCTGGCTGTAATCAAGCCTGGCTGTGTTCAATCAGCTGACTCTAATTATCCCTTTAATTGGGTTGATTTAACTAGGGGGCAATTACTTTTTCACACAGTGCCAGTTGGTGTTGGTTAACTTTTTTCATTAAATAAATGAAATAAGTAAAAAAAAAAAGTGTTATTTGTCTTCTCAGGTTCCCTTTATCTAATATTATATTTTGTCTAAAGACCTGAAAGCATCCAGTGTGACAAATATGCAATAATAGAGAAAATCAGGAAGGGGGCAAATACTTTTTCACGCCACTGTACTCCCTGGAGGAGAGGAGGGAGAGAGGGGATATGATAGCGACATACAAGTATCTCACAGGGAGGAACAGGGTGCAGAAATACACTATTTTTAAGCGACAAAGATGTTCCAGGACTAGAGGGCATGGGATGAAGTTGGAGGGAGGACGATTCAGAGGAAACATGAGGAAGAATTTCTTCACAGAACGGGTGGTGGACAAGTGGAACACCCTGCCAGAGGACGTGGCTGGGGCTGAAACAATCACGGGATTTAAGAATGCATGGGATAGACATAAAGGAATTCTGGAGGTCAGGGGTAAGGGGCAACAGACTTCTAGGAAAACATAAACTGAACTTACAAGCTCAAATGGGCAGACTGGGTGGGCCATAGGCCCTTATCTGCCGACACTGTCTATGTATCTATGTATTGTATTGGTCCTCAGAAAACATGAGTCGCTGTATAGTTTGATACCTTTAACTGGACCAACGTATGTCTTGTACAAAGATGATATAGTAAACAAGCTTTTGTGGCCAAATGGGTCCCTTTGTCAGGTGCAATAGCAGACTGGGAGAAGTAGGTAAAATTGTATTACACTGAGATCAGGGGTTCAGTTAATTTATTTTTTGTGGAAGTCAAATACTTCCATGAATCAAAATCTGGAAGTCATTCTAATTTTTTGGAAGTCAAAATACTTCCCAGGTCCCACAGTTTGAAAGTCTGTATTCTAAGAAGGATTAGTTTATGGATGTTAATACAAATGGTAAGGTAAAATACATTTTTTATATAAAAATCCATAATTTCTTAGCTTCTGTGCCTTCAGTTTTAAAAGTCATCTAATTTTTTTTTTTTACATTTGGAAGTCAATGACTTCCTCCCCCTTTATTTTGGAGGTTTTTGCATTATTTTTTGGAGTCAAATATTCCCAAAATGGAGTCAACTGAAGCCCTGAATTAGATGCATTGTTTCAAAATAATTTATGAGAGAATAATGAGAAGGAAGGTTGGGCAGACCGGGGATAGGAACAGGTCTATAGCTGTGAGGGGATGCTTTGCAGGAAGTGTCAAGATTTTCGTAAGAGAGGCTGAATGAGTGCATCAAAGTGAAACATTGCATCTCACTGTAATATAACTTCAGCTTCTACTGCTCAGTTTGCTATGGCACCTGATGACGGGACTTGTTGGGCTATGAAAACTTGTGTACTATACCATCTTTTTGCGAGACATATGTTGGTCCAGAAAAAAGTATCGACCTATCCAGCGAGCCCATCATCTTATATTAAGTCCTGGACACCATGATTAGTGAGACATGGCTCAGTGGTTTTTCCATAAATAAAATTAAATGAATTCCATAAAAGTTTCCCAGTGTCTTGAAACGCTGCAGCAAGGTGTGCTGTGCGTGAGGCACTAACTGCATTGTCTTCAATAGTAATTTGACCCAGTTACCTCGAGGTACCTTGAGGTATACTGCAGGTAGGATGGAACCAGGGTTGGTGGTGTGGGTGGGTACATAAAAAAACAAAACATTAAGAGGGGAACAGTCAGCACAAAGGGCCCCCCCCCCACTTAAGTGTGGAACTGGTCCCAATGAGCAATTTGTGTGCAAAAACGTTTTGGTTTACTTACTGTTTGCTGTGGTGTACTAGAATGCAACAAATTCGGCTTACTTGTGGGCTGACTTTTATTTATTTAGTTTTTGTTGACTGGGTACGTGCACTAGACAATACACTGCCTATTTTCAGGCATGATCTGGGAGGTTACAAAACTGTGGGGCAACAGTAGAACAACAGTCAGCAGAAAACAATACAGTAACAGGAAGCATGCGGTACAACCATAACATTTTGAGCATGGTCAGAGTCAATGAGTACAAATAACAATGGTGACATAATCAAGAGCAGACTAGCGAATACAGTTGTACAGCCAGGAGACTTCAAATGTGGGGGACACTTATTACAAAGAAAATACTATGAGATACGAGAAATAACAGTGGGAGCCATGAGACAAAAGGTGCTGGGAGTCAGTTGCAAGACCAGACATTAGAGTTGCTTAAGAAATGACAAAGTGCTTTTTTGAAACAGTAATGGGACTGAGCTACGCGGAGGTGAGGTGAGAGGGCTGTGGACGAAAGTGGCAAGAGTCTGTTCACCCATTTTGGTGGAGCATCTAGGTGCCACCAGGAGTGATTGGCAGCAGGAACGCAAGGGGGCAGGACAGGTCATGGGGAGTCAACAAGGCTGCAAGGGCAGCAGATTTGGAAGATCTGACAATGTTATCAATCATGTAGCCAAGTGCAAATAGGTGACAAGAGCGAGGGGATAACCAGCCTAGTCTAGTATACTGCATGCAGTGGTGTGTTAGCCTGGGAGTGGAAATGACAAACCGGCGAATACTGTTTCAGGAGACATTCCATTTGTCAAGACTGGAAGCACTAGAAGGACAGTAAAGGGTAAGACCATATATGAGGCTGGGTAGTAGGAATCCCCAAGCTATTGCAAGCCTGGCATCAGGTGTTGGAGAATATTTAATTTTATAGCCCAGCCTGAGTTTGGTGTTCATGGATTTACAGACATTTGAGATGCGCTGGTTGAAATCAAGGACAGGGTCCAGGGTAAGACCTAGATATTTGATCGAGTTGGTAGTAGAGAGGGGTAAGCCATCGGAGCAGTGAATTGTCAGGCCATAGTGGCAGGACCTTACCTTAGGTGAAGACCCGGAGAGCATGGACTGGGTCTTGCTGGCATTTAGAATCAGGCGCTTTTGAGTAAGCCAAACTTGTAGTCTCCCAAAGTTGGGGTTCAGCTGAGAGTTGATCTCAGCTATATTTTTGGGAGCTGGTGTAGAACACCATAGCATCAGCATATAGGAAGGTGCTGCAGTATGATGGAATTTTGGGTTCATCATTTATGAAACTGGAGAAAAGCAGTGGGCCAAGAATGGAACCCTGGGGCACTCTTACATTGACTGTAGTCAGTGTCGATTTGTCCTGATTTACTTTGACAAATTGTTGCCAATTTCTTAGGTAGCTGGAGAACCACATGATTGCTGTGGGGGAAATGCCTAGGGTGGAAAGTTTAGATTCAAGTAGTGAGTGATCTACAAGATTGAGTGTCCATGGAAGTTACGTTTTCACTGTATTAGTGGACACTTACTTGTGGCATAGTGTAACACCATTTATTGACAGAATTTATCATTGGAAAGGCTTTTGCCTGGAGTTCAGTGGCCAAGCAGCCAGCCACTCCCACTTCCTGAGCTATATAAGCAGTTCCTCTCAGCCTCACTGTGAAGCATTTTTTCTTTGCAGATGGAGGCTCTGTTGGTCTGTCCTCTGAGCTGGCTGGGCCCCCCCCCCACACTGTTTCTGTGTGTCTCTGCTGGACTTCGGTGTTTGTTTTCCTGCTTCTGGTTTGTATCTTTCCTCCGGCTGTGTGCTTCCTTGTGTTGTGTGTCTTGTTTTGTTGTTTTTGGCCTTGTTCCCTGTTTTCTGTGCTTTGGTTTTGTATTTTTGGGCTTTGTTTCTAAGCTCCTAGCATACTGCTACTCAGAGCTCATACTATTGCTTTCAGTTACTTACAGCTGCAGCCACTGCTACTGTTTACTCCAACTACTATTGTACCCAGTGCTTGTGTTTTTTACACTGTTGCTCAAGCTCACCACTCTCAAACTACTGCCATGCTACTGCAATCATTATCTGTGTGTTTCAGCTCAACCATAGTTGCTCCATGTTGCATACTCAATTGTTTTCACCTGCCGCAGGCTTACTCTGACCCTAGCTATGCTGCTCATTCATGCTCTCATTCTATTTGCAGCTTCATTGCACTGCCTGGCTACACCTGCTTTCAGAGCATTGTGTCTCCATGTTTTATTGCAGTTTTACAACTCTGTGTACTCCGTACAAAGTGTTGCTTCTATGTTTATTCAACCTGTTCTACTCTGAGGTTAGCCAAAAAGCTCCTGCTGAGGCTGTCAAACTAGCTTCATATCTGCATGTGGTTCTCAGCTTTCCTTCACTTTCTTGTTTGTCCTATGGTGGGAACTGGGAAGTGTTTGGGGAGTTGTGGCCCCATGTGCCTAATTACTGTATAGCAGGAAATATTAGCTTTCAGTTTATTTTTGCTATATTAGCTTAACAGACAAAAGAGCTAAAATAAGCTGATTGCTAATATTACAGGGAGCATAGTGATGTAATTGGACATGAAGCTGATGCACTAATTTAACAGTGTGCTAAATAGTACTGCATCCCACGCTGCGCTAAATAAATAGGGCGCCAATATAAGCTGCTATACAGTATTTCTGTTCTAAATCCTGCCTTCGCCACCAGAAATCCTCAGAGTATTTGTTACCTTGATTTGGCTTTTAAATGCTGGCTGGCTTGCCCCACTATTCAGTGCTGTTTCATTTCCTATGTTATGCAGACCTACGGGCAGGTCCACTAATTACTACTCTGTTTACTGACCTATGTGCAGGTCCACACTTGCTTACGCAATTGTTGCTCTGTGCTCACGCAAACCATTGCTTCATGCCTACTGCCATCCCCTCGGCTTCAGCCTCTGGGATTCTGATACACTTAGTTCTGCATTCGATCTTGCAAGGTCTCAGCACTCAGTGCTCATTATAATCTCAGCACGCAGTGCTCATTCAGCTCACCAGTTTTTCAGCTCTCAATCAATTTCTGGGGCATGCCAGCCATTCTATTCTGGTGCAGGGTTCCTGCAGCTGACGGTCTTGCTCTGCATTTAGTCCGCATTTCTAGCGTGGCCAACTTGGGGCAGGGTCCTTCTCACCTGGCCCATAGCTGGGAATGTCCTCAGGCTTGGCTTTAGCTGCCTGCTATGTGACAGCAGCTCCTGGTGTAGAATTTAAGACTAGTGGTGAAGGGTGGAAAAAGTTACCTCCTTTGGCTCTAGTGTTCCACTATAATGGGTAGCCATTGACTTTAGTGGTTTCCCTAGCCAGGCACCTTCACCGCATTTTTCCTACGACTGCCTCTGGTTCATCTGGTTTGATTTTTAGGGCGAGTAGGCCAGGTGGGTGCCTAAGCAGTGGTTGCTGTTCTCCTGCACCTTGGTTGCATGTACTGTTGCAGAGTTTTCTCACAACCTTCCATGGCGTTCCCGCTAGATGGTTTGAGTGAGAGCCTTCCTTCAAATTGGAATATTTTCCACCTCCCTTTAATTGGGTTTTCCAAATTGCAGCTGCAGAGCCATTACTAAATAAACTATCTCAAGCCTGGAGGGAAGGTGGCCTAGGCCTTGGATCCCCAGAGATTTTCTCCTCATAGGGTTTTTTTTCCTCTCCACCGTTGCCTCTGGTTATAACACTTGTTAGCATGGCAGTGTCCCCTAGTTTTTTTAGGTAGGTTACGCTGTTGGATGGAGGTGGAGGATGTCCTTCTGTTCCCTCTCTCCTTAGGGGGATCCTCTAATCTCATCTCAAACCATTAGTATCATGCTACGCAAACCTGAGCATTTCATTACATTATCAAACTGAGCATCTCATTCCATTATCAAACTGTCTATGCTTCTCTACTGCTACATCACAGTTACTGCTTGCTCATATGCTTCATGTTGCCTCCTTCTTTGGGATGATTGTACTACATTTCTTTTGGGGATTCCTAAAGTACCTTTAGCCTCAGGAATTGTCCCGTGGCACCTCTAGGGGTGGACCTTGCCTTTCGTCCCCTACAGGGTGGTAATTCCTCTGGAATAGAGTGCGAACAGCCAAACCCAAACTAACACAGTTGTACAAGCATAACACTATACTGGCTGTGTAGGTCAGTGAATTGGAAAGGTTTTTGTCTGGAGTTCAGTGGCCAAGCAGCCAGCCACTCCCACTTCCTGAGCTATATAAGCAGTTCCTCTCAGCCTCATTGTGAAGAATTTTTCTTTGCCCCATCATCATCCCCTCCTCCTCCTCCAACGGCAGCACTTCTCTTCTTAGGGGGATCCCTAAGGTACCTTTAGCCATGGGAATCATCCCATGGCACCTCTAGGGGTGGAACCCTCTCTGAGGGTTCCCTGCCTTTTGTATCCCTACAGGGTGGTAATTCCTCTGGAATAGAGAGTGTGAATGGCCAAAACCAAACTAATACAGTTGCACAAGCATAACACTATACTGGCTACGTAGGACAGTGAACTGGATATTATTGTTCAGTTCTCAAGAATGTGGGGCCACACCTGTAAAATTCGTTACTTGGGGATGACAACATGCATACGAAATATTTTGTGTTGGTGCAGAAGAAGCTATAGGGGCTTTCTCGCTCACACAGAGTGAAGTAAAACTGATTAACAAAAAAAAATCTCCAAACTGGCACCACACCACCAATTGTGGTACCAGTTCATGGTCTTTTTTGCCAACCAGTGGACATGGCCACTCACCCTATGTGCCACTCTGACTTATGTATGATAACCCCATTACGCTAACACATCTTTTGATTTTCAAAGAACACGCACCCTTCAATGTACTATGAAAGTACAATTTTCCAACAACATATCCTGCAGAGAACCTAATGAGCATGTCTAATACCATAGGCCCCCATTTTCAAAAGGTCAGCATGGCACAAATCGGGTTTGCACTGCACTAGCCTGGAATAGTACCACTGTTGGGGGTGTGTGCCTATATTCAAAGGACACTTTTGTGTGGCGCACCCCTGACAGTGCTGGCGCTCACAATATTGAACGTTTTCAGAAGTGCAAAATCCCTGCCAGCAGCGGCACAGTTTAGCACCTCTGAAACCTGGTCCTTAACAGTGCTCAGAAGGGGTGGGTGCCCCGCACCCATCTGCGCACTGTCAATTGCTGGGTACCCTGGTGGTCCAGCGGTCCCTCCCCTGCCATGATCCCTACCCACGGTATAAAATAAAATACAAATACACTGGTGATCCAGCAGTCCCTCCCCTGCCCTGATCCCTGCCCATGGTGTATATATAGAGGATAAAGTATTGGGTGGTGTGCATAATGAGATTTTACACACACCCGATTTGTGGGATGCTACATAAACCCCAAGGGCGAAGTCTGAGGGGTTTATGAAATGCATCCCACAACAAGGGTGTGTGTAAAATTGAGTTTTACACAACCATCCCATAATTTATGTTATATAATTGCTGGTGTGTGCTTTTTTGCCTCAGCAATTATATTTAAAATCAGCAAACAGATTGGTGTTCAGGCAGCTGCAGACCAGTTGGAATTATGTGCAGTCCGCGATCTGCCAAGTTACAATGCTCCACTTGTTTAAGGTACTAAAAGAAGTTGTTTAAAAACTGCATTTTTTAATGTAGTTAAATTTACTGCCTTATGGCGGTTGCGGAACTGTGGCGTCATTCAAGCGTGGAGCAGTGCGGACACCCGCTAGCTTATGCATACTGACAGAGAAACCTGGCTCGTGTTTTAAAAGGTTCCCTTTCATTTTCCTTTTTTTTTTTTTGTGAAGGGTCAGTGGAGAAAGAGACTTCTTTGATTTTTTGAATCAAAAACCAGCTTACCGACGACTGTGAGGGGCATGAAGTCTGAGGCCATATGCATAGTAAAGGAAGACGGTGACTGGTGCATGTGTGGTAAGAAGGAAACCCGGTGCTTGTTTGTCATTATAACCAGCTGGTTATAATGGAATATTACAACCAGGTTTCCCTATGGGAAAAAGCGCACACCAGTTATTATAATACAATACACTGGTGGTCCAGCAGTCCCTCCCCCGTTCCCTGATCGCCATACCTGTTTACAAAAAAAAATTCCTAATTGGTCAGTGGTCCTTCCCATTCTCTGATCACTGTCCAATAAAACTACAGAGACCCTGGTAGTCTAGTGGTCCCCACCTGGTGAGTAGTCATCCACCATCCACTTCTCCCCCCAACCCAGCCTGCGAGTACAGCCCTCATCACGCCGTCAGCCAGCCGCTGACTGAACTGTCATGGAGCACGTGCAGTGTACAGTACGTGCTCATTAGCTGACTGCATACCATATACTCTATGCTCTCTGTGACAGTTTAGTCAGCGGCTGTACCGATGATGTAAAGAAGGACTATACCCGATCGCCTGCGCAGGTTAGGGTTGGGGGAGTGGGGTGCTGGGTCACTACCTACCAGGGTGGGGGGGAGCACTAGACTACCAGGGTCTAGTAGTGTTTGTCAGATGGTGGTCGGAGAATAGGGGAAGGAGCGGGACCACCGGACCATCGGGGAATGTTTTTTGTGTAAACAAGGATGGTGCTCGGGGAGCAGGGGAGGGACCACTGGCTGGACCACAAGTGTATTGTATTATATACCATGGTCGGGGATCATGGAGGGAAGGGACTGCTGGACCATCAATGTACTTAATTCTATACCATGGGCAGGGATCGGGAGGGAAGGGACTGCTGGACCATCAATGTACTTAATTCTATACCATGGGCAGGGATCGGGGCAGGAGAGGGACTGCTGTACCACCAGGGAGTTCTTCTGTGTTTCTGGGAATGGGATTGGGTCTGGGGGGTGGACCTGTCCCAGCACACTCAGCAGCCACGCTGTCATACAAATGAGCCCATAATGGGCATGCAAATGGCCCGCTTGCACTGTGCACGCCCAATGGGCTCATCTGCATGTTTTGGCTGAATGTAGCCCATAAGGGTTGCAACGCTAGCTAGTGTGTGCCACGCTACACCCCTATGGGCGATCTTTGACCCGGCACCCTGGTAGCATGGAACAAAGCATGGTGAGCACTGGCTGTGCTACTATGGCTTGATATTCAAACGGATAGCGCAGTCAGTTTGTATCATGCTATCCATTTGAATATGGTGCCAGAGCTGGCCGGACCTATTTTTTAGCATGGCATCCCTGTGTGCGCTCACTGCCGGCCAGCTCTGAATATGGGGCCCTCAGTCTGTTGTCCAACACTAAGTTGTAAAATTCTGTGATGATGGGGGGGAGGAATTAGGCAAGCAGGCATATTGAAGTTTTAGCTTTCTCCACAGAGCCCTAAAATATTATGAGTTGGATTTATAGAATTCCTTTCTAAATACAATCATCATCTATTGTTCTACATTCACCATGTCCTAACGCAATCCTTCTGAGGTTGCTATTTTAAATTCAAATTTAGCAAGAAAATGTTCAGAGAGCTGCAAGCACTATTGGTGGGAATACTTCTTTAAAAGTGTTTGTAGAAGTTCACTCATTCAGTTGATCATACTTTAATACAACATGTCTGTCCTGGTGGGAATTAATTTTATTTATTTATTTGTAATTTTTGACCAGGAAAAGCACTCTGAGCTGTGATGTCTTGTTTCCAGGTGTGTCCTCTGGGCTGGGTTGCATGGAGCTGTTCTACTGACAACGGATGTTGACCATCACACCAGGGAAGCTTCCCCTATTCTTCCTTGATAAGTGCTGTGGGATAACTTCTACCTAGGCAGTGATCAGAGATGAGTAGTAGGGACCTTGGCTTACTGTCTCATGAAGCACACCCTTGTACTGCATTACATTGTCAGTTATTGTTACTGTATTACCCCAAGTACCCTGTGTGGGTTAGAACCCACAACCTTCTGATGTTCCGGTCCCAGACGCGAGTGCGTCAGCTGCTGAGCCACTGATACTGACAGTTAAAAGCACTGAATAATCAGTAGAAAACAGTCCCAAAATCTGCAAGAAAAAAACACGGCAGTCCAAAATGTGAAATGGTGTGGGGGACTGTCTTGAGGGCAAAGGCACTAGTTCAGTGACAAATTCTAATACAGTACCTGCATTCAACTCTCAGTTTCACCCCAGCTACAGACCTGTCTCCTCCTGTGATAATGAAGCGGGTTTAACAGGACTCCAATGAGCTAGAGGCTGTATGACAGTAATAGTGTTCAAATGGAGAGCATTCTAATGAGGGTGGAATGTATATTTATTCTAAAGGCTAAATGAGGCTGCAAGGCAGGTACACTGTGGTACCGCTGTTCATTTCTCACCTCGGTCAGGATTGTCGTCTCGTAGGAGGGCTGATATTTCTCTCTCTCCTGCAGCGACCGCTTTTCAATTTTCTCCCTGTCGGTTTTCTGTTTCCTATCTGCTCCTTTGGGCTATTTAAAAAAAAAAAAAAAAAAAAAAAGACAATTTTTAGCACAAATGCAAATGAGACAGCTGGGGTCCTTTTTCCCTAACCTGCAATTCAGGACTATAGCACTCCTACAGTTTCATATATTGCTTAAAACTTACATTTATCTCACATTTTACTTTTATTACAGACATACCCCTGAAAACTGATTTGGCTCAAATAATTACGGGATGTAATAACTCATAAATCTCTGGAGGTAGGGCTTTTCATAAAAGCTGTTTTATGAAGACTCTTCCTCCTACCCGCACTGTGGTTCAGTACATATCCAGTTACAAGAGTCTCTGTACCACCATATGCAGAGGGAAATCTGAAGCAGAACAAGCTGCTGATGTGGCATTTTCCTAGACTCGGATCCGGGCACGGTGACAGTAGTGTTTTTTTTTTAAATGTATTTTCACATACCTGAACAAAATGTTTTATTCTTCAGATCGATGGTACCATACATTGTATAAACACACATACTGTATATATAACAAACACACACACACACACACTATGTAATAGCCTGACTCAATATACAGTCTATGGTATTCAACTGTTAGTGGGCAGAGTCATACTAACATACTAACATACTATTTGCCAGCAGATTAGGCCTTATGGTCTATCAAGTCTGCTCGAACCTAGATCCTTAGTTGGGTGCAGAGACCCTCCCATTCCTTGTGCTCCAGAAACCCCTATCATCCATCCTCACCCCCCCCCGGGACAGGCCATCATCTGACACATCCACTTTCTGTGTCTGTCCCACCCTCTCTTAAAGCCCTCCACTGTGGATCTCTGAACCAGCTCACCAGGCAGAGCATTCCAAGGGTCCACCACCCTCTCAGTGAAAAACCTCCTCCTCTTTTCCCCCCTCACCCTTCCACCTTCCAACTTCAAACCATGCCCTCTGGTGATGCCTCCCTGCTTTAGTCTAAAGATCCCCTCCATGTTTACCCTATTTATTCCCTTGAGGTACTTGAAGACCTCAATCATGTCCCCCTGTCTCTCCTCTCCTCCAATGAAAACAGGCAGAGCTCCTCAAGTCTGTCGTCGTAAGTCAAATCCTCTAGCCCTCGTATCATCTTTGTTGCCCTCCTCTGTACCCTCTCCAGGAGCTGTATGTCCCTCTTCAAGTGTGGTCTCCAGTACTGTACACAGTACTCAAGGTGTGGTCTAACCAGTCCATTGTACAGCGGCAGAATCACTTCCTTGCTCCTTGAGGTGATCCCCTTGCATGCATCCCAACATCCTGTTTGCCTTGCTAGCTGCTCTCCTGCACTGCTCAGAGTTATTCATACATGTATCCACCATGACCCCTAGGTCTTTTTCCCCTGTTGAGGCTTCCAGCACCTCCCTCCCAGGGTGTACCTGTGTTTAGGAGTTTCCGACCAAGATGCAACACCTTGCACTTGGTGATATTGAAATTTAATTTCCATGTGTGCCCAGCTTCCAGGGTGTCCAGGTCCCCTTGCAGGGCCAACCTCCCCTCTTCTCCCTCAACTACTGCTCCCATCTTGGAGTCATCCGCGAAGAGACTCATTTCACACCCTATACCATCCCTGATGTCTGATATGTATGCATTAAACAGGATTGGACCCAGGACCGAGCCCTGTGGTACCCCACTACCAACCTCTGTAGGGTTCGAGAGCTCCCCACAGACCACTACTCTCTGAGTGCGTCCAGCTATCCAGTTTTCAATCCATCTGACCATCAAAGGGCCTACTCCTAACCTCATCAGTTTCTCCACCAGACCATTGTGGGGGACAGAGTCAAACGCCTTGCTGAAGTCCAAGAATAATACATCCACAGGCTTACCCCTGTCCAGTTCTGATGTTACCCATTCATAGAACTCCACAAGGTTGGTTTGACATGATCTACCTGGCACAAACCCATGCTGCCGACTATCCAGACTTCCCACCTCCTCCAAGTAAACCCCAATCGTCTCCTTTAGTATACTCTCCATTAATTTTCCCACCACCGAGGTTAAACTGATGGGTCTATAGTTTCCTGGTACTTCCTTGACCCCTTTTGATTGGTACCACATGTGCCTCTCTGCCAATCCCTAGGTACCTCCCGTCTCAAGTGACCTGTTGAAAGCTCCGCCAGGTGCAGCCAGTATGTCCGCCAATTCCCATAGTACTCTCGGATGAATGCCATCCGCCCAGGAGATTTGTCTTTCTTTAGGGCCTTGAGGGCAAACCACACCCTTTGGTGGGATGGCATCATCTGTCCCTCCACCTTACTGGTCTTTTATCCTTATCCAGATGTGACACCCTGGGGTACCTTTCCCTCCCTTTTGCTCCATTTCTGTTGCCCCCTGATCCCACTCCCCTGCCGCTTCTATCCCCTTTGTGCCTTGCTTTGTAGATATCCCATCCCCCTCCCTAGTGAACACAGAGGCAAAGTACTCGTTAAATACCTCTGCCTGGTCCCTCGCCTCTTCCACCCACCCTTCTTCTGATCTCAATCTGCTGAGATGGCCCTTAGTTTTTCTCCGCTCCCCAATGTACCGGAAGAACCCCTTTTCCTCCATGTATCCCCTGTGCCAGCCGTTGCTCTTTACTGGACTTTGCTCCCTCACCATACGGGTGACTTTTCTAGATGCAAGCTGGTACATTTCTTATCCCTATCCCTCTTGTTGTTTTATATTTTTGTAGCGCCTCTTTTTCTCTGACTGCTACCTGGACCTCACTGGACCACCAGCATGGTTTATGTGACCTTGCTCCTTACGTTTCAACTTAGCGCAGGATCCTGACTGCCTCATGAAGTCCCCTGCTTTATGACCTCCCATCTCCTTTCCACACTTGTCGTTGAGGTAATCCCCTCAAGTGATCCTTGAGAATATTTCCCATGCCCATAAAGTCTGCCCCCCTGAAGTCCACTGCCAGTGTCCTAGATCTCACCCCCACTCCCCCAATGCTTATTTGAAACAAGACAGTATTGTGGTCACTCCCAGTCAGGGGGTCCTGTACAACCATGTCCCTTACCAGATCCCCATCTGCCAGAACCACATCCAGGACATGCCCCTCCCTTGTGGACTCCATCACATGCTGTGTTAAGAACACATCCTGGAAGCCATCCAGCAGCCTCTGCTCCTTGGCCACCTTAGAGGACATGGTTCCCCAGTTTGTACCTGGCATATTAAGGTCCCCCATCAACACCACTCCTTCCCCTTTTGGACCACACTGGGCAATGATGTTGTCATAACTGAGGAGTTTTAAATCTGCTGCTTGTGTGAAGATTTAATGGATTCTCTTTCATTTTCAGTGCTGTACAGGCTCATGTCAATTTTTTTTAAATATATGCACTAACTCCCTCCTGCCACTACGGAGTTTGGGGGGGGGGGGTTCCAGACTGCCTGCTCTTTGGTCTTTCTGTAATCTCTGTTGGTTCAATAAAAGAATCAAATCACTTCATTTGTACATCTTGTTGTGCAAGGACCAATACGGCAACAAACATTGTTTTGCTCTTTGGTAGTAACTCTGGCTTAGTAAGTCCAGTGCATGGAGTTTAGTGCCAGACAGAAGGGTGCCAGGGTGCTCCTGAGATTGTTGTTGTCAGAGTGCGCCCTGCGTGGCAAGGGCCTCACACCTCATAGTTTTCAGTGGATCCAGAATTGAGACCTGAACACCTTGATGCCTTTTCACCTGGTAGCCTCCTGGGGCAGGCCCAACACAGCACTGGAGATCTAAAGGAAGAATTCTGGGGGCATTTAGTGTAGATTACCGTTAATTCTGGGAGTATGTAAGGGGGGCACACTGAGAAGGGGTTGGAATCCTGAGGGGCTTCTCTTCAAAGGGAGTCCCTGGCAGCCTTGTAACACAGGATAAGTCCCACAGAAAAGGCGGTGTCAACTTTGGGGGTGCATTTGCAATCCTGTGCCTGAGAAATGCCACCAGCCAAGCTGTGCTGATGACAAGAAACCTGACAAGAGAGACAGGACTACTAATTAGGTTAGGAGATACACCTACATCGTTTGACAGGAGGTGCCAGGCTTGGATGGGTACCAGAACTGCTTCCTCTGGCAGAGGCTCTTGGCCAGTTGCCAGCTAGCCATCTCCATAGCTATGGATGGACTGGAGCACTGGGAGGTTAAGTGACTTGCTTAGGGTCACAGAATGAGTATTTTGCGCTAATGGGATTTGAACCTGTAATCTTCTGGTTCCCAGGCTGGTGCCCTAACCACTACAGCACACTGCCTCCATGACGATGTCATGAGCACAGTGAAAACTGCTGTCTGGTTCTGTTTTCCATTGTGACATGCCTAACCTTCAAGATAGTGATTGTGACCTACCTAACAGCAAAGATCTCATGATATCGTACGGTTAGATCTGTCATCAACAAATGTATGACTTGCACTCATGCCATTTGTATCTCCACTGGTGTGGTGTGGAAGGTGAGGTGTGGTAAGGTGTGGTGTAGTGAGGTGTGGTGACGTGTGGTGTGGTAAGGTGAGGTGTGGTGATGTGTGGTAAGGTGTGGTGTGGTGATGTGTGGTAAGGTGTGGTGTGGTGTAGTGTGGTAAGGTGTGGTGTGGTAAGGTGAGGTGTGGTGAGGTGTGGTGTGGTGTGGTAAGGTGAGGTGTGGTGTAGTGAGGTGTGGTGACGTGTGGTAAGGTTTGGTATGATGTGGTGTGGTAAGGTGTGGTGTGGTGTGGTAAGGTGTGGTGTGGTGTAGTGTGGTAAGGTGAGGTGTGGTGTAGTGTAGTAAGGTGTGGTGTGGTAAGGTGAGGTGTGGTGAGGTGTGGTGAGGTGTGGTGTGGTAAGATGTGGTAAAATGTGGTGTGGTGAGGTGTGGTGAGGTGTGGTGTGTGGTGAGATGTGGTGTGGTGTGGTGTGTGTGTGTGTGTGTGTGTGTGTGTGTGTGTGTGTATGTATACACTGACACAACAGGTGGGAAATACATTTGGCAAGATGATCATTTTAGGTAATATAAGCAACATAGATGAAGTTAGTCACTGAACATGCTTAGACTCATTTTGGTCACACTGAGCATACTTGGAAATTTATTTTCACATGTGAAGATAAATTTGTGAGCATGCTCAGTGACCAACTTCATTCACCACCCCCCCCATGCCTGTGAACATGACATATGGCTCAGTATGCCTTTCCTGTTAAAACTGTTTCAATAAAGACAATGTGAAATGTCATTTATTTTTCGATTGAATATCCAGCAGTCTAGTTTACATTTTTGTATTTTTTTTACTTTTGTTGCTTTTTACCATTTCCATCCCAAACCACCTAAAATACCTGCTGCACAAATCAAATGTGCCGCGGGCTGACGTAAGATATAATTTTTATCTTCATTTGAGGGTATGGGTCTATTGATATCTCCATTGGTGGCAGAATGGTCTGAAAAGTGGTAGGGCCAAGGATGCAAGGGGTACACTACCCACCCCCATTGAATGGGCTCACCTACACACACAGAATCAGTTTTTTCTCATCCAAATTTGTAATCTGTGGAGAAGCACCTCCAATTGACAGCAGCTTCCAGTGCCTAGGTTCTTGATATTTACCTGAAGGCCTGGCCCTTCCTTTTCATTTTTAAAGTTTCAATATTGTGCCTTAACTCTGCAGGCCGTGGCACCCAGCCCACCCCTCTAAAAAACTTTACGAACATACGAAATTTGCCAGCAGATAAAGGCCTAGTGATCTATCAAGTCTGCTCCAATGTGCAGCTAGCACCCGTTATTCTGCAACTGCCTCTCCCTCCCACCTTCCCCCACCCTTCACCCTTCCCCTTGCCCTGTCCCAGCCCCTTTTGAAGCAGCCCACTGTTCTACTGTCAACACTACTCAGACCTTCACTTTTCAAAATTCTGCTGACACCCCGAGAGCCACAAAGAGAGTGATTAGTAAGTAATACTGTTTACTGCACAGGCTGCTTTTTAAAGGCACTCTCCTCCCTAGTAATAAATTGACTTGATTGCAATGACTAATAGAGCTGTGCCATGCTACTTACTAAGCTGCGGTAGGGCCATGGTCATAGTGCCCCCCCAACCAGTTCCAGCACCTACAGATATCTCACATCTCACTTGTGGATTTGCCACTCATGAGCTATCAACAGACCAACATCCTCTCATGAAGATATAAATGACATCTTAAGTCAGCCCATCTTGCATCATATATCTATCATCTGTCTGTCTGTCTATCTATCTATCTATCTATCTATCTATCTATCTATCTATCTATCTATCTATCTATCACATACATGCACATATATAAATATTTTCATTGCAAAAAACTTCATTAATGCACTAGTTAGGGTTAAAGTGACAAAAGCAGGGAACTGTGGGGTAAGACTTTCCAGCCCTAACACCTCACCCCCATCTTGCAGGCTGCAACAGGAAAAAACATTACAGTTTCACCTCATAAAATCCGGGATATCAATGTCCTTCCCAACTCACTTAGTGATCACTTATCTGTCCTCTGTCACTGGTCATCCTCCATACTGAAACCTGTGTCCCAGGCCATCTTGTGCTGACGCCTATGCCCTGGGGGTCTCAGAAAGCTAAAATTGCATCTAGCACAGCTGGACTGGTCCCCCATCCATCATGCCCCAGATATTGACTCTGCCCTAGACCTCTTCACCAATGCCTTCAGCAAGGCCTGTGACCTTTTTGCCCACCACACCATAATCTGTTCTAAAAAACAAAATGCCGGATGGATCTCCCCATCCCTTATCCAAAAGCTTAAGTGTAGGGATAATCTCTGGCACATCGCTATTGAATCAGGCAAGTTGGCTGATAGACAAGCCTACAACGTGGCACGTAATCAGTGCACCTGGGCCATTAGACGGGCCAAGGCAGAGCACTATCAGACCACCCTTGCATCCACCTGGGGTTCCACCCAGATTTTCTGGGACAGCATGAAAGAGCTTAATGGGAAGACCCACTACCCCCCTCTGTCCCAGCTCTCCATCGATGGCACCGTCACTACAGACCCAACTCGCATAGCTGATTGACTCAATACTACCTTCTCTGACCTAAGCTCTGTCCTCCCAAACAACTTTTTTGACCCAATCCCCACCTCTATCCCCCCCTGCCTTGGATCACCCTCCTTTCTACCAGCACACAATATCCCCCAATGAAGCCAGGCCACACCTGCTAAAAGCCCTTGGTAGCAACAACCCCAGCTGTGACCCCCTAGACTCCAGGATCCTCCGCCTGGTCTTGGATGTCATCCTAGTTCCCCTTACTGACCTACTAAACTGGTCTCTATGCCTTGGTCAGTTTCCCAGTGCTTGGAAATAAGCTGAAATCACCCCATACATAAGAGTGGAGATTGATCCGCACCTAACAACTACCGGCCGATCTCTATCCTCCCCCCGCTCTCTAAAGCCCTAGAAAAAAATAGCGTCTATTCAACTCTCTGAGTACCTGGTCAAATGTGACATAATGTGCCAAGAACAACATGGTTTCCGCCCAGGACACAGTACCACTACTGCTCTCCTGGAGTTCTCTCAATACCTGCACTCTGCTCTTGACTCCAGCAACCTTGCCGGCGCAGTGTTCATAGACCTCTCCAAGGCTTTTGACACTGTTTGTCACCCCTCTTCTACTCGACTCCCTCCACCAACTTGGCTTTTCCACTGGTCCCCTTGCCTGGTTCTCCAGCTACCTCTCTGCTAGATCCCAGCATGTGAAGATAAACGACTCCCTGTCCAATTCCCGGCCCATTCATTCCGGGGGACCTCAGGGCTCCATTCTGGGCCCTGTACTTTTCAGCCTCTACCTCAACACTCTTCCCAGCTCCTGCACAGGAAAAATGCTCCTCAATGCTGATGATGCTGTTCTCTTTGCATCCCACCCCGATCACTTTTCTCTCCAGGTATCCCTCCAGCACATCTACAACCAAGCTGAAAAGTGGTTCCTTGACCACTGACTTGTCATTAACCTAAATAAGACTAAATCAATGCTCTTCTCCCATTACCAAAACAAGGCCAAGAATGCCCCCCTCTTCATTCTCCCCAGCACTCTGCACCCGCTGGAGCAAGTGACCTCTTACAAATTTCTAGGCATCACTTTCAACTCGACGCTCACCTTCCACACCCACATCAATGTCCTATCCTCCGCAGGGTTTTAAATAATTGATTAGCAGTTTTTTTCTTGGGGCAATACTAACTGTACAGAAAGCATTTATATAGGTTTTCTGGAAGTGTTATGTTTGTTAAACACAATGAGGCAAGTGCTATGCATTTTCACAATGTTTTAGAACTTTTATGAGCAAAACGCTAATCAATTTTAGAGTTAAATAAAACCCTGCTCCGCCATAAATTCTCGGATAGGCCTACTATACCATCATAGAGATTGCTTCCCCCAAGTTGCCCTCTGGCTGGCCATCACCTCTTCTGTCCTGTCGCTAGTGGACTATGGCTTGCCCATTTATGCTGCGGCGGACAATACTGCCTTGACTAAAATCCAGCTCTCAATCAATAAGGCCTGCAGGCTCCTGACCGGAGCTCCTAGCCACACTTGCACTTGCCTGCTTTACTCCACTGCCGACCTGCTCACCTTTGAGGAGTGTCTGCAGTAGCAGACCTGCCTACTCGCCAAAAAATCTCTTCTAGGGCTCTCCCCCTCCCGGGGGTCTCTGCTTCCCTATGGCATACGTCCTCATCTGTTGCCACCCATAGCTCTGTCAAGGCCACCTTTCTGGTGCCCAGAACCAAGACCTCACTAGCCCAGAGGTCCTTCCATTACCGAGCCCCTGCTTGGTTCAACTTCCTCTCACCCTGCATCACAGACATTACCAAAATTGGTCCCTTCAAAATCGCCCTCTGGAACCATCTTTTCGATGCTCGTTGCTGTAGATGTACCTAATTAATCCCACTGTGGGATCCTCCTGTCAGGCCTCCCTGACTTGACAATGTTGTCCGGACAGCCTATCCTCCTCCCTCCTCCCACCCCACTCCCATCCCTCCACCCCTCCCCATCCCTGCATCCACCTTCTCCAGGTATTATCTAGGTATGTCCAGGGCTGTACCCCAATGTAACCCTTGGGTACCTTGTATTTGGCTGTAACCTATTATAAGCAACATTATTATGTAACCTATGTGTACTCTATGTTTAATGTTCTGCACCTGTACTGTTCTCACTGTTGTAACCACACTATGTAACTCTGTCTACCCCCCCCCCGTGACGAGGTGCCTTTGTAAATGAGTCCATGACTCAAAGGTTGTAAATCCGACTTTTCTAATAAATAAATAAACCTCTCTTGCCTCTTCGGAAATCAGGTGTGGGGGGTGTGCCTTGGGGTTGTCAGCCCTAATGCTCACCCCATTCCATCAGTAAATAAGCTGAGATGGGTAAAGAATATAAGAATGGGGTGAGCGTTAGGGTTGACAACCCTTAGGCGCACCCCGTACCTGATTTGCGAAAAAGCAAGAGACGTGGAACTGTAATGTTTTTTCCTGTTACTGCCTTCAGGGTGGGGGTAGTGTATTAGGGTTGGAAACCCTAATGCCACATTTCCCTACTTTTGTCACGTTAACCCTAACTAGTGCATTAGTAAAGTTTTTTGCAATTAATTTCCTTACTTTTTGAGATAACGTAGTCATATTCTTATTCCCTCCATAGATGTGTATATGTAGAGGGCCCTGGGCTACCATTTGTAGGACAACAGCAACCAAATTGTCAGCATGGCCTTCTTATTACCCCACCTAATGTACCTGCTATACTAAATTTTGAAATCCCTGTCAAAACATGATTGTGCACCACCGCAGTGTCTATTCCTCCGCCAACCTGCTCAACTTCAAGGAATGTCTGCAGTATCAGACCTGCCTTCTTGCTAAGAAATCCCTGCTCGGACACTCCCCCCCCGGAGTCTCTGCCTCCCTACCACAGTCATTCTCATCTGTTTCCACCCACAGCTCTATTAAAGCCACCTTCAAAGTGCCCAGAACCAAGACCTCCCTTACCCAGAGGTCCTTCTTTTATCGAGCCCCCACCTGGTTCAACTCCCTTCCCACCTGCATCACCAACACTGCCAAACTTGGTACCTCCAAAACCGCTCTGTGGAACCATCTCTTTAATGTCCACTGCTGTAGGTGCAACTAACCCTGCACCCCAATCCTACTGCAGGACCTTTCCCTGCCTGGCACCCCTAATCTCGACAAGGTCCCCTGGACTGCCGATCCATCTTTCCCCCTACCCCTTTTTACCTACCCCCTTAGGTTTATACAAGGATGTATTCCACTGCAACTCCAGAGAAATTGTACATCTTTAATTGTAAACCTGTATTTTATACCAACATGTAACTAAGTGTATTCTGTGTTTAATGTCTGCACCTGTAATGTTGTCCAATGTTGTGTCTGCACAATGTTCTATTGTCTTGCCCTCCCTGAGACGAGGTGCCTTTGTAAATGAGTTTCTGACTCAAAGGTTGTAAATCTGACTTGTACAAATAAATAAAATAAATAAAAAATAAAAATTAAAAATTCCACACCACAGGTGTGAAAACAGAGTTTGGCCAGGATTTGAAAAATGACAGCTGTCACATTTATGAGATAGTTGAAAAAAAATTACTATGTTGAAAATTTTGGGTAAAAATATTTAAAATTACCAACGTTATGGGTGAGTGAAGTAAAATTTCAATGGATACACATAACTTTTCCATTTTTACATATTTTGAGCCCACATTTTCAACTTAGCCTTCTTATGACCCCACCTCATGAACAAGGGCATAAAAAAATTTCAAATCCCGCCTGAAAGGGTGATTTCACCAAGTGACCAAAAAATTGCTTTTTGGGCTGGATTTGCCTAATTCCACCATCACTGTTCATGAGGCGGGGTCCCAAAAAGGCCATGTTGAAAATCTGGGCTTAAAATATGCAAAAATAGCAAAGTTATGCATCAAAGTTGAAAACCCCACTGAAATACATTGAACCGCATTTACCTTAATTTCTCTTATTGTAGTCAGCAGTTCCAGCAGCAAGATGTGTCTTTGATCAGAGATTGGATCTTCACCATGCTATCTGTTCAAGTGAGTGAGGGTGTGTGGGGGAGTGTGGGGTGGTGGGAGCTCAGTGGGAGATCGGGGTTGGGGGTCAGAGCCATGAGGGATCGTTTTCGTTTTTACAGGGAAAAAAAGACACTGAAGGATGGGTTCCTTTATTTCTGATGGACGAGGATCAGGGAGGTGCCACTAGATACCAGGGAAATGATAATAACTATGGGGATGGCTATTGGAGGGGCAGGAGGTGCCACTAGACACCAGGGAAATATGAACAATATGAGACAGTGATCAGAGGAGTGGGGGGTGCCGCTAGACACCAGGGAAACAGTACCAACATACTGCGATAGTGACTGGAGAGGTGGGAGTGCCACTAGACACCAGGGAAATACAAAACAATATGGGAACGGGGATGGGGGGTGCCACTAGACACCGGGGAAATAGTGACAACATAGGGGGATGGTGATGGACTGCGCCAGACAATCACTTAATACAGCTATTTTGAAGTGGTTACTGAGCATGCTTACAACCAGAATTATTAAAATGTAATAACTTGGGAACGGAGTAATATTTTTCCACCAAACCAGCAAAGGAAACATCTGTGGGCCAGGCCCATTCTATCTTGAAAACTGCAGACCAAAATTCCAAACCGTGTGGGCACTAGGCATTGGCAAAAAACAGCAATTTGTTCTAAGTAACAAAATGTTCGTATCACGTAATTCGAAGCTAGCGGAAACAAGTCATGAAAAAGGATATAATAACAAATAAAAGACAGCCCTGGAGCTCATTTTTCCAACATTTAAGAGCAGAATCCACTTAAAGTTGTCCCCATGACCAACATACATGTGTTGGTGTCTCTGTACAGTGGCATTTTTTTATAGCTTTTAAAATTTTATTTAAAAAAAATACAAAAAAAAACCCAAAGATGGCCACAAACGAAAACAGATTTTTGCCCCTCATGAAAAAGGATTGCTCATGTGATCTCTTCATACAGCTATTTTGAAATGCTTACTGAGCATGCCCAGAACCTGAAATTTTAAAATGAAATAAGTTTAGAACAGATTAATATTTTTTCACCAGACCAGCAAAAAAAAGTCCTTCTGAGCAAAGCCCTTTCTACCCTGAACATTTCAGACCAAAATTCCAAACCGTCTGAGCGCTAGGCAACGGCAAAAAAACAGCATTTATTTTTTCACATTTTTCTGCTGTATGCATCTCAGAATTTGCAATTCTGACCTGAACGAAACTTAGCATGTCAAGGGATCTACCCCACAAGACCGCGCATGCAAACTTTTATGCAAACCCGTTGAATACTTGCAGAGAGATACATAAGTGCAAGAACTGGGGTTTAACATTTACGTGCCTACTCAACCCTAACTATAGTGGTGCTGTTGTTGCACTATAATGAATGTATAGAGAGAGGAGGCAGGGGGAGGAGATAAAGAGAAGCTTTTAGTGTTGTTGTACAAAGTTACACAGTATCACACATGATGAGGGGCTTTTACACTATTGGATCTGCACTGGTGCCAGTGGTGCAGATCAGTTATACCAGTGCAGATCCGGCAGTGTAAAGAAAAACTGGAATGTTGCAAGCTGCTCCACTGTGGCTAAATGCATTCCCTGGTTTGTTGGGTACGTGGAGTGCACTGGTGCAGGCATTTTTTGCAAGTGTGTAAAAACGCTGCTTTGCCTGCACCGGTCCACTCCTATTCACTAACCCCTCCACTGGACATGCCCCCAAAACACCTGAAGACCTTTGGGAACGCTGCCCAGCCGCAGCCAAAGGCCAGCGGTACAAGCCAAGCGGAGCAAGCCAATTTGAAGTCAGCAACTGCTGCAACTCATTGTAATGTAAAAGTGTCTATGCTTTGAGAAGGAATGCAGTGTAGGACAGTGATTAGAGCAATAGATTTATATAAAGAAAGACATTCAGGTTCAGACCGTATAAACATAGAATGTGGCCGGCCTGGTGGCACTGAGGGTTGAGGCGCTGGATGCCACACCTTGTGCCATGCCGGTGACCCGGGTTTGGGAATGAGCTTTGGCCACTGGGGATTGCTAGGGGTGAGAGAGGATCAAGAGTCCAGAGGACTGCTCTCCTCTCTTGGGGGGAAGGAGACCTGTTGTCCCACTTGTTGACTGCCTCTGGCAGCGGCTGGAGGGCAGTATGGGTCGATATGGGCATTACTGATGTCATCACTTGTTGCAAGGAGGGGACGGGAGGAAAAAGGTAGGCCGGGCCTGGCAGATTCCATGATGGCTCCTGTGTTCATGGGGGGTCGAGTCTGGTATCTGTTTTGGGTCTCGGGAAGGCCGGTGCCCTCCTCCCTGGCCCCACTGCGGGGGGAAATCCATGGGGGATTAACTGGGGTCGGCGATACAGGGATGCAAGCAGCCGGAGAGTGGGTCTCTCTGCAAGGAGGGACCTCAGCCACCTGCCAGGGCTCCCAGGAGGAAAACCAGATAATTAAAAAAAAAAAAAAAGAAACATAGAATGTGACAGCAGATGGGGACAGCAAGATCCATCTAGTCTGCCCAGTTGAGACAACCCTCCCCGCTATCTTGTTGCTTCTCCAAGGTTACCACACTGTCTGTCCCAGGCTAGCCTAAAAGCCCTAACCATCTTGGCTTCCACCACCCTGGGGGATGCCATTCCAAGGCTCCACCACCATTTCAGTGATGAAGAACTTCCGAATGTTCCTCCTGAACTGGTCACCCTTCGGGCGCATGTCATGACCTCTAGTCCGGTAACAGTTGTTAACATGGAACAGGTTATCTGTTTGTACTGTACTGATACCCTTAAGATACTTAAAAGCCTATATCATGTCTCCCCTTTCTCTTCTCTGTTCCAGAGAGTATAAGCTGAGGTGCTGTAATCGTGCCTCGTATGGCTCGTGGTGCATATCCTGCACCATCTTTGTCGCCTTCCTCTATACAGTCTCCAGTCTGTCTATATGCTTTCTGAGGTGTGGTCTCCACAACTGGACATGCCATTCTAGGTGAGGCCTCACCAGGGATCTGTACAGGGGCATAATCACCTCCCGCTTCCTACTAGTGATGCCCCTCCCAATGCATCCCAGGATGCCGCTAGCTTTTAGTGTCACTTTTTCACATTGCTTGCTAACCTTCAAGTCATCTGAGATGATTACCCCCAGATCACACTCCTGCTTGGTTGTGGCCAGCTGCTCACCTCTCAGGTAGTACTTCTCTGCTGGGTTCCATCTTTCCAGGCGCATAACTTTACATTTTTAGCGTTGAATGTCAACTGCTTGTTTCTTGACCATGATTCCAATTTCTTGAGGCCAGACTCAATCCTTTGAACCCCTTTGGTCGTGTTTACCCTGTTGCAAAGCTTGGTGTCATCTGCAGACAGGCACACCTTCCCATCCAGTCCATCAGCGATGTCGCTGATGAAAATATATATATATATTTTTGTTGATTTATTTATTTACCTTTCCTCCTGCTGGGGTGGTCCTATGGTTCCCCTATTCTGGCCATGACCCGACAGCTCCTGTATCGGGTGCCATGCCCAAGCTGCAACCTCCTCGCCCTCACCAAGGTTGCATCTTGGACCCCCTCGTGGAAGAAAAAAGGGGTCGGGACCAGAGGGAGTTCCTGGGAGCGTCCGATGCAACACCATGGGGCAGGTCTTCATGAGCTGGAGGATCGGTGGATTTTGTCCCCTGTAGTCCCCCCCCCCCACAGCCCAGGCATGCAATGACACCAGTGTCGCTACGGTGAGCACTGCCGTTCACTGCACATCAGACGTCTGCCCGTGCTGTCCCTCTATCACACTGTGACTTGCACTCTCCCCCAGCCACCGCTAGGAGCCAGCACATGCATGGGTACCCCGACCCACCCTCCCGGAGGAGGACAGCAGTCCCACGGATGCTCAGTCCTCCTCCTCCCGGCTGACCCCTGACAACCTGAGTCCGCTGCCGAAGCCGGGTCATTGGCATAGCATGAGGTGTGGCGTCCAGCACCTCAACACTCAGTGCCACTGTGCCTGCAGTGCTGATGAATATATTGAAGTGAATCAGTCCCAGAACTGAGCCCTGTGGCACACTGCTAGTTAACCTACCCTCTTTTGACAGAGTGCCATTTACCATTACCCTCTGGATCACCAGTGACAGTCATGTTTTGCCTTTTAGCAGCAAGACACCTGACCTCTTTCAACCCACTGTTAAACTGGGTAGAAGTGGGGCCCTCTGCAAATGAGACATTGCATCTCAGCTGGGATGCGGTGTCTAAGTAAACTGTAAAGTACAACAAAGATAACATGTGGACTCTGGGAAGATGCTCAGTAACAGTGCTAGTACCTTAAACACTTTGATCTGACAGCTGGAGGAATGCAAGTGCTCCGTGTAGTCTCCTGACTCATTCTGCTGGAAAGTGTCGATCTGAATTCGGAACGGGACCCCCTTTTCCCCTCCATTCTTCCTGAGTGTGAACTCTGTGCTGATACAGTGAACCTGAAAGTGGAGAGGGGAGATTTGAGCAGTTAGAGAAATTGCGATACCTGGTGCGAATGTTTGACAAGGTGTGGTAAGCAGCAGTCCAGTTCTCACACCCTTAATGGAGTGGCCGTCAGTTGGCAGATTATGATCTCTATGGGGGAACTGACGGTACAGCACAATAAATCTTCTCTTGCCACTCTCGAGAGTTCCTGGGCACACCCACTGGAGATGTTATCCAACTTCTCAGCACGTTATCACACACACTGTGATACCAGTTTCCAGCTACGTGGAGGCCCACACCTATTGGCAAAACTGCTGAAACCACAAATTCTTTTTCAAAGCTTCACATACGAATGGATCAGCATATCTCAGAATAAGATGTGATTCTCATCCCACTTGTGAGCATATTCGTGACTGGCTGTTGGATCTGTTCAGGGCAGTAAAACATAACTAACCACTATCTAGAGTAACGGTTGCTGGTTTGCCTTGCTTGCCCCTCTAAGAACCCACTACTGTAACTTACACCTAAAAATAGTCTTGACCCCCACAAGGCATGCAGAGGCAGAGACTTCTTCCTTGGCTGTCTAATAGATGAACTGCAATGCACCCCTAACCTGTCTACCGTATCAATGTTTATTAGGTGCAAAGCCAACTCTTGAGACCTCCTCTCCTCTGACCTCCTGCTTGACATGCCACGTGTAAATTCTAAGCATAGCAAAAATGACTTTCTCCATAGCTGAACCATCCCTCTGGAATGCTCTTCCCTTGGGCCCCTTCCTATTTTCTCCTTAAAACGCATCTCTTAGATCACCTACTGACTGTGTCTGTCTGCAGTCGTGCTACATAAACTGGTACGCTGCATTGCTTGACCATATAAATGTTGCCACATTAGCAGTGTTGTTATCATTATACTATGCTAAACTAAGAAAACCTATAAAAATCTCATGCTCATAGTTGATCGTTGTCAATTTTATGCTACTTTATTATAATTGTATCCTTTTTTGTCTGTACAGCTGTTTATTCTGCACATGCATTCCAGCTCTGTTTGTAACCAATGTATCTCATTATTGCTACCACCCTTACACTTTGCATATCTAGGCCAGGTCTTTTTGTTGGAAAAGGTCTCTCAGATCAGTGTACATACCCAGTCAACAAACAAACAAGCAAACAAACAAAAAACAAACAGTGAACAGTGCTGGGCGATGCATAATGTTGTTGTCCAACATAAGCTGCCACGACAAATGATGCAATCAATCTGCAGTGAGTACTGCAACGCATAAATGACAAGTGTGCAGTATGCTTGAATCTGTGAACTGAGTGGGGGTGGGGGGTGGGGCTGTAAGTGTATGAAGGCAGAATATGACTGGTATGAGATCATTCCTAACCTGTAATGTTGGGTATGAATCTTTCACAGGCAGTATGTCCCACCAGATTCTCTCCCACTCCCATCGGCAGCACTTGGCACAGATAGATTGCACTGTGATATCAGTGCCGCAGTAGGATTCTGGGTAGAACAGTGGATTATGGGTAACGATGGTGCACCCTCAATGAAAGTGTCCACAAAATAAAAGATATCAAGTGAACTGGGCAACAGAAAATTTGGACCCATGCCCGAAACTACTGGGTGGGGGTAGTATCTCTTAAAGAGCTAGTGGAGCCAAAACAGGAAAACAGGTTAATAATACACATTTTAAGCAGTAGTCAGTTGTAACTTTTTATTTCTGAAGTATTTTCTTTTTCCTTTTGCTTATCAGAAAGTATTCTATGTAATAATATTGTGCTGGATGTGTGGAACAGCTCTTAGCCTGGCAGCTGACATATCTAACTCTACTGCTCCACAGTACCTCAGTATTATGACCTCAATGACATCACAGGTGAACGACATGCCAGTCACTCACTTGCTGTTCCTAAGTAGCAGTGATGTCACAGTCAGTGAGGTCACAGTGCTGCTGATGATGTAGTGTGGGGCGGTAGGAGCTAAATATCGCCGCCGAGGCAAACTTATTCCACATCCCTATTAACATCAGGTAAACAATCTTCTAATTAAACCAAGGGAAAGAAAAAGTATCTTAGATATAAAAGGTAATGGCTGGCTGCTTTTGGAATCTAATATTCGCTTTAGCAGTACACTAGTTCTTTAATGTTGAATGTTAATTGTAAGATGAGCCCATTCCTTTGAGACCACCTTGGGACCGAAGACTCCAGCCATAATGCCAAAATGCCCTAAACGTGCAGGCTGCAAAATACTTAACTGCAGTTGGTATCCTAGGAATGTCCTAAATATTGTAATGTCCATAACATGCTGTTGTTATTACAGTCCCAAATAATATCAAAGTGAAAAAGTCCTTTGCCATCAATTTTACTGTAGAGTTCAAAATGACTGCCAGCAAAGAACAGCCTACGAAGATGTTGCCATATTACCTCCTTGAAAACCTGAAAGTTTGTCCCCTGCTCTGATGTTTGTCAAAAGGGCACAACTACTTCCCCCAATATGCCGCCCAAAAAACATAAAAAATACCAGTAATATGAGCTGATATACACAGATGTGGGTCCGGACCATACCGACAAAATATTTTTATTTCTATATCTTCTCCAACAGTCCTTCAGACTGTGGAATCCCAATGAGAAGGGAGCCTTTCCATTTTTGTCTCCTTGGCTCTCTCACTCCCCCCTTCACCCTGACACATCACAGCTGATATTTCTCTCAACTCAGCCTTGCTTTTTGAGAAGTGTGGGTGTTTGTCTAGATTTCAAGTTCCCACCTGTGTCCCTTCCCTGCTCTTCTGAATGAATGAGTCCTCTAGGTGATGTATTTGCTGGCCGGGGAATAAGAGCCCAGTGGTCGTTCTTGAACCAAGAGGTCTCCTGTGACACAATGGGCATGCTACCAGTACCACCCAACTGGTAGCTGGTTTCTTACATCCTGATGACTAGTCGTTACTAGAAATGTGCTTCCATTTTGGTCACTATGCCACTTTTAAAATGTCCAACAATGTGAGATATAAAAATTCTGACCTGGACAAAGGCTGACGTTCTTTTGGTCGGATCCCAGAGAAACTCCACTGTATTCAGCATTGTGGGGTTCATCCGTGGCTCAATGATACCGACTGAAAGTGGAATATCTATTTATAAAACAAGAAAATAACATTTTAGTACAAGAAAACACTGTACTGTTGATATGATCATCTGACACAATACATCCTGAGGAAAAAAAAACACTTTCAGAAAGGGTTCTCCTTGGCATCTGTGGTAACATCCACCTTAGACAAGCATGTACAGTATAACATGTTACGTACAATTTTGCTTTTCATTGTTTATCCTCCTTCCCTTCACTGGCTGTGGCTTCTTTCAGCAGTAACCAATGCCTGTTGCTGCCCTGTCATGAGCCTACCGACCAGAACTTCTCGGGCCCCTGGTCCACCCATGACCCACCTGCTTCTGGGTAGGCTCCCTCGACTTACCCTTGAGGCAAGCACCATAGCAACTCCTGTAAATGTATTCAGTTCCAAGGCAGGTGGAGGTGAAGACTGGGGCAAGTTGAGGACCAGGTGGGTGGGATCCAGCATTGGGGCTGGTACCAGGAAGCAGTGTTGCCTGTCCAGCCAGCAGCACTGTTCTTGATTTTCTGTTTCCCCTGGAGGGAGCACACATGCAATGATGTTGCAGAGCATCTGGCATGCTTCCGTGCATGACGTGCTGATGACTGCCTTGTCCCTCTGATCCCAGCCACAGCTAGGACACCCAAACTCTTTGCTCCCCAATTGGCATCCTTTGGCTGGGTTGCTGAACTCTTCCACCCTGGAGAAGGTGAGCTGTCCACTGGACACTCAAAACTCCCTTCCTGGCCAGACCTCTGCTCTGGGCTTGCTTCCGTACCCTGGTCATCAGCATCACAAGTGGTAGCTGGCATTTTGCTTTACAAAATCACATCTGCAGCTTCAGGTTATAATTAATAACAGCACAATGTAAAATAGAGTCCACTAGCCAGACTAAACAAATAAGATGTCTCAGAGGTGGTCGGCAGAAATTAACTGATACGGCATAGAGGCTTGTGTCACTGACTCCTAGCTTAGACCAAGTATTAGCCCAGGTCAAAGACCAAGATAAATCCAAATAAGATTACATATAGAATAATGCATGGGGTGGTGTGCATAATGAGAATTTTACACACAACCGAGGTGTGGGATGCTACATAAACCCTGAGAGTGAAGCTTGAGGGGTTTATAAAAGCATCTCACACCTAGTGTGTGTGTAAAATTTGAGCTTTGCACACCTAGTCAGCTATTGTTTTATATAGTCACTGACTTTGTTTTTTGCCTTTGCAGATAGGACAGATGATCATTGTCTTACATACAGTAAGCAGTGAGAGAGACTTCAGTGAAATTTAGCACTGGTAAACATTTATTTTGGTTGAAAAGGCAACTTTTTTAAATATATAATATACTTTTTAAACTGCAGTAGGGTTTAGTGTTTGTTTTTCATATAAAACTGTGACTTACTTAGACGACACAGCTAGGAGGATGTTCATTACAGTTTGAACCACATTTTATAACTTTCATTTACAAAGGTAAAATGCTACATTTATAGAAAAACAGTAGGAAATTTGTTTAAAAGTCTTTGTATGGGAGGAAGAGGTTTTCTTCTAACTTTTTCAGCTGTAAAATATTGGGTTTCCATGGTGCCCTCTGCTTCTTGCTTGAAGATCTCTTGATTTTGGTGAGAGTTTGTATAGGTCTGTGAGTGCCGTCAGTGTGTTGCTATGTGCGAGGGAACGTCAGCTCATGCTTTTTCATAGAGAAAGCCAGCATGTGTTTTCTGTTATAACCAGCTGGTTATAATGGCAAGTTATAACTGGTTTTCTTTATGAGGAAAAAAACAAAGGCCAGTTAATATGTAAGTAATAATCCATAACAGGGTGTGCTGTTATTAGGGATTACCACACACCCGGGTATGTTGTGAGGCATAAGGCCGCAGGCCGAGTGCACTCACAGCACCTGGGTGTGCATTACTCCCCAATAACAGCACACCCTGGAGTGGGTTATTGTGCTTATAACATGGGTTATGTTTAAACAACAAAAGCATATCAAAAAAGGTGTTTTTATTTTTGCTGTTTAAACAGCTAAAAAGGTACTGTATCCTGCTACCTTGCAAAATAGTCTGTAACAAACAATGCAGCCTGCATTGCTGTTATGCACATAGAAATGTCAGATACACTACTGATATGATTTGCGACATCTCTTGTGTATAACATTCTATGCAAGTACTGACAATGTACTCCCTCTGTCTGTGCCTACAGCCCATCTCTTTCTCTCTCTCTCTCTCTCTCTCTCTCACTCCTCACATGGTTACGCAAGCCATGTGTGTGTGTGTGGGGGGGGGGTGTGTGTCGCTCTTTCTCTTGGTGATCTCCTGTGTAGAGAACTGCCAGCTAGCCACCCAGTCTGGCAGTCACCCGTCCTGGTCACTAGTGCACAGCAGATTTGGCCCGTGGAGCCCGCTGACCTCAGTTGCATAGCAGTGGAGCCAGTTTTAGCTGACTGGGAGGACAGGAGCTGGGGGAGGCTTGTAAAGCTGCCCCAATGTAGTGACTGTGACCTGGGCTGCCTGCTCCTGGAGGGTGCTGTTCTCTGCAAGGCTGGTGAACTTGCCCTGCTGTGACAGAGCCACTCGCTGTCTCCCCAAGCTCACCAGCAGCATGTTGACTTACGGCGGTGTGCTAAAGGTCACACCGTGCTGCTGTCGCTGTCTCCCTGCCAAGTCAGGGGAAGCAGCGCAGAGTGCAACTGACCTGTCTGTGTCAGTGTCTGTCACTCACGGGCTGTCTCCCCAGTCACCTTGTCGGTGTCAGAGCTGCTCTGCATCAACACCGGTGAACGGGGCTACCACTCTCTGCCGCCATTCCTGTCGCTACTGTTGGGGGCCAATTCAGATGCATGAAGCAGTCAGTTTCTGTTAGTGACAAACAGCGAGAGTACTGACAGACAAGCCATGGGAGGGTGGAGAGCCATGGCCCACTTCAATGGCTAAATTAACACATCTGGAGCAGACTGGCAAGGCACAGGAGGGCAGAGATGTGCACAGGGCAGGTGGGTGGCTAAATTAACGCACCAGGAAGCAAGGCACGGGAGGTCGGAGATCTATGGGCCGGATGGGTGGAACAGACAAGGCATGGGAGGGTGGAGATCCGCTACATACAATATGATCACAAGAAGGGGGGCGCCTGGCAGGGACTGTACTCTGCGTTTAGTTGACAGATGACAAGCACATTGCTGGTACTCCTAGCTGAGAAAACCTGCTGCCACACACTCCCCAAGCACTCCCTCTCCCCAGTCAGTGTGTGATATCTGGTGATCCACAGGGTGGCTGGGTTGGTGGGTAGGGAGGACAACACAAATATGGCACAGGTGACACAGCAGGGGAAGACAGAGCCTTCTCTCTGTGATTCCACCAGACCTGCACTTCTTGCATACGGGACAATAATTCTGCAAAGGCACCTCTGTCTTGTGCACTAATACTGGGACTTGCGGTGGGTGGGTGGCTGAATTAATGCCCTGGAAAACAAGGTATGGGAGGTCAGAGATCTGTGGGCTGGGTGGGTGGGACAGACAAAGCGGGAGGGTGGAGATCGCTGCTATACAATATGATCACAAGAAGGGGGCACAGACAGGGATGGTGCCCAGTGACAAGCACACTGCTGGTACTCCTAGCTGAGAAAACCTGCTGCCACCCACTCCCCAAGCACTCCCTCTCCCCAGTCAGTGTGTGATACCCGGTGATCTGCGGGGCAGGTGGGTGGAGAGGACAACACAAATACGGTGTGGATGACACAGCAGGAGATGACAGATCCCCCTCTCTGCGATTCCTCCATCAGTTCTGCAGAAGCCAGCAGAAGAAGGCCATTTGGTCTATCAAGTCTGCTCATATTGCAGGGTCCACAGCTTGAGCTACTGTCCCTACCCTCCCTCCCCACTCCTCCCGTCCTCCCTACCCATGATTCTTACCTTCCCCCTATGCCTGTCCCAGCCTCTCTTAAAGCTGGTCACTGTCTTCAATGAGATAACCTCTTCTGGCAGCGCATTCCAAGTGTCCACCACCCTGTCTGTGACGAAGTGCTTCCTGACCTCCCTTCTAAACCTCCCACCCTCCAGCTTAAGACTGTGCCCCCTCATCTTATGGTTGCCACTCAGCTTAAATCGACTCTCCTTATCAACCTTATTTATCCCTTTCAGGTACTTGAAGGTCCCAATCATGTCCCCTCTCTCTTCTGTCTTCCAGGGAGTACATGTTCAGTGCCGTCAACCTCTCCACGTATGCCTTACAGTGCTGACCCGCTGTCATCTTTGTAGCCCTCCTCTGGACCTTCTCCAGCAGGTTAATGTCCTTTTTGAGGTGTGGGCACCAGTACTGAACTCCAGACTCTAGATACAGCCTTACTATTGACCTGTACAAGAGCAGTATAACCTCTCTCCTACTACTGATTCCCCTAGATATGCACCCCAGCACTGGACCACTGCAACTGCCAAACTTGACCACCACCTCATTTCCTCACATCTCCTGACATGACTTGTCCCAAGCCTGCATGGCCCAACACTGCCAATTCACCTGCCTCAGGGCACTGCTGATTGTTGTAGCACATCCACTGGTAACTGTCCACCCTTTAATAACTCTCTTCCACATGTCCAGGTGTTGCTGTACATAACATTACAGGTATGAAGACCCCCTTAGAAGCCATAAATTAAACATAATAAGGTACAACCACTGCTACAATAATAAGAGCAGTGGTGGTAGCGACATCACTAAATGGGTGTAATACCCATGACTCTTTGCCCCCGCTCAATTGGGAACCGTACCCATGACTCTTTGCGCCCGCTCAATTGGGAACCGTGCGGTGCTTCCGTGTTCGGCTGAAAGTTTCGGCAGTTTGTAGCAAAATACACAGTGGATTGAAAATTAAGATCACTGCAGCCCCAGACTCCCGCAGCAGCATTGCAAGGTATGTGGGAACGGGAGCGGGCTGCAGTGTTTCTTTGAGTGTCACCTTTAACTTGCACTTCTGTTATGGCTGACCCCTAATGTCTACTGCACTTAAGCAATAAGGCACGACAAGGTGTGTGTTATCGTGTAATAACATCACTCCTGGGGTGGGTTGAAGCACGAGGTGAAGCCGAGTGCTTCCACCACCCCAGGAGTGACATTATTACACGATAACACACACCTTGGAGTGCCTTATTGCAATTATAGAATGGCTCGATGTTATAGAAAACAAAAAATAAAAAGAAAAATGTTTTTTAGTAGATATTTAGTGAGGCAGTGTATCTTTGTTTCTGAAAAAAAAAGTAGCTGATAACAATCATTCATAAAATCAGCACAGTGCTGTTATTGTGTAATAACATCACTGTCTCAGGCACACACTGACCAATCAGAGTCCAGGAAATTTCCTTGCCATTGTATAATTGTAGCTAACTTGCACTTCTGTTATACCTTAGCCAACCTGTTCTGCCTGTGTTTACTCCTCACTAACTTCCCTAGATCAAACTACAACAATTTTGTTTAGCCATTTTCTAGCTACACATTTATGTGTCACTCAGTGTATGCCTAAATGTTATTTTGTGTTGTTGTATCTATCTAGTCCAAAAGTGCTGGCATAGTATCTGTCTACAGTAGTTCAAAACTGTTAGCATCCTATTATTTCATTACTCCTGTACAGTCGGCTCAAATTATTTGAATGTAATCGACTGTAAATTTATATTGTGTACCAAATCTCTGTAAACTATCCTCATGTTCCCCTACCCCCCAGGTCGCACCAGGAGATGAGCAACTTGTTGCTCAGTGTGCCTTCCTGGTGAAACATTTCAATAAAGAAAGAAAGAAAGAGCTTTCATCTGGATTATTTGACATCATAGATAATCGTTATGACATCATGAGGTCACTGTGGCAACAGACTGTGACATCCTGAACAGCAACTGTAAGGCCAGTTGGGGGGGGGGAAGTCACATGTTTTTGAAACAGACAGTGGAACATGTATTTGTTAATGTAAAAATATTTAAATGATTGATAATGGAACAAACTCCAAAAGGCAGGAAATAAAGTTGCTACAGACAAATAGTTGTAGACATACTTTCTTGAAATTCACTATTAAACTGATTTTATAGACTGACTTTCATTTTCATTTTTCATTTTTAATTTTTATACTTGTAAATCCAAATGAGCAAACTGCTCGTTTTCATTGGAGACTAGTTTAAAACTAAAAAACACACAAAATATTAACAAACAAACGTAATACAAACAAAACATTCAATCAATAAATACAATACATAAAAATACATCACGTTTCCAAAGACAGCCACTGTTTTAACCGTGTCTTAAAACCCTGACAGGAGTTATTATTAACAACTTCTGAAGATTTCATGTGAACCTGAAAAGAACTATTCTGAACAATTTCTAATGGAATTCTATTAAAAAAACTAGGTGCTCTAAATAATAAGGATCTTTGCCCAAAAGTAGGCTTAAAAATGGTATTTTAAATTTATAATTGTGCTGGTACCTAGTAAACAATGAATTAACCAATCTAGGAAACATTAAAGAAATAGAATAAGGAAAAAAAAATACATTTAACTTTAAATAAGAAAATGGCCATCTTATAAAGTACTCGATTTTCAAAAGATAAGGAAGATGACTGATTGTACCATGCTCCCTGGCTATCTTTGTCACCTTATTACTGACTGACTGTATCGTTGTCCCATACGCCTTTTCTGGTAAAACCGTTGAAATAAATAACATAAAAAAATATACTTGTTCTTCAATCATAAGAGTGACTATTTTTGCTTCAATAATGTACATCACAAAATATTAAGGAGAAATAAAAATAAAAATGGATTTTCTTATTTTGGTGCACAGGGGGTGTCTACTTGCCAAGGCACCCATCAGAACTATGACACTGCAATGTATTTCACTTAGACATTTTCGAGGGAACTGTCTAGTTAGTGCGCAATATTGTGGGGTAATGATTTGCTGCTAACTGAGTATGTACAGACTAGCTATCTGTGGTTTACACATGCAGCTAGCTACTGTAGCAGAGCTCTTACAAAAAGCAGGCAGCATGACTGATTGATAATACATGACTGGCATATTGCTGACAGGGAAACTATTTGGTTCTGGTGCTATTTTCTTTACGTTTTAATTTGGTAACTGAAACACTGTATTAATCTTTATAAATCCCTTGTAAATGAGCCCTGGCTGACACCCCAGAGAAATCTTTGAAAAACATAATATTTAGAGAGACAGTTCTGCTGCCGTTTCATATTTTAGGGTGCAGAGCTGCAAACCTGGAAACCTGGCTTCAAATCCCCTGGAACCACTTACTGACTGTGTGACCCCCAAGCAAGTCCCTTAATGTTGGTTTGTAACATTTTAGAAAACTTTAGAAAACATTCCCTGTAGGGACAGTTTAGTTTATACCTGTATGTTAAATACTGTCCATTTCTTTTTCCTTTATTCTTCATTGCTTGGTTAAATTCCATGGAAACAATATCCTGGTTCCCTATTTGTCATCTATTATAAAATGACAAGAATTCCTTCGCTCTGACTGGTCAGTGCTGACCTTCAACAGTGATGCTATCCCAGCACAACTTCACACATATTCAAAAAGCAACTAAAAATGTATTTAAAAAATTTATTTTTTTCATCTTTTTTTTTTTTTGTTACAAGGAAGCCATTTTTTAATTGCAGTAATGCACCCCAGGGCATATGTTGTGGGGATAATGTCACTTCTTGGGTGTTGGATGCACTCGACCTTTGGTCTTGTGCACAACCACTCGAGGTATGGTGTAATCCCAGCATGACACATGCCCTGTCATGCATTATTGCTTAATTACTACCATTTAAGATGATGTCGTAATCCTATTTTTGTGATATCACAGTTTGGAGCTGGGTGGAATGATTATGATGTCACAAGGAGTAGATTGTGACATAAGCAGAGGATCAAACAGCAGGAGCAGATCAGCTGTGAGGTAGGTGGACACGCATCCTGTTTCCATGTAAATAAACCCTGGTAATGAAGAGTAAATGAATAGCAATACAAAACATCAATGAAAATACAAGTGGACTGTGTCCTTGTATTATATTTTTTAAGGTCTTCCCAAAACTAACAATTTATTTGAAAACAGCAGTGTTTGTTTACAAGGATCATATTTATTTATTTATTGGAGTTTGTTAATCAGGTAGGCCCAGTGGGACTTGGGGGCAACCTGTATTTACTTATCGTTTTGAACATTACTTTATTTTCCCATTTTAGATTGCCCCTTACCTCTTGTTTTGTACGATACCCTTCTTTGCCTCTTTTGAGTCTGCTTTAACGCTTTTTCACATTTGAAATAATAAATGCAGTGCTCCTTTTAATATGGCTCAGACCAGGTTTTTATCCATATTCTCAACTGGTTTTAGCACACCTGGGTGAGGATATTGAAAGATCCTGGTTTGTGTCTGCAAAAGGTTTGCTCTAGGAGCAAGTTATTGACTAGCGCAAGCTACAGATAGGTTGGAACTCGCCCAAAGCACATTGCAAGTGCTAATGGCATGTTCTAATATACCAGCCAGGCACTATTCCAGTTGTGACTACAAACCACTGCCCCCTACTGGTCACAAGTGGTATGTGGCTAATACGGAGCTACAGTATGGGACCTGCTGGAGCAATTGGGCTGTTAGGGCCCGCAAATGGCAATGGCTGTACTGGCACAATCTGCCACAGTCGTAAACCTCTATGCAAATGACCCCTTGGCACTTGCGATGCACTATGGGGTCATCTGGATCCCATTAGGGCCTCATTACATGCCTAGAGAAAATAGAGTTTGTGCCCCCTCGTGCCTAACCTGGCTGAATGTGGACCGTTGCTGTTGTCTAGCATGTCCCCTCCCCCCGAACATGCCCCCTCCCCCCGATCACCCTCCAGAGTGATTCGACAAATGACCCTGGTGGTCTAGTGTACCCCCTCTGACTGCCCTCCTGAATAATTCAACAAACAATCCTGGTTGTATGGTGTTCCCTCAGCTGCCCATTCGGGTGATTTAATGAAAGCCCGTGGTGGTCTAGTCCCCCACCAATCACCCGCCTTATTGCAATGTTTATTATCCATGATGGTCTAGTATAACCTACCTGATAGTATGGATGACCCCCCCCCAGCCTGTCCTGCCCACTCAAGCACAAACACTCTGCTTATCACTTTGGCTGGCTGCTGCCCAAATGACAGGGAGCGATCACGCGCCTACTGTAGAAACATCAGTCAGCTGTCACAGGGGTCACTGTGGCATAGGAACTCTGTATCAGTCAGTCTCACCATAGCTGGGAGCCTTGCCACACACTAGTGCCACACTGGCCCCCTCAGCTGCCCTGCTGAGCTCCTGAGTCTGTTCCCAAAAATGGGCTGCCAATATCGAAGTGTGTGAAACTACCAACTGGGCCATTGGTGCCCCTTTAGGCCTTTTTCAAAAAGTACCCCATGCCCTTCCCCATGATTGCCAATTACAAAACTCTTCAGGAACTCACCAATGTCAAGGATTCGATCTCCGGGCCTGCTCCACTTCCAGCCCTCCAGCTGCTGGTGCTCGCTGTATTGCAGGCGCCTATCATGGAAGACCACGCGGATTACACTCTGAGAAAGAACAACAACAATGTTACACATCTCTCAAGTGCAACAGTTGGGCAGTGGGTTGGGTGGAGAGAGAGTGAGACAGAGTGTGTGTGTGTGTGTGTGTCTTTTAATTGCAAAATTCCACGTGGTTCTTCTTGTGGGAGGGGGCACAGCTTAACATGTGCAGCTTCTAGACAGCTAGCTGGCATTTGTGGTTCCTTCTCCTCTGGCTGCTCCCCAAGCAGAATTGTTATAAGCTGTGAAGGCAGTGCTATATGTCTTTTTGGCTGGAGTGAAGATGTAGCAGTGGTGACTGTCACCTTCAAGGGAGGTGGGCAGCAAGAAAAATAGGAGGGGGTCTCTAAAGATCCAGGTTCCTTCCACAGTCTTCTGCAGTCACCAAACAAGTTTGACACAAACTGTCAAGAATCGAGAACTAGATAATTATAAAACTGCCAGTTATGTGGACCAACGTGCATCCACTGCATTACTAACAAAAATGATAGAATTCTTTGCTGCTGTCCCTACCATAGTCTCTTTTAACATACTGTAGCCAACAAGAACTGAAATAATTATTTTGAGCAAGGACGACAGGGCAGATGATTAGTCCCTACTCTCTCTGTCATGCAGTTCTGGTTCGTTTCATCAAGTGACGTTAGTCAGCCAGTAGAAGCTGATTGCACATCTTGATTTTCTTGTTTCTTTACTGTACCTGACTGGATCTCATACCAGGGGATACCTCAACTGCCAGAAACTGTATAAAGGGAGTTTATTAAAAAGCAGCAAACTGACAAGGCAAGGTGACGTGAAAAATTGGAAAACTCTTGTGTATTACATTGTGTAACATGCATGCAATCACTGGAGTGAGTTAATCTTGACATTTTTTTTTGTCTATAGAGGTCCCTCTTGGCCACAGGGATATACCCTAATTGTTGGAGTGTTCCCCATCAGACCTGCAACCTGTGGCTCCCATGGGAACTGGTGACCCACCTGTTTCCCATTTGACTTACCCTCCATGGCAGGGACTCCAGGGGGAAGGTCACCCCCCCCACCAGCCAGTTCAGATCCAGTGCCGACAAGCACTAGGACCCAGGGGAGTCCCAAGGCTCAGTTCGTCATATACTGTGGATGGAAGTGCTTGTTTTTTTTTTCTCCTTGTGTTTCTTGTCCCTCCCACCTTCCCTGATGTGGACTAAGCCTTTCCTATGGCCTCAGTTGCACACAGATAACCCTTAAGCAAATGCAAGTTCCCTGCCCAGCTGTAGGGGTCGCTACTGCACCAGTGCTTGCCGCTGCCCCTCCCTGGCTGAGATGCACTGCCACACAGCAGCTGCCTTGGCCCCATCTGCCCACAATGCAACAGGTTAAACTTGTTCCTGAATATGGGTCATCTGTACGGCTGTGCAGTGCACCACCGCTGGTCCATTGGGGCGACCATCTGTACGGCTGCGCAGTGCACCGCCGCTGGTCCATTGAGGCGACCATCTGTACGGCTGCGCAGTGCACCACTGCTGGTCCATTGGGGGCGACCTACACTCTTGACATCTTAGCAGTTAAGCAATAATGACCAAGAAGTCGGTTAATTCCAATGGATTAATGACTGGGTAGAGGGATGAGTGGCCCCAGGTGCAACCTCAGGCCACCTTCCTCCAGGCGATCATTAATCCAAGGAAATGACTAGCTTTGAGGTAGTTACTTCGATTATAAGTTTAATCACAATAACAACTTTTGATTTTGCTTTTTTTTTTGGTTTACTTTTAGGTTTTAGCAGTGTAGCGCAAGCTGCGCCTGTCACTCCGTGTCAGTTGGCAGATGGCTCGGTCATTTCTTGATCGCTCCAGTAACCAATCAGGAACCTCACTAGTTCCATGAATATTCAATCAGATTTATGATATTTAATAACTGTAGAAAACTGCAGTCTGCACAGCACACGTCTGAGACTCTAACCCATTGTAGCTACACACTGTTGTCAAAATAGACACCTGAGAGTACATAAGCGAATCCCACACGCTCTGCACTGATGTCACCAAACCACCAGGAAGTCCTTCAGCTCTGCCCTTGTCCTTGTAAACTCTTTTGGGGGCATTCACGTACTTCATTTACATATATATATCATAACAGAAATGCACATTTTGAAACTAGCATTCACAATGCAATTCCTTGTGAAAATGAAATCCTTAGAGTGGTTTCACACTATAATAAAATAAAACTGTAATATTTATGTGGATGCCGGAGAGAGTCCTACAGCTGAAAAATCTCCTCATGTGTTCTTTGGGCGAGAGACTCACAGACCAATGAGGCATATATTTGCAATTAATATGGACAAAGTGTAAAAAAAAACAAAACAAAAAAAAAAGCATACAAGGTAGACTCTCCCATTTTAATAGTGGAACATTTCTCCCCATTACTCCTTTTTTTTCTTGAATTATCAGGACCACAACATATATATACTGGAAACTATAAGGGAGAGGAAGAACATGAAAGAAACATACAAATACCTGCACAGAGCTGGCCTGCCAATACAGCAGCAAGGCATCCGCATGCAGCAGTAGGGTGGTAGACAAGTGGAACAGGCTGCCAGAGGAAGTGGTGATGAGCACAACAGTGGGTGGTGGGAGGGTCAAAGTAGAGTGGGACAGGCTCATGGCCAAAGTGAGAGGTTAATGGGCAAAGCTAAGTGCGAGGGGCAGCCGCTAGTGCCTACGTAGAGTGACTGGGTATGGTGGGATGACTGGATGTAGAACTGTTTTTTTTTCTACTGTCATCTTCCATTTCGGTATCATGTGTGGGACTCTCTTATGATTACAAGGGGAGTCTCATGTGGAGACCCTCAGTACGTACTGGCTTTCTCCATATAACGTGCTTCATGTGCACACAGCACACTGCTATATTTAGATGTCGAACCCAAATGAACAAAGGAGAGAAAAAAAGAAAGAAGTGCCTTTGCTGGGATTTAAACCCTGGCTGCCCAGAATACTGTTTCAGTTCACTAAAACCTGTGTCACCAAAGCAATTGGAAACCTGGGACTCCCATTAGCACCTTTTTCTTTCTATAATACACATCCTGGTGCTGCACATATAATTATATTTTCATACACAAGCGTGCAATGTGTAGATATTTAGGTTTCATATATGTGCACACCACACCACACTGTTGTGTATAAAAATATATCTAGATGCGTTTCCCCAAAGATCTTTGGCACAGTACACATTCAATATGCAAATCAAGCAATTATTCAAGTCAATAAAAGATACCTACTTTCACCAGGTTTCCTCTCAGCTGCATGGATTCTCTCAGCTTCTGGTTGCTTAGTAAACGAATCTCGTAGGGTTGACCTAAAAGAAACACCAGCAACCTCCAAGTTACAAACTATCTGGTGCAACACTAGTCTCCAAATGGCAGATTTTCTATTTTCTACTTTATGACAGTCTCTCTGTGGATCGAACTTGGGTTACACCACAGTCACTAGAGTGGTGTCGAGTTATAAAGGGTACTGCCCCATCACCTCTGAAATCCCCATACAAACATTCAAGTTGTGCCGCTTCAGCATGAAACTTTAGAGTACATCCTTAATGCAGCATTTCCTTACAGCTATTTGCAATAGGTGGTCATTCCTAGAACTAAATAGAAGGATCGCTGTTTTTGACAGGGACATTTGACCTATTATTGTGGTTGAACAAAGTCCAAGAGCCAAACCTTGGCTTTTTTTTAATAACTTTATTTAACTGTTCTGCAAGTATACAGATTTAAAAATGGTATTGCATATTAAATTATAAAGTACATTATTTCAGTTACCAGGCAATAATATATATGTATACATTTGGTTACCTTGTCTTTCACTGGCGCAAAAATCAATACTCATAATCTTATTATTGCTATGAAGGTGTATCCTTGGCCGTCCATGGGGACCCAGACCCACCCCTACAAAGGGGTCTGGCCCAAATCCCGATAGCCAGCCCTATTGACGCCAATGGCCGTCTGTATAATAGAATATGGCAAAGTTATTATATATATATATATATATATATATATATATATATATATATATATATTCCAAATACGTGGACTTATAGACTTTTTGAGGGATAGGCTGGGGGGAGGGGGGTTGTCTGACAGGGGGATGTCAAGGTGCCATCCCATAGCTTTTCTTCCACCTGACATGTATAAAAGTCATGTGCTCTTAAAACTGCTTAACCTAAAACGGGTTGCAGGTGAGTCTATTGTAAGTTTACAACTACAGCTTAGACATTATAGCCTAGAGGTTAGAGTAACGAGCTGTGAATGAGCTTGGTACATCAAGCAGACCTGGGTTTGATTCCCACAACCTCCACTTGCATACTTTGTGACCCTGAGCACGGCACTTAACCCCCTGTGCTCCTGGACCACCCCTAAAGCAGGCATTGGGCCAAGTGGGCCTTACCTGATTTCCAAAAGAATAAACAAACAAATAAAAAAAAACATTTCAGGTATCAAGTGTGTCCTGTTTTAATTTTTTCCCTTTCACTTCATTGTAACTAGGACAGGTCAAGGTTTATGTCTTCTACCATATTGTTCCACTGGGCCTGGGGGCGCTACTTCCCACCAGACTATTTTCTTAACTTTTACTGCAGCAGTACTGCCATAATTAGAGGGTAAAACTCCTACCCTTATTTCCTCCACTGTTTTAATTTAGTAACTCCTTTGGAAAGTCAGGCAAGGGGAGAGATAATGGACAGCAGCGTTAACCTGCATCAACAGAACAAAGAGGCCAGGATAAAATCTTCATAATCAACTCTATGATGGTAGTACCCTTGGTCCATCTTTTGTTGCCAGGGAAGGAAGTGTCTTATACATCATTGCTGATCTGTGCAGTCAGTGCTGGATTGAGTTGTTCAAGAGGTCCCCTTAGCACATTTATTTGATGACCTCCAACATATGTTTACATACAGCTACTGTGTCTCTTACGGTTATATGTGTGCCTTCGAGCTTTCGACTGAGAGAGCTAGGAAGCGAAGTTGAGAATTTCTGGCACACCAAAGACCTGAGAACGGTACCCTTACAACCAGATGAGACACAGAAACTGTAAACATATAAACTTAGCGTAAATAATATTAAATGCTTCTGTTTAAAAGAACTGGAACTTGCATTTCTAATCAGAGTGTTTCTCTTTGCAGAACATTTAAGAACCTGCTGTGTGAGAATTTGATGAGCTATACTATAGCCCTGTGCCATACATTAGATAGGGCACATACATCGCCAGATAATGCCCATCACGCTTGCTAACCTTGCAGAGATATATCACTTGGTACGCAACGTGACGTAAACCATTGTTTTCTGTACCATGATATTTCTGTTCTATTGCTTGTTTTGAATAAATCTGTAATATTGTAAATATTTGTTGTTCTCGACAAGGAACCTTTGTAAATGAAATTTTGCTGAAAGGTGTGTATCCGAGTAATGATAAATAAAAATAAACTCAATAAACACATATTTATACAGATTTTAGGGCTGTCTATTTCAAGTGTAAGACTGTCACCTCTTGCATCCTTAGGGCGCCCGAAAAGTTTCTGTTTTTCTGACCAAAAACAGTGAGCAAGGAAACTCTATTGTAAGAGACATCCTAAGAGTCCATAAATGTATATTATATTGTAACATATAGGTGGTCATTTTTCCCCTATAGGGAATATGTGCAGAAAGAAATTCCTGCAATATCATCATTGTGATCTCATCTTTCCTGTAATACCATTATAGTGCACAGTAGAATGTTCTGTGTAGAATTCCATTCCTTTCGAAATGCTGTTGTACCACAGTTCAAAGGTCATGGAATGTGATTTTATCCTACTGTGGTAGAACAGCATTCTGGAACCTCTAGAGATTGCATGGGTCAGTTTCATTTTGAAAGCAGAAGAACTCACACATACATATTTCACAGAGTACTACAGTATACACTATACAAAATACAGGATGAGCAACTCTATGCACAACCAGTGTGTTCTGCCACCTTGGGGTTCTGATTCCCAAGGACCTCTTGAGGTCTGAGGAAATCAGAACCCCTCTGTGGCAAACACACTGGTTGTGCAGAGTTGTCCATCCAGTATTCTCTAGGTTGGGACATCACCTTGGTTCTATGTGATAAAGGCGAGTGTGAAAGACAGCCTATCACATACAGCGAACAAACTTGACCCCATGGTCAAAGGGGCGACAGATATTGTACCGACCATTGCAAATAGATGGTTGCTACAATATAACAAAACAAACAAAATCTTTTTTTATGTGGGGGGGCTGTGCCTCCCCCCTTGTAGGGGACAGCCCCCGCACCCCCAAACTTAAATAATCAACTCCGAGAGGGGTGCGGACCACAGGGCAAGTTATTGGATTCTGAAAAAAAATGTTATTTTGCCTCTAGCCAGACCTGAACCTGAACCCGGGGCTGCCTGCATTGCAATCGGTGGTGTACACCACTACGCCATGCAAGCAGCTCAGCAGGAATTGGCCTCAAAGGATACTATATCCTACAATAGCGAGTACAGCTCCTTGCTGTACTCGCTATATAGGATACAGCGCCGTATTGCACCACTCGTTGTCTTGTAGAGCGCTATTATTGAGTTGCTCAAAAGTACAGGCTCAATAATCAGCGGTCTACATGGGTGCTACCCAACACCTTTCCTATAATACCAATGTCGTGAAATCCCCAAAGATAGTATTACCCTGATAGAATGTTTAACAAAAGCCTCATGCCTAGTGTGAATCAGGTGCCTCGTAAGTCTGACTTACACAAGGATCTATGTACCCATGATGCCTTGCTGTAGGAGTGAGTATGGGTATGGTTTGAAGAGAGGTACAAAAAGCAAACTGTTCGAGTTTACTGTAACCATTGACTACAGTAAAACCTGACAAGTGCTGACTGGCATGGCTACAGAAATGGCTCAGTCCAGCACAGCAGACACTTTCAGTGGGATTCCAGCGAGATTGAAATTCACCGATCGACTACTCCATCTCCACCAGAATGTTCACTCTCAATTTCTTAAGCAATAAGCCACGAGGGGGTGTGGGTCATACCTCTCAAGTGTCCCTGATTTTCAGGGATGTCCCTGATTTTGCTTCAAAATTTTACTCTGTCCCTCCTAAAATTTTTGTTTTTGTGGCTAAACAGTGGGGACTGAAAGCACAAAACAATGTCAAGCATTAAAGTTACAGACTTGTTCTTCTTTAGAAAATGCATTTTGCACTAAGCCCCATATTCTACCAGCTTTCTGGGTGGATATCTTTAATTTTGAAGATGTGTCCCTGATTTTTTTAAGCCTTGTCCCTGATTTATGAGGCAGGAGGTTGAGAGGTATGGTGTGGGTTATTGAGGGATTTACCACAGCTGGAGTGGTTTGCCCACGAGGTGCAGCCAAGTGGGTAAATCCTCCCCAGCCATGGTAAATCCCCCGATAACCCACATCCTCAGAGTGGCTTATTCCGATTATACCTACGTTCATTTTTTTACTATAATAAAATACAACTTTTAAAGAGGTTGATTTGTGTTTTTATTTTTATTCTATTTATTCCTGGGCTGCAGAGGATGAGGATGTAGATGACCTTTTGTATTTGCTTATCAGCCAGTGATTATCAGAGGATTTACACCAATGGTAAACTGCCAGTCTGACCATTTCATTGTCTGTTCACTTGCTGTATGTCCATAGTATAATCATACTTTGTCACTGTAAGCAACTTAGAGCCACAGTATTACAAAAACAAGCATTTGTCAGTGCCGAATGTTTGCTTGCTGGTATTAGCATTGGAAATGCAGGAGTTAGACAGATGCAGAGTAGGAACAGCAATGAAGTATTGAACTTTAAGCCAACCTCACCTCCAACCTGCAGAGACAAACAGGCATTGGGGTATGCATTTGGGTTGTCACCTATAACATTCATGCCATTTCACCTCACCCTATCCTGCAGACACTGACAAGTGTTGAGGTGTGCCTTGGGGTGTTTGGCTTTACAGTCACCCCACTCCATAAGGACATACGCTGAAATGGGTGCAGTATAGGAGAATGGGGTGAACTCTGGGGCCAGAGATTCCAAGGCACACCCTGATGCCTGTCACTGGCTAGAGGGTGGGGGTAGAATGGCATGAGCATTACAGTCGGCAATCCAAAGGCACACCCCTGATGCCTGTCAGTCTGTATAGGGTGGGACATTATGGTTAGAAACCCTAACGCCCTGGGTGTTTGTTGGTATTTGCACTAAAAATGTTCAACATGACCTTTTTGTGACCCCCACCTCATGAAAGCATTTGGGACCTCTTCTCATGAACAGTGACACTGTGAGTTTGTGAATGTGTCCCAAACTTTTATTTCCCACAGCGACCATGCCATTGTGCGCCAGATGTATGAAAATACAGATCGGGCAGGATGTGAAGAATGACAGCTGCACCATTCATAGGGAGGTGTGAAGAGATGGCAATGTTGGAAATCAGTAGTGAAAATATTAAAATGCTAGAACATCCGAGTGTACGTGGAAACTGCGTAACACATGCGCATAACACAGTCATTTTTTGGAATTCTTTCACCAAATTTTCAACATAGGCATTTTGTGACCTGTGCTCATGAACACTGTCAGTATGATTTTCTTAATCTGTCCCGAACATTGATTTCCCACAGCAACCACGCTATTTTGTGCCAGATGTGTAAATGCATATTTCGGGCAGGATTAAAAAATGGCAGCTGTACTGTTCATAAGGAGGTCTGAAAAAAATGCCAATGTTGGAAATCTGGAGTGAAAGTACTACAAATTTGTGAAGTTACGAGGGTGCGTGGAAACTGCACAATGCACGTCTGTAACACAGTTATAGTGTATAGTGGAGTGTTATTCTGTATAGAATTCCATCCCTTTCAAAATGCTGTTCTACCACAGTTCAAAGGTCATGGAATGTGAGTCTACCCTACTGTGGTAGAACAGCATTCTTGAACCTCTAGAGACTGCATGAGTCAGTTTCATTTTGAAAGCAAAAGAACTCACAAAACACATATTTCACACAGTACTATACACTATAAAAAATACAGGATGAGCAACTCTATGCACAACCAGTGTGTTCTGACACAGAGGGGTTCTAATTCCCTTTGGCCTCAAGAGCGAAGCTCATGAACAGAGTCACTGTGATTTTACATATGAACATATGAATCTGCCAGCAGAACAGATCAATCGGTCTACCTAAATCTGCCCGAGTGTGCAGCTAGCACCCTAGATTGCAGCTGCCCCAGCCTCCTCCCCCTCAGTTCCTCCCCCGCTTGTCCCAGCCCCTGTCCCCCTGACTCTTCCTCTTGCTTTATCCCAGTTCTTTTTAAAGCTGTTGACTGTCCTACATGTTACCTCCGCCTCTGGCAGCACATTCCAACTAGACACCACCCTCTCAATGAAGTAGTGCCTCCTCATTTCCCTCTTGAAACACCCCCTTCCAACCTGAGTCCGTGCACCCTTGTCTTTCTTCCAGTCCTCAGTTTAAACACCCCTTTGGGGCTAGGTTTATTTAACCCCTCAGGTATTTAAATGCTTGAATCATATCCCCCCATCCCTCCTCTCCTCCAGTGTATACATGTTCAGCTCCTTCAGCCTAACTTCATATTCCTTTCCTTCCATCCCCTTTAACATTTTTGTTGCCCTCCTTTGTACCCCCTCCAGTAACTTTATATCTTTTCTCAGGTATAGCCTCCAGTATTGCACACAATAGTCCAGGTGCGGTCTGACCAATGATCTGTAGAGAGATAGGATCACATCCCTGTGTCTGGATGAGAACCCCCTTGTGATGTACCCCAGCATTCTGTTTGCCTTCGCTGCTGCTCTCCTACATCGGGCTGAGTTGTTCATGCTCCCAGTTACCAACACCTCTAGGTCCTTTTCCTCCTCTGTGATGCCCAACCTCACGCCCCCCAACCAATAGTCCCTCTTTTGATTCTTAGGCCCGAAGTGCATCACCTTACACTTGTTTGCATTGAATCCTAGCTGCCACTCCACTGACCATGTCTCTAGTTGGGTAGGTCCCCCTGCAGTTTTTTCCATCTGTCCTCTTTGTCCACCACTGCCCCCAATTTGGTATCATCTGCGAACAGACTAACCCTGCTCCCCACTCCAGGTGCTATATCAGAGATATAGAGCCCAAATAGCACCAGGCCCAGCACTGACCCCTGCAGCACTCCACTTGTCACTGCTCTAGGTGCCGAAAGACCCCCCCACCACCACCCTCTGCATCCTCCCCTGTAACCAGGTCTCTGTCCATTTAGTCAGCTTTTTTCCCCACCCCCACTGCCATCACCTTCCCTTCAGTCTCCCATGAGGCACCGTATCAAAGGTCTTACTGAAGTCCAAATACAGGACATGTACTGCATGGCCCCTGTCCAACTCCCTTGTCACCCAGTCATAATACTCGATTAGCCTAGTTTGACAAGACCTCCCTGAGATGAACCCATGTTGCCATCTATCTTGGAGGCCATTACTCTCTAGGAATGCCACCAGCCTCTGCTCCAGTATCACCTCTATAAGCTTACCCACTATGGATGTGAAACTGACCATCCAATAATTTTCTGGCTCCTTCCTAGGCCCACTCTTGTGTATGGGCACCACATGGGCCACCCTCCAGTCCTGGGGCACACATCCCGTTTCCAGGGAGGTGTTGAACAGATCTGCCAGTGGCTCAGCCAACAGCTCTGCCATCTCCCTTAGCACCCTGGGGTTGATGCCATCGGGACCTGGTGCCTTGTCCACCCTTACAGCCCTCAGCCCCTCTAGCACCCTAGTCCCTGTGATCACTTTGTCCGTCATCTCCTCTCCCATTTCCCCACCACCCCAGCCCATGCTGGTTGTGGACCATTCCTCTCCTTAGTGAAAATGGAGCAGAAGTACTCATTTAGAATTTCCGCTTGCTCCTCCCCCTTTTCCACCCAATCCGCTCCCCGCTTTATCCTCATAATATGTTCCTTGCACTTCCTCTGTTCCCTGACATACCTTAAAAAGTCCTTTTCCCCTTCCTTTATACCCTGTGCTAATCTTAATTCCCTGGAGGCCTTAGCTTTTTTTCACCTTCCTGGCCACCTCTCTTGACCAACTTCCGTAAGTCTCCTTATCCTCTCCCTTCCCTATTCTCCTGTGCTGCCGGTATGCAGGCCCCTTTGCCCTCACTCCTTGCAACACTTCCTTGTTCAGCCAGCATGGTTTCTTGGCTCTGCTCTTCTTACTCCTGGCCCTGGTGCAGGCTACTGTGGCCTCTGTAATCCCAGTCTGTAAGACTTCCCACTTTTGTTCTGCATCCATCCCTGGCCTTCTATCCTGGAGTCTCCCTCACAGTATTGCTTCCATCCTCCCAAAGCCCACCCTACTAATGTCCACCACCTTGGTGCCTGTGCCTCCTGTGTCCCTGCCCAGTGCGAGAAGGAGCCACACTGTTTGGTGGTCACTACCTGCTTGTGGGTCCTCCACCCTTACCTCCCTCACCACCTCTTCATTTGCCAATACTGGGTCCAGAATGCTAGCAAGCCTTGTAGACCCACTTACTAATTGCGTCAGAAGGTCATCCTGGAATGCATCAATGAGCACCTGCTTCCTGTTACTGCTAGTGGCCGGGGTACTCCAGTCAACTCCCGGTAGGTTAAAGTCCCCCACTATCACCACACTTCCCCTTCTACATACCCTCCTTATCTGTTCTGCCAACTCCCCATCCAGTTCCTCGGATTGGGCTGGTGGTCTGTACACCACTCCCAGCCTCAGCTTTCTGCCTTAGGGAGTCCAGGAGTTGCACCCAAAGCACCTCTGTCCTCTCCTTTTTCTCCCTTGTCCGTGATGTATTCAGTCCCTCCCTCAAATAGAGTGCAACCCCCTTCCAACCCCCTGGTCCCTGCTGTATATATATCCTGTATCCTGGGACTGCAGAGTCCCAATCATTGTACTGTGTGGCCCAAGTCTCTGTCGCTGCAGCAGTGTCCTTCTTCCCCTCTGAAAGGAGCACCTGAAGCTCTGCAATTTTGTTCCCCAGGCTTCTTGTGTTGAGAGAGACCACCTTCCTTCCATATCCCTCCTTCTCCTCACACTTCTCCTTGGCCTGTGTCCCTCCTCCCAGTAGTCCGCACCCTTTCTCCTCATTATTCTTATTGGGTGGTGGTGCCTTCTGTATTACACTCAAAACCACTCTGCCCACCCCCTCCCATGGTTACTACGCCTCTGCCTTTACCTATATCGGGGGGTGAGCTCATTAGGCTCTCCTGTCCGGACCTTTCTACTAACCTCAGTCTTTTGGCCACCCCTCCCCACTAGTTTAAATCCACCTTAGTAGAGATATACTCCTCTAATCCTGCCTTTAATACTCCCCTCCCCTTCCCGCTCAAGTGTAGCCTGTTTGCTGTGTACAAGTCACTATTCCCCCAGACCCTACCCCAGTTAGTCACTAACCCATAATTTTTGGTGTGGTACCAATCCCTCAGCCACTCATTGAAGTCCTCGATCCTATCCTTCCTCCCCATGCTTGCACATGACACCATGGAAGACGCCTGTGTGGACCTAAACAAACGGGGCTTTGCATTGTCTGCCTCGGTTCACCTTCCTCAGAGATTTTCGAAAGACAAGGGATCTTCTAGAGTGACCTGTCCTAGACAGCAGCCAGATCAGCAAGCCACCATAGAATCTATTATAAAAATGCTGGCACCATTTTCTAGGCAGTTCAGCTGAGGCCTCTCAGATCCAGGACTCTAGGTTCACAGTGAGTAGTTAAGCAGGAGCTTGTCAGGGGGTAGGGTGGTAGCCCTGCTGGGGTTCGTGCACTGGGGGGACTTGTGTGGTATGCCACTTCATCCTTTAATTCTTACCACTAAAATAAACACATTGCTATCAGTATTTATGGGGGGATGGGCGCCCGTGTGGTCAGGGGTGCGATTTCTCCCAGATACTGCTATCACATTTATCACATTGGGATGATGGGGAGGTGGGGGATCCCTCTGGGCCTCCTCCTCTTGTGGTGGTCAAAGGAGCAGATGGGGGTGCACTCTACCTAGCCTTACTTGAATGTTCCCCAAGATTGATCCGATAAGATGCGGACTGCTGCCGGGCTGCTCAGGGTGGGAGAATGTTGGCCCGGGTTTCTTTTTGAAACAGCCATGAAACAGCTTGATTGATTTCTTTTTCACTGTGACCCCGTTAGACAGGGGCTCTCAGAGGACCTCATGTTTGGGTTGGGACTGGTAGTTCCAGGTGGTCATTTTCTGCCTGCTTGAACCTGGATGTCCCCCTGAGATTGGGGCCATACTCTTTCCAATTCAGGCTGGCTTTACTGCACTAGCCCATTAAAGAGGGGTGCAGTTAATGGGTCTTCTCAGCCTGGGGCGGCCTGGCAGTATCAGAATGTATTTAAGCTGATGGAATTCATGGGTGAACTGGGAAGGTGGCCCTACTATCTGTGGACTAGACATTCTGTGGTCGGGTGGATTTGGGCCCTGCCTGCTCTGGACCTCATTGCGGGAGACTGTGATAATATACCAGGCCTGGGGCTGGGTCCCCTCTGTTGCCCTCAACTCCTTATTAGCCCTGGAGAGTGGTTAAATGGCTAGATGTTTGGGCGGGGTTTCGGACCCGATTCCCTTATGGGCCCTCCTCCCCTTGGGGCATCCCCTTCCTCCCACTTTAAATGGCACGTTCTTGCAGGGTGGACCCAGAGACCTCTCGCCCCTCTGCTGACTCAGCTGCATACCATCATTATCTTCTTTTGCAAGTTCAAACATTTGGGAATTAATACCTGGGAGTGACTTCTTTCAATGGCTACACGCCCAGGACTATACTGTTTCTATATTCATTTTATACGACCACCTTTGGACTATAACCAGGACCTTTAACTCTGGGACATTGTTTTAAGGATAGTCAAGCCGACTTCCACTTCGGGTTCCATTGTTACAAGCAACATTTTTCCTTTATATACGATGAGACTGATGGTCAGAGCTTATTTACTCTAGGTCTTTACTACTTACACACCGAGGTCCTAATTACACCTTAGCGCTAATTAATGAACACAAAGGCTGTATCACAAGATTCCTTGCCCGGGGGCATTTTCCCCGAATATTAATATATTTTATTTTTATATTTACTCAAAATTTCTCACACCCAGTGGACCTCAGAGAGAAAAGTTCCCCCCTCCCTCATAGATCAGATCTCATGATCAGTCACCAGATATATATCCCGGAGCAGAATCACTATACCTCTTCCGTCCCCCCCTTCTTTTCATCCACTGGGGAGTGGGCCTTGGACTCAAATGCCACCTG